>OZ024902.1:8297837-8992607 GCA_964017125.1 Flabesymbios commensalis | reverse complement strand
ACTATAGGTCGTACGCCCAATATCTCGAACCACGGTTTTAGGCTTTGTTTTCTTAAATATTTTACAGGGACGCCGATAAATAACATGACTGTAATCCACAGAATATCCGGCGTCTGATCACTCACCGTAAAGTTATCTTTGAATCATCACCGACTAGATTACCGATATAAACTGACAAGTCACAATTTTAAATTTTCGCTCAGTTCCGCCATTACTTTCCTATTGAAATTTGTCTGGTCGCTTATGGAAACGATAAATCAATTCTGACGTCATAATTCACCAGGTGTCGCTAGCGATGGAACATTCATGTAATAATTTTAAATCACTGTCACTCACTGTGCGTCGCTTGTGCAGTGATAATATCGCAATGGCCAAAAACAGTGTAACTGTTCAAAGCATTATACGAAACGTTCGGGATTTTGTTGAAAATGAAGCAAAGAGCGGACTACGAATTGATTTGAAAAGGAAAAGCCTCAGAATAGAAATGATTCTGGGGCTGTCCAAGTCCACTATCAACAAATATTTGAAGGATGAACCTGTGAGTATCAACATGTGAATTCCAAGCAAAACGCTACAAAACCCATAAAAATGAAATATCTCATTTCGCCATTAAGATGTTTTTCCTGTCCAATAATCATATTGTATTGAAGTTATTGTACAAAAAAAAAAAAATTCAAAGGTCTACTCTATTATTTTGTATTATAGGCCTACTTATATGACGCCCCTCACCCGCTACTATCATCTTGAACATGAATAATGCCCCTCATCCCCCTCCCATCACATTGAACATGATTGATTTGGAAAATATTGTGCAAATATTATGCAAATACCGATTGATCGTCACAAAAAACACAAGACATTGAACCAATGGTAGTGTAATGCTGGTCCGACATTCCACCACTATTGGTTCAATGCTTGCAGGTTTCTGCTGGGTTTCATTGCGAAGAAGGGGGTGTTGCAAGTATGATTTTAAATGGCGCTTTCTCCTTCATTGATTATAAGGCCTACCGTATCCTATATTCACTTGTAAATTTTTATATTAAGCGTGTTCCAGAGGCACGTCTCTTGTCACTGTTTTAAAAATATATATTTAATTTGAATTACATGCTATTATACAACGCAGGACAAACAACTAGCAGCATGATAACTTTGTAAAAAAAGGTGCAAAAAAGGTGTGAAAAAGGTACACTTTTGCTTTATGTAAGTGATTATATAAGTAATAATAATTAAATAAATCATTTTTCAATAATATGGTTAAACGGATGGTAAATGAATCAATTTACTTCAATTGAATGTTCCATATCTCGTGTATAATGATATTTGTCTGTTAGCTATTTCGGATTAATTTTTGATGACTAGTACTTTAGTCAGGCAGCCATCAAACTATACCCTGCACCGGCTGTTCTTTTTCCGATGGATTTCAAACCCTCAAGGGATCTATAATGCATATCAGCTGCATATCAAGAGGATATCTTTGAGCGATCTGAGAAAATTGAACAAATTCAAAATGGCCGCTATTTGGTGAAGGTCAAACTTTAAATTGACACCATTTTTGACAGAATAGGAGCAGCTGCTTGATTTTGGTGTCCACTATAGGGTTTTCAAGTATGCCCGATCTAGTGGTGTGGTCAGAAATAACTTTGGACATTGCATTGTGTGTAAAATCCAAGATGGCCGCCATTTGTCCAAGGTCAAACAATAAATTTATATCATTTTCATAGAGGCATATTTATATTTTTGATGTCAATTATAAGGTTTGAAGGTATGTCCGACACAGTGGTGTTGTCGGAAAATATTTTAGACATTGCATTGTGGGTAAAAAAACTAGGATGGCCGCCATTTGTTCAAGGTCAAGCAATAAATTCATATCATTTTTGACATAACAGAGGCAGATTCGTGTTTTTGGTGTCTATCATGGGGTTTTCAGGTATGCCGTACATAGTGGTATTGTCATAAAAAATTTAGACATTATATTTTGGGTAAAACATTCAAGATGACCGCCATTTGTTCAAGGTCAAGCAATAAATTCATATTATGTTCGACATAATAGAGGCAGTTGCGTGTATTTGGTGTCTATCATGGGGTTTTCAGGTATGCCGTACAAAATGGTGTTATCAGAAGATATTTTAGACATTGCATTGTGGGTATAAAATCCAAGATGGCCGACATTTGTTCAAGACCAAGCAATAAATTCATATCATTTTCGACATAACAGAGGCAGATTCGTGTATTTGGTGTCTATCATGGGGTTTTCAGGTATGCCGTACATAGTGGTGTTGTCAGAAAATATTTTAGACATTGCATTGTGGGTAAAACATTCAAGATGGCCGACATTTGTTCAAGGTCAAGCAAGAAATTCATATTATGTTTCACATAATAGAGGCAGTTTCGTGTTTTTGGTGTCTATCATGGGGTTTTCAGGTATGCCGTATACATAGTGGTGTTGACAGAAGATATTTAAGAATTGCATTGTCGGTAAAAAATCTAAGATGGCTGCTATTTGTTAAAGGTCGATCAATAAATGGACATCATTTTTGACAGAATAGATACAGAAAAGTGATTGTGGTGTCCATCGTGATGTTTGATGGTATTCCCGGCTTAATGGTGTGGTCAGGAAGTACGTTAAACATTGCATTGTGGGTCAAAAAGCTAATATGGCCGCCATGTGTTGAAGGTCAAACGTGAATCTGATATAATTTTATGAGTTCATGATTTGTATATCTAGCATAGGGTTTTCATATACGCCTGATCTAGTGTTATTTTTAGAAATAATTCCCGACACTTTGCTAGAGATATTACACTTGTTTGTAGCTCTATTTAAAAAACATATATATATTTGACCTTGAAATTTGAACTTTGACCTTGGATTTTGTCATTTTTCTCAAAATGCTCAAGGATATTCTCTTGATATCCGGCGGATATGCTTCATAGAACACCTGATGAGTTATAATCCATAAAAAAAAACTTTAACAGCCGATGCAGGGTTAGGCCCAAAAAACAGGTTTGGCTGCCTGACTATTTGTAAAGTACTCTCATTTTTTAAAAGTACTTGAGTACAAGTACGAGTAAAAGTAATTTTAAAAATTACGAATATTGAGTACCAGTGAGTACTGCAAAATCGGTATTGAGTCCTTTGGCTCCAAGCCTGCTCCACATACCTGAGGATAAGGATAATATAAACTGCTACTGTGTTGCTAAAGTGGGTTTAACATGCATTTCCAGAAAATAAAAACGCCTTACCCCAGTCGTCCAAGTAAGCTTGACGATTTCGACCAAAATGTCGTCCGTCGCTTGGTTCACCAACATTTCACCAACAAAGATGTGTTAACCCTCAATATGCTAAGGACTGACCTGGAGTATGAGGGTATCATGATTGGGAGGACAGCGCTGGCCAGTCTTCTGAAGAAACTTGGTAATGACTATAACTTAATGTTCAGTAAAGATGATGCAAGCATTATTAAATGCTGCAACGTTAGCAAAGCACAGCACTGTAAACATCTTCCTATGTGTGCAATTCTTTATTACAACGCTATGATACCTCATCTACGAATTTGGCCCAACATTAAACCAACGTTGGGCCAACGTCTCATGTTTGCTGGGCTTGCATTTTAATATAATTGGTCCATTCACACAATCCACTGAACATTGGCTGCAATTTTTATATCAGCCCCAGCAGGTTGGAACATATCTCGTAATAACCTTTCTGCAATGCAACCATCTGAAACCAGCCATTTAAGTAAGTATATACAAATGTGGTCAGGAAGTCAATGTGGCAGTTTAACCTGTTTGATGTCATAGTTATTACGGATCACCATTATAAGATTACACTTCAAATGAACATAAACAATTTTTTATTACACTGATTACACTCTATTGTTTACTGCGCCATGTCGCTATTGCTACCATTTCTTGCTCTTTTTATTCAATATTGTTTATAATTTTATCTGTTCAATAAATGTCTCGTTTCAGGATTTAAATACAGAAACACCAGGCACAAGAGGAATGGCATCATAGAGCGCCCTGACATTGTTGCCAACAGACACAAATATTTACGCTGCATAAAGAAAGACCGACAGGAGGGCAGGCAAATACTGTACATGGACCAGACATGGATAAACGCCCGGCACGCAACTGGTCGGGAGTGGATGGTGAATAAGCTGTCAACATCTTTTCATTATTATTCCAACGAGATTTACAAATCTTGATAATTGATGTCTCGTCAAATGAAGCAGATTCCTTACAAAAGAATACATATTAAAATACCACAACACCTAATACAGTGTTTTTTTATTTACATCTGCTGCAATGGACATCTTCTTTTTATGCTATAGACTTTTACGACCGTGCATAAAGTGTATGTTGTCCAAATAATGTACCTGTTCTTCTTATTGAGGCAAAAAAATGTGCTTGCCTATTATAGTGTTTACTCTAAATATTGGGGTCTGTCATTTCAGCATATGCAGCCGCAAATGTGTCGTTAGATTTGTATGTACTTATACTCCAAAAATACATATTTATCAATATTTATGTACATGCATCAATAGTCCGTTTACCACACGCTTTCTGTAGCCTTTCTTGACTCAGTTGTAAATTGCCATAGGTTATGTTTGTACATGTTTTTCAGAACATCACATGCATATCCCGCAATCACTGATAATATATATATATATATATATATATATATATATATATATATATATATATAAAATATATATATATAATATATATGCGTAGCTAAGAATAGTCCGAGACATATATATAATAATATGTCCGCTTCCCTTACAAATCAAGGATGTAAACGGTGCTGGACGAAATGTCCCAGAGGGCAAAGGCAAACGCCTAGTAATCATGCATGCCGGATCAGTGGAGAGGTTTTCTGAATCAGCTGAGATGGTTTTTGTCAGCAACCAGTCGAAAGACTACCATGAAGAAATGGATGGCGACCACATTTTACAGTGGGCGGAGAAATTGGTACCATCCCTCACAGAGCCCACGACGCTGGTAATAGACAATGCTGCTTATCAGTCAATATTGACAGGAGATTCAAGGTATGGCATTCATAGCATATGACAAGTTACCAGTTGTGAATACTTTTTGTCACTTTGGTTATGAAAAACACTATGAATGTTATCTGCAGCGGGACATACATTAACAAATGTACAGCTAACTATTTAAGTATGAAATGAGACTAATGCAAATACAATCTGGTTCTAAAAGGGCATTTTAGGTTTTCAGTAGTGATGAAAGCCGCACATCGACGCTATGCAGGAGAGTTCCAATAATGGCGTGTTAATGTGGACATTCTGTGCTAAAAGTTGTCAATTTTCTTTTTGCAGATCTGATACATTGCTGCTCATGGGATATGAATATAAGACATTGTCATTAGCTAAGGCGCTAAGATAAGATACTTGAATGTAGTGGTTAAGATCACATACCGCTGGACCATATAGAAATTAACTTCCTCGATATAATGCCACTAGAATTTATACAATAGCTGTTGGTGGATGAAAATATAATGAAATTGTTCATGGTATCTTGAGGTACGTTACATACTAAATTTAAAGATGCCCAAATTCGCTGTAAGTACATTCTATTCATGGAACATACTTTATGCACAACATATAAATGCACACCCTTAGATAACACATACATAATTATGTGATAAATCGCTGCACTGCTTTAAAAAATGTGTCTGGAGTGAATTATTGAATATCGCTGATGTTAATATATTTGTATGATATATATATATGATATGCTTAAAATATCTCTGTGCGCAACAGGAACATATACCTTGGTATACAAAATATTATATATCATTGTATTACAGACATCCAACATCCTCATCAAAAAAGGGGGAGATTATACAGTGGCTGGACCAGAAAGGGATTGCATATCCTCCCGGTGCCCTGAAGGCCGAGCTTCTTCAAATTGTAAGAGCACATAAGCCCCCTAAACAATATGTTTTAGACCAGTTTATGGAGGCGAATGGACATTCAGTTTTGAGGCTGCCCCCTTACCACTCAGATCTGAATCCAATAGGTAAGATTACGTGTTTTCAATAACTTATTTATTCGTCATTCTTTATGGATGTTGCTTGAGGTATATGTTTACATTTCATATTTTCAGACTAAAAATGAATTAATTTTATTGCACCATTCTGTCAGGTAGGCCTACAGCTGAAGTCCATCATAATATTTTGATCTTGTATCCATGTGTAGGTCGGCTAATGTGCAGGAAAAATTATTTGTAGAATTAATCTGGGGACAAATAAAAGGGTATGTGGCAAGAAACAACAAAGAATTCACACTGGCGGCTGTCCGGCAGCTGTACGAAGAAGCGAAGGCCCTCGTGACACCTGAGGAGTGGCTAAAGTGTGTCCACCACGTCAAGCTAGAAGAAGGAAAATATTGGGAGATGGACGGCCTGCAGGACGAGATAGCGCCAGTTGTAATAAATTTCGGGGATGACAGTGAGGATGACAGTGATGATGATGATGATGATAGTTATGATAATGATGATAATGATGATGATAACGATGATAATTCTGCGGGCATGGATGACAGCGGTTTTTTGGCAGAAGCAGTTGATTCCGACGTCGATAATGTCAATTCTGACAATGAGGATGATATTGTTTGCCTGTTATGTCACAGGAAGGAGCCACCGAGCAGTGCCAGTAATGATTTCGGCTGGGTGTTCTGCGATTCTTGTGGCAGCTGGATTCATTGCGAATGTTCTGTCAGGAAAGTGCCATCAAGTCTGAAAGACCCTTTTGTATGTGATATTTGTCATCCAAAAATGTATTGTACTTTGTGATTTTAAATAGTTTTCCCCATACGCTTATTGTACTTTGTGATTTTAAATAGTTTCCCCCATACGTTTATTGTACTTTGTGATTTTAAATAGTTTTCCCCATATGTTTATTGTACTTTGTGATTTTAAATAGTTTTCCCCATACGTTTATTGTACTTTGTGATTTTTTAATAGTTTTCCCCATACGTTTTAACGACACCTGTCCACCAGGATCTGCTTTGATGACGTACAAGTATAAAGATTTTTTAGTATGAACCTTAAATAAAAGTATACATATAGAAGATGGTAAAAGCACTGTTAACATGTCATGAAATTTTTGTATCAGTATGTATCAGCTCCATAATCTTTTATGCCAAAACACACATTTCAACATGCATCCTCTATTGTTTTAATGTCATCAGAGAGGTGTGCGAACTGAAAGTCGCTAACTTCTAATTTGAAATAATTGGGATCATGATGGCATATATATATAGACTCTTAATCTATTTTGTTTCTCAAAGTGACCTCACGTGTTATGTTCAAGTTTCTGCAAACCTTATGTTATGTTATTTAAATATTCAGAGTGTGTGCATACATTTTATCCAAATATTTAGAGTGTGTGCATACATTTTATCACAATGCCATATAGTGTGTCACATCGCGATGTCATCGTGTCCTGCAGGTAAGGTTACTGTTAACTGAGTGATTTTTTTCTTGTATGTAATTTGTTTGTGTACGTCTATTTGACATTATGTACTCTATAGCTTTAAGTTGTAAGAAAGGTGTGTGACGTGATAGTCGCTAACTTTATTAATTTTAGGCGATTAAGATATGCTGCATATTGCAGTGTTTCGTGACATGGAGGCTCAGATTTGTACTAATTGTAGTTGATAAAGGCCCGAGCATGTATCAGCGATAATTAACAATCTCAGCCTGCATTGCTAAGAGCAAGTGCCAAATCCATGTAGGTGTAGTCTACTTGTTCTACAGCGCACTGTCGCTTACATGACTTGTAATTCACTGTAATGGCGTTATCGTCATCATCATCATCATCATCATCATCATCATCGTTATCCTCAACTTATATTGTTGTAGTCTTCTTCCCATATTGTTATGTTCCTTATTATGTCCAGAGTGTGACAATGCATTTTTTTTTTGAATCACACCACATTGGTTGCAGATATTCTCTATTCATTATGATGAGTGACATGGCAGTCGCTAACTATTTGATCTTGGGAAATACTTGTTATACCATCTTGTGTATTCTGTTATTTTGGCAGACTGCTGCCACGTATTGTTACTCTCTGAAGCATTATTATTATAATTTTTCTGTGAACCAATAATAACTTACGTTTGTCCTACGAATCACATCTCACCGGTTTCAAATATTCTCTATTTATTATGATGAGTGACATGGTAGTCGCTAACTATTTTATCTTGGGAAATATTTGTTAAACCATCTTGTGTGTTGTGTTACATTGGCAGACTACTGCACATTACAGTAAAAATAGAAAATGTGATTTTTCCACGCAATTACATTACTGTTAGATATATTTACTCAATGAAGTATGTAGGCCTTAGCAAAGCAGTTACATATAATTACACGTTTTTAAATATATGTCTCATTCTCATGTTTCACCCACGTTGCCATGCTCATCAGTTCTAGATTGAGGACAATCCTTTACATACTACACGCACGTCGAGGGTACAAAGATTTTTTTTAATCCACACACCTATTGTTTCACTTTTTTCTAGAATTATGACGGTGTGTGACGTGAAAGTCGCTAACTTCTGTATCTCTAGAAAAAAGGGGTTGTGTGTTACGGTTAGCCAGTGTATGATGTTTGCTAGACCCTGTGATATGGCCTATATTGTATTCGTTTTCAACGTATTAGTCGTATCTATTTAATGTTGCATTACTGTTATTGTTACTTACTAACATTTCGGCTGAAGAATATAAACTTCATGGGTATTTGTGAAATCATCTGTGCAATTTTCTTAAAACTATAAACATGGTAAAACTGTAATTGTTTTAACATTATCTCTTGATGTAAAAGTAAGCATATTGTCATACTGGATGACAATGTGAGAATACAATTTCTAGCAAATTTCGGCATCCACTTACTTGTAAAATGTTAGTATTCCAAACAGTTTTGCATTCGCGGTAAAACAATTAAATTTCTGGATGATTTCTCTGTCGCATCCGAAGGAAAACATATGCGTTCATATACCGGGTTATACAGTCAGTAAGTAAGTTTATTCAGCAATAGATTTACAATCTGTGTGCATACATAGAAACAGCAGTGTGGGTTCTCTATTAAAGTCAAACAAGAAGTTGTTGGTGAATTTCAGCCTCTATGGGCTATACTACGAAAGGGGTTACACATCAGAGAATACAGTAGGCTTCTATGTCTATGTAGGCATGGATGTATGCGAGTGTCGAGGCATCAAGTACAAGTAATTTCCAGCTACACATTTTGTACATATCAGCAGTCATCATTAAAGGGTATAGAACTATAGATAGGAAGAATTCAAGATTGAATGAGCATGTGGCTGTATAATTCTACATCCGATATGCCTAGAAATCGGTTCTTTGCGGCTTACACTCCCTACCACATGTTTCACACGTTGTGTGATTAAAATCATTTGCTGTAGCTAACACGAAAATGCGGGCGTAGATGATTGTTGGATTCAAAACTTTGGATTCGTTTATGATTTGGATATTAAAGATTTGTAATGGTGATTTCATAAATATCAAGAGTCCGAAACTGCTGCACCAATGTCATCAACATCGTAACAACGAATTCACTAATAACATTATTTCTATGATTTCATTCTTTTGCTGTTATGATGGTTGCTAAATTATGTCAGTTCTGAGACTTTATATTATACGTTCATCAACACGTTTGTTTACTATTTTATCTGGTTATATGATTATCAAAAAGTCTAAATTTGTCAAATCTGGATATGCTATTATTGTTCTATTAAAAAATTGCTGCAGCAGTTCTGGGGTATTTCGTGGATCCTTCCCAGCTGATGAAGATTCGGGGATTCACATTGTAGACACATGTTATATGTATAATTTGTTTCACAAATATAAATTTCATTCACACACTCGGCGACTTTGTTGTGTATTTTGTCTTCTTCATTACCACTCTGATCGACTAACATCATTGCGAACGCAGGGCCGTATCCAGGCTTTTTTTGTCAGCATAATCTTTCGTCTGCATATCCTCAAAATGCTTTGTTCAATTCTCCAAATTTTCTGGAGGGGAATCCCCAAGAGCCCCATATTATCAAACGTGTACCCCCCACCCACCCCTGTGTCTTTGTCTGGATACGGCCCTGTGACTGGAGTAACGTTGATAGGAGCTTATTTGGGCGAAGGGCAGAGGAATCACATTAACTTGCAGCGCATGTATTTCAATTTTCGAAGTGGCTACTAAACCTGTCTGGTCGGCTAGCCTCATCACTGCAAATATAATTAACTGACTGTTTGTTGCTGAGATGAGATATAAAAGTAGCCTTTGGTCAGACGTGTAATGTACATGACGCCTGTAAAATAGAACAAAGGCAGGTCTACTTCATCTTGATGTTTATTATACTACTAGTTTCGGCTATTGCCTTCTTCAGGTACAGAGTGACAGAACATGGTTATTGTGTCTCCTTATATAGTAATCTTCCGGTGAGGAAGTATACAATTTGTTTATTACAGAACAGTATCATAGCAACAATTAGTATATGACATCACAGTTTTAACATTTTTGTAAAGTGAAAAACATTCTAAAATGCCAAACAATATAGGTGCGGCCGGAAAAAATGGTTGTCCGGGCGGATAGAGGAGCATATAACGTACCTGTCCGGCCGGGCAAAATTGTATTTGTCCGGCCGGGCAAACACGCACTCCTGCTCCGGCCGGACAAAGTGAACCTTATCCGGCCGGGACACAAGTGCTGTTCATTTGAGGGATTGGAAGCGTAAAATGTTTATGAGATATTAGATCAAAACGTGATAAGGGCAATAACCTTTTAATCAAGTTGAAGAATGAAAGCGGAGTTAGGTACCAGCAGTCATGTAACCATGTTAGAACGGCTTAAGTGTCTAAAGCGACAAAGTATAGTAAGTGAGCGGTTTTAATACTTAGGCGGCTCTCTTTGGGCCCATACATGTGAATATCTTATGTTGTTTGGTTTGATGCAGGTTCTTATCGGGCCAATGGTTAGGCGGGGTGTTTTTATCGGCCGGTGGACGGACAGAGCATGGATGGGTTTGAAACAGAGCGTGAAAGTGGTGAAGGGCGGTCGGTGGCAGAAAGGCGGCAGAAGTACGGAGAAGGTGTCTCGGCATCTGGACAGGATGATTGTGAGTATGCGGGCGGACAATGCAATGATTTAGAATTGGTTTCACATTTATAAAGATAATGTGGCGAATAAAAACATTTATTCTATATCTATATATAATAAGTTTTAATATAGAAGAATGTAAGATGCATATGAACAGAATTTTATATATACATTATGTTTTATGTTAACGTTTTAACAGGTACGGTTGATGCGGGTCTCCACATGGAGATAGCATCTAACTGTTGGTGAGTAGAGACTTTTTTAGAGTTCGTCAGTTTTATGATATATACAAGTGCGATAAAATGATAACAAAGAACGTGAATTAAAGTTTATGAGGCGTCTGCCGGAATAGCCATCAGGGGTGCGATAGTTCATGTTCAGGATTGGTGTCAGTAGGGATTCTTTAAACATCAGCTGTGTGTTCTGGCTCCATAATGTCCTGCGTTCGATGTTCTCTGATGTTTCCATCTATGAGCATGGTCGGTGGTTGGGCTGCTGGGGGTCTCAGATTGTTGCGGAGGGCGTTAAGTTCAAACTCCAAGTTGGGCTGCAGAATGTTGATGCGAAAGGCCTCTGCTACTTGGAAAATGGTGAAGGGGCAACCTCTGGCAATCATGCGGTCATTTGTGCGACCACACCGGAACTCGATGTCCATGCTGGTCGCTTGTTGTGGCTGTGGTCTTGGGATATGGCCGAGGTTTTGGGCTACCTCCACAATAGGTATCCCATGTGGCGGGGCACGAGCAGGTTGCTCGTGAACCACCACAGGGGATCCCGGGGGTGATGCGGGCGGATTTCTGTCATCGTTGGTGTAATCCAGGGTGGCGTCAAGGTCCGGGCGTTGCGGTGACTGGGCTGTCACTGCTGGGACCGGCAAATGGTCCCTGCGTGTGCCGACCGGACTCGAGGTGGCAGCTGGTGGGGTTAATACCATCTGTGTACTGCGTTGGGCGGCTGCCGGCTCTCGTGGGTCCTCTTTGGTTGGTGTATCATCTGGGCCGAAGACATCTTCTGCCCAGTTAGTGTCCACAGTTGAGGGGGTTGAAGCTGTTGAGATTGGTAGTGGTATACGTGGTGTTGCAGGTGACCTGATCAATGTGGTAGGGCTGAGGAGTGTGGTGGGTACCGCCGTTGTTGTTGGTTCCGGTCGGGTATTCTCTATGTCTTTCCTCGGGACCAGCAGACTTGTGGGCAGTTTTCTGTGGTGGAGGATTTTGAGAGGGTCTTCCTCCATTACAGGCGCTTTTGGTGTTGTGTCGCCGCATACTGTATCCGGATGGCGAGATACAGTGCATGATGGTGTCACTCTTTTCTTCTTCTTCTTGGGGATGGTGTAATCTCCCAGTGAGCTGGCGACTTGGCTGTATGGGTCCGTTGATGTTGAGGCTCGGACGTGGTACTTCGCCTTATGCCGTATCAGGTCCGACATCCTCTTAAAAGTTGTCGTGCATTGGCTGCAGTTTAGGATGGTAGGGCCGCCATGCATGTTATGTATAGCTACTTCGTGTCTGTACTTGTTTGCCTTATTAGTAAAGGACTGGCCGCACTTGTCGCAGTGATAATTCTTTGCTTGTGTAATCTTTGGCATCTTGGTAGCGTGTGTGGCCGGTGACTGGATGTGCTCTGCTTTTATGGCGTTGTGGATGCTGCGATCTGTGAGAAGATTCTTTCCTTCTATAATTGTTACGTCACAAACCTGTATATTTGGATTTGACCAGATGGGCACGTGTCCAGTTTGTCCGGCCGGGCAAATTTGTCCGGCCGGGCAAATTTGTCCGCCCGGGCAAATTTCTCCGGCCGGGCAAACTGCTTTGTGCGGCCGGGCTGGGTTAGTTCGGTGGTCCAGGCAAATGTTCAGTCTCTCCATGTTATGTCGTAATGTTGCGTAATGACTGGGGTAACGGGTAGGGGGTGTGTATCTCGCGGCTTTCCTTTTGGGCTGGTGTTGCGGCCGGTATATGTTGTGATTGTAGTATATTACCGGGGCAAGGCTTTGAAGATCGGTTGGCATGTGGCGCTGTGTTGATAGTGATTATACACCTGTAGGCAGGTGGGGGAGAGGGTGTAGTGGCCCTCTATTGTATTGTTGATTTCCGCTTTCGTTTGATTAATCCAGCTTGATTCTTGTAGCAGCCTGTCAAATTTCGTATTCACATAGTTCAGAACAAAAATCTTAAAATTCAACGGTGCGTTGTGAGAGTTCATATGGGTCGCGAAGTTGCTTGTTGTGCAGCTGATTTTAATATTTCTTATATGTTCCCTTATCCTTGTATGTAGTTCACGGCCTGTTTGACCAATATAGACTTGCGAGCACCACAGGCATTGTAATGCGTATACACAGCCAGTGGTGTGACATAATACTGGTCTTGTGCGGTAGTTTGCGCCGCTCCTGCATTGTAAGAGGCCATTTTCGACTCTTGTACACACTTGGCATGTTTGACGCTGGCATGATGTGTAGGCGAAATCTTTAGAGAAAATGCCTAGTTTGATACTAGTTACGGAGGCTTTGATTTCTTGTTCTATTGTTGTGGGCATTCGTGTGATGTTGGTTGATATGCAAAATTTGCACTCCGTGCATCTGACGGTGGCCGTATGGTAAGACCATACCGGGTATAGCATTATGTCACTAGAGGATCTGGGGTGGGGGTGTTCTTCCGGGCTGATTGAGAAACCACGGGTTCGCAGGTTGTTAATCAGATCGTGTGGTGTTATCAATTCAGTGTGTTGGTCCCACGTGTCACATATGAGGCAGCGGATTATGTAAATATTATGTAGTTGTTTGCAGGAAGTGATTTGCTTATTTATGACATGTACTGAGCCCCGGTGGAGGATGAATTTTCTGTCAAGCGCAAGCATATGGCATCTGACACATGTGCGGTCATCCACGTCTTTTCTGCAATAGATGTGAGAGTTTGTATTATTTACATATCTTGATGTGAGCTGTGTGGTTATAGGGGTTCTTTCTGTTGCATCCGGCAGTTTTGCGCGTACTAGAATGTCTTTTATGTTTTTGTCTCTCCTGTATGCTATGCGGAAGACGATTTCAACATTGAATTTGTCACACATTGATTTTATGATGTTGTGTGTGTTTTGTAGACCGTGTCTGTAGGTGGTGATGAAGTGTATGGCTTCATCTGCATCAGGCCGGTTGGTGGTTGAGTTTTTAAGTAAGTCTTCTCTAGTGATTGCTGTTGCCTTGTCGATTTGCTTTTGTATCATATTTTCATCATAACCGCGTCTTATCAGGTTGGTTTTTAAGGTGTCTGTTTCACTGATGTAATCTGTCGTAGATGAGCAGATTCTTTTCAGGCGGAGGGCCTGGCTGTAGGCTATGCCTGTTTTCTGGTGTGTTGGGTGGCATGAGTCTTTCCTGATGTACAATTTCCGGTCTGTGGGTTTTGTGTAGGGTTGCGAGTTTATCCGTCTGTTCTTGATTGTGAGTATCATATCTAGGAAGGGGATCCCTTTTGTGTCTGCTTCCATTGTGAATTTGATAGTGCGGTGAAGTTGGTTTGCGTAAGCTAGGAGGTCATCTACGGTATGAGCGTCATCTGTTTCCATGATGCAGATGATATCATCTATGTATCTTCTCCAAAAGGTGATGTTAGGGTGGTTGGCGAGGATGTTTTTTTCGATAGGATGCATAAAAATGTTTGCATAGGCCGGGGCCATTCTTGTCCCCATGGCGGTCCCTTGTGTTTGGATGTAATGTCTGCCATCGAACTTAAAAATGTTGTTTTTAAGGACTAGCGAAGCTATGTCTCTTACCGGTGTGTAGTCGGTGAGGGGGTCAAATTCTGTGCCAACATCCATGATTGCTTGCAGGCCATCTTCGTGGGGTATATTTGTATAAAGTGAGCATACATCCAGTGATATTATTCGGCTGTTGTGCGGTATATCGTGGTCTTTTAATAAATTTAACAAATGGCCTGAGTCTCTTAGGTACGATGGTAGGCTTTTCATCAATTTTTGTAATTTTGTGTCCGCCCAAGCGGAGATCCACTCTGTAGGGTGACCGTTGCCACTCATTATTGGTCTTCCCGGTGGCGTTTGTAGATTTTTGTGGATTTTTGGAAGCATGTAGAATTCTGCTTCTCTGCCGTCTGTCTGCGTCATCGCCGTCTTTTCTGCATTGTTTATTATGCCCTTACCTTTTATCCATACTGGTGTTGTGTTTCTTCACACTGACACAGTTTACATTTTACACTTGCCTTTAATCCACAACGGCGCCGCTGGTTAACACCTGTAAATGTCGCACTTCCCTTTTATCCAAACTGGTGTTGTGTTTCTAAACACTTCACACTTGCCTTTAATCTAGACATGTAATGAACATTACACCAACCATGTAAACATGGTAAATGCAATCCATAATGGCGCCGTTGTTTAACACCTGTAAAAGTCACACTTTCTTTTAATCCCTACCGGCGTTGTTTCCTCACACTTTACACGTCACACTTAGGCCTACGTTTATTCCCGACGTGTAAAGTACATTACATCAACCATGTAAACATTCATAGCTGATGATCTTAAAGCCTTATAAAAGTGTTTGATATTCCGGCTTAGCAGCATATCGAGCCGCTCAGACTGGAAAACCCCCGGAACTCCGGTCGGGCAGCCTCTGAGGCTAGCCGACTCCGGTCTAGTAGCCACTTCGTTCAATTTTAAATTCCTAACCGAGTTTTCATAACATTTTGCAAGTACTATTTCCGAGTCACTCCCCAAAATACCGTGAAATTATCATCAAAAAATAATTAATAGTTCAAAAGTTGGACCATTAAACATTTAGTGCTTATACCTTAGGCCACAATTCACCAGTAGCGCATGTTTTTTGTCATTTTGTCCGTCAATTTAAAATTATCATGAAATTTTGGAGGAATCATATTTCAACAGAATCCTAATATCCTTGAAAATTTCGTAAAATGATATGCAGTATTTCAAAAGCTAGACCATTTGACATGTAGTAAATTTAAATTATGACGTCCCTCTAAAAACCCATTAAACTAATTCTGGAATTTTATACATTACAATTGGTCTAACTTTAGAAATATTCACTATAATTTTGCGAATTTTTTATCGATGTTAGGATATGACGATTGCCTGTGCTAAATTGCAAGGAAGTTAGTCGGTTGACAATTGAAGGAGAAATCGACGAAAAACATGCGCTACAGATCTACACAAATAACTATAATAAGTGTGACCCAGGGTGGAACTATAGTAATTTTCTAATTACAACGTCCCTTTATAAACCCACTAAACTGGTTAAATTAAAATCCGTTTTAAGCCCCGAATTGCATTATGATTATATGCCCGATGGTCTAATTTTTTAACTATATCTCAATAGGTCTGCAATATTTTTCAAAGACAATTCCACGGTATTCGGCGGAGGACTCGAAGATAATGCTTACAAAATTTCATGAAAATCGGTTGAGAATTGACCGAGAAATTGGCGAAAACCTACGCTATAGTGTGATATCCACAAAAACAACCGCCGTTAATTTAAAAAGTGACGTAACTTTCGACCATTACTGTACTTTTTTTCTACAACGTGCTACGCGGCTGACGACCAAACATTGATCAGCGACGGGCGATAACGAGTGTTGTTAACAACATAATTTATACATGACAAATAAAGCATCTAATGACTTTCAACAGCTTAAACAAAATAAGCGTATAGATCAGTCGCCGGAGGATCTATTTCGTAAAAGTAGAATGAAAAAAAGAAACATTTTTGAGATTTGAAAAAATCTGTCGATAAAAACGTGGTTCGAGATATTGGGCGTACGACCTAGGCCTATACTATAGGCCAGGGCCTACTGTAAACAGACCAAAACTTAAGTTAAAAATAAAAAGGGCATGCACAATGTCAATGTGAGAGTTTATCTTGAGACACGATAATTATAAATCATCTTAAACAGCAATCATATAATAAAATATTAATTATATTCAAATACCTTTATAATGTTCCTTATTTTCTGTTATGGTGATGCTTTGCTGTTAACTCGTTGGATAACATCCTTCAGTGTCAGTGCTAAAAAATGCAATCAAATTTTCTTTGAAGGGAGCGTTCCTTTGAAGATTATTATTATTACATAATAAAGTATGACGTCATATTTCTTATACTTCAATTAAACTGTTTAACGCACCTTCTTGAAAAAACAAGGTGCGTTTGTATATCAATGCATGTTGAAAACACGTGTGACTTCGGCTACATATCGAATAATCGCTATATTTTATGAAAAATCAGTTTTTCGTATGTTTTACAGTTACGGGACTATTTGTATTGAAATCCTTGACCATCAAAACATATAAATACATATATTAGTCGGTACGCTACGATCAATATTAAGTGAGATATGGCCGATAAACACATTTCTCTTAATGGCGGCTTTTTCGACGTCACCCCTGATGACGTCAGGTCAAGTGGTGTCATGACGTGACGTTTTAAATTATGACGCTATGTATTCTATTAGCATAAATCATGATAATATATGATATATAGACGTATTTTAATTGAGAATATGCTTGAAATATGTTAAGTGTACTAAAAAATAAAGGTAAAGTACAAATGCATACCGATTTTAAGCATTTTGATATCATAAATGTGTATTCGTATCCATGACAACAGAATGAGCTCAATGGAAATAAACTTTAAGCGACAAAATAATTGTTCACTGAGTATTAATCTATAAATAGGTAACACCATCGGCATTCTAAAGGCTATTTATATGTGCTAAATTGATATTGAGCTGTTTCCATCATGTAAAATTGTATAGTATTTTTCAATCTGTCACCATGGCAACAATGACGTCTTATTTTAAAAACTTCCAAGGTACGGTATGTAAGACGTTGATTTTCGGATTCAGCGCAAAATTTCCAGTTAGATACAACCTTCAAACCTTTTGGCCCCGTTGGGCACAATTTTGACCCCTGAGCTCCAGGACTAATATAGCCTATGTTGTATAAGCCCCTGCCATGTCATAATAAAAAGATAAACATAACCCTTGTGCTGCTAGAGCCGTATATATTATAACATTTCACCTGAAGGGAGTCTCAAGACTATAATATTTTTCATCATTTGAAGTTGAAATTTGCATTAGCAAAAAAAGTTTTGCGCCATAAAATAGACTAGACTAGGCCTAGTTTGTTGAAAATGTAGACAGAAAAAAAATGTTGACCAGCAAGTGGTAGACTAGACTAGATTTTTTAAGTAGCCTAGACATTATCAACATTTTTATGCTGAACCTTTCAAAAAAAAAAATTATGCACAGCATTTCATGATTTTGTTCCCCAGCTACTAGACTAGACTACTAGCCTAGACAATAGGCCTAAACATTTTTAGAAAAAAATATACCCCTCCCACCAGGATGCAGCAAGTCATCAATACCCTTTGCTTTTGAGCTAGAATTTTATAGCCCCTCTATCATTTATTATTATTACACATCACTAAGTGTATTTCACGGGGGAAGTGGCTATAGTCAATATAATTATGTTAGTTTAAAAGACTATAGCCCTAGGCTACCAGTAGACTACTAAAAAATCTTTATAAACTAGAGAACCGGTAGGCCTAGGCTAGGGAGAGGCTTGTCATATGACATCTATAGGCTAGCCCTGTACATTGACATTGTAGCTCTATAGACTATATATAGTCCAGTTGTCAAATGACATTTTTTTACTCAAGCGTGTTTCGAGGTATGGACGATGTTTTATTATTGATTCTGGTTCAAGGGGATGTCCCGAGCAGGAATCAGCCGGGTGCCACTTTGGCACCCTTGGGCGGAATTTTTTAAGGGCAAAAACGAAATGGCCGCCAAATATTTCAAGGTCAAATATGATTTTTTAACAAATGAAGTCAGGAACAAGTGTAATACCTCATTCTCTCGTGATTTTGACTGCGCAATCCATTTCCTGTATTAATTTTATGACTCAAGGTCAACAACAAGGTCAAAAGGTCAATTTCAAGGTCAAACACGCAAAAATACCATTTTTAACAAACAAAGCTAGGAACATGTGTAATACTTTTTTTACATGGGATTTTATCTGAAAATCAAATTATGGTATTATTTTGTTGATCCAAGGTTAGATTCAAGGTCGAAAGTCCTGTCCAAGGTCAAAAACAAAATGGTTGCCAGATATTTCAAGGTCAAATATGATTTTTAAACAAATGAAGCTAGGAACACATGTAATACCTCATTTTCATGTGATTTTGACGGGGCAATTCATTTCTTGTATTATTTTCATGATTCAAGGTCATCTTCAAGGTCAAAAGGTCAAATATCAAGGTCAATTAAGCAAAATTACCATTTTTAACAAATAAAGCTAGGAACTTGTGTAATACCTCTTTTGTCATGCAATTTTGACTGGGCATTCCATATCTGATATTATTTTGATTATTCAAGGTCATCTTCAAGGTCAAAGGGGTCAATTTCAATGGGAAGTAGAAGAAAATATCATTTTTAACAAATGACGGTTATCTTCAAGTTCAATTTCAATTCAAGGTCATCAAAAGTCAATTAACAAACATAAATGAGAAAAAGTGTTGTACGTCTTTTTAGTGTAATTTTGACAAATAATCCATTTCTGCTACTATTTTTATGATTAGAGGACATTTACAAGGTCAGTGTGTCAATTTCAAGGTGAGGTAAGCGAAAATATGAATTTTAACAATTAAAGCTAGGTATTCTCTGGTATGAATTTGGTGGGCAAAAATTGGGCGGTAAAGAGCGACAAGATGCATTAAAAGGTGGCAGGGTGGCATGAAAGGGCTATGAAACGGTGACAAGGAAGTACGTTAACGGGTGACGGGGAGGTGCTAATGGGTGATGAATAGGTGTCTTAGTGCAATGTGAAGGCATTAAAGATGATGGGGAATCGTTAAAGGGCAACAGAGAAGCGTTAAATGGTGACAGAGAGACGTCAAAGAGAGACGGAAAGGCGCTAAAGGCCAAACAAAGTGTTAAAAGTGATGTAGATGCATTAAAGTTTGATAGAGAAGCGCAAATAGGCGCTGCAGAGGAGTCGTTAAAGGGCAACCATGAAATGTAAACGACGATGGAAAAGCGCTGAAGGGCAATGGAGGAGTTGAAGTGTGCTGGATAGGCGTGTGAGGGTGAGGAAAAAGCGTTAAAAATAACGGAGCATTGCTAAAGGGCGACGGAGAACCGTTAAACGGTGACTGAGGCGTCAAAGGGCAACGAAAAAGTAAAAAAGGTTGATAGAGATGTATTAAAGGGTGATAGAGACACGCTAACAGGCGCTGCAGATGCGTTAAATGGTCTGACTGGTGATGCTTAAGTGCTAAAGGGTGATGAACAGGCGGTAAATGGTGATGGAAAGCATTAAATGGCGATGGGAAGGCTGTAATGGGCAATGATGATGAAGGGCAATGATGAGGCGTTGAAGGACAACAAAGAGGCGCTGAGGGGGAAGAAGAGGCGGTAAAGAGTGACAGGATGTGTTAAAATTTGGTGGGTGGCATGAAAGAGCTATTGAAAGGCGTTAGAGAGTGACGAGGAAACATTAAATGACAGGTGATGCAGTGGTCTAAAGGGTGATGGCTAGGTGTTTAAGGGCGATAAAAAAGCGTTAAAGACGACAGGGAATCGCTAAAGGGCAACTGAGAAAAAATAAATAATGATGGAGAGACGTCAAAGAGTGACGGGAAGGCGTTAAAGGGCTAAGAAAAAGTGTTAAAGGTTGATGGAGATGCACTAAAAGGTTGATGGAGAGGTGTTAAAAAGGCTCTCCGGTAAAAGGTGATGCTTGAGGTTTGAAGGATGATGAAGAGGCGGTAAATGGTAATGGAAAGCATTAAATGGCGATGGGAAGCCGGTAAAGGGCGATGGGGAGGCGTTAAATTGCACCGAAGAAGCGTTAAAGGGCAACGGAAAGGCATTGAAGGATGAAGAAAAAATAAAAAGGTCGATCCAAAAGCATTGAAGGGCAATGAGGGGCGTCAAAGGTGCCACAGAGACGTTGACTGGCGATGGGGAGGCGTCTAAGGACCATGCAGAGGCGTTAAAGATTGATGGTGAAGCGTTAAAATGTGACGGAGAGCTAAAGAGCAATAGAGAAGCGTTCAGTGCGCAGAAGAGGTATTGAAGGGCGACAGAAAGCCTTCAATTTCAAGAAAGAGGTGTTAAACTAAAAGGACATTCAGGGCGAAGAAGAGGCATTAAAGGGCAATGGAAAGGCCTCCAATTGCAAAGAAGAGGCATTAAACGAAAAGCTATGAGGACGCATTATTGTCTCTCTTTAGTGCCTCTCCATAGCCCCTTAATGCCTCTCCCTCACCTTATAACGCCGCGGTTGCTCTGTAACGCCTCTTGTGGCCTATTAACGCCTCCTCGTGTCTCTTTAATATGTCTCCTCATTGCCCTTAAATGCCTTTTTATTTTCCTTTAGCGCCTTCTCATTGCCCTTTAATACCTCTTCGTCGACCGTTAGCGCTTTTCCATCACTCTTTAACACATCTCTTTTAACTGCCCTTTGATGCTTTCGAGCCGATCTCTTCACCTTGAGCATGTTTATTCATTTTAGCCCAACAGAATTAGATTATCAAGTCAAAATAAAACCCAGCTCAAGGTATTATACGTGCCCCAATTTATAGCATATATGCTAAAAGTTATATTAGACTTTGAGGATGACTTTAAATCACCAAAGTAATTGGAAAAAGACATTTTTTGCTCAAAATCCCACGAAAAAAAAGGTTTTTACACATGTTCTAGCTGTATCTGTTGAAAATCATATTTTCCTTTACTTGACCTTGAAATTGACATTTTGACCTTGAAGATGACCTTTTATCATCAAAATAGTATCAAGAATAGATCATTCAGTCAAAAATCACGCCAAAAAGAAGTATTACACTTCTTCCTATTTTGTTTCTAAAATATCAATTTTTTACATGTTTGACCTTGGAAATAACCTTTCGACCTTGAAAATGACCTTGGATCAACAAAATAATACCACAGGTCGATTTTTGAGACAAAATTCCATGAAAAAGGGGTATTACACATGTTCCTAGCTTTATTTGTTAAAAATGGTAATTTTGCTTATTTGACCTTGAAATTGACCTTTTGACCTTGAAGATGACCTTGATTCATGACAATAATACAAGAAATGGATTGCCCTGTCAAAATCACACGAAAATGAGGTATTACACTTGTTCCTGGCTTCATTTGTTGAAAAATCATAGTTGACCTTGAAATATCCAGCGGCCATTTTGTTTTTAACCTTGGCAATGACATTTAGGCCTTGAAGATGACCTTGGATCACCAAAATAATACCATAAATGGATTTTTCATACAAAATCCCATGAAAAAAGGTATTACACATGTTTCTAGCTTTATTTAAAAAAAGTTGTATTTGTGCTTATTTAACCTTGAAATTGATTTTTTGACCTTGAGGATGACATCAAGTCATAAAAGTAATACAAAAAATGGATTGCCCAGTCAAAATCACATGAAAATGAGGTATTACACTTGTTCCTGGCTTCATTTGTTGAAAAATTATATTTGACCTTGAAATATTTGGCGGCCATTTTGTTTTTGCCCTTGAAAAATTCCGCCCAAGGGTGCCAAAGTGGCACCCGGCTGATTTCTGCTGGGGACACCCCATAGTATCAGAATCAATCATAAAACATCGTCCATACCGCGAAACACGCTTTAGTCAAAATCCACTGGACTAATAGGGTCTCACCCATAGAAACATACTTATAGAATGGACAGGCCAATAGCGAGGCCGCATTTACGACGTGCTCATAGCGCCGCCATTTTGATGAGTGGACTTTCCGGCGTCTCCAGCTGTATTCTTGGCACGGAATCCTGGCTTGACAAAAGTGTTTCCACAAACGAAATTTTCCCTCCTGGTTATAAGATCTTCCGGAGAGACAGAATTACATCAACTCAGGTGGGGGGGGGGGTGTAGTGTTTATCGCTGTCAAAGAAAATTATGACGTATCTCTCCTCCCTGATACTGTTACAGACACGGAACTTTTATGAGCGAAAGTCCACTTTGAAAAATCAAAATCCTTCATTCTCGGATCCTTTTATCGACCTCCTGAGAAAATAGTCCAGTTTTGCCCTCAGCCACCATCAAGGGGCAGTGCGAGCACCTTTTGTCTAGCCTGGATGATCATGCCTTTAGTGGGGGCTCTTAGGTAATTGGGTGTGCACTTCTGGATAAAATTGTGAATTTTGGCTCACAAGTAGTTAAGATATCGCTCTACAGGAATTTTGATGGAAGCAAGTTGGTACGTCCACATTTTGGCCGCCATCTTGTTTTTCAAAATGGCCGCCAGGACCTATATTCAGCAATATTTCATAAAGGAAGACAATTAAAGAGCTCGTAACAAGCTGATCTTTTATGATTTCAAGGTCAAATATGATTTTTTAACAAATGAAGTCAGGAACAAGTGTAATACCTCATTCTCTCGTGATTTTGACTGCGCAATCCATTTCCTGTATTAATTTTATGACTCAAGGTCAACAACAAGGTCAAAAGGTCAATTTCAAGGTCAAACACGCAAAAATACCATTTTTAACAAACAAAGCTAGGAACATGTGTAATACTTTTTTTACATGGGATTTTATCTGAAAATCAAATTATGGTATTATTTTGTTGATCCAAGGTTAGATTCAAGGTCGAAAGTCCTGTCCAAGGTCAAAAACAAAATGGTTGCCAGATATTTCAAGGTCAAATATGATTTTTAAACAAATGAAGCTAGGAACACATGTAATACCTCATTTTCATGTGATTTTGACGGGGCAATTCATTTCTTGTATTATTTTCATGATTCAAGGTCATCTTCAAGGTCAAAAGGTCAAATATCAAGGTCAATTAAGCAAAATTACCATTTTTAACAAATAAAGCTAGGAACTTGTGTAATACCTCTTTTGTCATGCAATTTTGACTGGGCATTCCATATCTGATATTATTTTGATTATTCAAGGTCATCTTCAAGGTCAAAGGGGTCAATTTCAATGGGAAGTAGAAGAAAATATCATTTTTAACAAATGACGGTTATCTTCAAGTTCAATTTCAATTCAAGGTCATCAAAAGTCAATTAACAAACATAAATGAGAAAAAGTGTTGTACGTCTTTTTAGTGTAATTTTGACAAATAATCCATTTCTGCTACTATTTTTATGATTAGAGGACATTTACAAGGTCAGTGTGTCAATTTCAAGGTGAGGTAAGCGAAAATATGAATTTTAACAATTAAAGCTAGGTATTCTCTGGTATGAATTTGGTGGGCAAAAATTGGGCGGTAAAGAGCGACAAGATGCATTAAAAGGTGGCAGGGTGGCATGAAAGGGCTATGAAACGGTGACAAGGAAGTACGTTAACGGGTGACGGGGAGGTGCTAATGGGTGATGAATAGGTGTCTTAGTGCAATGTGAAGGCATTAAAGATGATGGGGAATCGTTAAAGGGCAACAGAGAAGCGTTAAATGGTGACAGAGAGACGTCAAAGAGAGACGGAAAGGCGCTAAAGGCCAAACAAAGTGTTAAAAGTGATGTAGATGCATTAAAGTTTGATAGAGAAGCGCAAATAGGCGCTGCAGAGGAGTCGTTAAAGGGCAACCATGAAATGTAAACGACGATGGAAAAGCGCTGAAGGGCAATGGAGGAGTTGAAGTGTGCTGGATAGGCGTGTGAGGGTGAGGAAAAAGCGTTAAAAATAACGGAGCATTGCTAAAGGGCGACGGAGAACCGTTAAACGGTGACTGAGGCGTCAAAGGGCAACGAAAAAGTAAAAAAGGTTGATAGAGATGTATTAAAGGGTGATAGAGACACGCTAACAGGCGCTGCAGATGCGTTAAATGGTCTGACTGGTGATGCTTAAGTGCTAAAGGGTGATGAACAGGCGGTAAATGGTGATGGAAAGCATTAAATGGCGATGGGAAGGCTGTAATGGGCAATGATGATGAAGGGCAATGATGAGGCGTTGAAGGACAACAAAGAGGCGCTGAGGGGGAAGAAGAGGCGGTAAAGAGTGACAGGATGTGTTAAAATTTGGTGGGTGGCATGAAAGAGCTATTGAAAGGCGTTAGAGAGTGACGAGGAAACATTAAATGACAGGTGATGCAGTGGTCTAAAGGGTGATGGCTAGGTGTTTAAGGGCGATAAAAAAGCGTTAAAGACGACAGGGAATCGCTAAAGGGCAACTGAGAAAAAATAAATTATGATGGAGAGACGTCAAAGAGTGACGGGAAGGCGTTAAAGGGCTAAGAAAAAGTGTTAAAGGTTGATGGAGATGCACTAAAAGGTTGATGGAGAGGTGTTAAAAAGGCTCTCCGGTAAAAGGTGATGCTTGAGGTTTGAAGGATGATGAAGAGGCGGTAAATGGTAATGGAAAGCATTAAATGGCGATGGGAAGCCGGTAAAGGGCGATGGGGAGGCGTTAAATTGCACCGAAGAAGCGTTAAAGGGCAACGGAAAGGCATTGAAGGATGAAGAAAAAATAAAAAGGTCGATCCAAAAGCATTGAAGGGCAATGAGGGGCGTCAAAGGTGCCACAGAGACGTTGACTGGCGATGGGGAGGCGTCTAAGGACCATGCAGAGGCGTTAAAGATTGATGGTGAAGCGTTAAAATGTGACGGAGAGCTAAAGAGCAATAGAGAAGCGTTCAGTGCGCAGAAGAGGTATTGAAGGGCGACAGAAAGCCTTCAATTTCAAGAAAGAGGTGTTAAACTAAAAGGACATTCAGGGCGAAGAAGAGGCATTAAAGGGCAATGGAAAGGCCTCCAATTGCAAAGAAGAGGCATTAAACGAAAAGCTATGAGGACGCATTATTGTCTCTCTTTAGTGCCTCTCCATAGCCCCTTAATGCCTCTCCCTCACCTTATAACGCCGCGGTTGCTCTGTAACGCCTCTTGTGGCCTATTAACGCCTCCTCGTGTCTCTTTAATATGTCTCCTCATTGCCCTTAAATGCCTTTTTATTTTCCTTTAGCGCCTTCTCATTGCCCTTTAATACCTCTTCGTCGACCGTTAGCGCTTTTCCATCACTCTTTAACACATCTCTTTTAACTGCCCTTTGATGCTTTCGAGCCGATCTCTTCACCTTGAGCATGTTTATTCATTTTAGCCCAACAGAATTAGATTATCAAGTCAAAATAAAACCCAGCTCAAGGTATTATACGTGCCCCAATTTATAGCATATATGCTAAAAGTTATATTAGACTTTGAGGATGACTTTAAATCACCAAAGTAATTGGAAAAAGACATTTTTTGCTCAAAATCCCACGAAAAAAAAGGTTTTTACACATGTTCTAGCTGTATCTGTTGAAAATCATATTTTCCTTTACTTGACCTTGAAATTGACATTTTGACCTTGAAGATGACCTTTTATCATCAAAATAGTATCAAGAATAGATCATTCAGTCAAAAATCACGCCAAAAAGAAGTATTACACTTCTTCCTATTTTGTTTCTAAAATATCAATTTTTTACATGTTTGACCTTGGAAATAACCTTTCGACCTTGAAAATGACCTTGGATCAACAAAATAATACCACAGGTCGATTTTTGAGACAAAATTCCATGAAAAAGGGGTATTACACATGTTCCTAGCTTTATTTGTTAAAAATGGTAATTTTGCTTATTTGACCTTGAAATTGACCTTTTGACCTTGAAGATGACCTTGATTCATGACAATAATACAAGAAATGGATTGCCCTGTCAAAATCACACGAAAATGAGGTATTACACTTGTTCCTGGCTTCATTTGTTGAAAAATCCTAGTTGACCTTGAAATATCCAGCGGCCATTTTGTTTTTAACCTTGGCAATGACATTTAGGCCTTGAAGATGACCTTGGATCACCAAAATAATACCATAAATGGATTTTTCATACAAAATCCCATGAAAAAAGGTATTACACATGTTTCTAGCTTTATTTAAAAAAAGTTGTATTTGTGCTTATTTAACCTTGAAATTGATTTTTTGACCTTGAGGATGACATCAAGTCATAAAAGTAATACAAAAAATGGATTGCCCAGTCAAAATCACATGAAAATGAGGTATTACACTTGTTCCTGGCTTCATTTGTTGAAAAATTATATTTGACCTTGAAATATTTGGCGGCCATTTTGTTTTTGCCCTTGAAAAATTCCGCCCAAGGGTGCCAAAGTGGCACCCGGCTGATTTCTGCTGGGGACACCCCATAGTATCAGAATCAATCATAAAACATCGTCCATACCGCGAAACACGCTTTAGTCAAAATCCACTGGACTAATAGGGTCTCACCCATAGAAACATACTTATAGAATGGACAGGCCAATAGCGAGGCCGCATTTACGACGTGCTCATAGCGCCGCCATTTTGATGAGTGGACTTTCCGGCGTCTCCAGCTGTATTCTTGGCACGGAATCCTGGCTTGACAAAAGTGTTTCCACAAACGAAATTTTCCCTCCTGGTTATAAGATCTTCCGGAGAGACAGAATTACATCAACTCAGGTGGGGGGGGGGTGTAGTGTTTATCGCTGTCAAAGAAAATTATGACGTATCTCTCCTCCCTGATACTGTTACAGACACGGAACTTTTATGAGCGAAAGTCCACTTTGAAAAATCAAAATCCTTCATTCTCGGATCCTTTTATCGACCTCCTGAGAAAATAGTCCAGTTTTGCCCTCAGCCACCATCAAGGGGCAGTGCGAGCACCTTTTGTCTAGCCTGGATGATCATGCCTTTAGTGGGGGCTCTTAGGTAATTGGGTGTGCACTTCTGGATAAAATTGTGAATTTTGGCTCACAAGTAGTTAAGATATCGCTCTACAGGAATTTTGATGGAAGCAAGTTGGTACGTCCACATTTTGGCCGCCATCTTGTTTTTCAAAATGGCCGCCAGGACCTATATTCAGCAATATTTCATAAAGGAAGACAATTAAAGAGCTCGTAACAAGCTGATCTTTTATGATAGAACCCTAGATATATGTGGATTAACATAGTAAACGTTTTAGAAAATCCTCCTCAAGCACTCTGATATATGCAAGATGGCGTTCAAGATGGCCGCCAGCGTATAGTCATATTTAATAAATAGCGTAAAATGATCGATTTTAGCTCTATTTTCTTTTTTGTAATACACCATTTCAAAAAGTTTCGAGGTCAGTAAAGCTATAATTTATAGACCACCCCCAGCAATTTTGAAAACATATTTAACCCTTTTATCCCAAGAGGCTTTTTAGTGAACGTCCCTGTAATCTCTATTAGGAAAACATTATTATTTATAATCAATTAATTAAGTATTAATGGTGATGTATATTGGTCTCAATGATATAGCTATATTAAAAACACGCTTATTGGTCAATTAATTTGTATTTTCAGTTATTCAAGATGGCGTCCAAGATGGCAGATTTGCGAAATTGTGTAAATTCTTCAATTTTTATCAATTTTCTTTAGTAATACATCATTTCAACTAGTTTTATGGTCTGTGAGTCCATGTAAACTACTGCCGGACAACGTTAAGCAATAGTTAGCACCTTAACATGAGGGTTTTCAATTGGCGACATAAAACATCTATGTAGTTGGTGAGTCACTTAGCCCATAAACCTTTCCAGCTGTTTTTCGGGCGTGAAACTGATTTGATTTTTTTACATGTCACAGTATCCTTGGTGGATACGTTATCCCTGTAATGAATAACAACTAGTTAATATTGAAGATGTTTCGGTCATATAGTCAACAATGTGTTGAAAACTACTGAGATTGAGTATGACATAGGCCTACTAACCAAAACCTTCCTCTGTTGATCACATTCTGATCAGATCGCTGGCTTAGGGAAGTTTGGAAAGATGATTTGAAGATATATTGCATGAAAGTGACATGTGGTTGCATGTAGGTGATATGCCACTACTTGCCTAGAGTCATCGTTTGGGGGACAGCGAGTATATTTTTGTCTGTATGAAACATTCATTTGAATGCATTCCCCTGGTTATAATGTCATCATACATATATTGATCACAAACTATGGGTAGAAAATACTTGATAGATTAATACTCAATTTAGTGCAAATGATCCTCAGGGGCTCTAGATGTACCTTTTTGAGCTACTGTACCTAAATATGTCCACTTTCAGTATGGTACTTTGACCCAGTTTGAAGTTTCGCTCTTTTCCGGGCCATAACTTTGAAACTATTGGTTTGATGGACCAAATGTTGTACACTGATTCGCAAGAGCTCAGAACTCAGAATCGTTTAATCGCCTCTTCACATATATAGTCTGATAATGATATAAAAATTATTAACAATGTAATCGGCATGGAGACTTGCATTAAGATCAAGATTTTGATCGCTATCATACAAGCCACCATAATTAGTTATCAAAAATCAACAAGACAAAAATACCATATAAAATAAAATAATGCATGCATTAAAACACCTGTATATTCGTTATTTTTAAAGTTACATGGATCAGTGATAATTTTTGTGATTCAGTATGTGTATGGTGACATTATTACCATGCGGATACACTGACAATAAGTGGTTCACGCAGAAAACATCACACTTACATGCAATATATCATCAAATGATCTGTCCAACACAAATCAGTTTCACACTTCAAGTTGGAAAACAGCTGTACAAGTTTATGGACCAAGTGGTTCATCAATTATATTTTGGATGTTTTTTGTCGCCATATGAAAATAACTTTCATGTTCAGGTGTTAGATATTACTCAACATTGTCGGGGAGTAGTTTAGATGAGCTCACAGACCATAAAACTATTTGAAATGACGAATTTGCACAAATTATTGAATCTGCCTGTACACTGGCAGCCGTCTTGGACGCCATTTTGAATAATTAAAAATACAAATTAATTGACCAATAAGTGTGACTTCACTTTAACTATATTACTGACACCAATACATCACCATTAATATGGAACTAATTGATTATAAATAATAAAGTTGTCCCAATAAAGATTACAGAGGCGTCTGCTGAAAAGCCTCTAGGGATAGAAGGGTTAAACATATTTGCAAAATAGATCGGGTAGTCTATATAGATTTACTGATCACGAAACTATTTGAAATGGTCCATGAAAAAAATGAGCTGAAATCTATCAATTTACGCAAAAAACATAAATCAGTCTCACATCCGGAAAACAGCTGGAAAGGTTTAAGGGCTAAGTGATTCACCAATTACATTTTGGTATAGCGCTCTGTCGCTAATTGAAAACATGGCAAGGTGCTTAATATTGCTTAGCGTTTTCTGGGAGTAGTTTAGATAGACTCACAGACCATAAAAATAGTTGAAATGATGTATTACAAAAGAAAATTGATATAACATCCAAGAATGTACACAATTTCTTAAATCTGCCCATACACTGGCAGCCATCTTGGACGCCATCTTGAATAAATAAAAATACAAATTAAGTGACCAACATAAGCGTGCCTTTAATATGCCTTTAATATAGTATTACTGACACCAATATACATCACAACTAATACTTAATTATTTGATTATAAATAAATGTTTTCCCAATAGAGATTACAGGGGCGTTCGCTAAAAAGCCTCTTGTGATGAAAGGGTTAAATATGTTTTCAAAATTTATGGGGGTGGTCTATATAGCTTTATTGACCATGAAACTATTTGAAATGGTGTATTACAAAAGTAAATTGAGCTAAAATCGAGCATTTTACGCTATTTATCAAATATGACAATACGCTGGCGGCCATCTTGGACGCCATTTTGAATATGTCATAGTGCTTGGGAAGGATTTTCTAGAACGTTTACTACGTTAATCTAGATACCTTTAAGGTTCTTTTATGAAAAAATCAGCTTGCTATGAGCTCTCTAAGTGTCTTCCTTTTCGAAATATTGCTGAGTATAGGTACCAAGTGGTGGCCATTTTGAAAACCAAGATGGCGGACAGGAACTGGACGTACCAACTTGCTTCCATCAAAATTCCTGTACAGGATGATCTCAACTATCTGTGTGCCAAAATTCACAATTTTATCCAGAAGTGCACACTTCATCTCATATATTGACTTAAGAGCCCCCACTACTTGACCCAAGTACAAAAAGAACCCACCAGAGACAAAAACATTCTAGACCTTTGTATAACTAATAAACCAGGATTAATAAAATCATCCCGCTGCGTACCCGGAATTTCGGACCACTGTGCAGTACTGACAGAAGCCGACATCAACCCCCCGTATCGACGTTTAACCGCTCGCCCAGTGCGTCAGTTCAAAAAAGCAAGTTGGGAAAACATCAGGCAAGAAATTAGGAGACATTGGGCCTCCTTTTCCAAAGACAGCCCCAATAATTCGGTAAATGAAAAATGGTTGAGGTTAAAGTCTATCTTGATGGACTGCCTGAATAAATTTGTACCAACAAAATTAACATCTAAACGCCAGAACTTGCCCTGGCTTTTTAAATCGCTCCACAAGGCTATTCGAAAAAAGGCAAGACTTTATAACAGAGCGAAAACTTCAAAAAGACCTGACCTTTGGGAAAAATATAAATTACAGAAACGGGACACGCAGCGAAACCTTAGACGTGCCCGTTGGTCCTTTATTAACGACAAACTTTTAACATCTCTGGAAACTAAAAATTCAAAGCCTTTCTGGCGCTATATAAAATCACAGCGTCAGGATAGGTGTGGTGTCTCTCCTTTATTGCATGATGGCCAACTGCATTCAGACAGCAGGCGCAAGGCCGAAATCCTCAACCAACAGTTTTGCTCAGTATTTACTGATGAGGACACCACTAATATGCCTAAATTAGAAGGACCACCAACAACTCCCATGAATAATATTGAAATTACACAATCTGGTATAACTAAATTATTGAGTGAACTGAACGTCGATAAAGCACCCGGACCTGACGAGCTCCCAAATTTACTCCTCAAAAATGCTGCCAAGGAGATATCTCCTTTTTTAACAGATAGTTTCGAACACTATCCGGACCGGGAAATTACCCGATGAATGGGTCGAGGCTAATGTAGCCCCTTTTTTTCAAGGGAGATCGGTATACTGCTTCTAATTACAGGCCGATCTCCTTGACATGTGTTTGTGCCAAATTGCTCGAACACATTATTTGCAAGAACATCATGACCCACTTTACCAAAAACAAAATTTTAACTTCTGTGCAACACGGTTTCCGTGCAGAGCACTCTTGTGAAAGCCAATTACTACTGACCACTGAAGATCTGGTTCAAAATTACGAGGACAAAATTCAAACTGATTTAATTGTTTTAGATTTTAGTAAGGCTTTCGATGTAGTTCCCCACCAACGTTTACTACACAAACTTGATCATTACGGAATTAGGGGACCTACACTACTTTGGATTCGAAATTTTCTCACCACTCGGACACAAAAAGTAGTAGTAGATGGTAGCTTTTCGGACACTGCTCATGTAGGTTCTGGTGTACCACAGGGTACAGTACTTGGCCCGATTTTATTTCTATGCTATATTAATGACCTCCCATCCTCGGTCTCATGTGATGTTCGACTCTTTGCTGACGACTGCCTCCTTTATCGGCCCATAAAATCTAAGGACAATCAAAAAAAGCTACAGGAGGACTTAACAAAATTGGAGCGCTGGGCAGACATTTGGGGGATGAAATTCAACCCATCCAAATGTTCTGTCCTCCGAGTGAAGAGACCCCGGGCTAAAGAGATAGCATCAGACTACCAGCTCAAAGGGTCACACTCGGACAAGTAACAAATTCACCTTACTTGGGAGTCAGCATCAGTGAGAACCTGGAATGGGGGGATCACATCTCTAAAATTGCGTGTAAGGCTAATTCCACACTGGGTTTCTTGAGGAGGAATTTAAAGGGATGTCCCTCAAAATTAAAAGAGATTGCATATTTTTCAATGGTTCGGTCACTTTTGGAATAGTCTTGTCCTGTATGGGATCCATACAGGCAAGGTGACATCGATAAATTAAACAAAATTCAAAGAGCTGCTGCACGTTTCGTAACTAACAACTACCAGCGTAAATCAAGTGTAACAGCTCTTATCCAAGATCTAGGCTGGACTGACTTACAAACTAGAAGAAAGAACTTCAGGCTGACAAGCCTGTACAAAATTTTGAATGGATTAATCGCTGTACCTGTCAGTGACCTTTTAACCCCAGCAGACGAAAGAACTCGTGATGGACATAAAAAATCATTTAAACACATTAGAGCTAACACCACGCTGGGACAAAATTCCTTTTTGTACAAAACTATACCTGATTGGAATCACCTTCCACCAGCTGCTATTGAATCCAGATCAATAGCAGCTTTCAAGAGCCAACTAAGCGACTAGTCTGGTCGGCCGCTCAGCACCATCCCTTCGCCTGATACTCCACTGAGGAGGACTGCAAAGTAAATATTCAAAGTCAAAGTTCAAAGATAGGATCAAAGTTAGGATTCTTTGTAATATGTGTCCCAGGTCACACTGACTCAGTCAGTGCCATGGTGACTGTCACTGAATGGATGAAAAGAGCCACTCAGTCACAGTAGACCCTCACTGTTAGATTGGTTATGCCTACTCACTAAACACAGACTCACAGTGACCATAATCGCCTTCAGATTATTGTCATTAACTTTCAGCACATATCTGTTTCAACCACATTGAGGCGAATTAACACAGCCTTAGGGGATCCCTTATAGCAAGTTGTCGTTCCGAAGTTCCCACGTTACAAAGTAGCCTACCCACGTTTTCCAGAAACGTCAAGTTCCCAAGTTTTAAATGTCATGTACATCAAGGTACGAAATTCAAAATAAAAAAATCAGATAAAAAAAAATATAGAACCTCACATGAATACAGTATTGGTATAGTGTTCAAAGTGTTGTGTTTGACTGTATATCGAATGTTAATTCAGCTGCTGGTGTTTTTTGATGTAACGTTACCGGTACTGTAACGAAGTGTAGCCGGGTTCAAGAGACTTTGTTCAAATGAGGGCTTAATTTGGGGTCAGTGGACCAACATACATGTAAAACCAGCAGCAATTTCCACCAAACAGGCGATCTACCCAATACCCGATAAATGTAAAAGCCAACGTTCAAGGTCAGATTTGTGCAAATATGTTTCTTTTTTAATAAATGAAAATAGAAACATGTGCAATGCATCATTTGAATCTGATTTTCACTTCATAATCTGTTGCTGATGTTGTTTTGAATATTTCAGGTCATCTTTGAGGGCAAGAGATCCATTTTTCAAGATCAAATTAAAATAGCAAAAATATCACTTAAATTAAGAAATTTAAAAAGAATATGCCCGGTAATAAATTTGACTACGAAACATCAATTTCAAGATCATATTGTAGAAATATGATTTTTTGTAACTTTCACTGGAAAATCCATTTATGGTTTTATTTTTGTAATCTTCAAAGTTAAAAGGTCAATTTCAAGGGTAAATCTCAAATAGTAACAAATATAAATAGGAACATTTGTCTAAATGCCTCATTCTGGTTTGTTTTTGACTGGATAATCACATTATGGTGTTATTTCGGTCTCATCTGCAGCCATTGACATTACGGTCCAACCCGCCACCCGAAGCAGGTTGGAAAGGCCCAGGTCAGATAAACTGTCCACATGGCCGCCCGGGTGGTTGGTTAAAGTTTTCATAGTTTCAGCCCTACCTACCACTTCCAGGTCCAGTTAAAAGTCACCAGGACCGACAAAAATCACAGTTTACCTGCCCTGTTTCCTAGTATAAAAAAATCCTAATGTCAACGGCTGCATCTGCAGGGTCAATAATTGTGAACTTTTGATTTTTTGAAAAAATATTGGAACAAGTGAAATACCTCTCTAACCAAATTTTGACCATTATTTTTGACCATTATTATTAAGGCTCCCCCTACCAGGGGGAGGCTTTTAGTTTTTGTACGGTTTCGTCCGCCGGCGGCGGCGCGCATGGACACCGCCTCTCATCCATGTCACCCTGATATCTACAAAACCGTTTTTTCAATTCATTTGGTGCTCAACATACTGGATACAAGTATTAATACCTAGGCTGCATCAATTTTTCAGAAAGTTCGGGAAAATATTCGGGTCATTGCGGCCATCTTTAACCTTTTTTCGTCAAATTAGGATTTTTCATGTATCCTTCCCAAATTTATTCTGCATTTTGCTGGTAACCAGGTCTTGGGCAAGTTCAATAATGGCAGAAAAAAATATTCAAAATGACCGATTTATCAAGATTTTTCACATTTTCAGGGCTCGAAATTGGCCCTGTCCGAGAAGACCGACAATCTGGGAAAGACGAGTTCAGTTTCAATGAGCTTGTCCTACTGGACGAGTGCACTGGTCATGCTTGACAATTATTAGGAAGGACAAATTCTATTTTTGAGAAGGACTAGTTGATTTTTTAGCTAGTTGTCCAACTGGACAAGTGGAAATTTAGTCCAATTTCAGGCCCTGATTTTACGTTAATAATTTAGATTTGTGGGCGCGATAACTTCAAATGTTTTCCATGTATCCTGCTCAAATTTGTAATATGAATGTTACTCATAACCAGCTCTCAGAAAAGTTCAAAAATACCTGAAAACAATTAAAACTGTCCGATTTATTGTGATCTTTCACATTTTTTGTCGATAATTTATTCTTGTTGGCTCGATTTAACTTCGAAATTTTTCTTGCATCCTGCTCAAATTTGTACTGTATGATGCTAATAACCAGTTCTTGGACAATTTCAATAATGGCGGCGGGCTATTGTCGAGTGTGCTATTGTTTCAAATGATTTTCACTTTTAAACGATGATTAGAGGCTGAGGCCTATCTCTGTCACCGGCGGGCCTTGTTAATTAACTATTTTGTATATTTCAGCAAACCAAGCCACGTTTAGTTTATAAACATTTTTCGGTCTCATGTATTGTTTTCTTTCTGTGTTGCAGATATCATACCATACTTTGGAATAGATTACACTACACTGTTAAAAATTGAGAAATGCTGCTTCGATGAAATTGATATTTATACATATGCACGCATAGAACTGCTGGTCTTGCTGTATTCAGTTGGAAATCTCCATTCTTAGGCATATACATAGTTTTACAAATGAACTGTATTTATTTAAATTCTATGTACACATAATAAAACCCCCAGAAAAGTTATGTATTTTTTGTTATTTATTATCAAAGAGTGTTTCATCCATGCTCCAATAATGTACAAATGTAAAAAAATATTCAAAAAGTTGAGTGTGTATAGTTTCTGGGAGGTTTATTTGCCTTGACATATTCCATTTTAAATGGCAGACTTCCGGTCTTTTTTTCAAATGATTTTCACTTTTAAATGATGATTATAGGGACGCACCAATAGATATCTGGGGGGAACAAATACATTTGAAAATGCTCTTCAAAATACTCTTCCCTGTGAAGATCACATGCAGATTTGTTAATCTGAGGATTTAAAATGCTAGGCTGAATTGAAAATTCATTTGTTTAGACCTAAACTATGGTGCTTTAGAATTCAGACTATATAGACTGCTAACTATTAAACAGGGTGTTATAGGCCTGTAGCACTGCAGTGGATTCAGAATTTGAAAAAGGAGGGGCATATGTATTAATTAGGGACCTAACAGTATTTTATAACTTAGGCCCCCAAACCCTACTGCCCCTTTCTTTAGATCGGGGATCCGCCCCTACTGGTCTAAGAAAAATGAAATGAATCGGGCTTTAGGCCACCTTTGTGCACATATAGGCTAAACTGGGCCAGGAGAACCTCCTGAGGATGGTCTAAGAGTAGTAGTAGTAAATCATTGCTTTACGTCACTTTTCGGCACAATATAATACGATAAAAACGTTGTAGTCAATTGATGAGATGAATGATGTACAGATGATGATGTGAGGGTGGGGGTGATAGGGCATGGTGGGTTATTGAGAGCGTTTTCCTTCGCTCGCCGATAAGGGGCTCTGGGCATGTCTAGGGGATATACCCCCAGACATGCCCAGACGGCCGGAGACTTGAGTTTCGCTGTACAATTTAATGATGAAACTCTGTGGCATTTCGCGCAGCTCCGCTATCCTCGGGTCGGATAGTCCCCAGAGTAACAATAGGAAGGATCACTCCCTCTGGGTAACTCCATTCATCCCACGTGAGAGACCTAATGTCAAACACGCTATTGCCGGTTATTTAGGGCTACCACGGCCTACATCAGCGCTAGCACTGATGCGGGTGCTGCATTGGCTCCGCTGTTGAGCGGAGGAACCAGGGTACGCCACTGGCAATCCGCCCGAAGATTATAGCCAGATACGAGGAGGCTGCAGCTGCCCTTGGATGATTGCTGTAGACTAGTGCTTCCGTGCAATGCCGTAACAGCATCCAACAGACGAAACAGATCCCTAATGACCCTCCCCGGATGGGGGCGAAAAGTACTACTACTAGCAATCATCCCAGTACCCCTAAGAGATAGGAGGTAATAATTGGTTGTGAAAATTTAATAAATTTAAAGTTAAGAATAATAGTAGCCTATAACCTTGGGGACTTTTTTAAAAGGACTGTGGCTAAAATGACCGCTGCCCCCCCCCCCCCCCCCTGAATCCTCACATGACTATTGACATTCATTTGACCACTGTATACTACCACATGTCAATTCTAGTCAGACTTTGAGAGGCCTGTCAGGACAGAACCACTCTGAACCCTCCCCCCCCCCCCCCCCCCCTGTGCACCCCCCTGGACCCTACATCTTCGATTGCAATTTCTATTCTGAAGAATATTTTTTTTTTATTCGTTGATCAGCATATATTTTGAGGGCTATTGGGCACTTTTTATAAAAGTGATAGGCCTATATAGCAAAATAAAAAATACACTACCCAGGCTTTAGCCTCTAGAGACTAGGCCTGCTCAAAGTCATATTAAACCAGGATCGCATGATTTCCGCAGATTTATCCGAAATTTCCTTGAAATTTAGGCTAGCAAAGGCCACTTTCTAGTCAAATCCCAACAGCAGTAAAACTTTCTCATAATTATATTGAATATTTCAAAAGCTCGACTATTTGACATAGGCCTACCCGATACATGTAATAAAATTCTAGGATTTATTCAATGGATTTATGGAGGGACGTCAAAATTTCAATTTAAGCATAGTCTACTACATGTCAAATGGTCTAACTTTTGAAATACGTCATATTTTCGGGCATAATTGTACGAAATTTTTCGACCCTGTTAGGATTTTTTTTGATAATTTGTTTTGCAAAATTTCATTAAAATCTGTTAAGAATTGTCACAATACTTTATAGGCCTAGTCTATGTGCCGAAAAGTGACGTAAAGCAATGATTTACTAGGGTCTACTAGTAGTAATCTGAACTGTTAAGCCTAGACTTGTCTAGTTTTTGCAGATCTATGCCACTGTCCGTAGCCTAGGCCTACGGTACTGGGTCTGATTCACAGTGCAAAATCTAAGCTTAGTAGTCCAGTTGTCAAATGACATTTTTTTACTCAAGCGTGTTTCGAGGTATGGACGATGTTTTATTATTGATTCTGGTTCAAGGGGATGTCCCGAGCAGGAATCAGCCGGGTGCCACTTTGGCACCCTTGGGCGGAATTTTTTAAGGGCAAAAACGAAATGGCCGCCAAATATTTCAAGGTCAAATATGATTTTTTAACAAATGAAGTCAGGAACAAGTGTAATACCTCATTCTCTCGTGATTTTGACTGCGCAATCCATTTCCTGTATTAATTTTATGACTCAAGGTCAACAACAAGGTCAAAAGGTCAATTTCAAGGTCAAACACGCAAAAATACCATTTTTAACAAACAAAGCTAGGAACATGTGTAATACTTTTTTTACATGGGATTTTATCTGAAAATCAAATTATGGTATTATTTTGTTGATCCAAGGTTAGATTCAAGGTCGAAAGTCCTGTCCAAGGTCAAAAACAAAATGGTTGCCAGATATTTCAAGGTCAAATATGATTTTTCAACAAATGAAGCTAGGAACACGTGTAATACCTCATTTTCATGTGATTTTGACGGGGCAATTCATTTCTTGTATTATTTTCATGATTCAAGGTCATCTTCAAGGTCAAAAGGTCAAATATCAAGGTCAATTAAGCAAAATTACCATTTTTAACAAATAAAGCTAGGAACTTGTGTAATACCTCTTTTGTCATGCAATTTTGACTGGGCATTCCATATCTGATATTATTTTGAATATTCAAGGTCATCTTCAAGGTCAAAGGGGTCAATTTCAATGGGAAGTAGAAGAAAATATCATTTTTAACAAATGACGGTTATCTTCAAGTTCAATTTCAATTCAAGGTCATCAAAAGTCAATTAACAAACATAAATGAGAAAAAGTGTTGTACGTCTTTTTAGTGTAATTTTGACAAATAATCCATTTCTGCTACTATTTTTATGATTAGAGGACATTTACAAGGTCAGTGTGTCAATTTCAAGGTTAGGTAAGCGAAAATATGAATTTTAACAATTAAAGCTAGGTATTCTCTGGTATGAATTTGGTGGGCAAAAATTGGGCGGTAAAGAGCGACAAGATGCATTAAAAGGTGGCAGGGTGGCATGAAAGGGCTATGAAACGGTGACAAGGAAGTACGTTAACGGGTGACGGGGAGGTGCTAATGGGTGATGAATAGGTGTCTTAGTGCAATGTGAAGGCATTAAAGATGATGGGGAATCGTTAAAGGGCAACAGAGAAGCGTTAAATGGTGACAGAGAGACGTCAAAGAGAGACGGAAAGGCGCTAAAGGCCAAACAAAGTGTTAAAAGTGATGTAGATGCATTAAAGTTTGATAGAGAAGCGCAAATAGGCGCTGCAGAGGAGTCGTTAAAGGGCAACCATGAAACGTAAACGACGATGGAAAAGCGCTGAAGGGCAATGGAGGAGTTGAAGTGTGCTGGATAGGCGTGTGAGGGTGAGGAAAAAGCGTTAAAAATAACGGAGCATTGCTAAAGGGCGACGGAGAACCGTTAAACGGTGACTGAGGCGTCAAAGGGCAACGAAAAAGTAAAAAAGGTTGATAGAGATGTATTAAAGGGTGATAGAGACACGCTAACAGGCGCTGCAGATGCGTTAAATGGTCTGACTGGTGATGCTTAAGTGCTAAAGGGTGATGAACAGGCGGTAAATGGTGATGGAAAGCATTAAATGGCGATGGGAAGGCGGTAATGGGCAATGATGATGAAGGGCAATGATGAGGCGTTGAAGGACAACAAAGAGGCGCTGAGGGGGAAGAAGAGGCGGTAAAGAGTGACAGGATGTGTTAAAATTTGGTGGGTGGCATGAAAGAGCTATTGAAAGGCGTTAGAGGGTGACGAGGAAACATTAAATGACAGGTGATGCAGTGGTCTAAAGGGTGATGGCTAGGTGTTTAAGGGCGATAAAAAAGCGTTAAAGACGACAGGGAATCGCTAAAGGGCGACTGAGAAAAAATAAATTATGATGGAGAGACGTCAAAGAGTGACGGGAAGGCGTTAAAGGGCTAAGAAAAAGTGTTAAAGGTTGATGGAGATGCACTAAAAGGTTGATGGAGAGGTGTTAAAAAGGCTCTCCGGTAAAAGGTGATGCTTGAGGTTTGAAGGATGATGAAGAGGCGGTAAATGGTAATGGAAAGCATTAAATGGCGATGGGAAGCCGGTAAAGGGCGATGGGGAGGCGTTAAATTGCACCGAAGAAGCGTTAAAGGGCAACGGAAAGGCATTGAAGGATGAAGAAAAAATAAAAAGGTCGATCCAAAAGCATTGAAGGGCAATGAGGGGCGTCAAAGGTGCCACAGAGACGTTGACTGGCGATGGGGAGGCGTCTAAGGACCATGCAGAGGCGTTAAAGATTGATGGTGAAGCGTTAAAATGTGACGGAGAGCTAAAGAGCAATAGAGAAGCGTTCAGTGCGCAGAAGAGGTATTGAAGGGCGACAGAAAGCCTTCAATTTCAAGAAAGAGGTGTTAAACTAAAAGGACATTCAGGGCGAAGAAGAGGCATTAAAGGGCAATGGAAAGGCCTCCAATTGCAAAGAAGAGGCATTAAACGAAAAGCTACGAGGACGCATTATTGTCTCTCTTTAGTGCCTCTCCATAGCCCCTTAATGCCTCTCCCTCACCTTATAACGCCGCGGTTGCTCTGTAACGCCTCTTGTGGCCTATTAACGCCTCCTCGTGTCTCTTTAATATGTCTCCTCATTGCCCTTAAATGCCTTTTTATTTTCCTTTAGCGCCTTCTCATTGCCCTTTAATACCTCTTCGTCGACCGTTAGCGCTTTTCCATCACTCTTTAACACATCTCTTTTAACTGCCCTTTGATGCTTTCGAGCCGATCTCTTCACCTTGAGCATGTTTATTCATTTTAGCCCAACAGAATTAGATTATCAAGTCAAAATAAAACCCAGCTCAAGGTATTATACGTGCCCCAATTTATAGCATATATGCTAAAAGTTATATTAGACTTTGAGGATGACTTTAAATCACCAAAGTAATTGGAAAAAGACATTTTTTGCTCAAAATCCCACGAAAAAAAAGGTTTTTACACATGTTCTAGCTGTATCTGTTGAAAATCATATTTTCCTTTACTTGACCTTGAAATTGACATTTTGACCTTGAAGATGACCTTTTATCATCAAAATAGTATCAAGAATAGATCATTCAGTCAAAAATCACGCCAAAAAGAAGTATTACACTTCTTCCTATTTTGTTTCTAAAATATCAATTTTTTACATGTTTGACCTTGGAAATAACCTTTCGACCTTGAAAATGACCTTGGATCAACAAAATAATACCACAGGTCGATTTTTGAGACAAAATTCCATGAAAAAGGGGTATTACACATGTTCCTAGCTTTATTTGTTAAAAATGGTAATTTTGCTTATTTGACCTTGAAATTGACCTTTTGACCTTGAAGATGACCTTGATTCATGACAATAATACAAGAAATGGATTGCCCTGTCAAAATCACACGAAAATGAGGTATTACACTTGTTCCTGGCTTCATTTGTTGAAAAATCCTAGTTGACCTTGAAATATCCAGCGGCCATTTTGTTTTTAACCTTGGCAATGACATTTAGGCCTTGAAGATGACCTTGGATCACCAAAATAATACCATAAATGGATTTTTCATACAAAATCCCATGAAAAAAGGTATTACACATGTTTCTAGCTTTATTTAAAAAAAGTTGTATTTTTGCTTATTTAACCTTGAAATTGATTTTTTGACCTTGAGGATGACATCAAGTCATAAAAGTAATACAAAAAATGGATTGCCCAGTCAAAATCACATGAAAATGAGGTATTACACTTGTTCCTGTTCATTTGTTGAAAAATTATATTTGACCTTGAAATATTTGGCGGCCATTTTGTTTTTGCCCTTGAAAAATTCCGCCCAAGGGTGCCAAAGTGGCACCCGGCTGATTTCTGCTGGGGACACCCCATAGTATCAGAATCAATCATAAAACATCGTCCATACCGCGAAACACGCTTTAGTCAAAATCCACTGGACTATAGCCTAGTCTCTAAGTCTAAGAGATGCAAATATGGAGACTACAAATCTCTAGACTACTGACTGTTGACGTTGTTGGGAGAAGCCATGATTTTAAGATAAGCCTACAGGCTACAAGTAGGCCTACAATGTAGGCCTACAAAGTCTAAGATTCATTGAATTACAAATAGTCTATAGGCACATTCATCATATGAATTCACATAGCCCTAGGCTAGACGGGGCACCTGTCTGGCACTGTGGGGGCGGGACCGGTTGACAATGTTGACTAGACCTACTACCTAGGCCTACAAAGGCTACATACTAGGCTAACGTTAGCTCAACTAGCCTAGTCTAGACTGAAGCAACGCCATGACTTGTGTCCGTTGTGAATAAAAGTGACTGATCATGTGTGGTCCTGTGGAGCTAGTCCCTTAATTCGAGGCTTGACAGGTCTGGTGTTTGACTCTTTGACTTTGAGGTGTCATATTGACATGATGTGTGATTGTCACCAGGCAGTCACTCACTCACTGTCAGTGTCACACTCACAGTGTCACTGTCAGCTGGTCAGTATCACAATGTTAGGACAAGCCGAGTAAACAACGAGCGCAGTGATGTCAGGATTGGCACTGAATCTTGTAAAGTTGGAATGCAGTCTGCAGTGCAGAGCCAGAGATCGACATTAGGCCACTACATAATAATACTTTCAAGTGGTACATCATTTATTATGTCTAATTTTACTAAACTTCAAAGTAATATAATTCCTAATGTTTATTTAACTTGTTAATGTTCGTTAAATAATTAAATGGCATGAATTGATAGATCATATTTTGTTCAGTATTGCATGCAAGTACTCTGCCATGTGTCTGCCATTTGCCATGTCTTGAGAAACCGGAAGTGGCAACTCTCATCACTTCAAAATGGCGGCGCCATTGCACGCCGCCTCCCATTGGCTGTCCATTCTAGTAATGTATGTTCTGTGGTCTCACCGCCCCAAATGCCAGTCCCATTGAAACGCATGTATAATGCCAACATTCTAAGGACCGAAATCACCACTTTCGTCCCTAGCTGCCCCCTTATGTGACACACCATAATAAAGCCTAAGCTGTCCTTTTTAAAAAACAGCTTCGAAAATGGTATGCTAACTTCCTGCGTTTTGAGCTACACTCCCATGTTGGTAAAAAGGTCCGTTTTGCCCAGATCTCCCGAAATATTCTTGCGCCCATTCCCAGAAAAGACACAAATCCTTCTCACCCCATGTGTCCATCCGAAAATCTCACATAACAGTTATACCTCATATCACAGATAGCGAAAACAGTGCGTGCTTACAATTTATCCACATAATTACAACATTCCTGTATTTTTCTTAATTCACCAAAAGTGGAAACATTCATTTAAAGCAGTAATTTGGGTAGGGATTCTCTAGTCAGTAGCCACCCCCCTTGGATTTCGGCTCATTTAGGATGGTGAGACCATAGTGTTAAAAATCAACACAAATTGTCGGTGTATCTGCTATAATGCAACACATCCATATATTTTTCTCACTAAAAGTTAAGATTATGATCAATCTCGGATTAGGAGGTTAAGATCTCGTTAGTGAAACGCTTTTTGGAATACATCTTAACTTCCATCTTAACTTTAAAAGTTAAGATCATGTTAAGTTAAGATGAGATTATGTTAGTGAAACGCACCCCTGATCATCACTCACAAGTCAAAATCAAAACATACTCACTTCTTGATCGTCCAGTCCGTCCAGTGGATGGTTTCTTTTTCTACTTGTCCGCTGACGTCGGAAAATTCTACGACGGATTAATGGACTGTCGAACAATATTGCCGCCATTTTTCAACTTACTATATTATAGTAAAGTTACGACACCAAAATAGACTACATGTAGTAAAGTTACGACAGAAGTTACTATAATATTTTGTCGCAAATGTACGAGAATAACACTTACTACAAATAGCAAAGTTACTACAAAAAGTTACTATTTGATCGTAAATGTAGCTTACTATTTTGTAGTAACTCGTACGAGAATACGGCCCCAGGAAGTTTAGAAATACCGAATTAGGGGTAATTTATTCAACCTTTACTCAATGGCAAGTAGACTAAAATGGGTGGGGCTATTTTTTTAAGTGAGTTTGCGATGTTTAGGGGTCATTTTTCAATTGACCTTGCAGTGCTTAGGGGTGGTCTGCAAATCTCATCTTCACGGATGGGAAGCCAGCTTTATGGAGAGCTGCCCCCACGGGGGGGGGGGGCAATGTAGGCCTAGGCCTGCCCAGATAGGCATATTATCAGGTCGCACAAAAATTATCAATAATCTAAACAAATAGGCCTACAAACTTTGTCTATTATTAGGCTATGTATAGTGGGCCTATTGTTTATATGGGATCGTCCCTCGACTAATAATAGTGAAATACAGCGAAATCACAGTGGATGGAAATAACACACATTCTGGAAAAAATAATTTAGTTATTATGTCCGGTTCACCAGGTGACGCTTCAGTGAAACGATAGATCCCAGGTTAGCATGTACCCAAGTGTACTAGAACAGAAGGATATACAGCTCCAGAGAGCGGGGTTCGGTGGGGGGAAAGAGAATAGTACCCATTCATAGACTGAAATGACGGCTTTGTTTTAGAACGACCGCAAATGTCATAAACAGGGAGGGGTGAACTGGGTCAGCTTGATGTGCCTTGCGATCCCCAGCCCCTGATCCCTGCTGATGTGACCTCGCTAACCCGGTTGCTATGGCAGCCACCCCTCATGTGATTGGATGTTTTCTGGGTGTGGGAGGAGCCACGTGGTGTTTCATTGAGGATTGATGACATCTTTGTCATCTTTGTCAGTTTTTGAATGGTGAAAATCCGACTATTTTTGACAATTCTACAAAGAAAGCATCAATCATGTAACATAACGTTATGTTCTAATAAGGAGAGAGAATTAGATTCATTATAATTATTATTGTCTCTTGTGTTTGATAATATTACGTTATTCTCCTATGGATAATTGTACAACTGTATAGTAGTATTATGACCAAACTGCCATCATTTTATCTTATTTCAAAATGACCCGTTTGTACGAAGCCCCAGAAGCGACATTTGCCTTATTATTATATTTTTTTAACTCAATATATTGACTTTAAAAGTGAGTTCACAACTCGATATATTGAGTTTACATCACGATATATTGACTTTAAAAGTTGATATATTGAGCTCACAACTCAATATATTGAGTTATGAACTCGATATATTGAGTTCATAACTCAATATATTGAGTTCATAACTCGATATATTGACTTTAAAACTAAACTCAATATATCGAGTTTTAAATTCAATATATCGACTTTTAAAGTCACTATATCGAGCTGTAAACTCACTACATTCAGTTGTGAATTCAATATATTGAGTTGTGAACTAAATATATCGACTTATAAAGTCAATATATCGAGTCGTAAACTCTATATATTGAGTTGTGCACTCAATATATAGTGAACTCAATATATTGAGTTATTAACTCAATATATCGACTTTTAAAGTCAATATATCGAGTTTAAAACTCAATATATCGAGTTGTGAACTTAATATATCGAGTTGTATATTGAGTTGTAAACTCGATATATTGAGTTGTAAACTCAATATATTGAGTTATGAACTCAATTTATCGACTTTTAAAGTTATTATCGCGTTTGAAACTCAATATATCGAGTTGTAAACTCAATATATCGAGTTGTAAAGTCAATATATTGAGTTTTTAACTCAATACATTTAGTGTAAAAAAAATAATAATAATACAAATGTCGCTTCTTGGGCTTCGTACGTTTGTCTACTAATCTGCTATATTACATAAAAAACCCTACATGATCATCTATAGACTATATTACATCGAAATTTATATGAAGGGTGAAGTTAATTATAAATATGTTGTGAGTAACTATAAATAAAAAAAAACAGTTATTTATGCAAAATGTATGTTTTTGTGACGGCCAGTATACGGCAGGTCAAAATGACCCACCTGTGTCATAGTTCACTTGAGTGAGACTATACTCATTTATCTGTGAGCGAGATGCACCCCACGATGTGGAGGTGGACTATTATTGAAGGTGTGAAAACTAGTAATAAGTGTGAGAAGACTCACGTCACCTGTATTGTTATGCTGTAACGTTACACAGTGAATAAGATGACGGATGTTACCTATTCTGTGAAATGCAGTGACGTCACCGGAAACCCTTTTGAACGGCTACTCGCTTAATGCAATGTTATATAAGTCCCGCAAACTTCATTGTATTAGATTGCTAGTTGAAAAATTGCAGGTCAAGGCTGCTGAGTTTCAAAGAATAATATCCAAGTGCAAGATTGGCCAGATTGTCGGTCAGATTGTCGCTTTATCTACTCGCCCCAGAATGAAAAAAGGCAAAAGAATAACTTTTAAAAGCAGAACCAATAACAAAGACAACAAATGTTTGCCATCCCTGAGCAGGTTGGATTATTATTTTAGGTTTAGGCTCGTTTTATTGTTTTTAAGATTAGGGACCCTTCCCGTCGCCTGTGTTATGAGACCGGGTGGGACCCTATACTAAGGAAATTGTCAGATCTTTCTTCGAGGTCTGGGCAGTTATCGTTCCCGTTGCAAATATGCTGTAATGTCAATGTGGTGATTAAAATAACAACCTATAAACTAAGCATTTAATTTATTTCAGATTTATAGAGGTTTTATTTTGCTTAATTATACGTTTTTTTCTGATGTGTCTGGTATATTATACGTATTGACAATTTAATATTATATTTTTTTTCACGCTTTTTTTCTACGCTTTACATAGGGTCTATTTTACAACTCTGTCAAATAATATGCCATAGCTGTTTTATCTCTGTTAGTATCTTTTTTGGTACATAAATTGTCACTCATCAGAATAAAAAGACAACTAAGTTGTTTTTGGTTGAGTCATATGGTAGGTCCTTCAAGTGTTCAATAATGCATTTTTTAGTCAACGTTTGATGTCACCCCAATATTAGTGGAGCGTTAGACCAATGTATCATATACTTGTTGACTTCAGTATGTCAAGGGAAAAGAATGAAATTCGATAGATTCGTAGATCCGAATGTACGTGGCGCGAAGAGCTGAGTATATTCGGGTCTACGAATCTATTGTAATTGAGTTCTTTCTTCGACTTAAATACACATGATATGTGCAGATGTGCCAAGATTTGATATAGAAAACCTCAAATGTCATTGTCAGTATGGCTAAACCATGAAATATTAACATGCAGATTCATGGATAAACCCTACATTGTGCTCGACCTGACCAGTACAAAATAACAGTGGATTCATAGATCCGAATCTACTGTTTTAACATTAGAGTGACGTCACGAGTGTATTTTAAGTGCAATTAAATACATTTATATAATATATAATAAATCGTAGAAAATTGGCCTATTGGATGGGACAAGACAGGTGCACATATAACCACAACTATATGAGATGCTGCATATACTATTGTAGCCGGGTGTGTGTATGGTGGACTGGAGTAATTACTACTCTGATCAAGGAGCCGATTCTTTAGCTTGTTTGGTAACTCTCAGGCATCACAATGCCAAGGTCGCTGGTTCGATCCTCAGGCTGGGAAGTTTCAACTCCGTCACATTATGCTTACGTTATATTGATTTCAATCATTTTGTTTATTTTGTTTCAGATATGTACACACTAAAGAACTATAATATGGCATGTGGAGGTAGAGACTATACAAAATAATACTGAAGGTGCAAAATCAGTATTCACGTCAAACCCGCCAAGCGTCAAGATAGTCAGTGTAAATTATACAACAACCACGGTTTAAGTGCAATCACGTCACGTTCAGTTAGTGCTTTTTTATTTATATCATTTTTTAAATTATTTATTTTAACCATATAACATGGGCACGTCTCTAAATTATTATAATAAGGCATTAACTTAGGTTTATTGTAAAAATGCAGATGTTTAGAACATTTTCAAAATTTGTTCGTTATAGATACATTTGTAATGGTATTTATTGTGAATTTAAGCCACTTGTGGTATAATATAATGATTTTTACTGTTTTTCGTCACGAAAACAGAAAAAATCGAAGTGGCCGATAAGCGTAATTGCACCATATTCAGTGTTATTTTATTTAAATTGATATATTTTTAAAATATGTTTTCTTAATACTAGATGCTTAGAGAGTTTTTTGAAGTACAATCAGATATTATTTATGTTTTGTGTGAAAATGATGAAATATGTGATTTTTCGTAAAAAATCATGATTTTGTTACTAAATTAACTAATTTATTTTTAACACTGGCCATCATATTTTATTTTTTTATATTTCGTGGCCACAAAATAGGCCTAGTATTTCGTTCCCAGAAATATTATTTTGTTCCCATAAAATAGCATTTTGCACCAACGAAATAGTATTTCGCTCTCACAAAATGGTATGGCGTGTCCACGAAATAGTATTTAGTTCTCACCGGATAGTATTTCGTTCCCACGAAATAGTATTTCTTTCCTACAAAATAGTATTTGGTGGCCACAAAGTATTTTTTTTTAATTTGGGAAGGACCTATCAGCAAATGATAATTGGAATTTAGCAGCTGAGGATTGGGTGTAATTATAAGCACATTTAAATATAATCCCCCCCCCCCTGCGCAGTGACACGTCATTCCGTAATTGTCAATGCGTCTCTCCAAATGGATTTTCATTTACAAAGTTCCGAGTGCTGTCAGGTTCTGAAGCCAAGGTTTGAAGAGCTATGCAAAGGGGTCTGGTGTATTCTACTCTGAATGGTCATGTAAATATGTCCATTCAGTCTTATTCCAATTTAAATAACAATTAGATGGTTATTCAAAAGTCAAGGTGAATTAAAATGCGAAAAATATAGGCCTATGTGCATTCCATTAAAATGCCGAAAATTATCTATATTTCTATTTTACCCGTTGGTGTATTTTGACACTGATAATATAGTGTATTTGACAATTTTCGCTGAAATTTGTATACACTGAAACGGCTACACTAAAACTTCGGAAAATGTTACTTAATATATGGGAATTAATTAGCATTACGGAATGACGTCCCACCATACGAGAGGGGTACAATTATTTGTCAATATATATGTCTATTTTAAATTGAAATTGAACGAATGGTCTTGCAGAGGCTACAGCAGATTCCCTTTAATTTAGAGCCCAGTCGCACCAGATTCCAATCATCTTAATTATTGATATCCCCTAAACCGACATTTTGCTGATATTCCCATAGCCAAAATTTCAAAAATATTTTGTGGGAACGAAATATTATTTTGTGGGAACAAAATATTTTTCGAGGGAATAAAATACTTTTTACGTGGCCATGAACGAAACACTACTTCGTGGGAAAGTTATATTTTTTCGTGGCTAGGAAATATTATTTTGTGAAAACGAAATCATATTTCGTGGAAGCGAAATATTACGTCCTTGGCCACGAAAGAAAAATAATAAAGAAATAAAATGTCATGGTCCTAAACCAGCCACCGCATATAATATGCATGATTGACAACTGACAAAAAATCATTTTTTTTTATAAAAGATCTGACTTTTACTGTTTTTTCGCACAAACATACTTTTTTGCACCAAGCATTCCTGTAAAATGTACTTCATGATGAAGGACCATTTGCTGAGGTGGAATCAACTATCAGATCTTTGCCAGTCGTTCAGCTGATTGATTAAAAGTGAGGTAGCTCGCCCAATATGTTATATGGATGACCATTTTATTTTCAGCTTCATTTTGTTTCAGATTTTATTATGCTATTGAGCTAGAGTATGACTCCTTCAAATGAATACGGGATGTTTAGAACGAGTATTCACGTCAAAACCAAGATTTAACCAGCTACTACATCATACAAAAAGATACAAATATATGGACATGGCTGCTGGGTGAAGTTTATTAGACTATTTGCTATGATTACATCTTGAGAGTGTGAACTGTAATAATCTGATATTATTTGTAAATAGTTTACTGAAACCCACGAACACATCTACACAATGGCTGCAAAACCACGTAATTCCTTCTTAATGGCCGCCAAAGATGAATGGTTAAACAAATCAATCACAAATGACAGTCTCTTTCATGTCAATGTCAGAAATGTAGCTTGTAACTTAAAATCGTCATCGTCAGATAACAAAAACAATTCAAAAGTAATCTGTTTCACTGGGACTGAGCCATATTTCTGTTCTTCGTGTCCAAAACGTTTTTTTACAAAAGACAATCTTATTCGACATGAGTCTCAACACACTAACCCCATCAAGTCGTATGCTTGTCAAACATGCTACAAAAAGTTCGGATGTTCCTACGATTTACAAAAACATATTGTATGTCACAGGCCTAAGGGTGTTAAACGACATGAATGTCAAATATGTCATAAACTGTTCACAAGAGCATCACACCTAAGGAAGCATGGCATTGTTCACTCTGATGCTAGACCGTATAAATGTCAAATGTGTGACAAATCGTTCAAAGGACCGGAGGGTCTAAAACAACATGAGTTCATTCACACTGGTACTCTACCTTATACTTGTGGAACATGTAATAAAGGGTTTGCAGTATTAAATAGTCTAAAGGAACATGAACATATCCACACTGGTAGTAAACCTTTTAGATGTCAAACATGTAACAAATCATTCAGACAGGCAAGTACTCTAAGAGCACATGAGCTTATTCATAGCAGTGTTAAGTCATATGAATGTCTAATATGTCACAAAAGGTTCAAGCGATCATATACCCTGGACACACATGTTGTGATTCACAGTGATGTTAAACGTTATATGTGTCAAATATGTGGTAAACAGTTTAAACGACCAGGCATTCTTAAACAACATGAATTCACTCACACTGGTGCTAAACCTTATGAATGTAGTACATTTAAAAAACAGTTCACACAGTCTGTGAATCTAAAACGACATGAAATAACTCACGCTAGTGGTGATGGTGCTAAACCTTATGAATGTGAAACTTGTCACAAACGCTTCACACAGATAACCAGTCTGAGAAGACATACACTCAACGTTCATAAATGTTAAAGAATTGAAGCACATTACATTATTGAAGCACATGACATTATGAACAATGCTGTTTAACCTGATGTGACAATGTGTAGGGATCCCTATGTTTGTGAACCAGGCCATGCAATATCATCTAGTCTCAATGGTTTCATGTAACAATACAATTAATTTGTCTGTAATGAATAAAACTGTTTTGTATATTTTCATAAAGACTAATTTGACTATTGACAATATGCTAAGGATCACACAGCTTAAGAGCAATGACTTAAAACATTCCAGATATATTAACCCTTTAAGCCCTCACGATGCATTAAAGCATCATTTTACATCCCTGAAAAAAAAAAAAAAATTCCTACAACCAAGGATTTTAGAATGAAATACACAGCAATTTTCTTTAATTTTTTACCCACTTAAAATCATCTTCATCCACTACAAGTCGAGAATTGCGACAGCAATTCGCGGCTTGTAGTGGACGAAGATGACAATGGTAAATTCAGGCTTGAAAGGGTTAAGGGATCACAATCTTTGCATAATGGTGAAATGTTGATAAAATAGTGTTTGTTGTTGATGATATATATTGTATACTTTCCTTGTTTATAACAATTTATGAGTTTGAATTTTTTTAATAAATCATAGTTTTATTTTTTTCAACATTAAGCATGTTAAGACATATCTCACAGGATGCAGCTGAATTTCATGAATGTACAGCAAGACCAACCGCTGAACTAAACTAGCAGATCCTGAAAGTGACAAAATAATAATATTGTTAAATGTGATCAGAAAATAAATAGTAAATAACAGATTTATCTGATATTTTTTTACTACGAGTAGAACTCTCCACTAGCCCTCAAACAAGTTCGAACATGATGAATATTTCCATAATTCTAATCTGCCATTTAGAAACAATCCTTGTAATCAGGATGGCATTTTTAACATTCTGATTTTTCTACTATGCATTTAACTCCTCCAATAGCTAAGATAATTGGTGGACGGGGGTTGTTACATAAGAAGTGTTCCTTTGAGTGCGATATGGGAAAATACAGCCCTGGTCCAATGAATGAGGCGTGATCCTTTAAACCATATTCATTGTACATGTGAAGTATTTTCCAATATCGCACAAAAAAATGAAAAAAACATTTGTATTTTCTCACACGATCAAGTCACACACGACATGTACTGCCATACATTGTAGCTCAAACTACAGTAAGAGTCTGTTGCGTGCTGATACCGATATACGTCTCACAGTGCCTCAGACAGTCAGGGCTCGAATTTCGCATCCTGTGTCTCGAGGGCAGCGTCATCCCATTCATCTCACCTTACTCGAAAGGTTCTCCTGGCCTGGTTTAGCCTGTATGTTCACAAAGGTGGCCTAAAACCACTGAAGGGATTATGAGAATAAGTGGCCATTTTCAAATGTAGGCCTATTGTAAACACACTCTCCGCAAACATCAACCTAATATTGGATCAATATTTGCGATGCTGACCCACCATTGACCAAGAAAGCAATGTTTCGTGTTTTCTGGGGACTTACTCCTTTATGTTTTTTCGCTTATTTTGATCTTTAAACTATGGTTTCAACTCCTCAGTTTTACCAGGCATTGTGCGATACATTACTCACGCGAGGCCTCTTGCACTCAGAGAGTGTGCGGTCTGATCTAATCATGCCAAGCCTTTGAGTAGCAATCTAATAATGCCCAGGTTTTGAGCAGCAATCTAATAATGCCCAGGCTTTGAGCAGCAATCCAATAATGCCCAGGTTTTCAGCAGCAATCTAATCATGCCCATGTTTTGAGCAGCAATCTAATCATACTCAGGTTTTGAGCAGCAATCTAATCATGCCCAGGTTTTGAGCAGCAATCTAATCATGCCAAGCCTTTGAGCAGCAATCTAATAATGTCAAGGCTTTGAGCAGCAATCTAATCATGCCAAGCCTTTGAGCAGCAATGTAATCATGCCCAGGTTTTGAGCAGCAATCTAATCATGCCAAGCCTTTGAGCAGCAATGTAATCATGCCCAGGTTTTGAGCAGCAATCTAATAATGTCAAGGCTTTGAGCAGCAATCTAATCATGCCAAGCCTTTGAGCAGCAATCTAATCATGCCAAGCCTTTGAGCAGCAATCTAATCATGCCCAGGTTTTGAGCAGCAATCTAATCATGCCAAGCCTTTGAGCAGCAATCTAATCATGCCCAGGTTTTGAGCAGCAATCTAATCATGCCCAGGTTTTGAGCAGCAATCTAATCATACTCAGGTTTTGAGCAGCAATCTAATCATGCCCAGGTTTTGAGCACCAATCTAATCATGCCCAGGTTTTGAGCACCAATCTAATCATGCTCAGGTTTTGAGCGGCAGTTTAATCATGCTCAGGCATTGAGCAGCAATCTAATCATGCTCAGGTTTCGAGCAGCAATCTAATCATGCTCAGGTTTCGAGCAGCAATCTAATCATGCCAAGGTTTGAGCAGCAATCTAATCATGCCCAGGTTTGAGCAGCAATCTAATCATGCTCAGGTTTCGAGCAGCAATCTAATCATGCTCAGGTTTCGAGCAGCAATCTAATCATGCCAAGGTTTGAGCAGCAATCTAATCATGCCCAGGTTTGAGCAGCAATCTAATCATGCCCAGGTTTGAGCAGCAATCTAATCATGCCCAGGTTTGAGCAGCAATCTAATCATGCTCAGGTTTCGAGCAGCAATCTAATCATGCTCAGGTTTCGAGCAGCAATCTAATCATGCCAAGGTTTGAGCAGCAATCTAATCATGCCCAGGTTTGAGCAGCAATCTAATCATGCCCAGGTTTGAGCAGCAATCTAATCATGCCCAGGTTTGAGCAGCAATCTAATCATGCCCAGGTTTTGAGCACCAATCTAATCATGCTCAGGTTTTGAGCGGCAGTTTAATCATGCTCAGGCATTGAGCAGCAATCTAATCATGCTCAGGTTTCGAGCAGCAATCTAATCATGCTCAGGTTTCGAGCAGCAATCTAATCATGCCAAGGTTTGAGCAGCAATCTAATCATGCCCAGGTTTGAGCAGCAATCTAATCATGCTCAGGTTTCGAGCAGCAATCTAATCATGCTCAGGTTTCGAGCAGCAATCTAATCATGCCAAGGTTTGAGCAGCAATCTAATCATGCCAAGGTTTGAGCAGCAATCTAATCATGCCAAGGTTTAAGCAGCAATCTAATCATGCTCAGACTTTGAGCACTTAACGCTAGAGGAGCCGTGAACGCGAGGCCCTCCTCTTATACACAGACACCACAAGCCTGAATGACACTTAATTCTAGAGCCTAGAGCTATCACATTGTGAACGCTACCACATTGTGAACGCTACCACATTGTGCACGCTACCACATTGTGTACGCCACCACATTGTGAGCGCTATCACATTGTGAACGCTACCATATTGTGAACACTACCACATTGTGAACGCTACCACATTGTGAACGCTACCACATTGTGCACGCTAACACATTGTGTACGCCACCACATTGTGAACGCTACCACATTGTGAACGCTACCACATTGTGCACGCTACCACATTGTGAACGCTGCCACATTGTGAACGCTACCACATTGTGTACGCCACCACATTGTGAACGCTACCACATTGTGCACGCTACCACATTGTGTACGCTACCACATTGTGCACGCTACCACATTGTGCACGCTACCACATTGTGAACGCTACCACATTGTGAACGCTACCACATTGTGAACGCTATCACATTGTGAACGCTACCACATTGTGAACGCTACCACATTGTGCACGCTACCACATTGTGTACGCCACCACATTGTGAGCGCTATCACATTGTGCACGCTACCATATTGTGAACACTACCACATTGTGAACGCTACCACATTGTGAACGCTACCACATTGTGCACGCTAACACATTGTGTACGCCACCACATTGTGAACGCTACCACATTGTGAACGCTACCACATTGTGCACGCTACCACATTGTGAACGCTACCACATTGTGTACGCCACCACATTGTGAGCGCTATCACATTGTGCACGCTACCATATTGTGAACACTACCACATTGTGAACGCTACCACATTGTGCACGCTAACACATTGTGTACGCCACCACATTGTGAACGCTACCACATTGTGAACGCTACCACATTGTGCACGCTACCACATTGTGAACGCTACCACATTGTGAACGCTACCACATTGTGTACGCCACCACATTGTGAACGCTACCACATTGTGCACGCTACCACATTGTGTACGCTACCACATTGTGCACGCTACCACATTGTGCACGCTACCACATTGTGAACGCTACCACATTGTGAACGCTACCACATTGTGCACGCTACCACATTGTGTACGCTACCACATTGTGCACGCTACCACATTGTGCACGCTACCACATTGTGAACGCTACCACATTGTGAACGCTACCACATTGTGTACGCCACCACATTGTGAGCGCTACCACATTGTGAACGCTATTACATTGTGAACGCTACCACATTGTGAACGCTACCACATTGTGCACGCTACCACATTGTGTACGCCATCACATTGTGAACGCTACCACATTGTGAGCGCTATCACATTGTGAACGCTACCACATTGTGAGCGCTACCACATTGTGAACGCTATCACATTGTGAACGCTACCACATTGTGAACGCTACCACATTGTGAGCGCTACCACATTGTGTACGCCACCACATTGTGAACGCTACCACATTGTGAATGCTATCACATCGTGAACGCTACCACATTTTGAACTCTACAACATTGTGCACTTAATATTAGGCCTATACATGGGCTTTTCGCAATAGGTGCGTCGGGAATGGGGCATTTTTTTTAATTAGAAAAAGTGATATTTATTTATAGGCTTGTGTATATTTTCATACCCTTGACTTCTAAACAAAGAAGCTAACAGAGGTTTTCACTCTAATTATGATCGTTTAATATATTAGCTATGACAATTTTCTTGGGGGTAGCACATTTTTTAAATAAACGCGTCCTTTCAGAATTATGATTAGGCCTATATTGAAAACGGATCCATGCATTATTTGATTTAACTCTCATTATTCATACCGTATCCCCGCGCATTAACGTGCATGCACTTATATTTGAAGATGCTCAAGTTTAGTTTTCGAAAATAAGTGCATGGACTTATATTCGAACAAAAAATTAAATCTCCTCCAATTTGTTAAAATCGTAATTATTTTATTTATTCCAATCCAAAGAAAACTGAGCCAACGCTAGTAATCACTGACTGTTACTTTAAAGTTAACTTGTAATAGGTGTTGACACTGCTTGAACTGTTATATCACACCTCCTTTGTCCACGCTTTTCAGCTATCACACCCGTACAAGGTCGCTTTGACGCCTTGAACTGTTAGCGCATAGGCCTATCTGTATTATGGAGCAATTCTCCCCTAATATCTACCCGTTAATAAATAAAAAAGATGATGTAGTTTGTGTTTACGATCAACATAATATGTTTTTATTATTATGGGCATATATACTAGTAATAGTCTCTATAAGTCAATACAGTCATATTAATATTATTCTCACCTGCAGTAGATGTCTTCAGTTGGTATGCGTAGTAATTTTCGAATATAAGTGCATGCACGTAGTATTCGAACATAAGTGCATGCACTTATAAACAAACAAAAATATTTTTGAAGCCATGCCTAAAACATTCGAATTTCACTTATAAGTGCATGCACGATAAATGCGCGGGGATACTGTACACAGGAAGCCAACTATGTGGCAGAAAAGCTGTTTGTAATCCTGAATTAATAATTATGTTTATATAAAAAAGGCGTGGGGTGGTGGTATTTTTTTGTGGGAGGGGATATGTAGGTTTACACATTCCTTGCGTCATTTTATGAAACTTACATCGGTAATAATATACTATCATAACAAATGTTACGTAGCCTATAACATTTCAGTTATGATGAGTCATTCACCAGATGTCGCTTCAGTGTTTACCCAGATAGGCCATTTAATATCAGCCTCAGGGGAGCATATTACAAAGAATCCTAGCTTTGATCCCATCTCAACTTTTTGAGATAGGATCAAAGTTAGGATTCTTTTTAATATGCACCCCAGATCCCTGATGAAAACTAGCATTATTATAAACAAATACACACTCCGTTATTATTATATACATATATTACTCTGCATACAGATACAGTATGGTTTGTGTGTGGTCGTCCTCGACTAAAAATAGGTAATCACAGTGGATGGTGGAACGATGAAGTTCTGTCGCATTGTGCAGCGGGCGTGACCTGCAAAGCATTAGGGCTGATGAGCGTCTAAAACTGTGTTATGGCTGTAACAGCGGACGGATGACAGATACAAGCTTACACACATAGACAGCCTGGTATAATAACAAAGAAAACCAGTGTACTCGCTCTACAATCACTGATTACACCGTCACAGGTAGATATATTATCATTATATTATCTAGCAAATATGAATGAGGATATGAGTTGTTTATCTGCCACAGCAGTCGTCATTATATGTGAGAATGATAAAGTAGGGGATTATTATTTAAACGAATGCTATATGTCCACTAAGAGTAGGTTGGAAGTGGAAATCACGTGCTAAAGTCAAAAAGTAAACAAACACACGTGCTTTTCCGCATGATTCTATCCCTATTTTCTACAAGCTATATAGCATTAAATTAAAGTTAATATAGGCCCTACTTTAATGTGACAATAAAATAATATAATGTTATTCCATTTAAGTGCTGATTATAATGTCGTAAACTTTTCAGAGTGTGATCAATGAAAAATGTTTAAGATGCGTTTGACTGGGACACGGTTGCACAAATTCCTATTAAACACCATCCGACAATCTTGGTGATTGTACTATACATTCGAGTATTTTCATAATGCACTGAGGTGAAAGACGAAATGTTAGTGGTCATTTTGGCACTAAAAAACCTCTATCTTCCTCTCGAAAACATATTTTTTTCGAAAACGTGAAGTTGATATATTTATCATGATGTACTCCATAAGTTGATATATGTGACATATTGGACATGAATTTACGGAAAATACAACTACAATTCACAGCGATATATTTTGCATCAATCCTTGCGACATGAGCGACATCTATGTGAAGAGAGTTCGTCCGTGACTGAGCATGCCCAGAGTATGGGGTACATTTAGCGGTTTTATGACCGGGTCGGTTGATGATAATAAGGGAATCAAGTGAGCGATATTAAAGGGAAAACGATTAAAACTACTTTGATTAGATGTTGGCTGGAATTATCTTATGTGGTTTCGGCCACCGATGTGGTATTAGAGACTAGTCCGTAATTATTTTATATATAAAACAATCTAGTGATGAATATAGTGAAGTTCCAGACAAAATATGACAGGAAATGTTTGTTGATGTTGTTTGCGAATTATTCCGCAATTGCCCGTATATAATATGACCCGAAAATGTGGACACGTGACCTCGTTCCAACCTGATGTCCACTCAACCATGACACAAACATCAGTAGAAATCACATTAAAGCAAGTGGGACGGCATGATCCGATGAGTGAACATTTGCGGGCGGCGGGCGCACAATGGAATGGCACGCATGCGCAGCATTGTCAACGTCCAAAAGAGTGGGGTCTGCCGCAATCTAAATATTATGGTTCAGTGAAGCATTACGACCCAGCTTCTTCTACCTGCTGCATGTGTTTTCCGCGGCTTTAACATTATTAAGTGGACAAAAAAACGATGCATTATGGCCGTTCTCAGCTTTAATTAGATGTATTTAATTATATATCGCTTATGTTAATTAAATGTAGTGGGGATTTTAATATAATTGTAAAACCCTTTAAAAATATGTTGATGAATCTACTGAAAGGTAAGTTTAAAAAAGTTGACCGGTGTGTCAACATACATTCGAATTATTCAACATTAAGGCTGCATAACTGTTTCGATTATTTTATTCAAAATAATAATTCATACAGAATGGTGTCTTAATTTTACTCATCCAGTTGCTGAGTTATCAATGATTTATGTATGCTGCCCCATCAAAACCAAAATGGTCATAGCGGAGTTAGACACATTGGGTGTATAATCAGTACCTTGAAAGTACCAAGTGTCAGATAACGATCACCAATAAAAAAGGATGGAACATGTTCAAACTTATTCTTTTCTTTGAAGGGATGATTGATACATTTCACAGTATTCATTTTTTATTTCATTTAGGCATATCTATGAGATTACTTTGTGTGATATGAGAGACATGCATAGAATGTCACGTTTGTTTTCGGAGCCGGTGCGGAGAATGTCACTCACTTGAAAAATAGAACTATCTTCTTTGTATTGTGCTTTTAAAGCGACACAATCAGACTAAAATCCTTAAGAAATCGGTGTATGTCCATAATAAGAAATATGGGAATTTGGTCTCTATATCTCGCTTAACTGGTAAATATGCAGCACAAAAATTTTAACACTTTTGCAGTTTTAGTCTATAGACATGTTTACAACATATCGTCATAAGAAGTCGGAATAAAATCACCGATTTTTTTATGATTTTAGCCTGATTGTGCTGCTTTTAAAACATATGTTCACTAGAAACAAATCACACAAATATTTATGATGGTAATCAAGAAATATTGATAAAGTAATTGCAATCGCATGATATAAAATAAGATTAATCAAAAAACTTTTATCACATGTAATAATGATCGATTATTTGCCGCCGATAAAATAAATCAACTGTAATAATAATCCTAATCACTAATTCTAATCGATCCGAACCCTGGTGAAAAACTGCCTACAATGTTGCGTTGTGATTTTGACATGCCTACTTAGCAGGTGACAAGAGAACGCCATGTGTCATTTTCATTTTATAAGCTGGACGATAGATGTAATACTGATAAGTGATATAGGGTAAGGTTACTTACTATATTATACTCTAGTTACTTACTCGCCAGTTTAGTCTTCTACTAGGTTACCGTTGTCTAATTTCAATAGTTTGGTACATCTCCGCTGTTTCTCATGTTTTACTGTAAAATATAAATGTTTCATGTGCTATTGTTATATGAGCTTTATGTTGAATCGTCCTCCGGGCTTGAGTTAAACTGTACACTAATCTAACTGATCTAATTTTCAATCAGGTGGTCTCTGAATTTGGTTTGGGATAATGACTAAATGTTAATGGTTCTCCTCTCGGGTGATTTGTAATAGTTGTAACTATTCAGTTTCATGTTAACAAATCAATGTCTTTTGGTTTTGATTGATGTGTATGTTATCATGGTTATTGAATTAATTAGCTAATTCTAGCCCAATTCGGTTTTTCATTATATTAATCCCGCAACATCATGTTTTGCTGTTTTATTGTTTTATAAGAATGTATAGATTGAGGTGAGAATATGCAGTTAAATGAGGCAATTCTAAGAAATTGAGTGACGTAAACAAACTCAATCTTCCGAAATGAGCTAAGTATGCTCCCTCATACTGTATTGCATTGAATTAGACCGGGATCATTTCATGAACATCTCCGGAAGGTCTCTCACATATTTTTTTATTTGGGTCTTACTCCCACTGTAGATCCTAGTCTGATTAGTCCTGCCACAAAGTGCATATAACCCCCACTGTAGATTCTGGTCTGAATTAGTCCTGCCGCAAAGTGCATATAACCCCTACTGTAGATCCTGGTCTGGATTAGTCCTGCCATAAAGTGCATATAACCCACACTGTAGATCCTAGTCTGGACTAGTCCTGCCACAAAGTGCATATAACCCCCACTGTAGATTTTAGTCTGGATTAGTCCTGCCACAAAGTGCATGTAACCCCACTGTAGATCCTAGTCTGGATTAGTCCTGCCACAAAGTGCATATAACCCCCACTGTAGATCCTGGTCGGGATTAGTCCTGCCACAAAGTGCATATAACCCTCACTATAGATTCTGGTCTGGATTAGTCCTGCCACAAAGTGCATACAACCCCCACTGTAGATCCTGGTCTGGATTAGTCCTGCCACAAAGTGCATATAACCCCCACTGTAGATCCTGGTCTGGACACAAAGTGCATAAGCCTATAACCCCCGCTGTAGATCCCAGTCTGGATTAGTCCTGCCACAAAGCGCATATAACCCCTACTGTAGATCATGGTCTGGATAAGTCCTGCCACATAGTGCATATAACCCCCACTGTAGAACCTGGTCTAGATTAGTCCTGCCACAAAGCGCATATAACCCCCACTGTAGATCATGGTCTGGATAAGTCCTGCCACATAGTGCATATAACCCCCACTGTAGAACCTGGTCTGGATTAGTCCTGCCATAAAGTGCATGAAATGACAGAAAGTAATTTTCACTCACTGAGGTACATGGCTTGAGTTTGAATGTAGTTTTCTGTTATCATAATGGTTTTATAAATTGATATTAATTTGGTTAGGTATCTAGAGTGAGATTGACTGTGAATGAGTCACATATTATGTATGATTTCTCAAGTCAATATTCATTCATTGTTTAATAAATTGATTTTGATTTGGTATAGAGCGGGGCTGTCATTGGGAGGCCCTTTAGTAGTGTTTTTTTTCAACCAACGTTCCACCCCATGTGGGGACGTTTGGTGAATGTATCATACACTTCAACCCTCCATTGGCCTAATAGGTGCGTAAGACAAAAGCACATACAACCAAAACTAAAAAAGTAGAATGTTGTATATACTATGTATATGTTATATTGATTTTCATATTATGTGTTATTTTGTTTCATATTTGTGCAGGTCATATATAATATATAACAGCAACCAAATTATAATGTCTAGGTAACTTTATTTTGTTTCAGATTTTGACAAGTTTTAGAACTAGACTATGCCATCTGAAAGGAGAGGCTACTGAAGGTTTAGATTCAACATTCAAGTCAGCGCAAGAACTACCCAGTTGTTATATTATACAACAACAAAGCTATAAATATGTGGATATGGATGATGCATGGGATTTAAACTGACTGTTTGCTATGATTGTGCATCTTAATTGTAATAATACAAATTTCAAAGATTTTACAGAAACACAATAAAACATTCACACGATGGCTGGAAAACCAGGTCACTCCTTCTTAATGGCGGCCAAATATGAATGGCTATCGCAATATATCACAAATGACTGTCTGAATCTTGTTTATGTCAACATCAGAAATGAAGCTTGTAATTTAAAAACGCGTTGTTCGGCATCAGATCACACAAACAATTCAGGGGAAGTAAGTCGTCTCACCAGAGAGAACCCTTATTTCTGTTCTTCGTGTCCGGAACGATTTTTCACAAAAGATGATCTTACTCGACATGAATATCAACACACTCCCTCCACCAAGTCGTATGAATGTCAAACATGCTACAAAAAGTTTAGATGCCCCTATGATTTACACAAACATCATACACGTAACAAGCCCAGTTGTGTTCAACGACATGAATGTCAAATATGTCACAGAGAGTTCAAAAGGGCATCACACTTAAGGCAGCATGGCATTGTTCACTCTGATGCTAGACCGTATAAATGTCAAACGTGTGACAAATCGTTCAAAGGACGAAAGGATCTAGACCGACATGAGTTCATTCACACTGGTATTCTACCTTATACATGTAAAACATGTAATAAAGGGTTTACAGTATTAAAAAGTCTAAAGGAACATAAACATATCCACACTGGTAGTAAACCTTTTAAATGTCAAACATGTAACAAATCATTTAGACAGTCAGGCTCTCTAAGACGGCATGAACGCATTCACAGTGATATTAGAGCATATGAATGTCAAATATGTCACACAAAGTTCAAACAATCAAAATCCCTGGCGAAACATGTTGTAGTTCACACAGATGTTAGACTGTATATGTGTCAAATGTGTGGTAAACAGTTCAAACGACCAGAGGTACTTAAACAACATGAATTCACCCACACTGGTGCTAAACCTTATAAATGTGGTACATGTCACAATCAGTTCTCAATGCCTGCGAGCCTAAAGAGGCATGAAATAACACACGCTAGTGGTGATGGTGCTAAACCTTATGAATGTGGAACTTGTCACAAACGCTTTACACAGATAACCAGTCTGAGAAGACATACACTCAACATACATAAATGTTGAAAAAATATTGATTGTTGAAGCACATGATATTTTGAATACTGTTTAGCCAGATGTGTGTGGTGACTTTAGTCACAGCCATATTGTAATTGCTGACAATAGGCTAGGGAGCCCACAGGTTAGGAACGATGATTTAAAACTTCCAAATATTAAGGGATCATAATCTTTGCATAATAGTGAAAAAATGGCAAGGTAGTGGTTGTTGTTGGAGATATATTGTCTAAAATTCTCTTGTTGTAATCAATTGATCAGGTTTAGTGGTTTAGTAATTTATTATTTTATCTTTTCAATATTAATACACCATGAAAATGTCAATAAACTGAACAAGTAAATGAAAAAACACCACTGGATTATATTTCTAAAACACTGATTGTTGAGGCACATGGACTTATGAACAATACTGTTCAACATGATGTGTGTGATGATCCTTTGATGGTGAACCAGGCCATGTAATAACATCTAGTCACAATGGTTTTATGTAAAGGGGACATTTCAGGATGCATAATACTATGTTCTATATTCTCATAATGACATTAATCATAGCCATAATGTAACTATTAGCAATATCCTAAGGATTGCACAGTTTTGTCGCAATGATCTGAAACATTCTAAATATTCACAGATATTATTTTTTGCATCATGGTAAAAAAATGGCAAAAGAGTGGTTGTTGCTGGTGATATATTGTCTACCTTCCGTTGTTGTAATTCATTTATTGGGTTTAGGGCTTAAGTAATTTATATTTGTATCTTATTTAATCCCCAAATTATTCAATTGCGATTTTCATCCACTTGAAGTTGTGTCTCGCTGTCACGATCCACAACTTCAAGTGAGTGAAAATTGTTAGTGCTGGACACAGAATATTAGACCCCGATGTTCATATCTTGGCAATCCTTTTAATTTTATTTCAAGTGCCGGTAGTAATACATTTTATTATTGAAATGGCCAGTGCTTATTATGGCAATGCCACTTACCATGATTGTAATTCTGTATGTCAAACCATGTATATTGTCATATGATTTTAATAAATTACCTATCTTGTATATACATGTAGGCCTACATATATTTCTCTCATTTCTATGACAAATAAGTCTGTAATTGTTTTTCTTTACATCGATAAAATATATGTATGTCTGTGTCTGTCTGTGGGGCATGACCGTGTAGAGATCGGTAAAAAAAAAGATATTAAGATTTGACAAAATAGAGGTCAACTATTTTCAAATCTTGCTGATTGGTGTCTAGTTTTACCTTTAAAAAGCTTAAAAGCTGATATATAATGTGCTAACAAAAACGAATATAATCGGGACAGGTGGTGTGAGAGCTAAGACAACATATACTCCAGGATGCTCATGCATCTTATTAAAATATACAATAAGACCAACCGTTGAATGAACCAAACAAACCCCTAGGGATGTTGCAAAGTTAAAAAAATTCAAATATCCCCCAAAAAATGGGAAGTGGGCGGGTGGGTCCAGGGCCATTTTGGATGGTAAATTGCAACACCAAGAAAAAAAAATTGATTATTATTGATCACCCCACCCCCCCCCCCCCCCCCCAATTTTTTTTTCATAGTTATAGTGGCTCGAACTACAGCTTTCTAAATCCTAAAAGACAACTAACTTGCAATGTTCCCCAATAAAATCTAAGACTGTGTTAAGGGCTTTCTGAATAACTGGCAGAGCCTTGAAAAACGCTTTGCCAGTTCTTATACAAATATCCAAACAATTTCAACATTTTCAAAAATTGTATAAATGTCACCTATTTGATCTATTTTCCCACCCTAGATCCTTGTATCTACCCTTGTTTGTGATTATGTGAGGTGTGTTCGGCCCCCATAATATACCCCCTGTTCATTATAGATCTGAATACACTACTCTATGCGACGCGTCCAGTATCTACCCCTCCCTCCCAGAATATATCCCCTTATCTACAACTTTATGCGACACTCCCATAATCAATCCCGCCCTCCCAGCATCTACCCCCTTTTTTTCCTGTTTTGTGATTGGGTTGTCTTTAGCTCCCATAACATACCCTTTTTCACACTTAGATCCATATGTGATACTCCCATATGTGATCCCATTTTCTACAACTATACGTGACGCTCCCAGACTCTACCCCTTCCTCTCCGAGTATGACCCCGATTTTAAACATCTATGAGGGGGCATCCCATAATCCACCACACCCTCCCAGAATATACCCTTTTCTACAGCTATATGAGATGGGGAATAATCTGGGATCTACTCAGGGATATATTCTGAGAGATCCCATTATGTACCCGGGTATAGTTTCAAGGTGGGTATAATCTGGTATGTCTTTTAAAAGTTTCTACAAATAGGCTTAAAATAGTTTTGCTGCTGCAACAATCAGTCCCTGTATCCTTGTGCACATATGTAATGGTTGACACAATTTATCTTATGCTGGAGTTTAAAAACACAAGGCAAACAATCAGAAAATGGAGGAAACTAGTTTAATCCAGTAACACGCTCGCATAGATGAAAAACATAACTCCACATGTCAACCCACATGTGAAGTAAAATGGGGGTGAATTATTTCCTCACAATGATATTATACGAAGCAAAGATATAATGATGACAAATCCCACATTATGCTGTGTCTATTATACGGATCACAGCTATAATGTTGGCACATCTTCCACAATGTTGTGTCTACAGATATATAATGCTGTCACATCACCAAACAATGCTGTGTCTATAATACCAAGCAAAGCTATCATATTTTCTAGCAGTGTGAGTGCAGTTATATTCCTATAGAGCTGCCGTCTCTATAACCAACTTTCACATAGGTTTCCCAGAAGTGTGAACTCATTTATGTTTATGTAGAGCTGTTGTCTCCATAAACAGCTTTCGCATAGCTTTCCCACAAGTGTGAATGTTACAATAAGAGTGTCATAAACTATGACAAACATCACACTTGAATAAGAACAGCTTTCACACATGGTAATCCGGTCACAACTAATGCCAACACGTCATGACGACAAGCCGTGAACGCCCAGGCGTGGGGATGCTGGCCACGCCCTGCAACGGGAGCGACAACAGTTTGTCACGTTGTGATTGGTGCGCCACCACCTGAGACTGCTGGGTAGCCAGGATTGACCGGCAGTGTCAGATGGCTTACAAACAATAATGCTTAAAAAGCAGTTCCTTCTTAAATACATAGAGATATAGATACGGCAGTCTTACGATATACATACAAGAGAGTCTTGCTTTATACACAAAAATGTTACTTTATATACACAATTGAACTCACGTTATATTAGAAAGTCAATGCTTTGGAAATACAGAAAACTAAAATAAATACACGTCAACGCTTGTGCTAAATTGTCTTGTCTTCATTAATTTCAACAACAAAAGATCTCAGAGCTTACACCAACCATAAAGTGGTAACATGAACGTTTATGTTTGAGTAAATATAATGTTGACACATGCTCCACAATGCTGTGTCCTCTATATAAATCCTTTATATAATGTTGACAACTCAGTCCCACATAATGCTCTGTCTATTATACAAAGCACAGATAATAGTATATTATAATGTTTCAATATTAACCGCTCGTGTACTTCTCTGTTGTAAACTCTTTTAGAGGTGTTGTCTCTATGAACAGTTTTCAGATAGGTTTGCCAGCAGTATGAAGTCGTTTATGTTTCTGTAGAGGTGTTGTCTCTATGAACAGTTTTCAGCTAGGTTTGTCAGCAGTATGAACTCGTTTATGTTTCTGTAGACCCCATCTCTGTGTGAAGCTTTTGTGACATGTTCCACATTCATAAGGTTTAACACCAGTGTGAGTCCGTTCATGAATCATTAAATCTCGAGCTCGTGTGAACTGTTTATAACATGTTTCACATTTAAAAGGTTTAGCTCCAGTGTGAATCAGTTGATGTTCCTTCAGACTCCCTGCTGTTGTCATCTGTTTATGACATGTTTCACATTCATAAGGTTTAACATCAGAATGAACACGTTTATGCTGCTTTAAAGTCCAGGCCTGAATGAACTGTTTATGACATATTTGACATTCATAAGGTTTATCACTAGTGTGGAGACGTTGATGCTTCCTTAGAATCCATTTATCTTTGAACTGTTTATGACATGTTTCACATTCTAATGGCTTATTATCAGTATGAACTGGCTTATGGTTCCTTAGACTGCTTGCCTGCGTGAACAATTTGTGGCATATTTCACATTCATAAGGTTTAACACCAGAATGAATGTGTTCGTGCTGCTGTAACGACCAGGCCTCAGTGAAGTATTTATGACATATTTGACATTCATAAGGTTTATCACCAGTGTGAACTCGCTTATGTTTTGTTAAACTCCCTGCCTGTGTAAAGTTTTTATGACATATTTCACATTCATAAGGTTTATCACCAGTGTGAATTCGTATATGTCTCGTTAAATCCCTCGCTCGAGTGAACAGCTTGTGACATATTCCACATTCATAAGATTTACACCCGGTATTGATGCGGTCATGACTCTGTGACTTTACAAATGTTCTCTGACACGATACAGATTCATAAGTACGCTTTGAGGTTAAAAGGTTGTATTTTCTGGAAAAGTGTTCAAGGCACCAAACACATCTGAAAGTCTTAGCACAAGGTATACTAGTCTGATCTGTTGCAGAGCATGTATTATCAGAAGCTGTAAATGTGGAGTATTTACAGCTTCTTGATTTTGCAGTTATCTTCTTGTGTGGAATCTTAACATATACAATACTGGCAGTCTTGATACCTTGTGATAGGAAGTCAGATTTGGCTGCCAATAAGAATGATTGAGCGGGTTCTATGTCTCCTGTCATGGTGTGATCTGCCATGTTGTGTAACTGTTGTATGTATTTTACGTCCTCAGCTCCGTGTCTGACAAGAAGAGTAGTGATGACAGAATTGCATCACAGTTCCAATCATTGAGCTAGATGACAAATGACGCACAAACATTTTTTTCAGGGGCAGTGCAATAACCTACAAGAAAACACACAATATTAATAATGTTTATAACAATTCTATTAACTGAAAGTTGAAACGTACACGATTTTATATTACCAACACTTTCAAACTTTACTGTTGTAATTAGTTGAAGACCAGTTTCATTCTGTTGCATTCTTCGTTCATTTAATCAGACAACAAAGTAGATGGGGTAATCACTTAGAGAACATCTCACTTACGTTACAGATTACAAACTCAGTGCCTTTTGCTATAAGAATGTTATAATTATTAGCTAGCAGCGACTATTAAGTGATATAAAACTACAATGCATGGCGTTTTCTGATTAACAGTAAACACTGGTTAATAAAATTACCCTCAGACCTAAAATGTTGGGGGTACAAATAAATCCTTTTACTCTTTGTCAAAAAACTGGGGGTAATTACCCAACGAATTGTGATGATCCATCTACTTTAAACAATAAGCCCTGTAATAGGCTGTATTAAACATACACCAGGCTGGCCTATTGTGCCTAAACACATGACACAGGCTATACACATATAGGCTGTAGGCCTACAACTCATTCAAATAATGATATGGGGTAGTTTCAGGTAGAGCGATGCATTCAGGTAGAGAGATACAGCTAAGCTTAAGAAAATCCAATGAACAGTATAAGTGCCACCAGATGAATTGAATTATTACTGTATGAGCAGTCAACCCTCGTACGTGTTTTGCCTGAAGAGCGCTGTTTCTGAACGGCCACAACGGCGACTGGACATATTGTGTTGAGTTAGAAGCGTATTCTAAATATGGGTCAGGCACTAGCATTTGTTAAGAAATAATGCTAAGGATTTTATTATGAGCTACATTGATACAAATGGATGTGGATGTTTATATCAGAGCCTTTTCGTGCTCTCCCTATAGAGTGACACAAATTTTAATACTTTCTAGATCACACTTGCAATAATATGATCCAAACTAAGTGTTTATCGCTCTACCTGAATGTGTCAGGCTGACCGCTACAGGACTATTCAAGTAAAGCGATATACTTTAATATTTCCAGCCCCTCACTATACTCCAGACCCTTACTCTACTCGGGCCCCTTACTCTTCTAGGACCCCTCAATCTACTCCTGCATCTAGCTCTACTCCGGCCCCTCTCTCCACTCTGACCCTAACTGATTCTTCTGAGCCCCTCACTATACCCTGTTTCTTCAATCTGCTCCTGTCCCTCCTTCTACTCCTGCCCTCTCCTAGCCCTCACCCTACTTCTTCCCTTCACTCTACCATGTCTACCCTAATTCTACTCTTTCCACTCAATCTATTCTCACCCCTCACTCTACACCGGAACCCCCACTTTACCCTCGCTCTACTCTCGTCCCTCATTCTACTTCGCTCCCCCACTTTACCATTACCCCTCACTCTACCCTAGCCCCTCACTTTACCCCCACCTCTCACTCTACCCCTGTCCCTCACTTTACTCTCACCACTCACTCTACTCAAGCCCCTAACTCTACAATCGCCCCTCACTCTACTTCAGCCCCCCACTCTACTCCCACCCCTCTCTCTACTCCGTCCCCCCACTCTACCCTAGACCCTCACTACACCCCCTGTTGTTACTCTGGGGACTATCCGACCCGAGGATAGCGGAGCTGCGCGAAATGCCAGTTTCAGCAATAATTTGCGCAGCGAAACCCAAGTCTCCGGCCGTCTGCACATGTCTGGGATCCCCTAGACATGCCCACAACCCTTTATCGGGCAAGCAAAGGAAAACGCTCTCATTAACCCACCATGCCCTTTCCCCTCCCCCACCCTCACATCATCATCTGTACATCATTTCATCTCATCAATTGACTACAACGTTTTTATTGTATTATGCAGCAGTCAACGAATTCCCCGACACCCCCCACAGCGGGGCTATGTGGGGGATTTGCTTTTTGAGTGTCCCAAAAACACAGAAGTCCCCACAACCAGGGGCACATTTTATGTCAAAACCCCCTGATAACCCCCAGGTAAAACCCCCACCCAACAGGGTGGGACAAATCTCTTGGTTTGTATTTATAAATGATTTCTATCAATAATAATCATTATGTGACGACAGACCTACCTCATTGCGTAACATTTAAATTAGCATTTTAAATTAATATTATGACACAATTAGAATACAATTTGTAATCAACTAGGCTACTTAGTCTAGTAGGCCTATTTGGCCTACATGGCTAACGCCCATCACCTCCTGACATCACCTTGAACACGGCTGACGCCCCTCACATCACCTTGAACATGGCTGACGTCCCTCACACCACCTTGAACATGGCTGACGCCCCTCGCCCCCTGCCATCACATTAAACATGGCTGATGCCCCTCACCCCCTGCCATCGGCTTGAACATGGCTGACGCCCCCCCCCCCCCTGCCATCACCTTGAACATGGCTGACACCCCTCACATCACCTAGAACATGACTGACGCCCCTGCACCCCTCCCATCACCTTGCACATGGCTGACGCCCCTTACCCTCTGCAATCACCTTGAACATGGCTGACGCCCCTCACCCCCCTTGTCATCACCTTGAACATGGCTGACGTCCCTCACCCACCATCACCTTGAACATGGCTGACGACCCTCACCCCTCCCATCGGCTTGAACATGGCTTACGCCCCTACCCCTACCGCTCCCCCTTCCATCACCTTGAACATGGCTGACACCCCTCACATCACCTTGAACATGACTGACAACCCTGCACCCCCTCCTATCACCTTGAACATGGCTGACGCCCCTCACACCCTCCCATCACCTTGAACATGGCTGACGCCCTTCACCCCCCTCACATCACTTTGAACATGGCTGACGCCCCTTAGCCTCTGCCATCACCTTAAACATGGCTGACGCCCCTCACCCCCGCCCCCCTTGTCATCACTTTTAACATGGCTGACGCCCCTCACTCCCATCACCTTAAACATGGCTGACGCCCCTCACCCCCTCCCATCACATTGAACATGGTTGACGCCCCTCACTCCCCTCACATCACTTTAAATATGGCTGACGCCCCTCACCCCCCTTCATCACCTTGAACATGGCTGATGCCCCTCACTCCCACCCCCTTGTCATCACCTTGAACATGGCTGACGGCCATCACCTTGAACATGGCTGACGCCCCTCACCCCCTTTGTTATCACCTTGAACATGGCTGACGCCCCTCACTCCCCCCCCCCATCACCTTAAACATGGCTGACGTACCTCACCCCCTTGTCACCCACCATCACCTTGACCATGGCTGACGCCCCTCACCCCTCCCATTGGCTTGAACATGGCTTACGCCCCTTCCCTTACCCCCCCCCCCCCTTCCATCACCTTGAACATGGCTGACACCCCTCACATCACCTTGAACATGGCTGACGCCCCTCACCCCCTCCCATCACCTTGAACATGGCTGACGCCCCTCACCCCCGACCCCCTTGTCATCACCTTTAACATGGCTGACGCCCCTCACCCCACCCCCCATCACCTTAAACATGGCTGACGCCCCTCACCCCCTCCCATCACCTTGAACATGGTTGACGCCCCTCACTCCCCTCCCATCACTTTGAATATGGCTGATGCCCCTCACCCCCCCCCCCCTCCATCATTTTGAACATGGCTGATGCCTATCACTCCCACCCCTTTGTCATCACCTTGAACATGGCTGACGGCCATCACCTTGAACATGGCTGACGCCCCTCACCCCCCTTGTCATCAACTTGAATATGACTGACGCCCCTCACCCCCTATCACCTTGAACATGGCTGACGCCCCACACCCCCCTTGTCATCACCTTGAACATGGCTGACGGCCATCACCTTGAACATGGCTGACGCCCCTCACCCCTCCTATCACCTTCAACATTGCTGACGCCTCTCACCTCCCTGCAATCGCCTTAAACATGGCTGACACCCCTCCCATCACCTCGAACATGGCTGGCGCCCCTGCACTCCCTCCCATCACCTTGAACATGGCTGACACCCCTGCACCCCCTCCCAGCACCTTGAACATATATGACTGTCGCACATCAACCCCTCAACTGAACATGACAGCTTCAATGTTTTGTAAAATTAAAACTTTTATTTTATAGCAGTCACTTGAATAGTCAGAAAGATTTTCAATATAGACAAATCCCGTGATTCCAATCTGGGGCAAAGCTTGAGAAAACCCCCACACTCCAGGGGCTTGAACAAACAGCAAACCCCCAGGTAACCCCCGTGGTAACCCCCAGGCTGCCCCGCGGTGGGGTGGGTCGGGGAATACATTGACTGCTGCATTATAATGTCACTTAAAAGAGCTTTTGTGCCGCAAAGTGACGTAAAGCAATGATTTACTACTACTACACTCCACCCCACACCTCACTCTACCCCCAACCCCAGTGTTTCATCTAGCCATTTATAACATTGCGCAGCGCCATGTCGCCTTTTGTGAGCGCCATGTTGCCCTTCATGTGCGCCATGTTGCCCTACTTGTGCGCCATGTTGCCCTTCAGGTGCGCCATGTCGCCCTTCTAATATTCAGACGGTTACTTGTGCGCCATGTTGCCCTTCAGGTGCGCCATGTCGCCCTTCTAATATTCAGACGGTGAAGTGCCTCATTGAACTATTGTTACGTCATATTTAATTCACCCAGGCCATTGTCACAGTGGAAAACACCCCGTCTCTGATGTCTCGCGCTGACACCTATGACACAATACCTGATAACGGCCTGTGTACATAGTTGTAATAACTGGCGATGTCTACATACTTAACTGATTCTGTTTGTACCCTTAATCGGGGAGGGGGGGGGGTGTTGGAAATTCCCAACCGAGTCAGCTGGGTGCCCGGCGGGCATGATAAGGTTCCCCCAATGATCGTGGCGCCATGCCCCTTCTGAATCCTAGATGAAACACTGCATCCCTCACTCTACTCGGGCCCCTCCCTCTACCCTGGCCCCTCACTCCACCCCCATTCCTCACTCTACCCTCCCCCCTCACGCCTCAGTCTTCTCCGGCCCCTCACTCGACTCTAACCCCTCACTCTGACCTCACCCCTCACTCTACCCCAGCATATAAATTTACCCTCACCCCTCATTATACTCTGGCCCTTCACTCTACTCCCACCCCATACATAATTGTATCCCTCAAACTGAATCAAGTGTAGGCCCTATCGCTAACCGGAAATCATTTAGGTGGAGCGATACACTGATATTAGGCCTATTAGTCTTACTCACTGATATTATTAGTCTTAGGCCTAGGCCTACTCAGCGCACACAAAAACATTCATATTCGTAACATTTGTACATAAATTATCATCAGTAGATGTGCCGCTTGAGGTTTCAAGTGAAGACAGCTATATTGCTCTGGCATAACAAGCTGCACACATAGCTGGAAAAAGGCTTTTAAAAGTGTATCGCTTTACCTGAATCTACCCCTGTTTGAATTGAATAATATGGCCTATATGACCTACTAGTAGGCCTATATATATATATAGGCCTATATGAAACAACATGAGACGTTGATCCACTGCTATTTTAATGTTGGTCCACCCTCTACGGCGCTGGACCAACATTAAAACAACATTTACTCGCATGTTATTTAGTGTTAATAAATAACCCCATTGCCTTGCCCCGTTGTTAACACATTATTTAAGCACCTGTCGATGGCCTAACCACTCCACACTCAAAATACTACTATTACTCAAAATACTAATCAAGATAATAGGCCTAAATCAAAATAATACATACCGTACGTCTCAATAGGGCCTATACGTCACTGTATCAGCTCTATGATTACGTTTGCCGTGTGTAGGCCTACCCTGTGCTGGGCGTAGGCCTACGCATAGCTATACTACAGTGTTGACAACTTTATATCTGCTTATATTAACTTTATATCTGTTTATATTGATATAGAGATATCGCAGCTCAATGACAGTTCCTACATAGCCTACTAAGAGCTATTATCCGATTCCTTTTAGCCCTGTGAACAGGAGTCTACTGATCAGCTGCAGTGTGGATTATATTGCTGTGTGTACGCTCTGCTGTGCATACACATGCCTGGCATAGGGCCTGCATACACAGCATGCGCTACAGTAAAACTAGCTGAGGAGGTCGCCGGTGGAAACGAAGTGTCAGACAGGTGCCCCGCCTACAGTAAAACGCACACAGTGGCTCTTGTGGATATTCCGATATGATAGCATTCTGTATCCTGCAATCCCTTTCTCTCAGTCATTAGGAGAGTCGCCTACACTTTAAGGGACTCGTCACTGGCCCAGGCTAAATTCATAAAAAAAATCGGTGATTTTATTTTTGCTAGATTCAGATTGGACCTGATTTCGAATTATGGAGAACCATGTCAAAAATAAGAAATACGGAAATTTCGTCTCTATATCTAGCATAACTGGTGAATGGGCAGCAGAAAAAAACTTTTGCAGTTCTAGTCTTTGGACATGTTTATACCCGCCGTCAGATTAACATGTTTTTCGCAGATTTCTCAGTCAATTCTCAACCGATTTTTATGAAATTTTGCAAGGACGGTTTTTGTGTCACGCGGCGACTACCGTGAAATTTGCATCCAAAAATATTATGTAGTTCAAAAGTTAGACCATTTGACATGTAGTAAATTTGAAATTACGACGTCCCTCTATAAACCCATTAAACTGGTTAAATTAAAGTTTGTTTTTAGCCCAGAATTGCATTACATGACAGATGGTCTAACTTTTCAGCTAAACAATATTTTCCAATGAAAATTTCACGGTAGTTGCCGAGTGACTCGCAAATAGTCCATACCTAATTTCATGAAAATCGGTTGAGAATTGACTGAGAAATCGGCGAAAAACATGCGATACAAGTTAATCTGACGGCGGGTATACATCATATTGAAAAGAGACGTCAACCCTTGACGCCATCTCGACGCCAACACGACACGGCGAAGGGTTGGTTTTTAATCTCAGACTCCAGGCTCATTTAACAAAGTCCTTCTCTAGGAAAACGTCTTGTTTATTTCTCCTCATCTGTGTGGAACACATATATGCTATAATATACAGATACAATTACATAGTCACTTCACTCTGCTTCATCATGGCAGAGATACACAACCCAGCTTAGTTCTAAAGTAGAGCGCGCACCATCGTGCCTTGGGCAGCACTCCGGCCCGCGTCAATCCCTTATCAAGCCCGCATCACTCTCCTTGACGACGTCCGTCACTTATATGCACTTTACATCATCATAATCACAACATTGATTTAACATCTAATCATACATGATCATAATCGGCACATTGAGTTAACAGGAGTAAGTACGCCTAATATGAGCATGGTCCTAATATGAGCATAGGCCATATTTCTTATACTACATATCACCAGGCGGCAGTACTGTTGATATCAAATAACAGTAACCCAAACGTGATTAAAATAAAGCAATGATATGTTAATTTGAATAGAACAACATTTCACAATGAGCAGATGAAATAAATGATGCTAAAAAAGCAAATTTTGTAGCATGTTAAAAGTGATAAAAATTATGAAAAACACAATGTATTCAAGTCATGGCGATTTTTTCTGCACAATAAACATGTCGGTTTGTCATAAATCGTGTGATAATCAGGCTAATTCATGATTGAAGTTATGGGAAGCCATCCCGAACAAAAAGTGCATTATTTCCTAATATGAGCACCCACGTTTTTCCTAATATGAGCATATGCTCATACTGGGAGATTTTAGGGAAATAATGTGATTTGTTATGTTAATTGGATATATTTTCAATAAAAAAATTTTTGGAAACATTTATGCATAGGGGCCTACTCAATAATGGTATTAAAGGTTAAAAAAATAGTCCAAACATGTTAGGATGAAAACAGGTATGCCCATATTAGGGGCACCCGGATTGTGGTGCTCATATTACATTCTGATATGCAAAATTTCAGGATTTTATTTTTCTATGAAAATATTAAATGATCATATTTTGAGTTGATTTGATATGCCTATGTACGCTCAGCAATGCCTTGTTTCACAATCGAAAGTTTTTTTTACAATCAAGTTAATGATTACTTTCATTGTGGTGATATTTTGAATCAATAGTCTTAATAGTTAACATACATGCTCATATTAAGATAGGTAGTGCCTATTATGAGCCATTTAGCACAAATATTATTTTCGTTTTATATTTTTATTTTTGCATTGAATCAAGAGAGAAAAACTGTTTCAGTTAAAGAGTATGCATATGATATTATATACATCAATTTAAAATGTCCAGATAATATAATAAAGTTACTGGTGGCTGTTTTCCTTAAGGTTCTCATATTCGGGCACTTCCCCCTACATTTCCTGGCGACGGTCGGTTTTTATTTTTTTTACTTTCGTTTTGTGGTGTCTTTCTATTTGCGCTTTAAAGATGGCTAACTGACCGATTCTGTAATATAATGGCTTTTAATGTCAGTTGTTCATCAAATGTTTTTGAAGAAAAAACATGCCAGATATTACTTAGTGGGAGACCACACATGCTGCAAATATTATGCAGCAATGTAAGGGTTAAGTTCATTTGACTTCAGTAGACATTTTTATCAATCCGTTCAATATATTACATAGATCAGGTAAATGTATCATACAGACATAACATAAAATATTCAGTAAAAAAGTCATTATTTATCATGAATTCCCTTTAATTATTGAAAACGGCGGCTCAAACCTGGTATATAAATATTTATATAGATTTTAGCGGTCAGTGAGTCTAGTGGCCAAGTCCATTTTCATATCTGACCGAAAACGGGGCTCTGGTGGCCATTTTGAAGGGGTGGCAAAATAGCCCGGTATGGTGTAGCAAAATAGCCCCGGTTACATGAAGTGCTCAAACAGGCTCAATATTGAAATTTTATCAATTATGTATTTTTGTGTTAAGGACCCTCCAAATAGCATAAAAGAATAATATGTACCATATCAAATGGATAAATACCATTCCAGAGCTCAAATTCTTCAAATTTAGAAAAAAACAAGTAAAAAATAACAGTTCGGCACGATAGCTTTTCCAGTGTTAAAATAATTGTGAATAGACATAAAAATGTTCACTACAACATAGTCTAACCTACGAAAATAGTTATTTTAAAAAACTCACCGTATTTATTGAAAACCCGATGATTTGATAAAATTTCTGAGGAGTAGGCAAAATAGTAAACAGAAACAGAGGGTATTTTTTTGGCCCTACATACAATTTTTTTTTCATTTCAATTGTACTAAAAATTATTGGATATGTTTGGTGTCGGACATACAAACACTTTGTGATTGACGTAGGCTACGTGTCGGAAATTACGGATTTTGTTCATCCGGCAACACCCAGATACAAAGTAAAAAATGTTGCAGAAGCTTTTTAACATTTATTTTGAGGAGGCAGCATACAAAATTAGATAATTTATCAATGTATATAAGTATACGATGCATAATAATAGCAGTAACTGGCCATGCTATAACCATATCATAACTGTGCAGGTCAGAGTAAAGTATATCATCACTGTCCAGCGGAAAGTTAGTTAGTAAAAATATAAAAACTGTTATTTACAAAACTCAAATGGCATATGAGTGTTTTACAAATCAGCCTTGATGCTGCCCAGGCTAACTGGGCATGGAGGGTTATTTACATTGTTTTATTTCGGTTATCTGTTGACAGGTACATGTATGTCGGGTAACATCATTGATTATCATTGATTATCAATGTTAAATAGTCGATGATGTACCATTAGTTTACATGTTAGGCGTTTAATAATGCAAATTTGTGTTTTCTTCGCTGGTAAATATAGAGAGATGCATTCATTCATCATTTTGGGTAGAATAGACCGACACCAGGCATGCTAAAATGGCAATATCTCAAAAAATATTTGGACTACAGGACCTAAACTTCACATTTGCTCATCTGAATAATTGTAGAATAACCTATGAAACTTTTAAGAAAATCTGAGACAAAGTGCGCGGGGCCTTCGTTCAATTAACATGGACTGACCCATTAGGAACATATGTACAGTCTTTGAAACATAAATAGTTATTTTTTTTATGCTTATCAAGTCTGGTAATATTGTCTAAACAAATTATTTTGTGCCAGAATAATCCATTGAAGTTTAAACATGCTGATCTGTGCAAGTGATACCGTGTGTTTAGATTCATAAAGGCAAGATGTGCGCTGTGCTCTAAACTCACCTCAGCCAGGTACCTGTAAAAGCTTAACTCTTAGCACACAACACAAAGCTTACTAGGATTGACAATAAGACATACATACACTTATTATAAATATTTCACTGAGCCTAAGTCACTGAGCAGGACGAAGTGTGAGCTAAGTAATAAAGTTGGGCTACTGTAATTGAAGTTTGGGGTCATCGCCGGTAACATTTGCTTGTGGGCACGAAAACTTGAATTTTTTTTTATGTATCCTTCCCAAATCTGTTGTGCATGTTACAAATGACCAATTCTCGGACAAGTACAATAATGCCCCCAAAAAATTCAAAAGGGCCGATTTATTGCGAATATTGACATTTTACGTCAATAATTTGACCATGTGGGCACGATAACTTGAAAAGTTTTGTAAGTATCCTTCACAAATTTTTATAGGCATGTTGCTAATAAAAAAGAAATGGTCGATTTGCTGCGATTTTTCACATTTTCCGTCAATAATTTGACCTTGTGGGCGCGATAACATGAAAACGTTTTCATGTATCCTTTCCAAATTTGTTAACCATGTTATAATCAACAGTTATCAAACAACTTTAATAATGGCTTACAAAAAAACAATGACCAATTCATTGTGAGTTTTCACATTTTACGTCAATAATTTGACCTTGTGGGCACGATAACATGCAAAGTTTTTCATGTCTACTTTCAAAAATTGTTACGCATGTTACTAATGACCATTTCTCGGACAAGTACGATAACTGCTGAAAAAAAAGGCTTATTTCTTACAATTTTTTTGTGTGCTGTTGTATTAAATTGACGGTAAATAGATTCATGCATGTACTCTGTACAAATAAACCTTTTATGTTTGCAGTAAGTCTAAGAGAGCCTCAAATTGGACGAGACAAGAGGTCTGGGCCATGATCGAGGGGGTCCAAACTTTCGAGGCGGACGTAGTTCGTAAGAGGTTTGGACTCGCTCAACGGCTTGGGATAAAATAACTAATTCAATCAATGCAGTGGGTGCCGGAGCACCACGGCAGCCAAAGCAGGTTGAGCTGAAGTGGAGGGACATCAAGAGCAAGGCTCTGATGTCCCTGGCCTCTCACAAGAGAGAAAGCCAAAAGACAGGTATATGTGATATGTTTTCTGTTCAATTGTTCATCCTTAAATGTATAGATATAACTCTATGACCTTGACTTTTCTTCTGATAGGTCATCTTGATTTGTATAACTTTGCACCATGTCAAGTTGTGTGTTACTGTGGATGAAAATTTGAATCACCCATGAATTTAAATATTTACCAGTATACCAATATCATTTTGTTTCTTGTGATAATCATAAATCGCCATGTTTCCTGTTATGAGTAAATTTCATTTCCCCTTCTTACATGATACATAATGCTGATGTAACGCACAGTGTATGAAACGCAATGTGTTTAACATCATTTATACATTCCACATGATCAAGGTAAACGATTCAATAATAATCATTCCATGAATTATTAAATAAATGGGGTAAAAATATACCTGCTATGTGTTGTTGCATCGGTTTATTTTATCTTAAATATATATATTTTTTCTCTTCTTTTATCAAGGTGGTGGCCCCCCGCCAACCCCCCTCACAGACGTTGAGGAACGTGTGATGGAGGTCCTTGGGATTGACAACCCAATTGTGTTCAGAGTTGATGGGGGGGGGGGGGTCGACACTGGTATGCCAATGTGAGTGATGTGTTATTCCTTTGATTTTCTTATAGTCAGTTTTCTTTTATGGTAATTTAAACCTACCTAAGTTACCAATTATTATCACTATAGTGTATTGCATTTTAACTAACTTTAAATAAAACACTTTTCTAGTCATGTACATCTGTACTTGTATACATGTTATGTAGCCTGCATTTCATTATCATGGGTACTTAAATGGTCAGATGTGTCAGTTAAAAAATTAGCAAGGGACCATCAGAAATTGTCATTGTGTCTGCGGCGGAATTATTTATTTTTAAAATGTGCCACTTGTATTTATAATGTACAAAATGAAGTGCTGCAAGTTTGTTCAAATGTCATAAAATCTCTACTGCTATGATAATGTTTGTTTACAATTTCTTTTAGAGTTTCCAAGATTCCTGAGAATGTTGAGATACTTGATAATGTTGAAGTCTCTACGCCAGAAAGGTTGGTGAAACTGTCTAACAATAAACTATTTTAGTCAAAGACCAGACACACTTTATATAGTGCCTACATCATTAAAAAATTTATGATCCAATGCCTTTAAGATATAATATAAAAGGAAGAAATGATAAGCAGTAATGTAATTGCAGAGTTTAACACAAGAACTTGAAAATATATGAGTAAGATTACTTCTATATCTATAGGCTACATGTTGAAGATAACCTTTATGGAATAAATTTCACTAACAACATTCCTCTCCATTATGTTTGTTTTATCTTTTCATTGCAGCTGTGAGTCTCCAAGTTGACCACCGCTACCTTTTGAGAAAAGGTAATTATGCATCACTTGTCAAAAAGGATGGTTAAATAATCGATATCAGTGCTGGGCTTTGAAAAATAGCGGTGTGTGGAAAATCACACTCTTTGAATGAGCAAGGAGTGTGATCAGAAGTGTGATTTGCACTCCACTAAGTGTTGACTTTGTAACTGTACATTGTACGAGGCGTGCTGTTTTTTCTACACCTCAACTTTACTTTAGGCGTGTGATGGCGTGTGATTACATGACTCATATCACCAGCACTGCAATATTCTTTTCATCTATGTCATTTACATCATGTATTCATTGTCGAACTTGTGAGAAAATTGCAAACATCGTTAATTTCTTGTTCGATATTGGAAAATAAAGCACAAGTGCTGTACTTCCATATATACATATTGCACTCAAATGAGAACCATCTGCATAGCTTATGTGGCTAATGGACAGAAATAGCTTTAACACCTGTTATGAGAATATTCACACAGGAATATATGCTGCAAAACAGATAGGCAGCTAAAATGACATATCAGGCCCTGCATATAGATACATTTGTACACAAGACAGACAAATAACTTTACCAATTAATATTACAAAGTATATGCTTTTAAACCTGTGAAGGGAGAGGAACAGTTGACTGATGTGACATATTTTTATCCCACGATTGATATATTGTATGTGTTTTTTCTTGCAGTATAGTAGGCGCATCATGTAATCTATCAAGTCGGAGAAGGTAAGAAATAATTTGTGATATAGCTACAAATATTCCGAAGGAAATTATCTCTATGTTCGCACTAGTTATATTGATTATCGGCCAAAAGAGGTGTAGAGTTTCACTTGAATAATACAGAAACCTTACATTTTAACCTTCAATAATTTTTTTGTCATTTGTTTACTGCAGATTTAGGCGACAATGTAATTTGCTGAACTAATAGGCCTACATGGAATATATATAAAAGGCATGACAACACTAAAAACAAACAACAAATTCAACTTTATATATAACCATGACAAATTGATACTATGTTCCATGGAAAAAAAACACCAGATGCGTTCCATCTGTCTGTTTTTCCACCTGTCTGTCCGCCACTTTCAGCATTACATGTATAACTTTTATCACGTAAATGGAATGGCAATTAATCTTCACATAAATGCAGCAATTATATACTTTAAAATGTGTATATCTGCAAAACTGTAACAGGTGGCTAGCCCATGGATACAGCATAAAATGTGTGCTTCCAGGGGGAAATTTCTTGAAAAAATTCACCTCCATAAAATTTAAAATGTTGCACTTGTGATCATTGTTGGCATTATTATGCCTAGGGCCTAATATCTGAAAAACTAAGGCGTATAGCTAGATCATTACGATTACCGGTATTATATATTGGGTCAACGTTACTAGTTGAGATTGTTTACTTTTATTTTCAGCTTCACGTTTTCTTCAGAGGAAGAAGTAACCCCACAAAAAAAAAAGGTAATTAGCGGTAGTGAATGACATTATTTCTACTGAGTAACAATTAGTGTATCAGTCATTAACCAGTAAAAATTATTTTGAGTCTCCACCCAGTTAATCCAGGCACTGTCATACAATAGAAGAGGCAGTGAATTTTACTTTCCATTCATGTATTAGGGTCATCCGGCCATAGAACTTACCAGGATAGACTTCAAAAATATTAAACCTTATGACACAGGAGGAAGAAATTATGGGAATTGACAGTGAATGAAGTCAGTTAATTTTTATTTTTCTAATAAACAGAACAGTAATTATTCAGTAATGATGTGTTGAATATGGTTCATCTTCTTGCAGACGATCATACGAAGAGAAACGGGAGGAGCTTCTGGAGACGGAGCTGTCGAGAGCGAAACTGGAAATAGAGGTGCTTTCCAAGCAGAAGGGGAATCTCGATATTCAAAATGTTAACCACAAGCTCTGGCAAAATCTGCTGATATCGCAACTGAGGGAGAAAAATATTCCAGTTGAACCGGTCCCACCGGTAATAATTTTTGGTTGTTTTATCCCTCAATGATATAACATATTTTCGTTGTTTTCACAGTGAATTAGCTAACTGCCACAGGCGTAAATTTACTACATATGGTTTTATATATTTATTTATTTTTTATTGGAGTAGTGATAATGTTATCAAATTGAAATAGGCGACCATCAGCCATAATTAATTTTAACATGGCTGATGTCTGGCCTACCTTGCCAGATAGCTAGACCATTACTATAAATACAAATGAGGGCTTTCAGGTAAGGATATGCTCTGAAAAGTTTTGGCTTGATCAAATTCAAACAGGCCAACTATCGGCCGTAGCTAAATTTAATATGCTTGATATTTGAAAAAGCGTGTGAGATAGCTGGACCATTATCAAAAACAAAAATGGCCCAAGATTTCCCATGGACACCATCTGTGGCTTAACCCTAAAGCGCTGAATTATTTTTGTGTAACCCATGGAAATCAACGGGTTTTTTTACCCCTCGGCCCGTTGAGCCTGGATGGGGTATTATCGTACCCTTCGAGCGCCGTCGCCGCATGCACTCTTTTGGCTACTACACTAACATGGTGCAACAGATTGAATTCATAATTTATACAAACATTCAACCCATCCCGGCATTTTTTTTACCCAAGGTCATAGGGCAAAGGTCAAATTCAAAGATTCAAAAAATTCTTGTTAACGAGATAACTTGAAAAATAACAATTGGATCTCACCAATTTTTTACGTGAAGGTACCCATGAGTATGGAGATCACCTGATTAGATTTATAGCTTTCCACCGGTAATCGAAATAGCCGCCACTTAGCGAATAATTTTTTTTTTCATAATTCCCTTGAAACCTGTTATATATAGGTTTTGGGCGTCTGCGAGTCTGTTGGCATTGTCCATTTTCGCATGCAACCGAAAACGAGGCTATGCCGGCCATCTTTATTTTTTAAATTTAAAAAATTCCTTGTTAACGCGATAACTTGAAAATTTTTTATTTGATCTCTCCAATTTATGTGATGTTGCCCATGAGTATGGAGATGACCTGATTAGATTTTCAGCTTTCAACCGATAATGAAAATGGCCGCCACTTGGTGACTAATTTCTTTTCAATTTTTTTTTTAATAATTCCCCCAAAACCTGGTATATATAGGTTTCTGGGTCTGCGAGTCTATTATTATTTCCCGTTTCATGTAAGACTCAAAACAAGGCTGCGGCGGCTATTTTGGTTTTATAAATTTTAATAAATCGTTCTTATTTTCAATTAATTGCCTTGAAACCTGGCATATAAAGTCACTGCATCAGCCGAGGGGTATTTGAGTGCTTGCACGGAATTTTTCAATTTCAAATCATCATCAATGACTTAGTTAGCTCTTTCTGATTCATTTGAAAACCTACCGGGTATATTATAGTTGTACGGCCATTATGAATATTTTGAATCTTACAGTGTGCGGACCGTTTTTAGACGTCAGAATCTGACCTATTTATACATCAGATTCTGATGAATAAAGTCGGTCCCCGCGCTGTAAGGGTTAAACGTTCAGTTTCAAATTTTGTTACAGCTAGTTAGGGATACGTCACTATTATCTAAGTGTCATAAAGTCTAACAAAGACAGTTAAATTTTGACATTCTTTTAATGAAAATATACAATTTCCCATAAACATACAACATTAGAAATATTTTTAAAATTAAAGAATTGGCCAAAATCATGTAAAAGTTGTATGTAGTTTTATCGGTTGCCGACTTCCTGTTGATCATCTCATCATGTCTCAATTCATCCTGCAGAAATGAGAAAAGTTATATTTAATAACATAAAATCACATGCAGGTTACCTAATAATTGTGCATTATAATAACAGGTAATTGGTAGCTCTATCACTACTGTCAACAAATACGGTCCCAATTGTCAATGACCGCCTGGCGCAGTAATGAGATTCATAAGTGATTTTGCCAATTTAGATACCTTGTAAGTGCTGATTCAAATGATTCAAGACAATATCCCGCCGTACTGCTGCTCCAGTCCAGTTTTCTCCATCACCATGATCAGCCGGCATGCCATTCTGTTCTCTCTCCACTGGCACAACTACCCCTGGTAGTGCTATGTTTCTGCTTAAAGCTATATTGTGTAGCACACAACAAGAAACAAAGACTGCACACACCTGCAAATAGGTTGGGTTCTTTTATTTACAAGGGGGGGCATAACAAATCATATCAGTAGATAATCACACACAGAACATGGCATATCTGTAAAATTTTATTCAACCCCATCTAAATTTATGCATGGTCTTAAATAATATGTTGCACAAATTTTCAACAGCACATGATCTACACATTTCAGCTGTCATATCTTGAAAAATAGGTAAATAAACTTTAAATATATATTATCTCATATAAAAATATATAACTCATCTGAAGCAGCATATTTACATTAAACATGTTAAAAGGTGGATTTTTTTTTAAATTAAATCAATTATATTAAAATCACCTGTAAGATATGCAAACGATGTTAATTTGAGTGCGATATGGGAAAATACGGCACTCGTCCAAAGAATAAGGTGTGAGCCTTCAGGCGAACACCTTCTTTATTGGACATGTGCTGTATTTTCCCATATCACATAAAAAATGAACAACGTTTTTATGACTGTTATTAGCAATATTGTGTTCAGATATCTGCTAAATGCTACAAGAGCGTGGGCTCTTAGTCGAGTATTTTAAAATATTTATTTGAAGTAACATGATCAAAGTTTCTGTTATCAGGGGATTCGTAATTTCTTTGAATGTGGGTGTTTATTGGAATGAATATGTCATATATCTATCAATATATAGTCGATTCCCATGAAAGTGATGCATATCTGCAAAAAAAACGAGTTTGTTGCACAGTCCTGAATTATTCAGTTTGTATCACAGACATATGGAACTTTGACAAAAAAGTTTATGTAAGCTCTTAATATATGATAGTTGTAACATGATCTGTAGTAATACTCGTTTTTTAGAACATAAAACCGCATTTGTATGGTTAGAACGACACACTTTAAAGTATTGCACCTATTCTGCTATTAGCAACATTACTTTGTGGACATGCTCCACAATAAATTCGGTTCAGCAAATAAATAACCCGAACAGCTCGTGTCATAGATATAGTGTGTGCAATATTTATATTGTGCAATATTGATTTACTAAGACATCATAACAGAAGCTGTATTCGTAGGGTTACACGATTTTTACATTTTCAAAAAATATAATTTACAAAAACTAAAATTTACAGAAGCAAGGAAATTGTTGGATATTGATCAGGTGCAGGTGATTAGCTTCAGAATGCCTAACATATAGGCGGTGTTTATTGCAAATATTGAGAAAATGAACTCTTTCAAAATAAGGTCCAAATGCATCACTTTCGCGGGAATCTATCATATGTATCTGTCAATATATGTATTTGCAAATATATGTATACACCTTATATTTGGTCATATAATTCAGTCTGTATGTGACCACATTATGGTGTTTTAGGAAAAGCCAATGTTTACTTAGATATAAAAAATGATGTACTTCCAAATTGGAATATTCTATAAAAGATTATAACTGATGAAGTGCACATGGGTCGCATATAAGAATTAGATTCAATGATTTATAAATACATCATAATATATAAGGTGGAAATCTATGTAGAATACTGAATCTGTAATATATATTGGTATGATTGCTATTTTATTTATACTACATTGTTGATATGTTATTGGAGAGTTTTGTCCCGATTATAGAGATTATTTATGTTATGACTTTAATTAATTCATGAGTAACATGTACGATTTTAAGTTATTAAGAAACTCAAAAACTACTGGTGCTTTTTTCTTTTTTATCAGATTCCTAGCAACATGGGGATTAATAAGTGATTTTTTTAAAGATGCTAACAAAATACTAAATGATCGCTGTATGTAAAATCAAAAAAAAATTGTGAGCTTTTTGGAAAAAGGACCAGTCGTTTTTTTTATATATAGCGCCCACAAGAAAACTTGATCCTGATGATGATGGTGCGACTAAAATCGCACTTCCCCTATGGGTGGGTGATAAAAAAATGTAGCTGTACCACCAGGATTATGTGCGGCGTCACGTTTTTTTGTGGGCGCTAGATAGGCCTAAACTTGAAATCGGAACGAAATGTAGCTATCACCTTCCCCCTGATACGGAGATGTACAGGTTATTTTTTTCAAGGTTCTACTAAAATTCAAAATGACCACCACGGATGAGCTGTAATATTTTTGTGGGACCAAAAATATAAAGTCAGCAATTATGCAAATTTTACAAATCACATTCCCCATGATATGGAGATGTACAGGTGATTCTTGGGGTTTCACTGAAATTGGATGAAATTCTTAATTTGTTGAGGGCACAGAAACTCAAAAATTGATGTCATAAATAATTCATATTTCATAATCACATCCGGAAATGTGGAGGAGATATCACTTAAATTTAAGGTGGCCACCACAAGTCTACTTTTTAGATATTTGTGACCGCACAAACTCCAAACCTAATTTATGGCCGGGGATGATATAAGACTTGAAGCTCTTGTTAATGGGACTGGCTAAAAACATAAAAAATCGTTGATTTTATTTTTGCTTATTAATATGACCATGTGATGTAAACATGTCCATACACTAAAACTGCAAAAGTTTTTACATTTTAGTGGTGCGCATTTAGCAGTTAGACTATCTATAGAGAATAAACTCCTGCCTCCTTATTTTTGACCACCATGTCAAAAATCTTAAATGTGGGAATTTCGTCCAGAGAGTTATATTTAGTCTAACAGATGAATGCGCAGCACAAAAATTTAAAACAAATTGCAGTTCTAGTCTATGGACATGTTTACATCATATGGTCATATTAATAAATCAAAATAAAATCACCGATATATTAATGCTTTTAGCCTGAGCCAGTCCCTTTAAGTTTTCACATTGAACTTAACAAATACACCACTTTTCTAAGTGCCGAATTGTAACCGGTTACAAATGTTAAGTTTCTTTGGAAGTACATCGTTTAACTTAAAAAATTATCTCATCAGATTAAGCTGTGCTTTAAAGTGTCACTTTGAATTGATAATTAATTTGTAAAATTGAACTATTGAAATAAACATGTTAAGCAACTACATTCATAGCACATGAGCCACTGGCTTTTTATCACCACAACTCAATAACTTTACTGACCTTTTTTGGTTCTAATCGCAGCTCATTGTGCAGACAGGCGAAGCGCCTCTTTATGACACCGAACCCCCTCTCTACACCGTTTTCTGGTGGATCGGTGAGCGCTGCAAGTAAACAATGTATATGATCTGGCATGATGAGCAGGATTTATTTTCATTTCATCACATTATTACACTATTCACATAGATTTGAGCACAGAATTTACAAATGACCATCAATTGGCAGCTGATATATTGTCTAAATGAAAATGTCTTTGAATTTCATAAAGGTTTGATGGTAGGGCCAGCGTCTTGCCCAGTCACTCGTGTAATGAGATATATCTGAGTGACCACCACACAGAGTCAATTTTCAGTTGATAAGGAAGGCGGACATGACACTGGGACCGTATGCTTTACACTATACTAAGATGATTCGAAGTGTAAGAGTAAGCTATAACTGAAACATAATGTTTAATGAACTGTACCTTACTTCTATACTTACCGGTTGTATCGCTCCTCACCCCTTGTGCTTGGATGAGCAAAGGGGACCATCAGCCATGGCTTCAGCGGGTAGCCGCTGTCCCCCAGGAGCAGACCTTCCTGTTCCCCTGCGTTGAAGCTTCGTGCCAGTGCGCTGTTGTCAAGAATTCTGGCATCACTGGCCGCACCAGGCCATTCAGCGACCACATCCAGGACCTGCATGGATCCTCCCATCACAACCTGGACGTTGATACTACGATAACCTTTTCTGTTTACAAATACCTATTGGATAAATGATTTCATAGTATTAGTCCAACAAGATATATATACATTTTTGTTTAGGCCAAAAGTAGTAGCCTACATAATGACAGTGTTAAAGGAATAAGCCAGTCATCGCAGAAATCTGATCAAATGGCAGATATATTATTCAGTTAAATAATCCCCTTTTGAAACAAAGGCCAAGAAACTGTTATGCGTGTCAAATTTTAAATAAAGTGGTCATTATTCCACCCCTCTGGATTCTGCCATTTTGTGCTGGGTGCCTACGTCGGGTAGGTCCCAACCTCTCACTGGAACTTTGGGACCCTTCAGAGAGGGTGTGATCATGTGACCAAGTATCTGTAGTCTGGTGGCTGGTCGCGTGTAAAACGTCCCGTATTTTGCAGGTTAGCGCTAGAGGTACATGCGCTATCCTATACACAGAAAAGGCCTACACCGATTTCTATCCCCAGTGGCATCTGCATCGTTTCGGTATAAAATTAATCCCCTTTAACGACAAAAGTTGTGTTTGTTTAAAACAGTAGAGGCTGTTGTAGACTGCAGTGACAAGTCGCAGCTATCATGGGCCATGATAGCCTAGTTCCTATTGTGATCTAGTCTACTGGAGGCAGCATGTTTACATAAGACTACCCTGATACAGCCAGATAAACAAGCCCCTCGCTCCGGTACGTTACTCTGCATTCAGTTCAACTTCAAGACATTGACAGTTTGTCAACAATCACATTAATCATTTGGCCCATGTAGGCAAACCTAGTTTAGCTGTTTAGAGATGTTGTTGGATTTATTTTAAGTGTATTTTGTGCCTCTCACTCGCGGGCGATAATGGATGTTTTTATCATTCACTATAAGTGTAACGCTAGTCTATAGATCATCTCAGACAAGTCAGGAATTATTCAAATTTTACTATCACATTCCCCACGATATGGAGATGTGCAGGTGACTTTTTTAAGGTTTTACTGATATTCAAAATAGCCACCACAAATCAACTTGAATTTTTGTGGGGGCGCAAAAACTCAAAAAATTTGTCTGGTCATTTTTTTTCAAATTTTAACATCATATTCCTAGCAACATGGGGATGTGCAAGTGATTTTTTAAAGATACTACCAAAATTCAAAATTGCCGCTAGAAGTCAAATTTTTTTGTGGGTGCAAAAACACCAAAACTGAAAGTCGGGGATTATCACATTCCCCACGATATGGAGATGTGCAAGTGATTTTTTTAAGGCTTACTGAAATTCAAAATGGCCGCCATGGATAAACTTCATATTTTTGTGGGCGCAAAAACTGAAAAATTGAAATCAGTAATAATTCACATTGTACAATCACATTACCCACCATCTGGAAATGTGCATGTGATTTTACTGAAATTTAAAATGGCCACCACAAATAGACTTTTTAAATATTTGTGACCGCAAAAAGTCTAACCCAATTTATTGCGGGGTTTGATATAGGACTTCAGTCCTCTTGTTAAAATATGTTTTACTGCACGAAGGCACTGTAAGGTCTTTGTTTTTATATATCGATATTCTTGTAGGAATGTTTCATGTGATTCAAAACGCATGAAATGATCAAGTTCTCAAATTATTTATAGACGCCAAGAAAAAATCCTACAGCTATGAACTCTATGAGGTGGTAGTTGTCATATAGAATTTGCTCATATTTAAATTGGGGCTTTTAAAAATGTTCCCGATAATGAAATTGGGTGAGGCGCTTAACATTTAAACTGTGACGACAAGATCCTGGGACTGACTGTATGATGCAAAACGTATGAGATGACCAAGTTTCAAAAATATTTATAGACGCCTAAAAAAAATACTATAGCTATGAAACTCTATGTGCATGTCATAATCACAATAAGAACTTCCGTTTCAACTTTCACAGGTGTGCAAAAACAACAAAAAAGTGACATTTGAGTGTCAATGTATTTCGTCACGTTAGCACGAAGGTAAAACTTTGAAATACACATAACAAATCTTCCCAATGTGTCTGAAAGTGTAGGCCCACGATACTTTGATATAAAAATGCCATCTTTTTTTATATAGTTGTGAAATATGCATATAAATAGAAGGAATGACATATCTTGCAATGCTATCGTGACAGTGTCGAGTCCTTAAATTCGTTCAGGTCTCATAAGTGCTTTGAGATATGAACAAGATTAATCTTTTCTGACTACTTATCATAATGGCAAGATGCCGGAAAAGTTGCAGGCTAGTTGAAATTACCTGCTCTGATGTCTTAAACACTATGATGCTGTGCATAATACTAATTATTGCTTTGTCCATTCACACAATTCACTGAACATAGGCTGCATTTGTATATGAGCCACAGCAGTCGTAAAAAAGTGCGAAGGTTAGATAAGTTTGGTCACATATTAGTGTATCGTGACATGCCCTTTGATCCTTCATATATTAATGTGCCATTTTGTGTGACACTGGAACTGTCAACGTCACAGTGTCATTTATAGGGTAAGTGAGATAGATCCTTCTTCTCATCCCTCAAAAATAAGGTGTCCAAATGTGAAATACAAAGATTTGTGTTCAGTCCAATTGTGTTTACATATCCAGTAATATATCAGTGGTTGGAAAATGTTCTTTAACAACAGAATACTTTGAGAAGTGTCATTGGCTTATGTCACGTTAGCACTTGATGTTTATTCCAAAAAGCAATATATAAAATCCCGTAACCATTCTACAATGCAACAATATGAAACCAGCCATTCTAGTAAATATTTCTAGCTGCATATATATATTCTGGGCAAGGATGCGACTTTTATTGCTAATGTGACACTAGCAACATGTCAAAATAAATGTCACGTTATCATGACTTAAATGCAAAGAAAAACACTTAGCTTTAAAATATATAGGCCTACTTGTCTAATCATAAATATAATCTTCCGTCTTTTAATTTTCACCTGAAGCTGTTTCGTTGTCCCTACATCTTTTAGTTTTAATTGTATTTCTTTATTAGTACGATACTTTGTATCCTTAACATTCATCAGATGTCAAATCCTTGACAGTCATCAGATGTCAAGAGTCTTAAGTTATGTCACGTTAGATGATGCTGTTTATTGCGAACCATCGAAATACAGTTATTTTAGCCATTCTACAATGCAATAATCTAAAACCAACAATACAAACACTTATTTTTGAGTGGGTGCAGACAAATTCTAGCCAGTGAGGTGGCGTCTAGTAACTTTGTTGCTAACGTGACATTAACAAAGTGTCAATAAAAACGTCACGTTAGCATAATTTTAATTCAACAGAAATGACACTTATCTTTAAACAACCTCCTTGTTTGATCACAAATACACATACAAATCTACAGTCTTTTAATATCAATTTGAATATTGTTTGTGGTTGCTTCATCATTCCAAATTATATCAACAGATGTTATAGTAATTCTAATAAAGCATTTATATTTTTTTCACAAAAATCACTTTCTTGCTCTATTGAATAATTAAACTATCCCATTTTTTTTGAGAACCAACATAAAGTACTGCTGAAATGAGTAAATTTTGACAACATTTCGATCATATTTACGAAAAATTATAGTCAGGAAGTCAATGTGACACTTTATCGTATTTGATGTCATATTTCCCATTTTTTTTATATATTTGTAACAGTCAAAATAATTTTATTTTTTACGTGGTGATTTTATAGAAATTCGCTATATATAGTCAATTATAATGCATAGCAGTATCTGATCTAAATTATTATAAGTAGGCCTCCATGCCTAGATGTAAATATTAACTTGGTAAACAGTTGTCAGTAACATGATAAGTGACAAACTATTTATTTTCATAAAAAAATCAAGACTTACCGAAGTAGTTTAAAGCACAATGAGGATATATTATATATTAAAAATATAAAATAATAACGTTTTGGATATATATAAACATATATGAAAATATGACAAGTTTTGGATATATGTCCTAAACATATATGAAAATATAACAATCTAAAGATGTAACTAAGTATAACACTATTTCTCAGAACTCATAGATATTCTGTTGCAGATTACATTTAAACCTATAAAATAATAGACTCAACGTAAATATATCCCAACAGGTGACCTCATATTTTTTCTAACAGTCTGTATATACACATCTTACCCACCCCCCCCCCCCCCATCTAATTATTCTCTTTTTCCTCATCTTGATTCAATTTTATTTAAAAGTCGATTACTGTTTCAAATTCAATCACAATGTAATCATGGTAATCAAATGAGAGCAGAGAAGGGCTAAATGCCATCTCTGGTGCAATGGTATGTATTTTTTTTAACATATTGTATTTTTATACTTCTTCAACAGCCTAATATACTTTTTAACCTCTCAGATCTCAGGGAAGGAGACACCTGTCCCCTTGTCTTCCAGAGCATGTTGCTAGAGCTATTTTATAGATTTCCGGGGCACCGGAAGGTGTATACTGACGGATCAAAGGAAGACAAGAGGACAGCTATGTCCTTTGTCTGTGATGATCATGAATTTAGCTGCCGCATTAACGATGAGGCTTCAATTTGCACAGCAGAGCTGTTAGCTATTGAAGCTGCCATCGAATACATCTGGGATAGTAATGACGACGAGTTCATGATCATCACAGACTCGCTATCTTCATGGCAGGCTCTTAAGAGTCAAAAACTCAACAACCCAATTGTTTCCAATATTTTGCATATGTGTCACTACTTGTCTGGGCACAAGGACATTATTTTTTGCTGGGTACCCAGCCATATTGGAATACAGGGCAATGAACGGGCTGATGTTTTGGCCAAGGCTGCCCTGGATAAGACAAAACAGTTTTATTATATACCATATACTGATTTCAAGTACAACATCTCTGTCTACCTTGATGACATTTTGCAAGGTGAATGGAACATCAATGTCACCAGCAAATTGTTTGAGGTACAACCAATCATTAAGCGATCTTTTACACCAATGGAACGCCGAAGAGATGACATTGTCTTATGCAGGGCCAGAATTGGCCATGCCTATTTCACAAACGGCTATTTATTGAGAGGAGAATTGCGACCTATGCGCTGCAATACTCGTCTCACTGTAAGACATGTCCTTCTCAATTGTGCGAAATATGCGCACACCAGAAGGAAGTATTTTGCATTTAATTCCTTATTTGAGCTATTCAGGGACACCCCTGCTAGTTTTATTATTCAGTTCCTTCGGGAATGTAACCTATATTATATGTTTTAATTTATTAGACTCAGACTTGTAGTTTTTACACAATCACTCCAATTTCATGGAGATATAGTGACTTGATAAGTCGTTTATTTTATAATCACTTCATATTTTACATTATTTATACTGATATTTTTATCTCATTAAACTGTGTTATAGTGCAGGCGCTACAACATGTCACCAGACTCGTTACATATAGGTGCCATGAGCATCGTCATCTTATCATATCAAACACTTTAAACTGAATATTTTAGTACGATCATACTTTTATTGGCTTTGTCTTTCCTTTACTACTTTAACTATACAATATGGGATATTGTAATACCTGGAATTTTCACTTAAATGGCCATACTGGCCGAAAAGTGAAGTAAAGCATTTTACTTACTTACTTACTTACTATCAAATGAGAGCAGAGAAGGGCTAAATGCCATCTCTGGTGCAATGGTATGTATTTTTTTTTAACATATTGTATTTTTATATAATATTGTGTGGTTAAAAAACAAGTCTCAGAATCAAAATATACTTAGAGCTGTTTTGTCTTGTGCTTTTTACAATGGGTACAAAGTGTTTGTTGTTCTCCAAAAATACATTGTGTCCGAAGGTAAGGTGGAAGGCATGATCCAGGCTCCCAGGGCATGAGGGCATGGAGGGCATGATGTGACGACCCATCAAACACAATACATTTACCCAAAGCTGTTTGATCAATGCATGCTTGTGTCTCCACCCACCCCACATAGATTTCGCAGCCAAAATACCTCAATCATAGATAAATACAGTGCGAGACCGACTCTAGCTTAGATTTCTACAGGGCCACTTCACGCTGGTCAGATGTATAACTATATTATAGTTGAGTCATCAGCAAGAGAAGTTTGAACACATCAGGAGTTGTAGATTGTAATGAGGTGACAGTCAAGGTTTATTTAGAAGAAAAATATAACATTTGCAGAATCCTGTCAGCTGACAATCAATTATGAATATCCATTCATGCTGACCAAACAAGCGAGAATAATATGATCCCGGATTGTAGTTTATTGCCGATAAATAAATAGGTCATTAACACTTCCTTGTAGCAAATCAGTGAAGCGGTCAAGCTCTTAAGAGTAACACAAGATTTTTGCGGCCATCTTGGATTTTTTTGAAAAGAAACAAAAAAAAGAAACACGATTCTCAAATTTCTCAGGGCCAATGAGCATAACCAAAAGATAAAATTGGGGCTGCATAGCTAAATCACAAAATTAAAAAGCAAAAAATTAGCGAAACTGATATGTTTGCTAAAATTCTAAAACGTAAAAAAAGATTTATTATCGGTTATTATCAGTGTCCCACCCAATATTATAAGCACACGTCAAGGATAAGGTCTTTCTATTAAACCTAATATGAAACAAACCCATGAAGCCGTTCAAGCCCTAGAGAGTGACATAGAATTTTGCTGGAAATATTAGGCAAATAGATGCAATTGCATTCTGATACTTTTATTTCAACAATTGAAAATTGAATATTAATTGCCGTTATAGCCGGTTCACTTGGTTGTGACCTCTAGATGGCCTTGGTTATTGATGGCCATATATTGTTTTGGATCGTTGTATAAACTGAAAAACGTCTAAAAATATCAGGAAAATGTATGCAGTTGCATTCTAATACTTTTATTTCAACAATTGAATATTGACTGTCGTTATAGCCGGTTTTCTTGGTTATTGACGGCCATTTAAATTTAAAAATAGTCATTCCAATGAAATCAGTGTATTCAGATTAGGCGAAATTGAGGTATTACACAAGATTATATGGTTATTGTGTTAGTTAAAAAATCAAGATGGCCGACGGCCACTATCTTGGTTTTGACCTCTAGATGACCTTGAATTGTAAAAAAATAACCATACCAATGGGACCAGTGTATTCAAATTAGTCAAAAATTATGTATTACATAAGAATCAAAGGCTATTATACCAAAACATTAAAATTCAAGATGGCCGACGACAGCCATCTTGTTTTTGACCCCTAGATGATCTTGAATCGTAAAAATAGCCATACCACTGGGATCAGTGCAGTAGTAGTAGTAGTAAATCTTTGCTTTACGTCACTTTTCGGCACAAAAGATCTTTTATGTGACATTGTAATACAATAAAAACGTTGTAGTCAATTGATGAGATAAAATGATAGACAGATGATGACGTGAGTGTGGGGGTGATAGGCCATGGTGGGTTATTGAGAACGTTTTCCTTCAGTGCATTTAAACTGGTCAGAAATAAGGTATTACATAAGATTCAAAAAGGAAAAAACACTTAGCTTTAAAATATATAGGCCTACTTGTCTAGTCAGAAACTGCTCAATTATCCTTAGTTCAACTCCGTTACCAAACTGAGGGGTTTTTTCATTTGTGCGACTGGCAATTGAATTGGAGCTTAAAATGGTATATAAGCTCTATATTATTATTCGAGATCAAATTACCAGACTTTTTTCATTAAAATTAGTAGCCTAATCAACATTATCATAAGTGTACAAAGTGTATGCTGAGGGCAGGGGAGGAGGGTGTGCTATGAACATGTTGATATACTATGATCTATCTGGGACATCTGGTGATAAAGACTGAATTCTGTTCGCTATTTTGTTCTGCATTTTTTTTGTCAATGGAGCTGGTATTCAAAAAGTTGTTTTTCTAACCCTTTTAAAGCTGAATTCCTGGGCACACTTGCATTCCCACCGCTGAATTCCTGGGGAGAGATGAAAAAAAATCAGATATTTTGTAATGTCAGATTTGTCTGAAGACACTATCAGGATCTTAGCTTATGCGCAAATAATACCATGGGAAGGAGGATGCTTTACTGGTCCATAACACCAAGGTCATTTCAAGTTCACGTCTAGGTCATTTTAAGGTCAAATTGGCTAATATTATTTAAAATATCCACTTTTCATCATCTTCAAGAAACACACTTGTATGAACCAAAACTAGGTTACCCCCATGCCTGCCGGAATACATTGATTATACAGACAAAAAAACTCAAAAAACACTCTGCCCGAGATATATCGGACCCGCGCTAAAAGGGTCAACTGACAATTTCCAAATAGAAAATATTTTGTAATGTATCACTATGACAAATTGCAAAAAAACACTCTTGAGAGAGATGGACGGGTTCCAAATGTTGCATGAAAAAAAAATCCTACTTCTCACGAAATACAGTCAACTCCGTTACAAAATGTTTGTCTCGATATCAATATAAACTGTATATTCCCTTATAATACAATAGATCATAAATGGGTGCACTATTTATTTGGGAACAACGAGCCATGTTTTAAAAAGACTATACCATCTATCATTATGACAGTAGAACCCATAAAATTAGGTAAGTTACTACTGACCCCTTACTTTTGACGCATTTTTAAATTTGCATATTGGGCTAGGCTACGTACATTTTTTACAACTGCTGCACAAAATGAGAGTAAAAATACGCACTCGCTATATGCATGATATGGGCCTATAGTTTGTCAGCTGAAATTAAGTTATCAAATAAAAAGAGTGGCTCCACGACCTGAGTTGACAGTCAATCAGTATATTTTCGTATAAAACAAAAAAAACAGTAGGCCTAGGTCTATCTGCTTACCTTACAAGCAAGCAGAGACTGCCTTTTGGCTTCCAAGATAACATAGCTACAATGCTGGCAAATCCGGTCGTCGTGGGTATAATATGTAGCCTACTGTAGGCCTAGACCTTTTGCTGCCCATCACCAATGATTTTATTTATACACTGATATTGTAGGCCCTAACGCCGAGCCCACATATGTATGTTTACAGACTGTCAGTCAAGGGGTGGGCAGGCGAAATGAGTCCTGTCGCCACAAATGACTATTTTTAGGTGCTCTGAATGGTCATTTTTTTATTATTTACATCACAGATATTTTGCTTCTGTCGCCACATGTGGCGACAACTTGCCCACCTCTGCAGTGATAGACTAACAATAATTCAAATCGAGATAAGGACATTACATTTGAAAAATAATGCTACGGAAATTTTAATTTAACATCTGGCTGTGGTTATATTATGTGATTAATATGGCAGGACAAAGGTGAAGACACTAGAATTAAAACTGCATCAGCAGGAAAATCTCTGAATTTGACCTATGGCCGTGTATTAGTTTGTAGGCGTATTCTTATATACTCATATGACTGGGCTCAGTCAACACTGTCAAGTCAGTGTCAATCGGCGGGGACGGGGGTCCGTTTAAAATGATTATTTGACTCCTTTTAAACCTGTTCATAGGGTTTTTACAACTTTTCTCGGTCAGATAATATAATAAAAATGTACCTGGAATTATCATTGACTTCTGGGCGGGCTTTATTTTTATTCGCAAACATGTTTTCAACCAACTGTCACATCATTTCACTGTGATGAGAGCAATGTCCACAAGAAGGGCCGAGGGTACGCTCAGATAACACTTAAAATATAATAAATAGCGATATAACAGTCACATGCAACCAGATTATTTATTATATAACATACATATTATTCGACAACTGTTATCAAATTGGCATATATAACAATTTATAAGGGGCATTTGAGGAACTAAAGTAGGTGTTGTCCACAGTGACCTGCTAAACTGCATGTTGAATGTTCAACCGGCATGAGGGTTGGGACTTGGTCAACGTCATCACATTTAAATATCATTTGCATAATTCCACTGTATGAAGTAATGGGAAGGAACCAAGATGGACGCCCACATTAAGTCCAATTTCCGACATATTTTAGTTGTATACTCCCATCTCAAACCAGTAAATAAATCATATGCAGCATTGTTTGCTACAGAAACACTGGGTATTTGATATGAATCTAACATGACAGTTCGCTGGCTTTTTCCTTTAATCGGATAATAACGTGCATCAATGTCAGCAAATGATGTGATGTAATCCCGGTGTGTGTGTGTTGGGGGGGGGCACTTACATACTTGGGAGTACTGGGTATGTCCCGCAGGACAGGGTGCCTTTTACCGAGCTTCCAGCTTCGGCACAAGGTGTCTTTTTCGAGCTTCCTGAATTGGCACAAGGTGCATTTTGGAACTTCGATCTCTTGGCACCCGATGTAGCATGTATTTGCTGATTTCTCAGACTATTATCAGCCGAATTCCATCACTCTTTTCCAGTCTTAAAGCGAATAGGCTCAAAATTTCATAAACAAATATTATAGAACTTCAAAAGACAATTAAACCATAAAGTATATTGGTAGTAATTACATTAGACATTAGAAACCAATAAATAAAATTCAGTAATGTCAATAGGCACTATACGAGATAAAAAGAAAAATACACTGTATAGCTGATTTCAGATATGGGACATGTTTCTGTAACCACCTGAACTGAGAAATGAAACTTTTTTATAACATACCTCTTCGTTAATATGTGGCGCTTGAATTCTAACATGGGTGCCGTCAATTAGTCCCACAGCGGACGGAAAATTGGCAACGCCAAATAATTCTTGCTGGGCCTGAAATAGAAGCGAACAAGATTAGTACCATTTGACTTTACTTAAAGTGTGGAAAATTACAATTGACATCTCAAGATAATAAAACATTGTTCTAGATTGTAGGCCCTATACGCATGACATATGCGCACCATTTTGTGTACATTTTTTCTTGTCATCCAACTGGCGGTCTGCATATTAATATCATCGTAATATTTATAGAGGCTTACATATATTACATATACATATATTTATGACTATATATAGATATATAGGCCTAATCTGGTGCGATGACAATTAAATTATAAGATATGCAAACAGTGTTCTTTTGAGTGCGATATGGAAAAATGCAGCACTAGTTCCATTAGTTAGCGTTTAGGCGAACACTTTGTTCATGAAACACTTGCTGTATTTTCCCATATCACACGAAAAATGAACAACGTTTGCATTTCCTCACACGATCAAGCCACACATGACATAACTGCCATACATTCCCGCTTACATTTCAGTTCAAACTACAGCTAGAGTGCGATATGAGCTGATACTGATATACGTCTCATAGTGTAAACCACCGCACAGACTGTGATGAGATTATGTATATACCTCTCTGATCTCATTGTCGCTTCTGGGCATTTTAATGAAGTCTCCAGCCCTCCGCACCAGTGCTGCAGAAACTGCTGCTATCGACCTTGATGCGGAGGGTTGTGATACACGAATAGTATCACCAACAACCTGCTGCATGGAACAAGTCGCGAAAAAACGAAGGGAAAGGATGATCTGCTCCAGTGTTGTCAGCGACTGGTTCCGATTTGTCCGTCTTCGCAGGTCTGGTCCAAGCAACTCTTCGAGATACATTATTCCATCTCTGTCGAACCTGTATCTTTCAATAACCTGTGGAAATGAAATTAATCGGGCTTTAGGCCACCTTTGTGCACATATAGGCTAAACTGGGCCAGGAGAACCTCCTGAGGATGGTGAGATGATTGAGATGACACTGTCCTCCAGACACAGGATTCGAAATTCGAGCCCTGGCGGTCTGAGGCCGAGCACGCTACCTCTCGGTCACGGAGGCTCCCCACAATACTAACTTTCACACGTGGATGGGGAAGAAACAATTTTGTTTCTTTCAAACCGCCGAGACCGGGAACCGAACCCCGGACTCTGGCGTGAAAGGCAGCGGTGCTAACCACTACCCTAGGGCCCCCGCCCAATAACCTGTGGAAGAAATCAAATGCATGCCAGCCCAATCTAAACTGAAAATATTATATATCGTCAAGAATGTTATATTATTATCTTGTATGATACCGAATTCACGTGTACTAAACAATTGCATTTCTTTAATAGGATATAGCCTGCAAGCTTCATAATTATTGATGATACTGTATGCCTAAGAATTTTAGTGTCATAGGATGACCGAGATTGAAATAATTAAAGTTAACGTATTCTGTGTTTGTATATGTGCCTACATATATAACGGAAGTTATTACACACTACCACATGGAATAATGGAGGAGTTTTTGTCCAAGCATAATGTTTGATTACTTGTATAACGATACTGATTTCGTGACATCATGTCTAGCTGGCTGTTGCATTTCTAATAAAAATATAAAGAGTAGTATTATCCGTAGTGTGAGTTTTTGTACTTTTTTATGAATCTTATGCACTATTACAACATATTATTGTGCTAAGAGCAAAATAGGTTACCAAAAAAACGCTACAAAAACTTATTTTATGTAACGTATTCCAATTTTTTTTTAAATTATTTTGTGTCATTGTAATATATAGCCGGGTTCAGTGGACAGGCAAATATTTTACTTCCTTTTTGGATACATATATCCAGTTAGTAACTAAAGGGCCACTTGTTGTTAAGTGTCCATATCACTATAAGTGAGAATCCATGTAACGTTTCCTGTTTTCTTAAAATTAAGTAGCGTCTGCTTGTTTCTAGTTATTATCGCAAGAGTAGTAATGTTAGTATCACATATTTTTTGTCAAGTCTTCTTACATACTTACGTTACAGTACATATATTCATCACAGAGCAAGAGACTTAAATTGATTTTTTTTGCAGATACAAAAATTTAGTAACTAAAATGTAACGTTTTCTGTTAATTAGTGGCGAAATGAACATAAATTCAATTTTGCAAGGGACAATATAGGCTACTACTTTGGGGATTTAGTTCAGCTCCTATTAATACAATCAACACTATATGTTCGTACAATTCAGAAAGATGTATCAAGAACTGCACCCACTTATGAACAGTGACCTGTCAAAGAGGAGCTCCACTCCCAACAAACACAAGGTATTCACCCGATGTTGTTTATGTGCTGGCCCATCGTCTTCGACGCAGGCCTTACATTAAAACAGTATCGGTTGAATGTCTCGTAGTTTCCGGGAGATGTGCCCAAACAGTAGGATTTAATTATACCTTACAAATCATAAGCGCCACCTTGTGAATAATTTATAACTAGTAGACTAATGAAACGTGGGCCGAAATGCAATGTAAAATATTGTCTGGTAAACAAAATATATATATATATTTTTATGTATGTATGGAGAAATTGAGAAGTATATTTTTTGAGTTATTTCATATTCCGCACACCATTAAATACAATACATGTTTTGTTGAACACACTTGAACAAATTTCAACACTGTTTACAATAACATTTCTTTTTTACTTTATTTTAATTAACATGACAAAACTGTGAAACTTAAGATTAATTGAATCTCTGTGATATATCCACATATAAACTGATAAATTACAGCTATATACCCCTTTCATTACAGCGAAATAATTTATAATTAATTGTATTCGATTTATTCACTTCATTTACACTATTTTCAGTGTGTATACATGTATGAATTAAGAAAAAGTAATAAATTATGATATATATCTGTCAATAATAAAGTAGTACGAATTTTAAATCAAATCTTGAAGTGATATCAGTCTTAATGGAATTTTATATATTTTTACCGTCAAATTCAGTATTGTGATCACATCCCCCCCCCCCCTAAATTTCCATTTAGGCCTACCACCACATAATTTTCCCTTTTTTAATCAGTTAATTCTCATTCGTCAGTAACTTCTAAATTAATTTTTATTTAATTATGAAATCACTATTTTGTTAGCCCTACTTATTTTGGCAACAACCTGGAAATGAGTAGTTTAGAAGTTACATATGACAGCTATAGACTTGAGTCTGAGACTTCAATAAATAGAGGACGCGATCTCTAGGCTCTAGCCCGGGTACACGTCGTTAGTCCTATTATCATGCCTAGGCCTACATGTTAGCTTAGCCTATTTTATGTCTAATTAGCCATTTACACCAGGTTAAATATTTAAAGACCGATCCCATAGGCCCCTAACAGGTGGCTAAAGATAGCCTCAAGTAAACCAAATTCTTTCAACCGCCCACTTAGAGTCTTAAACATAAATTTCCAATCAGTCAAAAACAAGACCATAGAACTAGAACATGTTATTCACTCCACCAAGCCTGACATAATCATCGGAACGGAAACTTGGCTAAATTCAAACATTAATTCGATAGAAATTTTCAAGCCCGATTGGGAATACACTGTATACCGCAAAGACAGACCAAACCAGTCATATGGTGGAGTCCTAATTGCGGTATCAAACAATTTAATTAGCTCAGAAGCCACAGAACTGGACACAACTTGCGAAATTCTTTGGGTCCATATAAATTTAATAGGATGCAAATCTTTACACTTTGGCGCTTTCTACAGACCACCTCGAAACGATTTAGACCCCCTTTTCCAATTAGATGCATCCCTCAGTAGAATTACACACACAACAAATGGTTATGTTTGGCTTGGTGGCGACTTCAATGCTCGCTTTGTCAATTGGACTTCGCTTGAAGTGTCCCCCGCTGCTGGAAGTGAACGACCGCAAAATCAGAAACTTATCGATGTATCACTCGACCACAACTTGGAGCAGGTAGTCGATAAGCCAACCAGGGAAGACAAAATTCTTGACTTACTTTTTACGAACAACAAATCTAGCCTCCAGAAAATCGAAATTCTTCCCGGTATTGGAAAATCTGATCACGAAATTGTTTTTGCAGAAATTGATACCCAGCCTTGCCGTATTTCAAAACCAAAACGTAACATCTTTCTGTATAGAAAAGCAGACTGGGATGGCATTAGATCAAACCTAAATTCTCTCTATACTAGCATAAAAAATGCCAACCAAGGGTATTCAGCTAACGACCTTTGGACAAAATTCAAATCCACTTTAACAACAAGCATGGACGAGTACATTCCACAGAAAAAGCTCAATGGTAAACACCACCTTCCCTGGGTCACGCCAAAAATTAAGAAAATGATTCGGAAAAGAAACAAAATTCACACAAAATCAAAGAAATTAGCCAAACCATCTGCCAGGATTTCGAAAAAACTCAAAAATATTCGGCACAGTTTACAAAAAGAAATGAGACAGGCATACTGGCAGTATATAGAAAATATTATAGACTATTCGGAAGAAGATAACAACTCTGAAAGAAAATTTAAACAAAAGAAATTCTGGTCCTTCATTAAAAACATGCGAAAGGACTCGGCGGGTGTTGCCCCATTGCGTAGCCAGGGAGACACTTTCAGCGATGCCTCTGACAAAGCTAAAATTCTAAACAATCAATTTAGCTCTGTGTTCACTCAAGAACCTATCGGATCCATGCCAGACAAAGGACCCAGTTCCTTCCCTTCTATGCCCCAAATTGAAATTTCTACTCCTGGCGTTAAAAAACTTTTGGATAACTTAAAACCCCATAAAGCTTCAGGCCCCGATTCAATACCTCCGACGGTCTTAAAGGAACTTAGTAATGAAATCGCCCCCATACTACAAATTATCTTCCAAATTTCCCTTACAACTGGACAGGTGCCGGACGACTGGAAAGAAGCTAATGTGGCTCCAATTTTCAAAAAGGGTGATAAGCACAAGCCAAGTAACTATCGCCCAGTCTCATTGACATGTATAACATCAAAAATTATGGAACATATTATTGTAAGTAACTTGATGAAACATCTCGAAATTCAGAACATTCTATTTCCTCTTCAGCATGGTTTTCGGCGAAATCATTCTTGCGAATCACAGCTTCTTTCCCTCTTTCAGGACCTGGCCAGTAGTACAACTCAAACAGACATGCTTATTATGGACTTTAGCAAAGCTTTCGACAAGGTTCCGCACAAACGTTTAAATTACAAACTCAACTGGTATGGCATCCGAGGGGATACACTTGAATGGATCACAGACTTTCTCTGTTCCAGATCCCAGAGAGTAGTCCTGGATGGTGCTACCTCTGACAGTGCTCCTGTATTGTCGGGGGTGCCCCAAGGGACTGTCCTGGGACCCATACTCTTTCTTATATATAAAAATGACCTCCCAGATGGGGTCGTGAATAGTACAGCTTATTCGCTGATGACTGTATTATTTACCGTCCCATCAGATGTAAAAAAGACACCGAACTACTCCAATCTGACCTAAATTCTGTCGGCTCCTGGGAAAAGACTTGGCTTATGCAGTTTAATGCAGACAAGTGTTTTACCATGAGGACCGGCAGAAGCAAATCTAAAATCAATGCATCTTACAATCTACATGACCAGCCACTCCAAAGTACAGATTCTGCTAAATATCTTGGCCTAACACTTACTCCCGATCTTAAATTTAACTCCCACATCAACAATGTTACAGCAAAAGCTAATAGCGTTCTTGGCCTCCTGCGCAGAAACTTGAAAATTTCATCGCAGGCTGTCAAGACCCAAGCATATCAATCTTTAGTCCGACCTCACCTGGAATATGCCTCCACGGTTTGGAGCCCACATACATCTGATAATATCAAAAAAGTGGAGATGGTGCAGAGACGTGCTGCAAGGTATGTCTGCAACCGCTGGCATAATACCAGCAGTGTTAGCGAGATGGTTAACCACCTTGGCTGGGAATCCCTTGCTGTGCGTCGCAGTAATATGAGACTGCATACAATGTACAGAATAGTGCATACTACAATGGGAGATCCCTGGCACAGGTGGTTGACCCTATCCACCAGACAAACACGAGGATTCCATCCGTGGAGGTATATTCCACTGAGCCCGTCAAATGACCCTTACAAATTTTCCTTCTTACCCTGCACTATACCAGTCTGGAACAGCCTCCCACTCCATGTTGTCTCCTCTCCAACACTAGACTCCTTCCGCCTACGACTTAATACTATGTAAACCACAGGGTTTTTTAATTCACCTTTGTTTTTTATGCACAATTTTTGTTTTGCTGTAACCTCCTGTTTTCTCTTTAGGTTACAACTAGCACTCTTTAACACGAGTTTCCGACATGTTACTGTAATATGTGCACACACACCACGGCGTGCAATGCTCCAAGAAAGGAGCGAACGCTGTTCTCACAAAGAAGAAGAAGAAGAATAATTGTATATAAATAATAGGCCTACTTGGACTATAGCCACTGGGGGACAGAAGCGTGGATACAGACACATTTGCTAGGGTACATAGCAATGCTCGGACTGTACATCCTCTCTAGAAAATCCATGGGATGCAACAACTCTCTGAGCCACATCAGACCTGATTTGAGAGGGCGGTCGGATAAAGTGCAAATTTCAACATTCAACACGCTTAAAATCACCCAAATTTCAGTCACACCATCGCATGATAATAATTACAAAATAAAAACTTGTTTTCATCGATATCAGAGACGTTTTGTGTACATGTCGAGGCGTTCTTTACAGACATTCCCTCCGCCTGTCTGTATAGTTAACTGAGGACTCGACTAGGGAGACATCTCGTGACCACTGGTGACAGACAACGCATACACTCATGATACAGACAATATGGCGGTAAATTAGAATCGTGCTGGACTCAGTCAGAAAAAAATATGAAATAATATCACTTATCTTTTTGTCACAATCTCGCTCACCAAGATTCACCAACCCACGATGTTTAGTGTCCATTTACATGTATCAATACCCAGGAAAAATACACCTCGATGCAGTTTATATATCGTTATTCCTCAGCCTCGGAAATCAACTAAAGCAGGCCTGTGTGTGCAATAGGCCATGTAGGGGGCAACTGTACAAGTGGTCAGTTGAAAGAAGGCGATGCAACACCACAAATCCGGCTACTATAATTAGTAACTAAAGGCACCACATTCAATTCAACCATATTGGCCTACTATTACTGGCTTTATTATCATTGAAAATTAAAATAATGTATACATTTCAATTAACCCTTTAACCGCCGGTGCCGCATATATTCGGGTTTTCATTTTTTATTAGCACATTGAGTACCACCTTTTAAATCAGCAATATTTGAAAACAGTTGACCTCCATTTTGTCAAATCTGAATAATTCTCACTCACTTCAAGTGGGTGAAAATTCAGATTGAATAATTTGGCGGTTAAAGGGTTAAAAAGAAGTAAAAGTGAAGTAAAATAAACAAAACGTCATGATAGCCTATAGGTTTATTATGATTGATTATCATAATAGGCCTATATATTATCATAATATTTGAAATTATTTTTTACTTTAATCGCTGGATCAATGTTGGGCCAGCGTTTTTTAAAGATAAATTGTGAAAAAATATGTAGGTTCATATTATGGTAAATTGTGTTCTATAAATTATTAGGCTAAACCATCATCCACCCTCTGCCATCATCCACCCCAGACCAACTGTGAATGGTCTGTGGGGTTGTGCATCGAAATATATACGTAATCTCAGGGGAAAATTTGTTCCCAAATTATTGATTAGCAATTTTCTTATCTAAGTTTTAACTTACTGGACAACCTTATCATTGATGTATAAATATTTTGTCAATCAATCACAAATTTGATTAGAAAATGGGCGGAATTGAGTAGCATTTTGCTATACGATACTGAACAATTTTTTTCCTGAATCTGGTAATATGTTCTGTGGCTGTGTGGGGCTTCTACACGTTCAGTATGCACGTGTCGTACATATGTGAGCGTAGGCTACATCACTTATCCACTGTGGATTCCCGTTGAAAAACGATGCTAAGCCGCCTCAAAAGCTACTTTTTCTGGATATTGCCACATGTAAACGGAGTCGGACGATCGTGTGATTGTAAATCTTGGTGGGCGAGGGTAGGACAAGGGAAGTAAGTGTTCATATTTGGCAATTTTATTTCTCTATCCAGTTTATTTCTGAAAGCCGCCAGATTGAGCCCTCTCTATTCTGTACACGCTGTATGTGCTGCTGTGTCACGCGAGGACTGGTGAGTGCAGACAAGTGGCGTCCCGGGGTGGGGTGGGGTGGTACAGCAGGGGCTATCTGTGCGTAAAACGGCCGCCCGACCCCACAAAACGATTTTGATATCGATGAAAATTAGTTTTTATTTTGAAATCATTATCATGTGATGGACTGACTGAAATTTGGCTGATTTCAAGCGTGTTGAATGTGTAGGCTAAATTAGCATTGTATTCTAACTGTCCCCCAAGCAGGTTTGACGAAATGTGTTTCACAGTGTTTCATCCCATGAATTCTCTAGAGAGGATGTACAGTCCGAGCAATGCTATGTACCCTAGCAAATGTATCTGTATCCACGCTTCTGTCCCCCAGTGACTATAGCCCCCCCACATATTATATTAAATTAATTCATTGTATAGGGGGGTCTAATATATTTTAGACCTATAGGCTACGCTAATAATAATACTATTAGGCCTAACAGGGCTGGCCAAAAATTGCATTGATTGGCGCTCTACAGGTGAATTAAATGAGCGCCAGAAAAAAAATGTTTAGAGCCTATGACATGTAGGCCTATATGAGGATGGATTACTTTGCATCCATGCCATTCCGATAGGACTAGGCTAAAATGGGGTTGGGGGTTAACAGGGTGGTTAAGAGGCAAAATTTATACAAATGTGGGGAGGGGGTGGTCAGGACTCTTGAATCGGATTGACACGTAGGCCAACTCAGGCTACTGCTATGTATGTCGTGTGTGGATGTAGACCCTATTGAGGCAATTCATGTTGACATGAAGCTGTCATATTGCATAGCCATATATGCCTAGTGAACACCATAGATCTAGAGATGGTAAACACTATAGGCCTATGACTATGGAGCCATTCAACAATTACGTAACGCCTAAAGGGGCGAGGGGGGTTAAGCGATGCGTTATGGACCGTACTAAGCACAACGTTAAAAAGCGTTACGATGGGGGGGGGAGGGTGGTCAAAAATCTCTCAAAAAAGCGTTACGTAATTGTTGAAGAGCCCCTATTGACTGTCACTGTAGTCTAGCCTATTTATCCTCTATATTGTAAAGGCGGGTGACGTCATATTAAATGTTTAGTCCATAGCCAGTAGACCTATAGGGCTATAAATGATGAATGATTAAACTGACAGGGCCTAGATTTAATGCTAATTTTTTAAAGTGTTGGATTTCAGAAGGTACGTAGTCTATCTCTTAAGTGTAGACCTATTGTTTTTACGCTAGATTAGATAGTAGTCTAGGTCTACTTTGTTGTCATCAAATCATCTGAGTCAGAGAAAATCAGCAAGGTTTATCATCAACGAAAACGGTTAGGCTACATATAATATAGGCTATAGTCTGTCCGACGGTGGTACATGGTCCAAAATGAAAGTTAGCTTTTTGGTATCCAGTCAGTCAATTCTCAAGCGATTGTCACGAAATTTTGCAACCATTATATGATTAGGCCTATTATTATCTAGGAATTTGGCAACAAGCCAACAACCCTGAAAATTTCGCGAAATTCCAATCAGTATTCCAAAAGTTAGACCATTTGAGATGTAACGGAATTCTGAGAATAAACCGGAATGAAATTAATGGGTTTATACATGTTATAGAGGTACTATTTACTAACGTTACATTTCAAATGGTCTAGCTTTTGAACTATCCAATATTTTTTAACGAAATTTTCAGGATCGATGCCAAATGACTGGAAAATAGCATAGGGTATCAGTGCACAATTTTGGACCAGATTTCCAGTGTGGCAGAAGGACTCTCTCTTGTAAAAATGAGAGAGTCCTGTCCTACTTGGAAGAGTCCTGAGGATCATGCGCACAGCACAAACGTTTTTATATGCTATGGTTTCACACTTTTAATTTAGATTTTTTTTAATTGACAAATCATTTTGCTAACACTGTATGGGGACAATATTAATCAGTATCTCTAATCAACTGATTTACTTCTTGAGTTTGGGATTATTTTTCCTCCAGTCTAAAATTGCATATGTGGTACTACTCAGCATCTTTCGGCTGCGGGACGGCTATATGAGCTGACGTCAGTAGATGTATTCTAGGTTTATAGTATTACTTTTATTTAGGGATGTATGTAGGCCTATGTTAAAATTAAGAGTGCCATAAGTTTTTACTGTTTTTCCTTTTCACATATCCTAGTTGTATGTCCTTTGATATAATAGACAACTAAAGCATTTAGAGGTTTTAATTAGGTTTCTACGCTTTCCAGAGTGTCCTTTTTTGCTACACGGTGTAGAGCACAGTGTAGCTATTTTATCTCTGGTTTTGGTGCGGGAAACAGATGACAGACAATTGTCGGTTATTTTATTTTATGTGTACAAATAGTAGACTTTATAATCTATACTATGTACATTTTTAAATTGCTTTTGCTATTTTAAACAATGGATATTATTTTATTCTATAATTTTTATTCACTTATATGGTTGACAGGCATTGTAGAGGTCGTCTCGACCTGTTCCCGTCAACCAAAGTTAATACCATGTTCAAAAAATGATAATAATAATTATAATGTACCATTTTTGCATGTTCTTAACTGGAAGTCAAATAAATAAATAAATAAGTACAAATTAACTTTTCATTTTGATGATATCTGAGATCAGGCTCCCCATATTACAGTATATTGATTTTTAATAAAAGCTAGTGTGGTCACAGGCCACACTGGTGTGAATAATCAGCGTGTCCCACACCTTCAAAACCACGGCAGGCCACACGCCTCAAAATTGTGCACTGCCGGTATACAAAATTTCATGAAAGTCGCTTGAGAATTGACTATAGTCGGATTCACATTAAATTCAGCAACCAGGATTATTGAATTTTGCGGATTTCTCAGTCAATTCTCAACCAATTTTCATGAAATTTTACACACACTATTTTCCATTCATGTCGTGACTGCCCTGAAAATTTCGCGAAGTTTTGATAAGTATTGTAGAAGTTAGACCATTTGACATGTAATACAATTCCGAGACGAAGCTAATGGCTTTATAGAGGGCAACATTTTTATTTATTTACTACATGTCAACTGGTCTAACTTTTTAAAAACTTATCAAAACTCCGCGAAACTTTCAGGGTAGTCACGACATGAATGGAAAATAGTGTGTGTAAAATTTCATGAAAATTGATTAAGAATTGACGGAGAAATCGGCAAAATTCATCCACCACGGTGAATGTGAATCCTGGTATAGACTAATTGGATACCGAAAAGCTAACTTTCATTTTGTAACACTGTCATGACTGTGGACAGTGTAGTGTAGCCTATGGCATATGCCGAATTTTAGACGACAATTCAAGACGGCGTTTGTTGCATGTAGACTATACCAGCAGAAATGTTCTTGACCCTGGGGTGCGTTTCACTAAACATCTTAACTTCAAATCTTATCTTAACTTCGAGATGATCTTAACGTTAAGATTATACTCGCCGTCAAATTAACCAGGATCGCATGATTTTCGGCGATTTCTCCGTCAATTTTGAACCGATTTTCTTGAAATTTTGCAGAGGCCATTTTCTATTCAAATCCTAACAGCGGTAAAAAATTCGCAAAATTATAATGAATATTTCAAAAGTTAGACCATTTGACATGTAATAAAATTCTAGAATTTGTTTAATGAGTTTATAGAGGGACGTCGTAATTTCAATTTATTACATGTCAAATGGTCTAACTTTTAAAATACGATATATAATACTACGAAATTTTCAGGGATATTAGGATTCTGTTGAAATATGATTGTTACCAAATTTCATGAAAATCGGTTGACAATTGACCGAGAAATCAACGAAAAACATGCGATCCTGGTTGATCACTTTTAATGTGACTTTGGGTATAAAGTGTTTCACTAACGCATCTTAACTTTTTCAATCTTAACTTCCCATCTTAACTTTTGACAAAATCCAAGTGTGCCCCAGGGTAGTCTTAACTTGATCTTAACCTTGTACACTGTTGTACTTGTAGTTATAGACTATATACTATGTATATACTATAGCCTATAGGCCTAGTATAGGCAACAATAGGCTATGGGTCTAGCCTATCATAGGCTAGACCCATAGCCTATTTTTGCCTATACTAGGCCTAGGCTATAGGATTAGCTTTATAGGCTTAGGTCTAGGACACGCAGCCTAGGCCTACACTACACTGTCTACAGTAGAGGTAGGTAGGCCTAGGCTGCGTGTATTAGACCTAAGCCTATAACGCTAATCCTAATTCTAGTATATATATGGCCTAGCCTATGTTGTATAAGCCCCTGCCATGTCATAATGAAAAGCTAAACATAACCCTTGTGCTGCTAGAGCCGTATATATTATAACATTTCACCTGAAGTGAGTCTCAAGACTATAATATTTTTCATCATTTGAAGTTGGAATTTGCATTAGCAAAAAAAATTTAACGCCATAAAATAGACTACACTAGGCCTAGTTTGTTGAAAATGTGGACAGAAAAAAATGTTGACCAGCAAGTGGTAGACTAGACTAGATTTTTTAAGTAGCCTAGACATTATCAACATTTTTATGCTGAACCTTTCAAAAAAAAATTTATGCACAGCATTTCATGATTTTGTTCCCCAGCTACTAGACTAGACTACTAGCCTAGACAATAGGCCTAAACATTTTTAGAAAAAAATATAGGCCTACCTCTCCCACCAGGATGCAGCAAGTCATCAATACCCTTTGCTTTTGAGCTAGAATTTTATAGCCCCTCTATCATTTATTATTATTACACATCACTAAGTGTATTTCACGGGGGAAGTGGCTATAGTCAATATAATTATGTTATTTTAAAAGACTATAGCCCTAGGCTACCAGTAGACTACTAAAAAATCTTTATAAACTAGAGAACCGGTAGGCCTAGGCTAGGGAGAGGCTTGTCATATGACATCTATAGGCTAGCCCTGTACATTGACATTGTAGTTCTATAGACTATAGGGTCTCACCACCCCAAATGCCAGTCCCATTGAAACGCGTGTCTAATGCCAACATTCTAAGGACCGAAATCACCACTTTCGTCCCTAGCTGCCCCCTTATGTGACACACCATAATAAAGCCTAAGCTGTCCTTTTTCAAAAACAGCTTCGAAAATGGTATGCTAACTTCCTGCGTTTTGAGCTACACTCCCATGTTGGTAAAAAGGATCTCCCGAAATATTCTTGCGCCCATTCCCAGAAAAGACACAAATCCTTCTCACCCCATGTTTCCATCCGAAAATCTCACATAACAGTTATACCTCATATCACAGATAGCGAAAACAGTGCGTGCTTACAATTTATCCACATAATTACAACATTCCTGTATTTTTCTTAATTCACCAAAAGTGGAAACATTCATTTAAAGCAGTAATTTGGGTAGGGATTCTCTGGTCAGTAGCCACCCCCCTTGGATTTCGGCTCATTTAGGGTGGTGAGACCATATATACAAATTTAATTTTTTCTTGTTTTATTTTTTTCAAACAAGGATGGAACAGCAAGTTGTTCTGATCAATATTTTTTTTTAATTTTTTAAATACATCGAATGATGTTGCTTTGTGAGCTCTTTTATTAAGCACTGATATTGTAAAAATCAGCCGTTTTCCGTAATTTTGCACTGCAGGAAACCTGGTTAGATGAAGTTGCAGTTCTTACTCTTATTTAATCACAATAGGTAGTCATGGTGACCATTTATTATTTGGAATTATGAAGAAAAATAATATATCAATTGGGATAAATGGTTATTGACATTACAAAGGATTAAACTTCCCTTATTTTTCTATTTATTTGTACCCATGCAACAAGTCAAAGTAGCAAAAACAAACATGTTATCTACGAATTACCAACCAAAACACGCCCTCCTGGGTTTATCTTCCAGTTCTCACATCGACCCATCAATTATATGTCTTTTATTCAAAATTTTACAGCCTAATTTGTTGCATCGACTATCAGAATACAATTAAACACAGTTTGAATACTTTTTCTTTCTATTCAACAGCAGAAACATCATAATATATAATCCTAACCCTGCTTCAATGCCCTATACACACATGGTCTCACCACCCCAAATGCCAGTCCCATTGAAACGCATGTATAATGCCAACATTCTAAGGACCGAAATCACCACTTTCGTCCCTAGCTGCCCCCTTATGTGACACACCATAATAAAGCCTAAGCTGTCCTTTGTCAAAAACAGCTTCGAAAATGGTATGCTAACTTCCTGCGTTTTGAGCTACACTCCCATGTTGGTAAAAAGGTCCGTTTTTCCCAGATCTCCCGAAATATTCTTGCGCCGATTCCCAGAAAAGACACAAATCCTTCTCACCCCATGTGTCCATCCGAAAATCTCACATAACAGTTATACCTCATATCACAGATAGCGAAAACAGTGCGTGCTTACAATTTATCCACATAATTACAACATTCCTGTATTTTTCTTAATTCACCAAAAGTGGAAACATTCATTTAAAGCAGTAATTTGGGTAGGGATTCTCTGGTCAGTAGCCACCCCCCTTGGATTTCGGCTCATGTAGGGTGGTGAGACCATATATACAAATTTAATTTTTTCTTGTTTTATTTTTTTCAAACAAGGATGGAACAGCAAGTTGTTCTGATCAATATTTTTTTTTAAATTTTTTGAATAGGCCTACATCGAATGATGTTGCTTTGTGAGCTCTTTTATTAAGCACTGATATTGTGAAAATCAGCCGTTTTCCGTAATTTTGCACTGCAGGAAACCTGGTTAGATGAAGTTGCAGTTCTTACTCTTATTTAATCACAATAGGTAGTCATGGTGACCAATTATTATTTGGAATTATGAAAAAAAAAAATATATCAATTGGGATAAATGGTTATTGACATTACAAAGGATTAAACTTCCCTTATTTTTCTATTTATTTGTACCCATGCAACAAGTCAAAGTAGCAAAAGAAAGCATGTTATCTACGAATTACCAACCAAAACACGCCCTCCTGGGTTTATCTTCCAGTTGTCACATCGACCCATCAATTATATGTCTTTTATTCAAAATTTTACAGCCTAATTTGTTGCATCGACTATCAGAATACAATTAAACACAGTTTGAATACTTTTTCTTTCTATTCAACAGCAGAAACATCATAATATATAATCCTAACCCTGCTTCAATGCCCTATACACACATGGTCTCACCACCCCAAATGCCAGTCACATTGAAACGCATGTATAATGCCAACATTCTAAGGACCGAAATCACCACTTTCGTCCCTAGCTGCCCCCTTATGTGACACACCATAATAAAGCCTAAGCTGTCCTATTTCAAAAACAGCTTCGAAAATGGTATGCTAACTTCCTGCGTTTTGAGCTACACTCCCATGTTGGTAAAAAGGTCCGTTTTTCCCAGATCTCCCGAAATATTCTTGCCCGATTCCCAGAAAAGACACAAATCCTTCTCACCCCATGTGTCCATCCGAAAATATCACATAACAGTTATACCTCATATCACAGATAGCGAAAACAGTGCGTGCTTACAATTTATCCACATAATTACAACATTCCTGTATTTTTCTTAATTCACCAAAAGTGGAAACATTCATTTAAAGCAGTAATTTGGGTAGGGATTCTCTAGTCAGTAGCCACCCCCCTTGGATTTCGGCTCATTTAGGATGGTGAGACCATAGTGTTAAAAATCAACACAAATTGTCGGTGTATCTGCTATAATGCAACACATCCATATATTTTTCTCACTAAAAGTTAAGATTATGATCAATCTCGGATTAGGAGGTTAAGATCTCGTTAGTGAAACGCTTTTTGGAATACATCTTAACTTCCATCTTAACTTCAAAAGTTAAGATCATGTTAAGTTAAGATAAGATTATGTTAGTGAAACGCACCCCTGATCATCACTCACAAGTCAAAATCAACTCACTTCTTGATCGTCCAGTCCGTCCAGTGGATGTTTTTTTTTTCTACTTGTCCGCTGACGTCGGAAAATTCTACGACGGATCAATGGACTGTCGAACAATATTGCCGCCATTTTTCAACTTAATATATTATACTAAAGTTACGACACCAAAATAGACTACATGGAGTAACGTTACGACAGAAGTTACTATAATATTTTGTCGCAAATGTACGAGAATAACACTTACTACAAATAGCAAAGCTACTACAAAAAGTTACTATTTTATCGTAAATGTAGCTTACTATTTTGTAGTAACTCGTACCAGAATACGGCCCCAGGAAGTTTAGAAATACCGAATTAGGGGTAATTTGTTCAACCTTTACTCAATGGCAAGGGGTCATTTTTCAATTGACCTTGTAGTGCTTAGGGGTGGTCTGCAAATCTCATCTTCACGGATGGGAAGCCAGCTTTATGGAGAGCTGCCCCCCAGGGGGGGGGGGGGGGCAATGTAGGCCTAGGCCTGCCCAGATAGGCCTATTATTCGCTTAATATCAGGACGCACAAAAATTATCAATAATCTAAACAAATAGGCCTACAAACTTTGTCTATTATTAGGCTATGTATAGCAGGCCTATTGTTTATATGGGATCGTCCCTCGACTAATAATCGTGAAATACAGCGAAATTACAGTGGATGGAAATAACACACATTCTGGAAAAAATAATTTAGTTATTATGTCCGGTTCACCAGGTGACGCTTCAGTGAAACGATAGATCCCAGGTTAGCATTTAGCCTACCCAAGGGTACTAGAACAGAAGGATATACAGCTCCAGAGAGCGGGGTTTGGTGGAGGGAAAGAGATTAGTACCCATTCATAGACTGAAATGACGGCTTTGTTTTAGAACGATCGCAAATGTCATAAACAGGGAGGGGTGAGCTGGGTCAGCCTGATGTGCCTTGCGATCCCCAGCCCCTGATCACTGCTGATGTGACCTCGCTAACCCGGTTGCTATGGCAGCCACCCCTCATGTGATTGGATGTTTTCTGGGTGTGGGAGGAGCCACGTGGTGTTTCATTGAGGATTGATGACATCAACAAATGTTGCCATCTTTGTCAGTTTTATATTGAGTTCATAACTCAATATATTGAGTTCATAACTCGATATATTGACTTTAAAACTAAACTCTATATATCGAGTTTTAAAATCAATATATCGACTTTTAAAGTCAATATATCGAGCCGTAAACTCACTACATTCAGTTGTGAATTCAATATATTGAGTTGTGAACTAAATACATCGACTTATAAAGTCAATATATCGAGTTGTAAACTCAATATATTGAGTTGTGTACTCAATATATTGAGAACTCAATATATTGAGTTATTAACTCAATATATCGACTTTTAAAGTCAATATATCGAGTTGCAAACTCAATATATCGAGTTGTGAACTTAATATATCGAGTTGTAAACTCGATATATTGAGTTGTAAACTCAATATATTGAGTTATGAACTCTATTTATCGACTTTTAAAGTTAATATCGCGTTTGAAACTCAATATATCGAGTTATGAAAAAAATATTTCTACTTTTGAGCTCGTATATCGAGTCGTGAACTCAATATAACGACTTTTAAAGTAAATATATCGAGTTGTAAACTCAATATATCGAGTTGTAAAGTCAATATATTGAGTTATTAGCTCAATACATTAAATGTAAAAAAAATAATAATAATAATGCAAATGTCGCTTCTTGGGCTTCGTACGTTTGTCTACTAATCTGCTATATTACATACAAAACCCTACATGATCATCTATAGACTATATTACATCGAAATTTATATGAAGGGTGAAGTTAATTATAAATATGTTGTGAATAACTATAAATAAAAAAAACAGTTATTTATGCAAAATGTATGTTTTTGTGACGGCTAGTATTAAGCAGGTCAAAATGACCCACCTGTGTCATAGTTCACTTGAGTGAGACTATACTCATTTATCTGTGAGCGAGGTGCACCCCACGATCTGGAGGTGGACTATTATTGAAGGTGTGAAAACTAGTAATAAGTGTGAGAAGACTCACGTCACCTGTATTGTTATGCTGTGACGTTACACAGTGAATGAAGATGACGGATGTTACCTATTCTGTGAAATGCAGTGACGTCACCGGAAACCCTTTTGAACGGATACGCGCTGAATGCAATGTTATATAAGTCCCCCATACTTCCTTGTATTAGATTGCTAGTTGAAAAATCGCAGGTCAAGGCTCACTGAATAATATCCAAGTGCAAGATTGGCCAGATTGTCGCTTTATCTACTCGCCCCAGAATGAAAAAGAAAAAATAATAGCTTTTAAAAAGCAGAACCAATAACAAAGACAACAAATGCGTGACATCCCTGAGCAGGTTGGATTATTTTTTTAGGTTTAGGCTCGTTTTCTTGTTTTTAAGTTTAGGGACCCTTCCCGTCGCCTGTGTTATGAGACCGGGTGGGACCCTATACTAAGGAAATTGTCAGATCTTTCTTCGAGGTCTGGGCAGTTATCGTTCCCGTTGCAAATATGTTGTAATGTCAATGTGGTGATTGACAAGTGCTAAAATAACAACCTATAAACTAAGCATTTAATGTATTTCAGATTTCTAGAGGTTTTATTTTGTTTAATTATACGTTTTTTTCTGGTGTGTATGGTATATTATACGTACTGTACAATTTAATATTATATTTTTTTCACGCTTTTTTTCGACGCTTTACATAGGGTCTATTTTGCAACTCTGACAAATAATATGCAATAGCTGTTTTATCTCTGTTAGTATCTTTTTTGGTACATACATTGTCACTCATCACAATAAAAAGCCAACTAAGTTGTTTTTGGTTGAGTCATATGGTAGGTCCTTCAAGTGCTCAATAATGCATTTTTTAGTCAACGTTTGATGTCACTCCAATATTAGTGGAACGTTAGACCAATGTATCATACACTTGTTTACTTCAGTATGTCCAGGAGAAAGAACGAAATTCGATAGATGGGCGCCGAGTATATTCGGATCTACGAATCTATTGTAATTGAGTTTATTCTTCGACCTTAAATACACATAATATGTACAGATGTGCCAAGATTTGATATAGAAAACCTCAATTACATAGTCAGTATGGCTAAACCATGGAATATTAACATGCAGATTCATGGTTAAACCCTATATTGTGCCCGACCTGACCAGTACAAAATAACAGTGGATTCGTAGATCCGAATCTACTGTTTTAACATTAGAGTGACGTCACGGGTGTATTTTAAGTGCAATTAAATACATTTAAATAATATATAATAAATTGTAGTAAATTGGCCTATTGGATGGGACAAGACAAGTGCACATATAACCACAACTATATGAGATGCTGCATATACTCACAGGTATTACGATGCCAAGGTCGGTGGTTCGATCCCCGGGCTGGGCAGTTTCAACACTGTTACACTATGCTTATGCTATATTGATTTCAATCATTATGTTTATTTTGTTTCCAATTTGTAGGCCTACACACTAAAGAAATATAATTTGGCATCTGGAGGTAGAGATTATACAAATTAGTACTGAAGGTACAGAATCAGTATTCATGTCAGACCTATTGGATGATGAGCCTACGTCGGGGGCTTCATTATGGGGTCACAATGGGCGACGAGGGACTCCGCCCAATCTCACCATTTAAACTCAAACTTCCTCCTCCTCCGTCGAGTCGACGGTTCCAAACAAATCAGAAAACTCTCTCCTCTCTTATCATGTTTATTCGATTAACATACGGCAACAGCAAAACACAACCTCCCGCGCACGGCACGTCTCAATCGACTTAGCGAGAGCGAGCTATGGCACGTCCGTAGTCGCCGAGTGTAACGCCTAAAGCGCGGGAAAAATACCAAGGCCGCACACATTGCAATTTGTGCACCCGTCACCAAGGTACGGAAACGAGGCGGTCATCCCCAACCCCCCGCGTCCAGGAAGCTGGGGATAACCGTCACATTAACTGAACGACGTCAGGATCCTACATTACCCCCGGGTGAGTGATAACGTAGTACCAAACTGACGTGTAGGAGACTGCTTCGTGCAAGTAGCGGGGTTGTAAAATATGTAACCTCTTATAACTAAGCATAGTTTTTTAAAAAAAAAATATAGCGAGTGTGGTTACAGCGTGGGTGGTTGAAATCGCAGCATTATACGTGAATTGTCCCATCCTCTTAACACCAACTGTCCTTTATGTATGATTCATTTGCTGCAAGCTGCGATCAACCCATTCATTTAATTAACATAATTTCTATTAGTAATTTAGCAATTTACTTGCCAAAAAAAATGTCTTTACATTTATATATCTGTACACAATGCTGCCAGGCCTGGCATATTCATTTACAATTTAACAACATTGTTATTACGAGGTATGCGGTTGGGCCCGCCATAGATGTCGTTAGGCGCAACTATGGCGTGAACCATCTGCACGAATCGGGCAGGAGTCTGGATTATTCGTCCGACTCTAGTTTTTCGCACTGTTTGGTCGGTCGAAATTTTTTTGCGATTAGCGATATTCGCATGTTTGCTTTTTGTCGAGTCGATTGCGGCGTCAGCAGCACCCGGGGTTTTACCCCGTAGATGTAAAGGTATGCGGGAATACGTTCGTAAACCACCGCCGTTCCCGTTAGCGCGGGACACGGCGGGGGCTCGCGAATGCGGCGCTACATAAGTATTGTCTCTGTTAGACAAGTTGACTTTAACATCTATTTGCTTTGGGACTGTGGCCGATTTTTTACTGCTTCTGATTGCCGTCGACTTTCTTGTGTTGACTCTCGTCCCGTTGGACGTCGGAGTGTCCGCACTACCAGGTCTAGGTGGACCCTGTGGATTCTTACTAGATGTCCTGGTAGCCGTCGACTTCCGTGGTTTGCTTGGCGTATTACGCTGTATTGTCGTACCTGTCGTAGGCTCGCACTCCATATGTGCGGGTTTAACGCGATCTAAAGAGACCGTCTCAACCTTGCCTTTAACTAGGATTTTCATTACTCTGCCACTCCTCGCGACGACCTTATATGGTCCGTCGTAAGGGGCGGTCAGAGGCGGTGCAATTGCGATTCGGCGCAAGAATACATGAGTACATGTAGCTATTTCCTTGAATTGGAAAATGTTGTGTTGTTGTGTGTCACGTGGCGGACATAGGCGGAGACGCGACATGGCCACGCGTAGCTTGTCTGAATAATTCTCCAAATCAGTGTTGGCGTCGACGGTGTACTGTTTAGTAAACTCTCCTGGGAGTCTAAGGGTTGTCCCGTAAATCATCTCGGCAGCTGACCTGCCTAGTCTCTCTTTCACGGCTGAACGAACTCCTAAAAGTACAGCAGGTAACGTGATAGTCCACAGGTTCGGTGACTCGTGCGCCATAATGGCGGCTTTCAATTGACGATGGAAGCGTTCGACCATGCCATTCGACTGAGGGTGATAACTCGTAGTACGATTCCGAATAATTTCGAATTGATTACACAAACTATCCCACAATTTGGACTCGAATTGAGCGCCCCTATCAGTGGTGATAGTGGCTGGGGTACCATAACGTGCTATCCACCCGCTGAAGAAGGCATCGGCGACCGTTTCGGCTCTAATATCTACCATAGGTATAGCTTCGGGCCAACGTGTAAAACGGTCGACGCAAGTCAGTAGATATCTAAAACCATCGGCATAAGGTAAAGGTCCGACTATGTCTACGTGGACATGATCGAATCGCTCGGTAGGTTCAGTGAACTTTCCGAAAACTGGAGTGTTGTGACGTGAAACTTTAGCAGTCTGGCAACCCTTACAGGTACGACACCATCTAGCAATATCTATGTTCATGCCGTGCCATACAAATCGGGTATTAAACAAAGGTTTGGTAGCTCTATGCGATGGATGGCCTAAACCGTGCAAGTTTGAAAAAACTTTTCGGCGAAATTTCGCGGTAAGGTACGGCCGGTTGTGTCCCGTGGACACATCACACCAGATCAATTGATTATCGAACGATTTTAATAGTTTGAAATTCATAGTGGATGTAGTCGAGTGTCTCAAACGCGACGAAATTTGTCTCCCCTTTTACATATCTAATATCGGTGGTGAATTCAGCGATGAAAGCTAAATGACGTGTTTGTCGTAGGGATGCGCGCTCAGTCACGGATGACATTACGAATGTCAACGGTTTGTGATCTGTATTAACGAAAAAAATTCGTCCTTCGAAATTGTGTCTGAAATGTTTAATTGTAGCGTATACTGCCAAAAGCTCACGATCGAACGCGCTGTAGCGTGTCTCTGCTGGGTTCAGCTTCTTGCTGAAAAACGAAAGCGGCTGCCACATACCATTTAAAAATTGCTGCAAAACGCCACCGACGGCGACATCACTAGCGTCGCACGTGATGTTAAGCTGGGCCGTAGAATCTGGGTGCACCAGAAGCGTAGCGTTTGCCAATATCTGTTTTGACTCAGAAAATGCTGACTCTGCATTTTTATTCCACTTCAAATCGAAATTTGATTTCGGTGACAGTCTGGTATGTCCTTCATTGGCAGAAGTCAGTAGATTATTGAGGGGCGTCAACTTCGCGGCGCAATGCGGTATGAACAGTGGGAATACTTCACCATTCCCAGATATCTACGCAATGCTCGTTGCTTTTCGGGTTTAACGAAATTAACAATCGCGTCAACGGCGCTGGGTAACGGCGAAATGCCTTCGGCGCAAACGTGGTGACATAGGAAACTTAATTCAGTTGTTCCGAACTGACACTTTTCAGGACCAATGATAATTCCGTACTCCGATAGTCGAGCAAAAAGAATTCGTAGATGTTTCTTATGCGTTTTATGATCTGGGCTGGTTACCAGTAGGTCATCCAGATAAACAAAAACAAAATAAAGTCCGCGTGTAACGTGGTCTATAAATCGCTGAAACGTTTGACCGGAATTTTTTAGACCAAATGGTGTTCTAGTGAAATTAAACAAGCCAAAAGGTGTGGTAACAGCAGTCTTGTGTACGTCGGACGGTTCCACCGGAATTTGGTAATAAGCCCTGACCAAGTCGATCTTCGAAAAAAATTTCGATCCGGCTAACCGCTGCGTGAAATCTTGTATATGAGGAATCGGATAACGGTCCGGTACGGTCCGTGCATTCAAACTACGGTAGTCCCCGCATGGTCTCCAATCGCCGTTTTTCTTTGGCACCATGTGAAGCGCTGAGGACCACTCACTGTCGCTGGGTTCAATGACAGTGAGTCAAACATCTCGTCAAACTCGCGTTTTGCGGTAACCAGCTTATCGGGTGCTAAACGTCGTGGTCGCCAGTATGGGATGATGGGCCTACGTCGGGGGCTCCATTATGGGGTCACAATGGCCGACGAGGGACTCCGCCCAATCTCACCATTTAAACTCAAACTTCCTCCTCCTCCGTCGAGTCGATGGTTCCAAACAAATCAGATAACTCTCTCCTCTCTTATCATGTTTATTCGATTAACATACGGCAACAGCAAAACACAACCTCCCGCGCACAGCACGTCTCAATCGACTTAGCGAGAGCGAGCTACGGCACGTCCGTAGTCGCCGAGTGTAACGCCTGAAGTGCGGGAAAAATACCAACCTCACACATTGCAATTTGTGCACCCGTCACCAAGGTACGGAAACGAGGCGGTCATCCCCAACCCCCCGCGTCCAGGAAGCTGGGGATAACCGCCACATTAACTGAACGACGTCAGGATCCTACAGACCCACGACATAGCCAGTGCACATTCTACAACAAGCACGGTTTAAGTGCAATCACATCACGTTCACTTAGTGCTATTATATTCATATCATTTAGTAAATTATTTATTTTAACCATGAGGGAGGTTTCTGAATTTCTTAATACTAGATGCTTACGGAGTTTTTTGAAGTACGAAATGTGTGAAAATGATGCAATATGTGATTTTTCGTAAAAAAATCATGATTTTGTTACTAAATGAACTAATTTTTTTTTAACAATACATTTGGAATGGTGTTTATTATATATGTCAGTCACTTGTGCTATATGCGTTGGCTTGTTTAGGGCCATGATATATATATTTTCTTATTTTCTATATTTCGTGGCCACAAAATAGGCCTACTATTTCTGGGAGCGAAATACTATTTTGTGGACATGAAATATAACAAATAAAAAAGCCTTTCCCAGAAATAGTATTTCGTTAACAGAAATAGTATTTCGTTTCCACAAAGAGTACTTCGCTCCCATGAAATAGTATTTCGCTCTCACGAAATAGTATTGCGTGTCCACGAAATAGAATTTCGTTCCCACGAAATAGGCCTAGTATTTAATTCCCAAGAAATAGTATTTTCTTCGCACGAAATAGTATTTGGTGGCCACAAAGTATTTTTTTTAATTTGGTTGAGGACCCATCTGCAAATGATAATTGGAATGTAGCAGCTGAAGAGGGGGTGTAATTATAAGCAGCACATCTAAGTAGTGACATGCCATTCCGTACTTGTCAATGCGCCTCTCCAATTGGATTTTCATTTACAAAGTTCCGTGGGCTGTCATGTTCTGAAGCCCAGGTTTGAAGTGCGATGCAAAGAAGTCCAGTGTATTCTACTCTCAATGGTCATGTCATTATGTCCATTCAGTTTTATTCCAATTGAAATAACAATTGGATGGTTATTCGAAAGTCAGGGTGAATAAAATGGCAAGACATATAGGCCTAGGTGGATTCCATTAAAAGGCCGAGAATTATATATATTTCTATTTTGGCGTTGGTGTGTTTTGGCACTGATAAAATAGTGTATTTGATCATTTCCGCGTCTTTGAAATATGCATGGCGTTCTCGGTAAGATGCTTTGATCCAACGTTCTCTCCACATCACTTGATGGCCATACCGGCCGAAAAGTGAAGTAAAGCAAACATTTTACTTACTTACTTACTCCACATCACTTTTATGTCTTGAATAAAATAAATATGTCGGACGTATGACCACTTTATCATGTTTATTGACTGAAATATATATATATGTTGATAGGGGATAAGGGGGGGGGGGGGGGGTAAATTGAATCTGAATTTCTTTAAACTTTAACATATTTGGATGGGGTACGCTGATACTAGTTTCAACGTATCCCTTGAAGGTAATCTGACTGAAACTAGAAGGGCCACTTGAAGCTGAGTTGTTTCTAGTTTCAACATACCACCACGCTGCATTAAAGCTAACTTCAATATACCCTAGGTATGCTGAAACAGCTACACTAAAACTTCGGAACTTGTTAGATAATCTATTGGAATTAATTAACAGATCGGTCATTACGGAATGACGTCCCACCATACGGCAGGCAGGCAGGCAGGCAGGCAGGCAGGCTGACAGGCAGGCAGGAAGCCAGACAGGCAGGCAGGCAGGCAGGGAGGGAGGCAGGCTGACAGGCAGGCTGACAGGCAGGCCGACAGACAGACAGACAGACAGACAGACAGACAGACAGACAGACAGACAGACAGACAGACAGACGGCCGGACGGGCGGGCGGGCGGGCGGTGGGTGGGCGAGCGGACGGGCGGGCGTGCGAGCAGGCAGGCAGGCAGACAGGCAGGCAGGCACGTAGGCAGGCAGGCAGGCAGGAAGGAAGGCAGGCAGGCAGGCGAGCGAGCAGGCAGGCGGGCGGGCGGGCAGGCAGGCAGACGGGCAGGCACGTAGGCAGGGTTAGGGTTAGGACGGGCAGGAAGGCAGGCAGACAGGCGAGCGGGCAGGCAGGCAGGCGGGCGGGCAGGCAGGCAGGCAGGCTGACCACTAGGGCGGCAGATTATAATAGTATCAGTTAAAGCGCTAAGTTGCAGAATTTAAATCTTCACCCATATGAAATGTGGCTTTCGACCCACTTCATCTTCAAATGGGTGAAAATTACTCATACATGTGTTTAATCTGTGACCAACCTTTTACAAATATTGATGTTTTTGCACCCATTTCATTTCAATAACTGTGATTTAATTTGCCAATAAAACAGACAAAATATTCTTGTCGTTCTTAGTGGTTTAATAATTACTAGTTTAAGATCGTCCGTATCATGTACAGCTACATAGATATGTAGTCTATATAATCCATTTATAGAGCAGCTTGTGAACGACCAGCTGAATTTACTGATTACAATCTTATCCCTTTCATCGCTAAGCGGGACCATAATCGTTTAACACCATTTGATCAGCTGATCAAATCAATGAAATGAGTGTCTAGACATCAAGTTAGCATACACTGATAATTTAATAGTATTATCTATTCATTTATTTAAAATTAAAAAAAGGGCTGTTATGATCGTTAAATCAAACTTTCCATGCCCTTAACATATTGCAGGTAGATAGATATTTATTGACGACTGGAAGTCCAATGTAGATTTATTTGCCATTAAAATGAACAGTATAAAATATATAAATATATAAATATGAATATCTATAAATGAATATATACCAGATATGCGAATTTAAGTGATTTTGTTTATGTATAAAATAGGGATGAGATTTTTAGGCCTAACTAATTAAATATAGCGACAAACTTTGTAATTTTATGACATTATTATCATCCTACACAGGTTCGTAATCTGTGTGTGGCTGTTACTTATAAAGATTTATTATTAATTTTTATTATTATTATTTATTATCTACACGATTCAGTAGAACCGCCTCTACATCGACATGGAATCATATATCTGTTAATAAAGATATAAATTATCTGAACGGTTCAGTAGAACCGCTGCTATATCCATGTGCAATCATATGTCTGTGTATTTAGATATAAATTGTATAATATGTGCCTTTTAAATATTAATTTGTTATGCCATATGTAGAAATCTGAATATACATATACGGATTCACAAGGACAACAATTAATACAACTGATGAATGTATGTATGTCTATAATAATGAAACAATGTGTGTGCTGCACCACAATAGACGACCGGGTCACACAAGATATGTTTTATAGCTATTATCATTATATTACCGTTGCTTGCTATCAGCACAGATCGCACAAAGCAGTAGACACAATATGTATAGTATGCACACTGGATACGCTATACGCGACCAGCATCTATTTTAATGAAGAATCACGATAGATATTATTATTACCTTTACTTCATATAAGAGATCGCATATAAGCGAGAAAACATTACCTACAGCATGCGCACTGGATATGATATACGGGATCAGGACGCACGCATACAAATAGAAAGATTATACTGCATTGTTTTGCTTATGAATTAGTTCTTATAGTGATTTGCACGGAATGATGATTTTAGTGTGGATGACTTTTATTCTCCTTTATTAGGGACCACTGTAGCATTACAGATCAACGACCTTGCATAGGACAGGAAGGCTGTAATCCCCTGGTCTAGCAAGTCATCGGATTGATTGCTACATTAATAACGGGCCTAATAAAACCGATCTGTGATGGCTGCCAGAGATCGACACAAACCTGGTAAAGCCGATGACAGAACCAGATTGCTGGCCAGAGCAGCAGGCCGCTGCCAAGACAGCAAGGACTAAACTTTCAGTACACGACCTGGGTAAACACAGCTGATGTGATACTATGTGAGGTTGAATAAAAGAGACAAGGCTGATGATGGGGTCGGATTAGTACGGGATTAGAGCCAGAGCAGTAATGAGAACCACCGCTATCGGCCTTAACATATTAAGTGTGAACACTTGTTGGAGTTTGTACTTTCTGCCAGTACCATGGTACTGGTGATCGGGATCTGCTTAGTTAAAGTCAGATGAGTTGATAGTGTCATAAGACTAAAATCACGATTCTACACCATGACATTTCTCTCAGTAAATGTCCAAAGAATTCAATGATGCTCATTCATGAACAAATTTGAGTTTTACTTTATCATTTTTACTGCACGTTTTATGCACATTGGATGTGTAATCGCACTGGTGAGGATCCACTGCGTTGTGTCTTCCACTTAGGGATCTTGTCAAGTTAAAAAATGTCCAAAAATCCGAGAAAAACTCGGATTGGCCAGACCCCATACAGCCCACCCGCCTATCCAATTTTTTACTATTTTTTTTAACAATTGCAAACATGAAAACAACACAAAAAACACAAAAACACACAATTTCCCCCCAAAATTAAAATCCGAGTTGGGGCTTGACCCACCAACCCACTTCCAAGTTTTTCTCAGATTTTGTTTAACTTGACAGGATTTTACTTCTGAGGGGAAGACATTTAAATGTTTATAAGAGGGCATATAATACCATGAAATATTCATCTTTGTCATGTTGTCGATCAACATTCGTGTGTAACATCTTTGTTCTGATTTACATGAGTGTTAGTGTGATCAATAGACCAATGAAATGTCGATGTTTTTATAGATATGCATCTATTACAATACATTACCTTGAATCAAGAACAAACAAATATAATCGTGTTGACCCACGTAATTCATAGTGGTCACTGATCGGATGGGGTAACTTTGTGCTGACTAGAGATAATCTGGATCAGTGTGGGTAAGTTTGGTGGTTGGTGATCAGATGGGGGTAACTTTGTGCTTACTAGAGGTAATCTGAATCATAGAGAGGGTGGGGCAGGTTTGGTGGTCGGTGATCGGGTAACTTTGTGCATGATAGAGGTAATCTGGATCAGCGGGGGGGAGCACGTTTGGTGGTCAGTGATTGGATGGGCTAACTTTGTGTTTACTAGAGGTCATCTGCATCAGAGGGGGAGGGGCAGGTTTGGTAACTTTGTGTTCACTAGAGGTAATCTGGATCAGGGGGGGGGGGGGGGGGGGGGCACGTTTGGTGTCAGTGATTGGATGGGGTAACTTTGTGCTTAATGGAGGTAATCTGGATCGCGACCCGCAACTTCAACTGAGTGAAAATTACTCATATTTTTGTCTAATTTAAAAATCTTGATGTCTAGACATCCATTTCATTCCCGATAACTGATTTAACCATTTAATAAAATAGGGTAGCAGTTCTTTGTGGTTTAATGGTTAATATATCTTGTATCGCACATAGTGACGTAGATATGTGATCTATATAACCCATGTATAGAGCGGTCATGTGAATCATCAGCTGCATTTACAGAATAAAATATTAACCCTTTCACTGCTAAGCAGGACTATTGTCGTGTTTAATCCGTTATGTTACAGAGTTAAATCACTGGGAACGAAATGTTTGCTTAAACATCAAGATTTACAAATGTTTGGTCACAAAATAAACAAATATAAGTAATTTACACCACTTGACTTTGTGGTCGAGTTAGCGAGACACAACCAGGCGGTGATTATTTTTTAATTTAACACTTTAAGGGTTAATAGCTCTGGTATCATCTCGGAATACCCTGAAATACAGCTTACCTGGAATAGATATTTCACTGACTATTTATGTATTGTTAAATATACAGAGAACAGGATACGCTCACCCAATGTTGATCTTATATTAGCCTTAGAAAAGGTCATGTGAACACTGACAGTGTTGCCACGTGTCTTCTTCTGCCTTAGACCCCTCCACTGATAACTTAGGACTATAAATAAGACGGTCTACAGAACTAAGATGGAAACAATGTGTATCTACCAGGTGGCGCCAGTGTTCACTCTGCTGCTGATGACTGTGGTCAACATTACAAGTGGACAAGATTATGGTGCGTATAGCAGATCAAGCAGAGCGTTATTATAAATGATAATGGCACCTCAAACACTTCAGTTTCATAATGATAGCTTAATTTTTATGCCAACATCTACAATCATGACCACCTATCGACGACCTTGTTCATGCCTAGTCCGAGTTTGCCCCACCTTGCCCTATCAGGTGCGCCTTACAGCTGTACAAACGGGAGGGGGTGCGAGCAACATGAATATTCATTATGACATCACCGGTTTACTGACTGTAGTGTGGAGGTCACACTCAGGTCAGATTGTTTGGGCTGCCTGAATTGGAAAGGGAGGAGGAAGGTTCTGAACTCATAGCACATATACGTGATATCCAGGAGTCTGCCGGTAGCAGACAACTGGATAGATGAGCTCGACACAACAACGTGTGTTAGAGTTGGACAACATATGAAAAGCTGTATATTTTTATATGTTGATATTATTGATATAATTATACATCATGTGTGTATACCCATTATGCCAGATACGTGGCAACATTTTATATCAATGTGAACTTTCAACGTATTTTGTTGTCAACAGTATAGATTACTAGTCACCAAGAGTGAACTGTAAAGTATATTATATATTATATCATACAATGTGTTTGACCATTATATACATATACTTTGTAATGTATTGTTTCAGTGCAAACTGAATCGTATGTTATTTAACAAACATATGTAGTATATCTATATATCAAGTAAGTTTTCATTCCATTGAAAAAAAAAGGAAAGAAATACTATATCAACCAGAATTCAATCTGCGCTTGTCTATCTAAGAGTTGCATTGTAGGCAATCATGGGCTTTGTTAATAGTTCCAAGTTATCGATTTTTATTTAAAATATATAGGCCTATAACACGCTATGAACCAATTCATTAAATCAACCTCAACCTATTTAAGTTTAAAGTCATCATTTTATTTCGTGGTTGATTGAATAATATAGATATGCACATCAAGCTATATCACAATAATCCTTATAGTACAGCAGCAGACACCAAAAAAGAGCCATATTTAAGGAGTTACCTAAACCGGCGGTACAACATTTGTCCACATGTCTAGAACTGTTCCCAGGAGTCTCCAGATACAGAATCTGGTTGATGACATTGCTGGAAATGGGGGCGGGCTGAGAATTCCACACTTTTGTACACCTACCCGATTTTTAGAGAAAATATTCGCTAAAATATGATTTTCGCGTCATTCTCACTCTATTATAATGTTGGGCCATTTAAACGAAATATTTTTGGATTTTTTTTTCTATTGATCAGGTCATATATCTGTGGAGATAAAATAGTCAAAAAAATATAATTTTGCACTAGCATCCTACCTCTAAGGGCTATTTTAGATAATGTAAAAATGTAGCAAAAATTCAATTTTTTTAATTTTTTATTTTTTTTCATTTTTTTTTGCATATAGTTTAGGACAGCAGGTTCGTTTTCTGCACGAAAGTCTCCATGAGCGGTACGATTTGGTTCAGATACATCCCCTAAGTCAGAATTAGGTTACCAATGCTTGATTCGTCCAGGAATTGATCATTATGGCCAATTTTAAAAATGGCCGCCGTAAAATCCATGGTTTTTCCCGAAATGTATTATTGAACATGGTTTTCTTAAATTTCGCATCACAAGCACGCTTTGAGTGTCTAATCTTACATTTTATCGCTCGTTTTCGAAGCACATGTTTTATCATGTAAGATAACCCCACGATCAGTGTCATTTGGTTCAGAGACAACCCTTGAGTGAAAATCATATGATTAGTGCTTGATTTGTAATTAATCTATATGGCCACCGTGAAATCAATGCTTAATCTTCAAATGCATAATTCAACATGGTTTGCTTAATTTTTATCGCAGAAACACGGTTTTCGTGTCTATTATTATATTTTAATGCTGAATGAATCCACTGAATATATATATATGTATATTTTAAGTGCTAGAATATGTTATTTAATAACCAATCCAAGATGGCCGCCGTAAAAATGGCAAATAATATTTTCGAAACTTTTGAAAATAGTTCATGAGCACACGTTCTGCTCTGTACGAAAACCTCAGTGAGCGGTATTATTTGGTTTAGAGGCATATATTAAGTCAAAATCAGGTGATTAATTCTTGACTTATCAAGTAAATAATCATTAGGCGATTTCAAAATGGCCGCCATTAAATAAATATATTATTGAACATTGTCTTCATAATAGTCATATCATAAACACGGGTTTGATGTAATATCTTAAAGCGACACAATCAGGCTAAAATCATCAAAAAATCGGTAATTTTCCTTCAGCTTCTTAATATGACCATATGATGTAATCATGTCCATAGACTAGAGCTGCAAAAGTTTTTTTTTGTGCTGCGCATTTACCAATTAAGCGAAACATAGAGACGAAATTCCCATATTTCTTATTTTAGATATATACTACAGCAACAAATGTCACTTTTGTAGTGGCTTACATAATTTTCAAGGTGGCTGTTATCACTTCTTCACTGGCCAAGATCACTTTTGTAGTTGCTGAGATAACTTTTAAAATCGCTGTGATCACTTTTTCAGTGGTCAAGATCACTTTTGTAGTGGCTGATATAACTTTTAAAATGGTTGTAATCACTTGTTCAGTAGTCAAGATCACTTTTGCAGTGGTTTAGATAATTTTTAAAGTGGCTGTGATCACTTCTTCAGTGGCCAAGATCACTTTGTAATGGTTTAGATAACTTTTTCAGTGGCTGACACGAATTTGTTAGTGGCCAAGATCACCTTTGCCATGGCTGAGATAACTTTTAAAGTGGCTGTGATCACTCATTCTGTCGTAAAGATCACTTTTGTAGTGGCTTAGATCATTCTCAAAGTGGGTGTGATCGCTTCTTTAGTGGCCAAGATCACTTTTCTAGTGGCTGGGATGACTTTAAAGTTGCTATAATCACTTCTTCTGTGGCCAAGATCACTTTTCTAGTGGCTGAGATAACTTTTAAAGTTGCTATAATCACTTCTTCTGTGGCCAAGATCACTTTGCATTGGCTAAGATAACTTTTAATGTGGTTCTAATCACTTTTTAGTGACCAAGATCACTTTTGTAGTTGCTGACTTAACTTTTAAAGTGGCTGTGATCACTTCTTCAGTGGTCAAGATCACTTTGGTAGTAGCTGAGATAACTTTTAAAATGGTTGTAATCACTTCTTCAGTAGTCAAGATCACTTTTGTAGTGGTTTAGATAATTTTTAAAGTGGCTGTGCTCATTTTAGTGGCCAAGATCACTTTTGTATCGGCTGACATAATTTTAAAAGTAGATGTTATCACTTCCTCACTGGCCAAGATCATCTTTGTAGTGGCTGAGCTACCTGTTAATGTCGCTCTGATCACTTCTTCAGTGGTCAAGATCACTTTTGTACTGGCTGAGATAACTTTTAATCTGGTTGTAATCACTTCTTCAGTGGTCAAGATCATTTTTTTATAGTGGTTTACATAATTTTTAAAGTGGCTGTGATCACTTCTTCAGTGGCCAAGATCACTCTGTCATGGCTCAGATAACTTTTTTCAGTGGCTGACACCAGTTTGTTAGTGAGCAAAATCAACTTTGTAGTGGCTGACATAACTTTTAAAGTGGGTATGATCACTTCTTCGGTGGTCATGATAACTTGTGTAGTGGCGGAAATAACTTTTAAAGTGGAAATGATCACTTATTTAGTCTTCAAGATCACTTTCCTAGTGGCTTAGATCATTTTCAAAGTGTGTGTGGTGGCTTCTTTAGTGGTCAAGATCACTTTTGTAGTGGCTGAGATAACTTTTAAAGTGGTTCTAATCACTTCTTCAGTGGCAAAGATCACTTTTGTAGTGCTTGAGATGACTTTTAGAATGGTTGTAATCACTTCATCAGTGGTCAAGATCACTTTTGTAGTCGTTTAGCTAATTTTTAAAGTGGTTTTGATTACTTATTCACTTTGTAGTGGCTGACATAATTTGCGATGTGCCTGTTATCACGTCTTCAGTGCTCAAGATCACTTTTGTAGTGGCTTAGATAACTTTTGAAATGGTTGTAATCACTTTTTCGGTGGTTGAGATCACTTTTGTCACGGCTGAGATAACTTTTAGAATGGTTGCAATCACTTCTTCAGTTGTTGTTAAGATCACTTTTGTAGTGGTTTAGATAATTGTTAAAGTGGCTGTGATCACTTCTTCAGTGGCCAAGATCACTTTGTAATGGCTTAGATAACTTTTTCAGTGGCTGACACCAGTTTGTCAGTGGCCAAGATCACCTTTGCCATGGCTGAGATAACTTTTAAAGTGGCTGTGATCACTCATTTAGTCGTAAAGATCACTTTTGTAGTGGCTTAGATCATTTTCATACCTGGAATTTTCACTTAAATGGCCATATTGGCCGAAAAGTGAAGTAAAGAAAATATTTTACTTACTTACTAGATCATTTTCAAAGTGGGTGTGATCGCTTCTTTAGTGGCCAAGATCACTTTTGTAGTGGCTGAGATAACTTTTAAATTGGTTGTAATTACTTCTTCGGTGGTCAAGATCACTTTTGTAGTGGTTTAGATATTTTTTAAAGTGGCTGTGATCACTTCTTCAGTGGCTAAGATCACTTTGTAGTGGCTTAGATTACTTTTTCAGTGGCTGACACCGTTTTGTTAGTGGCCAGGATTACTTTTGCAGTGGCTGAGGTAACTTTTAAAGTGCCTATGATCACTTATTTAGTCGCCAAGATCACTTTTGTAGTGGCTAAGATCATTTTCAAAGTGGGTGTGATCGCTTCTTTAATGGCCAAGATAACTTTTGTGGTGGCTGAGATAACTTTTAAAGTTGATGTGATCACTTCTGCAGTGGCCAAGATCACTTTGTAGTGGCTTAGATAACTTTGTCAGTGGCTGATACCGGTTTGTTAGTGGCCAAGGTCACCCTTGTAGTGGCTGAGATAACTTTCAAGGTGGCTGTGATCTCTGGAGTAAACACCAAAACAGTGTTTCTATAATGATCATTACGTAGTACATGTTTAACAATTACAAAAATTAAAGGGAACTGAATGAACCGTAAGACCGAGCGTCATATGTGACACGGGATCGATTTAACCCCTATTACCGCCCTCAAAATATTTTTCAATTGACTTCACCTAACTTGCTGACCTTTTATGAAGCCACTCAGCTTATTTTGAAACATTCGCTTAGTTATTTATCGTGTGAGAGCATTTTTAAAACACCTCCCGAAAAATAATTCGGCTATTTTAACCATTAATGACGATGTGAGTATCTTACGTTTCAGATACATGCTGCGTTCTAACCCGGAACGTAGTGGAGTGCGAGATCCTTCTAACTAATTTTTAGGAGACAAAGCTTTAGATCACCGGGGCCAAAGCTGAAAAAAACGCATATTTTCTTGTCATTTTCATTTCATTTTCATTTAGAATAAAGTACTTAACATTACTTTTAGTGGATTCACTGAAAAGTAAAATGCAAAAATAAATACAAAGATCGTGTTTTTAAATGACCATTATATTATGCACAACATGTTCGATAAAGCATTTTAGGAGTATTCATTGATTTCATAGCGGCCATTTTGTAATCGGCCATAAGTATTAATTACTTAACAAATCAAGCATTAATAACCTGATCTTGACTCATAAGACGTCTCGGAAATTAATAATACCGCTCATGAAGGTTTTCATACAGGTATAGAATAGAATAGAGCGTGTGCTCATAAATTATTTGTAAAATGGTGCGACATTTTGACAATGTTGCGGTGGCCATCTTGAATTTCTACTTTTTTCCCATGTTATAATACTTTAATGGACATAGTGAGGATTAAAAAGTAATTTTAGACGCTTACCCGGTAAATCGTGTCTGTGAGATAACTGTGTGACAAACATGTTCAATAATGCATTTTATGAAATTAACCGGTAATTGATTTCACAGCGACTATTATTAATTGTTCTACACATCAATCATTAATCACCTGATTTTTTGGGTACGTGTCTCTCAATGAAATGATACCGCTCATGGAGGTTATCGAACACCATTAGAGCCTGTGCTTTTAAACTATTTGCAAAAGAGTGAAATTTTGAGCATTTTTTTCACCATTTTCTGGCGGCCATTTTGGATTCGGTGGTGAATATCACATTACAGCATTTGTAAATGCATAAGCGCGCATTAAAATGTAAGATTAAATACCAAAACTGTGATTGTGATGTAAAATTTAAGAAAACCGTGTTTGATAATACATTTCAGGAGAAATCATGGATTTTACGGCGGCCATTTTGAAATTGACCATAATGATTGATTACACGAAAAATCAAGCGTTGGTTACCTAATTCTGACTTAAGAGATGTATTCGAGCGAACCTGTTGTCATAAACTATATGCAAAAAAATTGAAAAAAATTACAATCTTGAAAAATTTCATTTTGCGACATATCTACAATATTAAAAAGAGGTGGGATGCTAGTGCAAAATTATATTTTTTTTACTATTTTATCCCCACAGATATATGACCTGATGGATAGAAAAAACTAAATACAACAATATTTGATTTAACTGGCCCAAAATTGTGATAGAGTGAGAATGACGCGAAAATCATATTTAAGCGAATATTTTCTCTAAAAATTGGGTAGCTGTACAAAAGTGCCGAATTCTCAGCCCGCCCCCATTTCCGGCAATGTCATCAACCGGATTCTGTATCTAGAGATCCCTGAGAACAATTCTAGACATGTGGACAAATGTTGTACCGCCGGTTTAGGTACCTCGAAAATTTGTTCCCTCTGCTGCTGTACTATTACAAACTATTCTCAGTTGTTTATTCAGTCCTACTTTAGAATCATAAAGCGATTGAGTTTTAGCTGGGGTAACTGTTATGGACAGACCATTGTTAAAAACAGTTTTGCACTGTTAAAACATTTGAATTTGTTCCTACCTACTGTTGTAATATTGTCAACACTTGCATAAGACGCATTAAACCACAGTTTAATTGGATTTTTTCATGTTTAGGTCAAGCTTATCATATTAATTATGTTGGTGTTTTTTTTAAAGACGGAGCCATCTACACAAGATGGGGCAGAAGGACTTGTCCAGATGATGCTGAACTCATATACGAGGGTAAGAATTAAAAAAGAATCAGAGTAATTAAATTAAAAAAAAAAATTCATACATTTTAAAATAATTTGTCCGCCACAAAGTAACATGAAAATTATTGTGAATTTTAGAAGCAGGTGACCAACATATAATCTGAATTCCAGTATGTTGTGTTAAATTTCTGGTAGACATTTTTATAGCACGTGATCCTGGGTCACAGTCAGAGTATGATGGATCATATAAACTAATTGTGGATAGCTGTTCGCAATTGATAAACTGATACACACACATACTTTAAAATATACTATCAGCCTATGAGGCTACCTTAAACATTATATTTAGTTGAACTACAATGCTACTTTTTATTATTATGCCTATGCCAATCTTACATTTATGTAGTATGCCAATTCTTAGAATCATGTATGTTTGTATGTGTAGGTTTTGTGGGAGGTGCTAGATATAGTACGTCAGGTGGAGGCAGTAACCACCTTTGTCTGGAAAGTGAACCTGTCTTCAGACCGACCGATGAATATAGAGAATACCGATCAACAGTGTATGGAGCAGAATATCGATATCCACCTAACATGTTACTGGAGAAGCATGAAGTACCATGTGCAGTGTGCCAAGTGACACGTAGATCAGTATTGATGATACCAGGAACCAATCTATGTAAAGAGGGATGGACAACAGAATATGTAGGTCAAATTGCAGCAGAACGTTCAGAGTCTGGTCGTTATCGTTCAGAGTTCGTATGCGTGGACGATGAAGCTGAAATGACCCCCTACAGTAGTCCTGATAATGAGGATGGTCTCAAATTTTATCCAACACAAACTAGATGCGGGTCTTTACCATGCTTACCTTATGCAGACAATAAAGACTTGCTATGTGTGGTATGTTCTCGTTAGCATAAAAGTAGTAGAATAATGTAAAGATTGATTATTATCAGCACATCATAAAAGGCGAATACTGATATATTTTAATAATGATTTAAACAGCAAGGTTCACACTTATCTAAGTTTAATCTTGTTCAGCAATGATCTGAATAAAAATATGGCAAAATCATTATCATTATGATTCAGATGTTTATTAAATTATTACTTTTCGGATGTATTTCGATCTCAACGTTTTAGTATTTCAGTGTCTCTGTTGACGATGATATATATGGGACAGTGCCTTATGAATCTGTTCAACTAAATATTTCTTCACATCCAGACAATGGGTGATATTTCTCTGTAACATAAATCAGCTTTAATATGTTATCTTTTATGTGTTGAGTCTCTTCTTGATCGTTAATACCAAACCCAATAACAAATATTGCCCAACCATATTTGTACCAAATTTTCACCAACCGCCATTATTAACAAATTTGATCACCACGCAATTTTCACACTTCTTTATCCTCGACCATCATTTAAAGGAGAAGTCCATTGTGCACAAGCAGTTGGGACACATCTGTACCCAGAAATCACCACTCTGATTACAGAGATAGAGGCAACTACGGTACAACTAAAGCCAGAAACAAACATGGATTTTGCATAGCTTTAAATTTACGTACTTCTACTGGCAGGAGATGTCAGCTCAAATCTGTATCTCTCCGGCTCAAATGATATAATTAAAACTGTAATCAAACTGAAAACTGCCCCTTTCCAGTCACACGACTCTAACAATGCATCCGACTGTTTAGCATATCCTGAAAGTATACGAGAACTCCAACAAAAGTATTACCTTAAACAAATCATGTTGCTGCTGACTTTCATGTACAAGATTTACAACTGTGAAAGTAAATACTTATTCTGCAACATTGGTGTAATAAGTGATCGCATCTATAGCCTAAATTATGAATGAGGGAGACAATGAGCACATGTTGACTGACATCATCAGTTTCAAACGATAAGGAATTACTTTAGAAGTTGAAACTTTGATTAACGGGTGTGTCGGACTGGATGACAGGGTCCAAGCTGAAGCTTAATCCTAGCAAGACAGAATGTTTTCTTATTGTGTCCAAACTGCAGCAAGAAAATTCTTGAATAATTTCCACTGCTTAATTTCAGGTCAAGACAGAACTCCATCTACATCAGCCAAAAATATTGGTGTAGCATTCGACAGTAGCCTGAATTTCCGAAAACACATATCCCAAACATTAAGGGTATGCTTCTATTATATCCGTGACCTGCAAATCGCTGTGGCTCTCAGTCAATAGTGAGTTAGATTATTGTAACTCACTTTTTCACAATATGCCAGAAAAGAATATCGCTAGATTACAACGCGTCCAGAACTGCCTTGCAAGAGTGGTAGCCAAGGCCCATGACTTAGTCTTCAGTTCCTATTCTAAAACGATTACATTGACTTCTTGTCGATTTTTGCATTCTTTTTAAAATATGTGCAATAACTTTCCGAACCCTAGTAGACAACCAACCTATATATCTGGCTGACTTACTTGTTCGGCCAAAATGCGCAAAATATCTTCGCTCCACAAATTCAAATAATTATTTTCTTTCTCTTTTAAAAACTAAGACTGGGTCAAGAGCTTTCTCCATATCTGGCCCAGACTTATGGAACGTCCTGCCTGTGCAAATACGTAATGCCAAAACAATTTTTTTACATTCCGGAAATTACTTATATCTCACCAATTTGACCAGGCATTCCCACCCTAGCCTCTCAGCAGCCCGGCTGACGAACGTGCTTTGGCCCTGATTATTATCACGCTAAGGATTTGTGTGCCTCTGAGCTCGGTCCGCTGAGGATATTAGCGCCATAAAATGTTTATTGATTGATTGATTGATTGTTGACATATCATGGAAAACATTATATTACATCTCCAGTTCATGACATGTTGACCCAATGCTGTTTTAATGTTGGGCCATCGTTAGAAGACAAGATATAGTGTCTCAGCTGCATAATGAGAAATACCTGGATTGGATGATTACGTTTGAGAGTCAGTGATTGTAGTCCTATGGAGTAACTTTGTGCTTACTAGAGGTAGCCTGGATCAGAGTAGGAGGGGGGTCCGGTTCGGTAGTTAGTGAATGGAAGGTGGAACTGTGTGCTTACTAGAGGTAACATGGATCGGAGTGGGGCAGATTTGGTGGGCGGTGATCGGATGGGGTAGCTTTGTGTTTACTAGAGGTAATCTAGATCAGAGTGTGAGGGGGGGGGGGCAGATTTGGTGGTTAGTTGAATCAGAGGGGGGGAGGGGTAGGTTTGGTGGTTAGTGAATGGAAGGGAGAACTGTGTGCTTACTAGAGGTAATCTGGATCAGATGGGGGGGGGGGCAGATTTGGTGGTCAGATGGGGTAACTTTGTGCTTACTAGAGGTAATATGGATCGGAGAGGGGGGGCAGGTTTGGTTGTCAGTGATCAGATGGGGTAGCTTTTAACCTTTCAGGTAAGAACGTACCTCCTTAGGTAAAATAGTATTGCTGTTTATATTATCTATTTATTATAATTACATAACGACATATACAGGAGCCAGACAGGCATGCACATGCAGTCAGAGAGGCTGATGGACAGGTAGCACACATAAATACAGGTGGGCAGGCATACAATCAGGCAGGCAGATATGCGGATAGACATGTAAGCAGACAGCCAGTCAGGTAGGCAGGCATACAAGAAGACAGGTAGGCAGGTAGTACTTGAACAAGCACAAAGCGGACAGGCACGCATACAAGTAGACATGTAGGTATGTAGGCGGGCAGACAGGCAGATATGCATACACATAGGCAAACATAATACAGTATGTAGACCTGCACAGAGGCGGACAGACAGGCAGACAGACAGACAGGCATGCCGGCTGGCTCGCACGCATGCATACATTGAGGCAGGCTGACAGATATGCAGATATGCAGGCAGTTAGGTGAGCTTAGAAGACCAACAGGCAGGCAGGCAGGCAGGCAGGCAGGCAGGCAGGCAGGCGGGCAGGCAGGCAGGGATACAGGCTGGCTGAATATTGCAGCTGCATTCACTGATTACAGTATTGAGCTTGTTGGTAACACACACAGCGAAATAGATACATGTATTTGTATCCATTTATAGAGCGGGCATGTGAATCCTCAGCTGCATTTACTGATTAGAATATTAGCCCTGAAAGCACTTATATAATTAAAATTGTCACCCACTTGAAGGTGTGTATCGCTACCTTGACCCACAACTTCACATGTGTAGATAGTATTCATATTTGTTTAATTTGAAACCAGGGATTTGCAAATCTTGATGTTCAAATGCCCATTTCATTCCCACAAACATTGATTTGTGCGGCTAATAAAACAAATTAAAAACGCCTTTAGTCGGGATTAGCGGTGAAAGGGTTGACATCTCACGTACTTGCCTTTGTTCAGCTAATACAACACATTATTAACGCCTTAACCCTTTCAGGCCTGAATTTACCATTGTCATCTTCATACACTACAAGTCGCGAATTGCTGTTGCAATTCTCGACTTGTAGTGGATGAAGATGACTTGATGTGAGTGAAAAATTGAAGAAAATTGTCATCTATCGGCAACAGTTTCTATGATTTTTTCCTTCTAAAACTCCTTAGTTGCAGGGAAATTAAATCTGTTTTCAGGGATGTAAAATGATGCTTTAATGCATCGTGGGGCCTTAAAAGGTTAAGTCGTGATTAGCGGTGAAAGGGTTGACATCTAACGTATCATCTGGTGATAACCTGAAATACGGCTTACCTGGAATAATGATCTAGATATCTCTTTTTGTAGGCCTGCCGTGTAATACCCAGGAAATTTGAGACGCTCATCCAATGTCGATCTAATGTTGGCTCGGTGTCTGCTATACTGACCCAGAATCAATCCAACATTGAGGCAACAGCCCGTTTTTGCTTGGATGTTGAGATCAGCATGTGTACAGTAGCCATAGAGTGATGATAATGGCACTGAGCAATAAACACGAGATGTACACCCAATGGTGCCTTAATGTTGGTACAACGTCGTAGACGTTGGACCAACATTAAGCCACCACTGTCTGAAGGTCTAGTGTTTGCTGACTGTATGCCAGTATATTTATGTCAATTCATAGCTTAATAGTAGTAGTAGTAAATCTTTGCTTTACGTCACTTTTCGGCACAAAAGGTCTTTTAAGTGACATTGTAATACGATAAAAACGTTGTAGTCAATTTATGATGTACAGATGATGATGTGAGGGAGGGGGTGATAGGGCATGGTGGGTTATTGAGAGCGTTTTCCTTCTCTCGCCCGATAAGGGGTTCTGGGCATGTCTAGGGGATATACCCCCAGACATGCCCAGACGGCCGGAGACTTGAGTTTCGCTGTACAATTTAATGATGAAACTCTTTGGCATTTTGCACAGCTCCGCTATCCTCGGGTCGGATAGTCCCCAGAGTAACAATAGGAAGGATCACTCCCTCTGGGTAACTCCATTCATCCCACGTGAGAGACCTAATGTCAAACACGCTATTGCCGGTTATTTAAGGCTACCACAGCCTACATCAGCGCCAGCACTGATGCGGGTGCTAATTCATAGCTTAAATACCTGATATTAAATCAATACTCAAGGTTGGTCCAATGACATATATATTGGTCCAACATCGACCTTACATTACGCTCTATGTATATTATGCCCAGTGTTGGGGGGGGGGGGGGGTTCATGCGCGAACACACAAATGTGACAAAAGGTTATGTGAACACAGACGGTGTTACCATGTGTCTTCTTCTGACGCGGACACCTCCACTGATAACTTAGGACTATAAATAAAACGGTCTACACACCTTAGACACATGACATCTTTACTTTACTTTGAGATTGTGAAACAGGATGGAGACAATGTGTATCTACCAGGTGGCGCCAGTGTTCACTCTGCTGCTGATGACTGTGGTCAACATTACAAGTGGACAACATTTAGGTGAGATTTCTCAGTGACTATGGAGTGTATAAGATTTGAAATGTATAGCAGTAAAAAAAAACAGAATGAAGGTTCACAATATCAGCTTGAATTAGTTTTAGAAATCCTGTGCTTGGTTTTTTTGCTTGAAAATACATTAAACATACACTTACAAAATATAATTCATTATATTCACAAACAAGTTTATTGATATATTGACGGGTTGGCTGAAAAACAAACACCTCAAATTAAAACAACAACATTTAAACATCATGTGATTCAGGCGGCCGAGCTTGGACTATATTGACAAAAAAAAAAATTCTACTTGATTTTTACCCCTGGATGCAAATAGTTTTCAATCATTCATAAAACTCTGCATACAAGTCTACAATAAGTAGTAAGTAATAGAGTCCATCATCTCGAAATCAGTGTGTTAGTGTATGGTCTTACTCAATAATATTTTATCATTTTTATCTTTTTCTTCGAAGTCCGATTCCTAAGCCGGATTCCTGAAACTATGGGAATAATCTCATGCATTTGTATGGGGATTTCGCCGTCTGACGTCATCAGTTTGTGGTAACGCAGAATACTGTGTAAAATTAAGAAAATAATGAGATTGGGTGGGAATTTAAAAATATATTATTAATTTCAACGTAGTAAATCACTATAAAATGACTATGCTAATTATATTTTTTGAATAAAATACAAAAACAGCTGCCATTTCCGTTTGCAAACAACAATTCAGTTCGGTGGATCTTTAAATTATTTTATTCATTCTACAATGTTTTTTTTCAGACGGAGCCATCTACACAAGATGGGGCAGAAGGTCTTGTCCAGATGACGCTGAACTCATATACTCAGGTGAGGGTATAATTTAGTTATTGCAACTTAGATTGTTTTAAACAAAATATGTTTAATAACACGCGAAGTACAGAAAAAAACACAAAGCAAAACAAGATATAATGCTCATATTGTATATGTGGTTTAATGTTGCTTATGTATCAAAATAACCGACGAACTAAGTTTATATAAAAAATACCTTAAAGATTTAAAGTCATTTAAAATAATAAAAATGAATTGTATTAACGGCACAACTGGTTTGTTATAGCACCGTTTCCAAGGCTATTAACTTGATTTGCATGGATTTATTCACCAGATGTCGTTATGGCATTTTACTCTTTTCTTCCAGTTTGCATATTCCTGTTTCAATAATACAAATAAATAGTGTGAATGGTTTTTGAACTTGTAAAGTTGATTTAGCAAGATATGCTTACAATGGAAGAGGTAATTAAACATATTAGCTCGTGTGTTGTAAGTGAAACATGCTAGTCAGCCCTGATATTGTCACACTATAACTAATACGGTACTCACTGTGTGTGATAAGACTTGCTGATAACTTTGAATTGTTTAATGAGGGGGGGGGGGGTGTACAATGTGATCAGTCACTCGCACGTATGGAAAGCTGATGTTTTACAGTTGAATTTTAATAAAAGACACTTTAAAAAAAAAATGATAAAAAACGCACCCAAAATAATAATAATAATAAATTAATAAAACATTAATGTTTTCGAAATATATGATATTTCGTAATTACCAATCAGAGTTAGTGACGAAATAAAACATCTATAATCTGTAAAATATGAATTATACATTTTTAGAAACAATACGGCTAAAATTTGTAATTGATGGCTAGTAAAAACATTCAAATGGAGCTGATAGTGTTAACTTACACCGAGCACAGTGTATGTTGTCCCCAAACTAGATACTGATGGCAAGTGCGCCAACAACTCATCACACGCTTGTCTGTCTGCACCCACCCCTCACCATCTGTCACATTTTAGGTGTTCTGTAAAATTAAAACGAAGCTGTCGGCACGAATTGCCAGACGAGATGGCAGTACATGGACGGACGTCTCACTTTGCACTGTCAGGAGTGTAGTGGTAAATGTACCCCTGTATAAAATATGTGTTTTCTACTACAGGTTTTGTGGGAGGTACATATTATAACGACGAAGGAGGAGCTAGCAACCACATGTGTCTAAGACCTGATCCTATCTTCAGACCGACTGATGAAGCTAGATCTACACGATCAGAAGTGCACGGAGCAGAGTATCATCATCCACCTAAAAGTCAGCTACATGACCACGAAGTACCGTGTGCAGTGTGTCAGGTGACACGCAGGTCTATGTTGATGATGCCAGGAACCAATCTATGTGACGAGGGATGGACGACAGAATATGTGGGATATATCTCATCAGAAAAAGGAGGTAATGCTAATCATCATCGCTCTGAGTTTATATGTGTTGATGATGATGCTGAACCTACCCCCAACAGCAGTCCTGATGATGACGATGGCATCCTCTTAATCCCAGCACAGACTATCTGCGGGTCTCTACCATGTCTACCTTATGTAGACAGTAAAGACTTACTCTGTGTGGTCTGTTCACGTTAACACAGACTATCTGCGGGTCTCTACCATGTCTGCCTTATGTAGACAGTAAGGACTTACTCTGAGTGGTCTGTTCACGTTAACACAGACTATCTGCGGGTCTCTACCATGCCTGCCGTGTGGTCTGTTCACGTTAGAACAGACTATCTGCGGGTCTCTACCATGTCTGCCTTATGTAGACAGTAAGGACTTACTCTGTGTGGTCTGTTCCGTTAACACAGACTATCTGCGGGTCTCTACCGTGTCTACCTTATGTAGACAGTAAGGATTTACTCTGTGTGGTCTGTTCACGTTAGCATAAAAACAAATGTCGCTCATAATTTTCTAATATCAGTAATCATTATTATAAATATGTAGATAGTTCATTCAAATTAAAAAGGAAGTAATCAGGCCTAATTACTAATCATGTGGACTTATATTGGCTGTGTAGTCGGTTTTCCCTAATACAGAAGAACACGTGCATTGATTTAATAAATATAGTCTAGGCAAACATGATTCAAATGTGTATGAATATCATGTTTTTTGACATTTTGTAGGACAACATGGCAAATTAATAATTAAAGAATTCCAGATTGTTTAATGAGATAAAATACAATAATGAAAAATAAATCCATGAGTTGTATTTTTAATCGACTAATTGCTGCATTGCCAATTTTGTCATTCATTGTCTCTTCATTTGGGTTTGATATTGTTCACACCAGCTGTTTATTATTAGATAGTTCACAAAGTAACATAAGCTTGAACTTGTAATGTTTACATCAAGCGTAACGTGCAGTACCTGTATATATGGTGAATTTCGATCGTCAGTTATATTTTGAAACAAATATAATAGTTCCAACTTTACTTGAATAGATATAGGAATTAATAATATAATATATCATGATATGATGTAATATAATAAAATATGGCATGGCATGGCATGGCATCATGGCATGGCATCATGACCGGCATAACACAACACAACACAACATAACATAACACAACACAACACAACACAACACAACACAACAAAACACAACACAACACAACAACACAACACAACACAACACAGCCCAACACAACACAACACAACACAACACAACACAACACAACACAACACAACACAACACAACACAACACAACACAACACAACACAGCACAGCACAGCACAGCACAGCACAGCACAGCGCAGCACAATAATATGATATGATATGATATGATACTCTATATTTTACTAACAATTTTTTTCAAATAAATGTCACAGACGTGTCAAAATAATCAATTATTGTCACCATGTGGATCTGCACTCAAGAACGAACTAACAAACAAATAAACAAAAAATAAACACACAAACAAACAAACGAACGAGCGAATGAACGAATGAATGAATCAATGAAAGAGAACTTCCTCCTTATCATGGATTAAACCGGTTTCTTTTAATTATGTATATGGTCACTAGATGTTCGTAAATATTAAAACAAAACGGGTAACCTCTGCAACGGACATTGCAAAATTAACTAGCGAATTATTCTAGCTACAATTCATTGTGAATGTTTGGAGAACAGTAATTTAAGAGATTTGCAATCACAATATCGCAACTTCATATAAATTAAATTTGCTGTGAAGTGGGCAATAGTCACAAGGTGACTCTGCGTGATCGGATATCAGTTAACATCTATTTATTTGCCAAAAACAAAATGCATTTGGTGGGTTCAGAATAAAAAACGAGTCAGCTGGATACTGATGACAACAACATGGTTATTATTTAATCCGACATATATTCGAATTCTGCGTAACAAGATAACTTTATCAACACTTGAAATAAACCATATTTTGTTAAAAAATAATAAACAGGTTGTGTAGAGTTCGTACCTAATTTTACTTAATTTCTGATGCTGAAAAAGGTTTATTGTTACTCAGAATTCAAATCGATGTTGAATAAAATATTGATCTTAACATTCTGATGGTTAACCGTGTCACGTTTTATTCGAGAACCAATCAATTAACCCGTGTTCTAATGCGAATAAAGGAATGCATTTGTTAAAAACTTTCTATACTGCATGTATAAAGCCACATTAAGAAGGACGGCTCTGATAGCATCAGTATGTGTAACTTCAGACAAAAAATCAAAATGACTATATGTTAATAGTTTGTAATGTTTTATTTAACTAAGTTCATAAGCGATAATATGTAGCATAAATATAGTTTTAATTTGAATCATATTATATATAGTTTCATTGTTTCAACTGTTTATTAGTTGTCCTCTGCGCTGATATTACTCTTATATACTACTATAGCAAACATGAGAAGATCCCGCATATTCATCTTACTTCTTTTCTATTTAAACTGTTGTCTTACTCTGAATATTATTCTGTATATATACTGAATAAAATGTGACTCGCCATGCGAGAAGGTACATCTCGGAGACATTTTTACAATTATTTATGATGTTATTTAACATTTGATTTTAATGATTACAAAACTAAGTTTAAAATATTAAATATATCTTAACACAAAAAGTATAATTAAATGACCCCACATCTTATGACCCGACATGCGAGAAGGTACACCTGGGAGTCTTTTTTTTACTAAAGTCGGTACCCACACTGAAAGAGTAAAATAGTTATAATAGCCGTAGACCCATAACATAGGTATTCAACTGAAGCAGAAAAAGCTAGCTAAGACAGTTATCGCGTTTTCCAATTAAAAAATCTCTTTGGTCTCCATGGTTTATACCAAACTATTAAGAGTTAATACAGAAGGCAACAAAGCATCAAATCTGGATCCGTGTGTCAAACTCTAGAATCCTATTTTACACATGTGATCTTCTAATTACAGCATTCTGTCAAGGAGAAAGAACCAAATTCGATAGATTCGTATATCTGAATATACGAGGCGCGCAGCGCCGAGTATATTCAGATATACGAATCTATGGTATTTTAGTTCTTTCTTCGACTTAAAATACACAAAATAGGTACATGTGCTCCAAGATTTGATATTAAAAATCTCAATTTTATAGTCAGCATGGTTAACCATGAAACATTAGCCATGCAGTGTCATGGTTAAACCCGTATATTGTGCACGACCTGGCCAGAAAAACAATAACAGTAGACTCGCAGATCCGAAGCTACTGTTTTAACAATAGATTGACGTCACCAGTGTATTTTGATCTACATTACAGACGCTATAGCACCGCATATCAACACAAATATGGTTGTTATGCCATCCATTTGCATCAAACTCATGTCATTGTGGTTGTTAGTTGGAGGATGTGATGAGTCGTTACAGAGGTCTGTATCACATGTGCATCTCCGCCAAGTAATGCCATCATCCGCCATATCCCTACACCCAACCTCGTCATCTCCCACACAGGCTCTGAATATATCCATTTTTGATACTGAAAAAGAAATCAAACTTTTTCTCTGCCGACCGTGAAAACAGGGAACGTTCACACAATGTTGGTTACACAAAGTGGGCCAGTGTAGCAGACGGTAGCCAACATTACTACAGCATTGGGTTGAACGTTTCATGTTTGATGTGTATAACCTAAAGTTATCTTTATTATATAGATATAAATGTGAATAGTCTGAAATTGTTGTAAAAGTGTAGCAGTAGTCAACATGATCTAAAAACCACGGTCACAAAATTACGCCACCAATGAACCAAGTGATACTACTACTACTACTACTACTACTATTATTACTACTACTACTACTACTACTACTACTACTACTAATACTACTACTACTACTACTACTACTAATAATAATAATAATAATAATATGATAATAATAATAATAATAATAATATTAATAATAATAATAATAATAATAATAATAATAATAATAATAATAATAATAATAATAATAATAATAATAATAATAATAATAACAGCAACAACAACAACAACAACAACAACAACAACAACAACAACAACAACGACGACAATAATAATAATAATAATAATAATAATAATAATAATAATATTAATAATAATAATAATAATAATAATAATAATAATAATAATAATAATAATAATAATAATAATAATAATAATAATAATAATAATAATAATAATAATAATAATAATAATTAGAATTAGAATTAGAATTAGAATAATAAGAATAAAAAGAATAATATGAATAATAAATGTTGTAGGGGGCAGCAAATTTGTTTTTTCTAGAAGGCTTTCGCAGAGCAAAACCAGAGATATAAGCCTCTTACAAAGGATTATTTTCCCTTCCTTGAGATGTTATGTAATATCTGTAATCTATATGTAATAATTAGCAAAAAATGATGCAACATCCAATAAATACAACATATGTAGATTACCTGCGTATGTAGCTGTCATTTCCATACACGTCTTGCACCCGTATGTTATAGTATCTGTTGTTGAGAGATCTGGATTCTGACAAGACGGCTGCGGATACACCATATCGCTGTGGGTACAATAATAACACGTGATCCCCTCACTCACTAAAGAAAAAATAATAATAGTTAGTGAATAATCACTTGGGCTCTTTCTGACAAAAAAAATCAAATAAGCTCACAATTGAATTCACATTGATTAAACTAAAGTCACAGATTAAAGTAAATAATAGTAACAAAGATGAGTTTATGATTACTATCTAAAGCAACTCTCACACAAAGAGTTGACAGCCGAGCGAAGTCGAGCTGTATATCTGGCGCGTGAAGCTCGATCTGTTAACATGGTCAAAGTGAGGTGTAAGAGTTATTTACCAGTTAAGTACGAATATACCTCATATCAGGTATGCTCAGCTACCTACGCTGTTTCCATCAAAGCTGCTTACGACAATTCTACAGATATTTTTTATGGCTTATCCTAGGTTTTTCTAATCGGTTGATTCTATGGATTAAAAAAATCAAATTTACGCAAGCAGTCTTTATCTTTTCCATGACACCTAAATTGTTTGCTATTTCGCCTGTCAAATCAATCACTGATTTTGCTCTTGATAATAAACAGCGGCCCTCGGCTTACACCCAGAGCTGCTGTTGACTATGACAGCGCACTTCCGGTGAGTGTTTATTAACACCCGGGCATTTATAAACGGTCGGACTTGTTCACTTGTGTACTGCCGTGCAAAGCCAAAAGGCAGTATCTGCTTACTTGTTAAGTAAGCAGATACTGCCGTCTCCCTTTTCACGGCAGAATACCAAAGGGACCACCCCAATAAAATATCGTATTACAGTGCATAACTTCATATGAATTTGCAATATAAAAAAGCAGTTTAGTTAACTATATAATAATCTACTATCTAGTCGTTTTTGAACTGTAAATTTCCGCAGAACTTACCTAGGAAGTGAGATCAATGACTGAGCTCATGTATTGTATCTCTGTTTTGTGCACTAATCGTGTGTACAAAAATGATGACACATAGAAAATGGAAATCACGCATACAATTTGACTATCACTATATCTACCACCTTATGGTATTAGCAGATTGTACCGGCAACGTATACACTTTTTAGCAATGACACTTTAACGAGGTGGGGATCAGTGGTCAGAAAAACTATTTTCAGAGATTTCTACCAATTAAAGCATCGTATTTCACAGATTCTGCTTCCCAGGTACATAAGTAAGTAGTTATGTGTTGTGTCAATTTATACATTATACCAAATCTGATATAATTAAGAGGAAATACCTGATATTATGGAATAAAATGTACAGTTAACCAGTCATATTGGCCGACCGTTTATAAACGCCCGGGTGTCTATAAACAATTGCCAGAAGTGTGCTGCGAGTACTTATTTACGCATGATCGTTTTTAAATGGGCGGCCGTTTATAAACGGCTGGACGCGTACCTGCTTAAATCATGTTATTGTTATAATAATAAAGACGACGCGCTCCCGGTGTGGCATTTAAGGCACACCTCTCTTCTTCCATTTAAGATTTAGTGCCATAACAAGCAGGTGTGAACTCGCGACAACAGTAAATGTGCAATCACTATGGCCTGTGTATGAAGGCGACGTAGTAATGGTTCAGAGGGGTATATGACGACTTCTAAAGAGCAGCATGGTACTCACGAATGGCGATATGTCGCTGGAGAAAGACAACAAAATTTGTCCAATTTATTTTGTATTCTTATATTTTTTTGGTAATTCCACAAACTGCGTTTTTCTCGTCCGTGACAGATACAGGCTTATTTAGTATTAATATTATACATTTATGTTTTTTAATTACATAATTAATAAAAATTATTATGAAGTGAAATTTTCAGAGCAAGCGCTGCATTTGTGTGGTGAATTCTGATTCTGAGTCAATCAAACTATCAGAAACTCAGATTTTGCGCCCTATGAAGTACCAGAAATGCATAATACAGTCAGATAGTACCTTTAGTAGCCTACGTTTACTATAAAAATATTTAATTGTTTTGTAACCTGTTTAGTACCTTCATCCAAAATACAAAAATTTTATATTTTATATCTGCTTATTTCATGCACCTATGCAAATTTGTATATAATATCAATAAATCGTCTCCTGATTGCGACAAGTGTGAAACTCTCAAACTTTTATGTATTACTATAAATATATTACATTTTAAATGAATTATCTTTAAGCTACGTGTATACATTACCAGCGATACTGCAACATAATATCAGTAACAGTGTATGTAGGACGGCTGTCATTTTGTCTGCAGTGTGGGAATGTAAGAGTCGATTAAGGTTCAGCTGAAAGAATGGAAGGTGATAGTCACTCGCCTGGCACTCACATAATGCCAACGTATATTTATTTACTAATATCAATTATTAATCGTTATACGGACCACCTGATCTGATGCACGTAAGTGAATCTGTTAATCTAATCATCGGCCAATCCTTACTCTTGTAGATTAGGCACACCCATCAACCGCTCTCTGAGAGGGCAATCCTAACAAATAAAAGATGTTGCATAAACGTTTGGCTAATACTGGGCCAGCTTCTCGAGAGGTGGACCAACATTAACCCAGCATTGGGTCAATAAAGTAACACAGAGTCAACAAAAGAAACACATTTGCCAATCACATCCGGGTTGACTCAAAACCTAATAACCTAACGTCTGAGCGGAGTCTGTAACATTGACCAAGTTAATAATAATGATATGCTGTATATGATACCATACAAGATATACTGTAGCTTGCTTTAATGAAAAAACTTCATTGATAAGCGTCTTTGCATATTGATATAATTTAGCAATCGCATACTTGGTGTGCCATTTTTTAATGTGTCTTTTTATCCATATTATGTAGGATTCATGTGAATGTACAAGAATGATTATTTTGCTAATATGGTCATATGGTTCTTAATGTACCACTCGGTTCCTACATATACTGTTCTTAATGTGCTACTTGGTTCCTATATATACGGTTGAAAATGTGCTACTCGGTTCCTATATATACGGTTCCAAAAAAAATGAAGTGCCACGAGAATTAGCAAATTATATTTCATCATTTCATCAGATAATTCAATTTGAGCTGGAAATTGCATCAAGAATTTAAACAAAATTTCACAGAAATTCAAAAATATGGTAGATGTCCAGGTAACCTTTAAATTATATTTTGGAGATTTTTATTTCCTTATTATTTGAAATATTTTTCGTAATCTGAGGCTGTAAATATCTTTGCATTGGATAACATCTCAAACATTCAATGTTATATATCTATGATATCATAAATGGGCTTTAGGAACACGAAAAATAAAACAATAAAAGGTATGCGAAAAATCAACCCACACAATTGATAAAGTAATAAGCGAAAAAAACACACTGACAAATTATGTCCACAGCCAACAGAACTGATTAAATTAAAAAACATCATACACATTTCTGATGGGTGGCGTTTTTTAATGCGACTTATGTCAGTCTCACTTGTATAGATTTTTTAACGCATTTTATTCAATGTAAAATATACTGTCGGTATAAATAAATAATTCTAATTAAATTTAAATGTTATCATTTTAAATATTATGTTATTATTTTCTTTGTTGCGAAAATTCCTTCGACGCTATTTATTAAAATGCAAGACGACAAATAACATTGAATAATTCTGAAACAATGAGTTGATGTTTCCATGACCAATCCCTAATATTAGTGGTTTGAATCATTAGTATATGCCAACTCTCAAGTGAAGTTATCAGATGGGTTATCAGAGAATCAACAAACACGTACTGCTATCAGAGGCGATCTCTCAAACTGTTATCTCTGAAATGGTTCAGATTTTATATGTTACGATAGCTTATACAAATACACCAAATGGCCCATACACTGTTAGTGATACGTCATGAGACCAAACTGTGCACGTGTGTTTAATAACACTTATATTCTATATTATATAATTTAATTTGTTGCAAACTTGAGGTTATACGTATATCTGTACAATTTGAATACAAATATATGTAAGTCTTCGGAATTAAGGATTTAAGAACAAAGCCAAAGGCTAACAACCAGCCTAATAGTGCGGCAGCCAAGGGGGTGACATAGTTTTAGCTGATATTTTTTTTCTTTCGATTATGCATGGCTAGCATTCCTATGATATTATCTGGGTTGTGAGTTTCAGGGATTTTTGATGCGGCCACTAAAGTCATCACATCTTTATCAATAATTGAGATAGAGACGAGATTATTTTTCGGTATTAAACAATACAATAAAACATTCGATACATTTATTTAACATCCTGATCATGCACAGTTAAAAATGGCCGCCATGAAATCACTGAAGTTGTCATATCTTCGTCAATAATTGAGATAGAGCCAATATTATTTCATCAAACCATGTTTTCGGTATCAAGGAATACAATAGCACACACACGATATCTCTATTCGACATAGTTAGCATACAACGTTCAAAATGCCCTCCATAACAAATCTTCCTTAATATTTGAGATCGAGGCTTGCATTTTGTTACCAAACCATATCAATCCCTAACAAAGCGCAGAGAAACATGAAGCGGTGGCCCTGGTGTAGTGGTTAATGTTGTTTGACTGTCACATCAAACATTCACCCCCCCCCCCACCTCTGGTATGGTGGTGTAAACATGTTTATTTCCACACACTCAATAATTCACTACTGTGGGGAGCCTCCGTTATGTGAAGTAGCGTGTTTGCTCTCAGACTGCCATGGCTCGAAATGTAAATCGTGGTCTAGACGGCAGTGCCATCTGATTTATCTCACTATCCTTGGTGGATAATCCTGGTTCAGTTAAAGGGACTAGCCCAGGTCTAAAATCATCAAAAAATCGGTGATTTTATTTTGGCTTCTTAATATGACCATATGATGTAAACATGTCCGTAGACTAGAACTGCAAAAGTTTTAAATTTTTGTACTGCGCATTCACCAGTAAGACTAGATATAGAGGCGAACTTCCTGATTTCTAATTATTGACAACCATGTCAAAAATAGGAAAACACGGGAATTTCGTCTCTATATCTAGCCTAACTAGTGAATGCGCAGCACAAAAAATAAAAAACTTTTGCAGTTCTAGTCTATGGACATGTTTACATCATATGGTCATATTAAGAAGCCAAAATAAAATCACCTATTTTTTGATGATTTTAGACCTGGGCTAGTCCCTTTAAGTCTGTAGTACAATAGGCCTATGTGCGTATAGTCATTCTCCTGAGGCTCATCCATTCATTGGCAAAGTTAAAAATTATAATTTAATTGTCAATAAGATTGAAGAACAGAAAATTAAAACAGCTTGGTTTCATTAGTCACGCATGTTTCAGTAGCAGTTCTATGATCTAAAAAGGGGGAACGTTTTTTTTACATTTCTTAAGGCATTTGGTAAAAGTTATGAGCGAGTGAGTGAAAATATTTTGACCCTGCTTTTTCGCTGATATCATGAGAGAAGAAAGCCCTCCTCCCGCGAATTGCTGTCGCAATTTTCGACTTGCAGTGGATGAAGATGACTCGAAGTGGGTGGTAAATGAAAAAAAAATTGATATTAATAAAATAGCTCCATGAACATTTTCGATCTAAAACCCCCTTGATTTTGGGGATTAAGTAATTCTTCAGAGATGCAAAATGATGCTTTAATGCATCGTGAGGACTTAAAGGGTTAACATTTGAATAATATATAACGTCATCATTACAACGATTTGTATGACCTGTATTTTTTCTGTACAAACCTGAACATGTTGCGTTTGCCATTTCAATCACAGTCATCAACAGCACAGCGTAAGCTGGCGTCATATGAATGACCGACATTTACTTGGTTGTATTTTATAATCTCAGATGAAGGTGAAAATGGTGTGTGTCTTAGGTCTCCAGAACACCAACTTTATACTGCGTGAGTGTGTGGTGAAAAGGGCGCTAGTGATTGTGGTGAATGACATGTCCTGGTAAACACTCACAATTACAATAAGTGACTCTGGTCAAGTAACGCCCCCACCCCCCCCCCTCTCCAGGTCTCAGCTACATCCTGTTGTAATGCATCCATAGACAGGTGATCTAGATGAAGGAGGGATATCGCGAGGTGACATGTGAGTGAATGAGTGACCGGGGTTCTGCAAATTTGTGGCATTATTTGATAAATGATTCAGACGCAACAAAACGCAATTAAATAATATTCAACCTAAACTATAATAGAAAAAGGACTTTTTCCAATCATTTTACATTCAAACTGATATTTCCGGAACCTGATATATACCTCACACACAGCAGTAACAATAAATCTGCACTATATTACAAGTTTTTTTGGGATGTTTTTGTGCCATAATTTGTGTTATCTGTATACTATTCCACTGAACATGCTGAATAATATGCGAATGTGCAACGCTCAACATATTCAAATCACTGTTTCCAGAACAGTGATTTCAAATCACTGTTTGGGCGTTGATTTGGGTTGTCTTGAGAGTCATCACAGCAAACAATATGTATGCTATTCCACTGAATGATATGCGAATGTGCAACAGGCAGGTCGATTTATCTAACCGTCTTAGTCAGTAGAGTTTTTCAGTTTTTTCTTCCATGAAATTTTGTCTAGTTTTCGAATCTCGCATTCTTACTTGCACATTACTGGAAGGTTCCCATGGTAACGTCTTTTTGACAAATATGGCGAAAAAATGTATTGTATCTCTAAGTAAAAGTATTAGGCTAGCATAATACTACTTTTAAAATGCAGTAGATATGTAAAACCAATGCAAAATGTAAGTAAGGGGTCTTGTCAAGTCAAATAAAATCCAAAAATCCGAGAAAAACTCGGATTAATGGAAACATTTGGAAACATGAAAAGAACACAAAAAAAACAAAAAAAACACAACATTTACAAAAAAAAATGTAATCCGAGTTGGGGCTTGACCCACCCACCCACTTTCGACTTTTTCTCGGATTTTTGGAATTTTTTTAATTTGACAGAGCCCCTAAGTACCCCTATCCTCAAACATGATTACAAATAAAGTGGAACTGCAAAGTTTGAAGGTTAATATGGTTACCATGAAAACCACTTTTAATAAAACAAATTGATTGCAATATATTTATGCCATGATATTGTTGTTTTGCTAAACGTTTAACGTGTTTATAATTGCAATTTCTGGAATGTAAATATAGAAATTATATATCTTGATATAAATATATCTATATGTACTGGCACCTTCTCTCTACTAACCAGTTAAACACTGAAACTCGGGAACCACCCCGGCCCTCCACTGAATTCCCAGAGAGGAGGGGCGCCAAAATCTACAATAGTTTGTACAATCATAATTGTCTGAGCACATCAGCGGAATATATATATTATCTCCCCGCCTAGGAGCAAATAGAAAGAAGATGGGCTGGGCTATGCGTTATTGGGATATCACCCAGAGGTCATATCAAGGTCATTCTCAGCTCAGCTCAAGGTCAAACTGGTAAAGCCTTGGAAAATATTCAATTTTTGCACTTTTTAACCCCTTTGTTCCGACAGATCGGTACCAATTATAGCCTTGACCCCTTTTTAGAGTAAAATTATTTTTTTATGGCTGATTATTAATGATAAGGTAAACTGTTGGATGAATTTGAGAAATCTTTAAACATTTGCGCTAGAGGGCAACATTCAAGGTCAAAGGTTAATTTCAAGATCAATATGAGTTTGCAAGAAGTGAAGGTAGGAACAAGTGCGATACCTTTTTTTTGTGTAATTAATACTAGCAAATCTATTTTTTATATTATTTACATGATTCAAGGGTATCTTCAAGGTCAAAGATCAATGTCAAGGTCAATTAAACAAAAATATGATTGTTACCAAATAAGGCTAGGACATGTGTAATACCTCTTTTTATGTGATTATGACTGGGAAATACATTAATGGTATTATTTTGGTGATTGAAGGTCATATTCAAAGTCAAAAGGTCAAAATCATTACAGTAACCTTTTTTACCGAATACAAATAATATCTCGTTTTGGTGAAATTTTGACTGGATAATTCGTTTATGGCATTATTTAGTTGTCAGGTTCAAGGTCAAAAGTCATTAAATCGAAAAAAAAAAAAAAAAAAGTAGAAATAACCAAATATTTCATGTAATATTAATTGGAGAATCAATTTTTCTAATAGCTTTGATGATTAAAGGTCGTGTGAAAAGAGGTAGGCCTCAGCGACCTAAAATGGAAAATCCATTTATGTTTAGCTTTTTACTGTTGTGATACAGCTTCATCTTCAAAGTCAAAACGTCAATTCCAAGGTCAAATCAGCGGGAATATTATTCTAACAAATAAAAACAGCAAACAATGTAATACCCTGTTCTAATTTGATAATTACTAGAAAATGATAGTAGTTAATTCCAAAGTCCGATTTCTAAAACCTTTTTCCTTAAATAAAAAATAAATGTGTAATATATATTTCAACGCCTCCCCATCACCTTTTAACGTTTTAATACATCTCAATCGGCATTTAACTCCTCTCAGGCACCCTTGACGCTTCCTCGTCGCCTTTCAACGCATCCCCATTGTCCTTAAACGCTTGTCCATTGTTTCCCCATTGCCATTGAGCAACTTTCCCTGGCCTTTTGATGCCTCTTCGTTGCTCTTTAACGCCTCTTTAGCGCCGCTTTGTCACACTTTTAAGCCCCATTGTCATTTAACACCTAGATATGTCGCCTTTCAGTGTCTTTCAGTTGTCCTTTATCTTTTCTTTGTTGCCTTTTAATGCTTCATCTTCGCCTTTTAACGCCTTTCATCACCATTTAATGCCTGCAGCACGTCGCCTTTTAACGCAACCCGTTGCACTTTAGCCTACCTTCCGTCGCTTTTTATACATTGCGTTGCCCATTAGATTATATTATTTAGCCTTTCGGTCACACTTTAACGCCCCTTAATCAGCCTTTAATGCATCTTCGCCGCTCTTTAATGTTTCTCTATTGTTTTTTGTCGCCTTTTAGTGCTTCTTTGTAGCCAATTAACATCTCATATTGCCGTTTAACGCCCTTTAATGCCTTTACGTCGTTGTTTAATGCCTCTCCATTGACATTTAACGCTTTCATCTTGCGCCCTTTAACACGTTCTCGCCTTCCAATCGCTGTTTAACGCCTTAATTCTCATCACCATCTAACGTCACTGCCTCACTTTATTATGTTGAAATTGAAGGCTTTCCCGTCGCAATTTATTGCCTTTTCGTCATTCTCCGTTGACGTTTAACGCCTCTCTGTCATCTTTTAGTGCCTCTTCGTCGCATTTAACGTCTCCACATTGCCCTTTATATAATGCTTTTAAGTAACTTTTAAATACCTCTCCATCAAAATTTTGCCGTCATCATTTAACGATACTCTGTTGCCCTTTATTGCTTGTTATCTTTAAAAGTGCTTTCTCGTCGCCCTTTAACGCCTTCCCATCACCATCTGACGTTTCTGCATTGCGCTGAACGCCTTCCAATTGCCCTTTGATGCCTTTCCATCGTCATTCAACACTTCCTCGTCGCCCTGTAATGCCTCGCCGCCACCTCTTAACGCACTCTGTCACACTTTAAATAATGCTTCATCATCACCAATAAATGACTTCCCATTGCCCATTAACGCCTTACCATCGTCAATCAACGCTTTCTCGTCGCCCTTAAATGCCACCCTATCACCCTTTACTGCATTCTCACAGCTTTTTGGAACCTTTCCATCGCCATTTAACGCCTCTGTGTCACCCTTTATGTCTCTTTGTCACCCTTTAACGCCTCTCCATTGCCCTTTGACAACTCTACGTTGCTCTGTAATGCCTTTTTGTTACCATTTAACGCCTTCCCATTACTTTTAACGCCTCTATGCCACCTTTGAAAGCCTCTCCATCGACATTAATTAGAGTTTTTCGTCGACATTTAACGCTTCTGTCTCCCTTTAACGCTTTCTCGTTGCCCTTATACGCCTCCCATCACATTTTAATGCCTACCCACTGCTCTTTAATGCCTCCCCATCAACATTTAACACCTCTCCATTTCGCCTTCTATTCACCCTTAAACGCCACCCCATTATCTTTTAACGCCTTCCTATCACTTCCTAACGCATTCCCATCTCCATTTAATGCCTCGATGTCGCCCTGTATGCTTATTTGTCGCCCTTTAACGTCTCATTATTGCCCTTTAACAATTCTATGTCACATTTTATGCCTTTCCGTTGCTATTTAACGCCTCCCCATTGCCCTTTAACGCCTCTATCTCAGCTTTTAAAGCTTTTCCATTGACATCTAACGCATTTTTGTCATCCTTTAGCACTTCCCTGTCACCCTTTAATGCCTTCTTGTCGCCCCTAAATACCTTCTTGTCGTCTTTTACGTGCCTATCCATTGCTCTTTAACGCCTTCTCGTCACCATCTAATGCCTCTCGATCGCCCTTTAACGCATGCCCATGACCTTTTACTGCTTTACCATCGTCACTTAACGCTTCCTCGTCGATTTTTAATGCCTCTCTGCCACCTTTTAACGCACCCCGTCGCACTTTAACGTGCTTCATTGTCTTTAAATGACTCCCCATTGCCCCTCAACGCTTCTCCATCGACCTTTAACACCTTTTCGTCGCCTTCTCCCATCTCCATTTAACAGCTTTGTGTCGCCCTTTATGCTTCTTTATCTCCCTTTAACGCCTCCTCATTTTCCTTAAACGTCTATACAACGCCATTTTACGCTTCTCTATCGACCATTAGCGACTGTGGCAATTTAACACCTTCTTGACACCCTGTCGTCCTAGCATCTTTAACACTTCCTTGACACACTTTCCTCGCTTCTCCATCGCCCGTAATCGCCTAATCCCCATTGCTTATAACCGCCTTCCCATCATCAATCAACACTTTCTCGTCACCCTTTATTGCTTCCAAGCCACCTTTCAAAGCACCTGTTTCACTCTAACGTCTCTTCGTCGCCCTTTAACACATCTACATCGCATTTTATTGCCTCTTTGCTACCATAAAACTCATAGCAGTCTGGCCGTTTTGACATTGGACGTCTGTGTGGTCTGGCCATTTTTGTGATTTTGAGACATATTCTCATACTCCTAATAGAAATTTAGAATGATGGCATATGTATTTCCCATATACCACAGGAACACACATACAATATATAACAGGAATACACATCAATTAATTGGCCAATATGACGTTGCCATGGTAATTGACAGGTATTTTGAATATGCTAATTAGGTAGTCAAATTTTCGGAAATTTTGTCTAAAAATGGTATTTTTGAGATCCAATGAGATTCAGGAGTACAACATTACATCAATTCACGCGAAATATATTAAAATACATCACAGACGGCTCGAAGAAGCATTCAATAGGGCTATACACACAAATTAATAGGGTAAATAAGTTTCAAGGGTAAATTGAGTGCGTGAGTGAGTGCGTGAGTGAGTGAGTGAGTGAGTGAGTGAGTGAGTGAGTGAGTGAGTGAGTGAGTTGATGAGTGAGTTGATGAGTGAGTGAGTGAGTGAGTGAGCGAGCGAGTGAGTGAGTGAGTGAGTGAGTGAGTGAGTGAGTGAGTGAGTGAGTGAGTGAGTGAGTGAGTGAGTGAGTGAGTGAGTGAGTGAGTGAGTGAGTGAGTGAGTGAGTGAGTGAGTGAGTGAGTGAGTGAGTGAGTGAGTGAGTGAGTGAGTGAGTGAGTGAGTGAGTGAGTGAGTGAGTGAGTGAGTGAGTGAGTGAGTGAGTGAGTGAGTGAGTGCCAACCTGCCTGCCTACCCACCTAACGTGGTGAAAGGATTATAAATTAGGAACGCACCATTAGATAACTGGGGGGGGGGGGGTAGAAGAAATATTAAAAAAAACAGTTTGTCGCCACAAAATTCAAAATAAAAAATTGTTGAAAATGTGGGCAAAAAAACGTTTGTTGACGGAATTGATGAAAAATATTTACCAAAAAAAATCAGCAAATGGTGAACTACAGAATAGGGAGGGTATATAATACGACACAATTTTATATTTCTGTTCTTCAAGGATACACTAAAAAATTGTCTCGCATTCATTGCACAAAAAGTCAAATTTTAATAGTCGCACGCTCCTCCCCTACATATATAATGGCGAGTACCTCTCTTGGCTGCACGCCGCCTTGTATCTTCACTTTATATTATGACGCTTTTATGGATCTAATTTTATTAGGAAAATTACTTAGAGTTGATCTTTGTAAACTGACACTTTAAATTTAATGTCAGGCCATTTTCTTTAGATTATTATACCTATTCAGAGGAGACTTTAGCCCTTGAATGCTTAGTGTAGAGAATACACAAAATACATTCTTATGTTTCATTGTTCTTACAGTGGCACAAATATTAATTTACAATTAATTTATGATCAATATAGGCCTGCATATACATATTAATAACCGCACTGTTGCGGTTTAAAAGTACGAGACACACATTACGAGACACACATTTAATATAGTTTGGGTGTTTGGCAATTAATCCGTGTAATATGCTCTATGATTGTCTTGAGGGTGTGTTAGGAGTAACATCTTTAAATTCTGCATCAATTCGAGTCATCCCCATTTTCCAAGCTGACTATTTTTTTACAATGTATGAAAAACGTACTGGACTGTATATGTATGTACAGTAGAGATCTATTACTACTAGGTAATCAACCACTGGGTATAGGTATGTACGGCTACCGGTCACCTCGTACCCATGTCATTAGTAATCACTATGACGCAACGCCAGATTTAAACAATTGCGTTTTTGATGGGGCGGTGGTTGACCATTCTCGCTAATTCCCCCTGACATGCGTGGCTCCTTAACCTTATCACCACATTTTTCAAATCTGTTTCACAGGTTGGTCAAAACTGTTCTACATGCGTCGTCGTGACATTTTCTACTTTTTGGGAATCTTCGCTAAATGTGATGAGACCCGATGAAAAATTCTTATAAAATTCTTATATAAAACTGTATAACTGCAGTTGTTGTCGCAGTTGCGCTTTTGAATGACTATTTAATACTGCCAATTGATTAATTTTGTTCATTATAATTTATTAATCAATCACAATTTTTTCCAATTAGCATTTTGATTTGTCACTACACAATCGATGAATCAATATGAACAATTATACAACGTATGCAACACATACATCATTGGATGATCAAAGTCAAGGTTCCATAAGTCCAGCATATAATATAACAAATTATTGCTAACAGGAAAAATGTTAAACTAAAACGGATGTGCTTTGTTAAAAAGATGTGGTTTAGGTAAACATTGGGCATTTTTTACGGCTACCCAGCAAACACGAGACGTTGAACCAATGCTGGGTTGATGTCCAACAACAACCCAACATTGGTTCAGCATTCAGGGGGAGCATTATTTAAGGAGGTGTGAAATGCTATGAAATATATATTAAACATATACCATTGTGTTTTTATATTCCCATAAGCTAGTAATCGATCATAATCATATAGCCATTAATAAGTGTTTATCGTGCCATTGGATATGGAAGGATGTATCTGCCGCTTTGCTAAGTATGAGATAGACAGATCTTATATATGAGGGGATGATATATCACGAACAGGCTACACAATACTTCGATCAATATAAAAAATACAACGTCTGCATAAATTATCAGATGATCAAACTCTAGGTTTCATAAATCCTGGATAAAACACAGGATTGTCAACTGTTTAACTGAAACGGATATACCTGTGTTATAAGTAAAGGTTTGAATAGTGATAATAATTTGATATTTGTATGCGCATATGGAGGGCATAACTTATGTTATATAATCTACATCAAAGGTCTATCCATGTTCTTTTTGTAGAAGACAGTAATCGATCACAATTATATATCAATTTATATATCGTAGTTTTAATTGTGGAAGGATGTATTTTGCTAGTTGACAGTAACATTATTTCATATCTTAGGGGATGTGTATTAATATCTATATCAGACTGACATGGTAGACACCGACATGTCGTCCATACTTGATATAATAATATGCTCTGTTTTTTCGTAAAGATATATGTTTTGTGTAGAAGGTTCATATCCTCTATCAGCTCACAATGGATGAATCATATTAACGAGTACAGACTACACAGAGTAAATCTTTGTCTGCCACATAAGGTATACATGGTACAGACCCACAGATCACTTGTGTTGGATAGAATAACACACCCAAGTCTTCATCAGGGCTGCTGTATGCAGTCATTTCAGCATCATCGTCCGTACACACAAACTCTGTACGGTAATGACCATTATTCACGGATTTTGTTGACGAAATATGACCTACATATTTTGTGGTCCATCCCTGGTCACATAGATTGGTTCCTGGCATCATCAGTACTGATCTACGTGTCACTTGGCAAATTACACACGGGACTTCATGATCTTGAAGCATACTTTTAGGTGGAAACCTATATTCTGCTCCATACACTTCTGCTCGGCTAGATCTAACTTCGTCAGTCGGTCTGAAGATAGGGTCACTTCTTAGACACAGATAGTTAGCGCCTCCTCCTGACGCACTGTAATACGAACCTCCAGCAAAACCTGTTGAGATGCAAAAGCCACACGTTAAATTCAATGAGACCTGTAAATTATGTTGCATGAATAAAGGTAAGTAATTCCTGCAGCGGTCACCTTGATGTCAATTTGATGTCATAAATTAATCAAGGTGTCATTTATGTCAATTTGATGTCATATATGTCCATATGACAATTTCGTAAAATATAATTTTAACTTAATTTTGCATTGCACTTAATGGGATAACAGTCTGTGTGTGTTAGCGCGAGAATTAACGCCACCTGGTGGCTGCAGCTGCAATGCGCACTTCACTCAGTCTCCTTCGACCTGCCGTCCCAGATGGAATACCCCTGTGAGTTCCTGAACAGCTCAGCAATGTTCCAGAATGGAGTTCATGAACTTTTTTCTTTAAATGTTCACGAACAATTTCAAAAGCAGTTAATGAGCTTTTTAGGAAAAAAATCATAATCACGAAATGTTCTTGAAAACGACTAGACAAATTTCATGAGCACATGATGAATTATTCATGAACATGGCACATTCATTAAGAAGTCTTGAAATGCTCATGAAATATTCTAGAAATTTTCATGTTTTGAAGTGTATTTTTTCATATTGGCTGGACTAGTATGATTTATATATGTTTTAAAGCGTGCTTTACACCTGAGAACTACAACCTATTTGTCTTTAGGGGCAAGGTCTGATTCATTTATATTACATTATATAATCTTTTAAGTAAGAACATATTTTGGCAATTATTGCAAGTTTCACCTGGTACGTATTTAACAGTATACTTATATATAAAAAAGATATTGCAGTGGAATAATTGGTAAGAATGGTTCATCAAGTCATATTATTTTTAATTCGGTTTATGGTTTGTTTTTGAAAGTTCACGAGGGACTTTTTCATGAACTGTGATAAATTGTAATGAACTTGATTAGTTTAATTATTTAGTTCACGGTTGTTCGTTAAAGTTCATCACTTTGCTAATTTATTATGAACTTGATAAAATCTTAATTTGTTCATGTCTAGTTCATGAAAGTTCATGAGAGCCAGTTTCATGAACTGTGATGAATTGTTACGAGTTTGAAATTTTAATCTAGTTCATGGTTTGTTCATCAAAGTTCATGAACTGTAGTGAACGATAGCCTAATTACCCTGGCGAGTATGTTGTCAACTACGCAATGGTTAATTAACTAATTGATTAGAAAAATGAGACTTTCTGAGTTAGATTATCAACCACAGAATACATAATATCCTAAAATAATTAGGTTCTCAGTTTTCTGTTCAGTTTTGTGTAATAACGTGAGGCTGGGGGGATCTCTTTTTTAATTAACAAAATGAAGCTTAATTAGCTTGCTGTGTTTAGTTAGGAAGTAACCTCAGAAAAATATAATCCTCAAACAAGATACTATATGTATTTTACAGGTTAAAAGTCTTAGACCCAGAAGTTAATGAATTTTCAGCATGAACATCAGCATGAACTTAGTTTGTGAACATCATAAACTTTATAGTTTAAGTGTTTTTTTTAACATTTAATGATACGCTCATGAATCATTCAATGCCACATTTTCATGAGCTGTTCATGACATATCCATGCACATTTAAAAAACATATGCATGAATATATCATGAACAGTACACAAAAGAGCTCATGAGCTGTTCAAGAAGTATCCATGAACATTAAATGTCCATTATTAATTCATGAACACTATTTGCTGGAATGGTTCATCACATTCACATGAATAGTCCATGAGCAGTTCATGTGAATATGATATCTCTGTAGCATGAACTATTCATGAGCCATTCCAGTAAATAGTGCTTATGAATTAATTATGAACTGTCCTGGGTCATTTAATGTTCACGGACATTCCTTCAACAGTTTATGAACCCTTTTGTGAACTGTTCATGAAATATTCGTGAATAGAGTTCATGAATAGAAGAGGAGAGGAATTGCCTTTGTTTTAATAAACATCTTTGTCTTCTATTTTTTGTAAATGTGAGGCACTCTCCACGGCTGTGGCCATCACAATAATAATAATCAAATATAAGACAAATATAATTTATGTTATTTGTAAAATTTATTGAAATTGCCAACTATTCGTAAAATGGTATTTGCATCTTATATTATCCACCAATGAATTATGTAGATTGATTTAGGACAACGGATGATGATCTTATATGTTCCTATATGTTCCTATTTTCAAGTGGGCTAGTTTTCGTTACAGCTGATTAAATAATATTTACATAACAACATCATGTGACCCTTTTTAATGCTCTATATATTACACTTATGTTGTTTACACTTTAATCAACTCTGACCTTCGTATACGAGTTCAGCATCATCTGGACATGACCTTCTCCCCCATCTTGTGTAGATGGCTCCGTCTGAAAAAAACACACGTTTACAGTATATTTTAATTTAAATATATAAGTGATGTTTTAGAAATGTATTTAAAATAGTTTATTTTTAAATATGTATGGTCTGATATGACAGTTGGTATTATGTATCGCTAATCCTTGGGACATTTTTAAGATGTTGTGTCCTTGGGCAAGGCACTTCACCCTCAAATGCTTCACTTGACTCAGGTGAAAATAAGTACCTGGTAGGACAGAGATGGCAATGTGTACGATAAGTTCAATGCGCCGAAACGACTGCAGGACTGTATGCTCTCCGTGTAGTTGCACCTTTACTTTTTCAATGACATCTCGACAATGTGCATATCAACATATTAGGCACTGAATGTTGGATATTCGTTGTTACTGAAGAGAATTATTGTACTCCATAGCTACTAATGGTTTATTATTTGCTTTATTATCAGGGTCTAGAAGGTCTCCCATCGGCAAATTAGGCACCGAATATTGGATGATGGTAACTATACACCAGAAGTATTATACTCCCCATATAGGCCTACTGAAGGTTTATTTGATAACTAGAAATGTACGAAGACATCCCCTTCCGGTATACCCCCCCCCCCTCGCCGAGGGATAAAAAGTCGATGTGGTATGGATTTATGTCTCGTATTCATCACATGATGGGGTGTGGAATTATAGCAATAGACGTATTACAGTGAAACCACAACACATATTCACAGAATTATTGTGGTCATTCTTTTGAGCAAACTGAGTCATACTGACCTGGATATGATGGATCTGTGTTGGTCAATGAACACAAAGGTGATCCATTGATGGTACAGGTTCTCAGGATTGGGTCGAAGTACGTGTTTTGGCCGTTGTCATTTTCACAAGGAATGTTATCTCTCATGAATTCGCCTTCTTTACAGATCACATAGACGTCACAGCCATGACATGACTGGTACCTTCCTTCAGGTCTGCCTACACAGCTCTTGATACAGTCAGCACCAGTTGTCATTTCATCTGAAAACAAATATTAAGCAGTTAAAAAAGAAGTCCAACTTCATCCTCTATATGACTTTTACCCTTTTTTTATTTGCTAACCCCCCCCCCCCACACACACACACACACACACACACACACACGCACACACGCACGCACATACGCACGCACACATGCATGCAAAACCGTTTGGTGACGATGTTTTTCGATGTTTACATGTGTATTGTCACGGTTTAGTTAGAATATATCTTCATCAAACAGAAACACTTTTTTCTTTATTACCTTGACTTTTGAAATATGCTGGACGTGTTTCGATGGTCAGAACGTTTATTATTATTTGTCACTGCATGTAGACATATTTTGTTCAGTCAATATTTCATTGAATTTATTAAAAAAATAGATAAATACTATCACGGTTACTTTGTAATGGTGTCACGGTTTCTCAATGATAGCTTTTTATAGTGGTTTAGAGATGACAGTTTTTTTTTGGTTCCAGGAAGAACAATGTCGCTGTATTTATTGCCACCAGAAGACATTCACGGGTATGATGTGTCTTACAAAACAGAAGAGTCATTTTTGGTTACTACTAATTAGGAATTACACACCCCACCTAGTAGTCCACCAGATAGTCCAATGACAAAAACAGTTCAGTGACAAAAGCAAAAGTAGTTGAAACACAGTCAGAACTAACAATAATTATTGGTAATGAGTTCGTATCTGTTACAGAGACCAAAGACTGATTACCTCCTACTGTTATATGTATACATACGTTTTAAGGTATATGTATCACTTCACTGTGGGCGAAACATTTTTTAACATGTAAAAATAGTACTAACTGAAATTCCATGTGGGTGTGGATACATGTACACTTCAAAGGCAATATACTACGAAATGTTACTTCTGACTTTCACAATCTCTTTATGGCGACTAAGAGTTGACCTCCATTTGTAGTTTTTTTTCACATTCGCATATCAGTGTGATTTGGCTGTACTTCCCCTGTTTATCTGCCACATTCATGTTTGCGATTTTCAGCACAGGTAGCAGAATGAAGATTTATAACCAAAGGGATTTATTCACTTATAACATTTGTGGGGTTTACTGCCCATAGGAGAGTTAATATGTCCATAAAATGGGCCTTATCTATGAATATTTTATGGCAATATCGATAAGAAGAGCTCTGTTCGGCTTGGTGTTTTTTAATCATATATGTCGTCGCAGGGATTGGCCAGTGCCGTATTCAAAAGAACACTGATCACATTTTATTTTTTCATCTTTGTGCTGATTCAGCATATAATATGCCGCTGCAAATAGTTTTTTCCTGCAAATGATTTACCGTAGTGGTCACACTTGAATTCATAATGTGGTGTCACAATGTACAGTCGAGATGTGGCGACTCCTATTGCCAATGTATACAGATGAAGACGAGTATTGGGGGCACTGCTTCGTCACCAAACATATAAAATCCTTTGTTGACAAGATACAGAATTATATATGCCATCAAAACGTAAAGTAAATAAAGTGCTAGTGTCCGCAATAACAGCACAACAAGTGCAATAAGCAGTTAAGGTGGGTTGATGCTAGAAATTTGATCATCATGGAAAATGCAATAAGCAATAAACAGCTAAAGTGGGTTGATGCTAGTAATATGATCATCATGGAAAATGCAATAAGAAATAAGCAACTAAAGTGGGTTGATGCTAGTAATTTGATCAACATGGAGCGTGCAATAAGCAGCTAAAGTGGGCTGATGCTAGAAATATGCTCATCGTGGAGAATGCAATAATCAGCTAAAGTGGGTTGATGCTAGTAATATGATCTTCTCGGAGCGTGCAAAAAGTAGCTAAAGTGGGCTGGGGCAAGTAATTTGATCAACATGGAGCGTGCAATAAGCAGCTAAAGTGGTTTGATGCTAGAAATATGCTCATCGTGGAGAATGCAATAATCAGCTAAAGTAGGTTGATGCTAGTAATATGATCCTCTCGGAGCGTGCAATAAGCAGCTAAAGTGGGTTGGGGCTAGTAATTTGATCAACATGGAGCGTGCGATAAGCAGCTAAAGTGGGTTGATGCTAGAAATATGCTCATCGTGGAGAATGCAATAAGCAGCTAAAGTGTGTTGATGCTAGAAATATGATCCTCTAGGAGAATGCAATAAGCAGCTAAAGTGGGCTTATGCTAGAAATATGATCCTCACGGAGAGTGCAATAAGTTGCTAAAGTGGGTTGATGCTAGAAATATGCTCATCGTGGAGAATGCAATAAGCAGCTAAAGTGGGTTGATGATAGTAATATGATCCTCACAGAGCGTACAATAAGCAGCTAAAGTGGGTTGATGCCAGAAATAAGCTCATCATGGAGAATGCAATAAGCAGCTAAAGTGGGTTGATGATAGAGATATGATAAACATGGAGACTGCAATAAGCAGCTAAAGTGGGTTGGGGCTAGTAATATGCTCGTTTTGGAGAATGCAATAAACGGTTATGTGGATTATGATCATCACTAGCAACAACACGCTATAAATATAACAATAAACAGCTGAAGTGGATTGAGGCTAGTAATGTGATTAGTATGACAAAGCATCCTATCCCTTACAGCGCTGTGATATGCTTATACCATACATATTTTAAAAAAAATCAATTTGAAATCATCATAAATGTCTTAGTTAGCTTTTCCACTTCATTATGATTTTTTTTTCAGTGCGGGGAAGCGCTGTAATATTTGTATTTAAATCATAAAGATCAAATGGGTTTTTTCAACTTGAATTCATCATAAATGGCTTAGTTAGCTCGTTACGCTTCATTGCGATTTTTTCAGTGCGGGGATGAACTTTAGACTCGGAACAAAATAGATTTATCTGCTTATTCAATAACCTTGGTAACATGTGTAGGACCTATATATATATATATAAATAAATATGTTGAAAATTACAACAACAATGCCGTAAATAAGTAGGTTTGAATTACTCTCAATTGAATCGCTTGTCATCTATACTATTATTATGAGCTCTATTTGTAACACCTACCTGGACATGTTCCACTTATCATTGCAATCATGGTCATCAACAACCAACATAAGATTGGAGCTGTCTGGATGATATTCATGTTCTTAGTGACGCTTTAAAATCTCACAGCAAAAGTATGTGATGTGTGTCTTCGTTGTGTGTAACACTCGATTTGTGTGTTTTGAATAACTGAGGAATGGGATTCGTTACCATCAAGTCACCTAAGCTGGGATTAGTCACATATAACATCCGATTTGTAGGGCCTACTCCCTGAATGCCTGGCGACCGTTTCATTGGGTCACATGACCTGGGTGTAGTCACATGAACTGAGATTTATTGTCAGCTTAAAGTGGAAGTCAACAGAAAACATCATGTAAATAAGTAGTCACATGAGCTGAGATTTCCTGGGAAGATTAAATAGCTCCACATATGCTCAACAAACATGACGCACCCTGTGTCACCTGGTTATTACCACCTTGAAGTGCGAGTCAACAGAAAACAGCATGTAAATAATACACAGATCACAAATGTGTGTATTATGTTCACAGACGTCACTGTATATTCTGAGGCACAGTAGGTGCTGCAATCTCACACTTTAAACGCTAAGCAACTAATCCGTTTTATTAACATATTAAATCACTGTAATGTGTATTTCAACATCAAAATATGCAATTGTTTTGTCTAAAATTAAACAAATATGAGCATTTGTCAATTATTTGGTTTAATAATAAACAAATATAAGTAGTTTTCACCCGTGGGTCGTGATAAACGAGATACAACACCCAAGTGTGTGGAAATTTAAATTATATATATATATTACTTATCACATAAAGGGTTAAGCCTTTGTTATACATATACATAGACAGCTGTCGTCCGCAGTACTCCTTCTGTATTTGGCTTTCATCGGTGATTTATGAAGACCATAACTAATATTTACATTCAACAACATTTATGCGACCTTCGCGGTGACTGTTAATATTTATTTCATAGTGGGTGGCAGTCACGACTTTTCATAAATAGCTTCCTGGTCTTATCGGCCCGACTGATATGATGTCGGTTGAATTTAGCAATGTAAAGCAGGTGCAAAACGTTAACCAACGTTTGTTTAATGTTGGACAAGCGTCAGAGCTCAGCTTTGAGGGATGATTGATGAAGATCATTACTAATAGTTACATTTTTGAACAGACGTTTCAGCATCTTTGTCTGTACGTCATGGAGCTCTTAATAGCGAGCTTAGGCCTTTGAAAGTCACATTCATAATTAAACTGGCAATGCATATTGCTGGAATTGAGGAAAAAGTGGCCGGATGATTTACTTCTGAGTTTTTTACTTCTCTGGGCCTAACTCATTCGAAAAAATGTGATGCAGAAAACATTGTTTTTATAAAACTATACGTAGTAGGCCTATTTTTATTGAAAATATATTTTTATGATGGGTAAATCTGCCGATTGAAGAACAACAATAGTGATGTATATAACAACATTTCATGAGCACAACGATTTGACAAAAGCTGATTGGTTGATATATAAGGCATTCTGTGGTCTCTCTATCCCAAAAGTAATAATAGGTGACTTTCTAAATGAAAAAAAAAACAAAGTTGAAATTGGACCTGAAATTCAACATTTTCCCAAATTGTTAGACCTACACTCCCTCAGTGCAAAGTTGTGATACACCAAAATGATCATCACGTTTTTCTGTGGTCATTTAGATACCACATATAATTGATTTGGGACATTCTGTCCCAACCTAGATGACATATTGATGACATTTTGCAAGGTGAATGGAACATCAATGTCACCAGCAAATTGCTCGAGGTACAACCAATCATTAAGCGATCTTTTACACCAATGGAACGCCGAAGAGATGACGTTGTCTTATGCAGGGCCAGAATTGGCCATGCCTATTTCACAAACGGCTATTTATTGAGAGGAGAATTGCGACCTATGTGCTGCAATACTCGTCTCACTGTAAGACATGTCCTTCTCAGTTGGGCGAAATATGCGCACATCAGAAGGAAGTATTTTGCATTTAATTCCTTATTTGAGCTATTCAGGGACACCCCTGCTGGTTTTATTATTCAGTTCCTTCGGGAATGTAACCTATATTCTATGTTTAAATTATTAGACTTAGACTTGTAGTTTTTACACAATCACTCCAATTTCATGGAGATATAGTGACTTGATAAGTCGTTCATTTTATAATCACTTCATATTTTACATTATTTATACTGATATTTTTATACTCATTAAACTGTGTTGTAGTGCAGGCGCTACAACATGTCATCAGACTCGTTACATATAGGTGCCAGGAGCATCGTCATCTTATCATATCAAACACTTTAAACTGAATATTTTAGTACGATCATGCTTTTATTGGCCTTGTCTTTCCTTTACTACTTTAACTATACAATATAGGATATTGTAATACCTGGAATTTTCACTTAAATGGCCATACTGGCCGAAAAGTGAAGTAAAGAAAATATTTTACTTACTTACTTACTGTCCCAACCTAGAATATGTGAGCGCCAAAAACACAAATAAGGCAATTTCTCGAAATTTGACATAATCAAGCATAACATTGAGGGTAGCTTTCAAATCCAACCCATCAGCTGAAGAAGTAAATAGTATTATTACTTTAAAGCAGTTATTATTGGCTATATGTAGTTGATTAGTTTTGTCCTCATGTTTTAATATTAGGTCAATTTGACGTACATAATAGGAAGGGCATATAATATGACAAAATTTGATATCATCCCCACCCCAGATATCTAATGGTGAGTCGCTTCACTTGGTTGCACAGCACCTTGTCTCTTCACTTTATATTAAGGCGCTTGTATGGATTTTAGTTCACTAGGCAAATTACTCAGAGCTGATCTGATATCTTAGGTTAATGTTAGGCCATTTTCGCTAGAATAATATACATATTCAGAGGATAATTTAGCCCTTGAATGCTTAGTGTATAGAATACAGCAGATTATTGAGGAGTAATCTCTTTAACATGTTTAAATTCTGAATCAATTCCATCTTCGAAGCTTACACTTTTTTTGCAATGTATCAAAAACGTACTAGACTGTATATGTATGTACAGTATAGATCTATTACTACCAGGTAATCAAACATGGGTTTATGCATGTGCCGCATAGATCTATTGCTACTATGTAATCAACCACAGGGTTTATACATGTTCAGTATAGATTTATTACTACTAGGTAATCAACCACGGGTTCTATATATAAACATTATAGATCTACCACTACTAATACGGGGTATATGCATGTACAATAGAAGTCTCTGTCTAATTGGTAATTTTCGTATATGTTAAACATTTAGATTTTATGCTTTCTTCTGTACTCTAATACATTATTATTATTGTACGTTTTGTAATTTAACGTTCACCTTCATGAGATCAGCATCATCTTGACAAGACCATCTTCCCCATCTGTTAACACAGATGTTACAGTATAATCATGTCCTTCTGAATTCTGTTGCGAAGCTGCTTTACATATATTTTTTTGAAAATAGCAGGCATTTTGCAAACACAAAAACTTAAGAATCAATTATTCACACAACAGACTTCACAGTTAATGCTGATTTAAATATATATGGATGATTGACAAACGTTTACTTAAGAATTCATAATTCACAAGTAATACACAGGCATTAGAGGTCTTAAGGCACAAGTATGCATACCCCAGTCTTCACTCTAATTGCTGATTACAAATTTGAATGGACGATGGAGAGGACTTAAAGGGTGATGGGGATGCGTTGGAATATGATGGGAGGTGCTAAAGGTATACAGAGGCGTTAAGAGTGACAGAGAGGCCATAAAACGTTAGAAAGGTACCAGAGGAGGTAGTAGTAGTAGTAAATCATTGCTTTACGTCACTTTTCGGCACAAAAGGTCTTTTAATTGACATTGTAATACGATAAAAACGTTGTAGTCAATTGATGAGATGACATGATGTACGGATGATGATGTGAGGGGGGGGGGGGTGATAGGGCATGGTGGGTTATTGACAGCGTTTTCCTTCGCTCGCCCGATAAGGGGTTCTGGGCATGTCTAGGGGATCTACCCCCAGACATGCCAAGACGGCCAGAGACTTGGGTTTCCCTGTGCAATTTAATGCTGAAACACCGTGGCATTTCGCGCAGCTCCGCTATCCTCAGGTCGGGTAGTCCCCAGAGTAACAATAGGAAGCTGGGTAGTCCCCAGAGTAACAATAGGAAGCATAACTCCTTCAGGGTAGCTCCATTCATCCCACGTGAGAGATCTAATGTCAAACACGCTATTGCCGGTTATTTAAGGCTACCACAGCCTACATCAGTGCCAGTACTGATGCGGGTGCTGCATTGGCTCCGCTGTTGAGCGGAGGAACCAGGGTATGCCACTGACAATCCGCCCGAAGATTATGGCCAGATAGGAGCAGGCTGCAGCTGCCCTTGGATGATTGCTGTAGACTAAAAAAATGAAATGAATCGGGCTTTAGGCCACCTTTGTGCACATATAGGCTAAACTGGGCCAGGAGAACCTCCTGAGGATGGTGAGATGATTGAGATGACACTGTCCTCCAGACACAGGACTCGAAATTCGAGCCCTGGCGGTCTGAGGCCCAGCACGCTACCTCTCGGTCACGGAGGCTCCCCACAATACTAACTTTCACACGTGGAAGGGGAAGAAACATTTTTGTTTCCTTCAAACCGCAGAGACCGGGAACCGAACCCCGGACTCTGGCGTGAAAGGCAGCGGTGCTAACCACTCCCTAGGGCCCCCGCCCTGCTGTAGACTAGCGCTTCCGTACAATGCCATACGCAGCATCCTAATGCTAATGACCCTCCCCGGATGGGGGCGAAAAGTACTACCACTAGCAATCATCCCAGTACCCCGACAAAGAGGAGGTAAAGTGTTAGACAATAGAATGGAATTGGAATAATTGAAGAGCGATGTGAAAGCATTAAAGGATGACGGCAAGACGGTGACAAGTGATGGGGAAATGTTACAGGTGACAGAGATGTATTGAAAGGTGACAGGGAGATATTGAAAAATAAAGGCAGTTAAAGGATGACGGTTAGGCAATAATTGGCAATAGAATTGTGACTATTTTAACTTTATAAATTAAAAAATAAAGATTTTCCTGTGTATCTTATCCAGATAGTAACATAAATAGTAACATATTGCTATCAATCTGTTATCAAAAAAATAACCTTAAAATAGATGGTAGAATAGGCCTATGGTCAGATTATTGATCTCCTGGAATGGCTCCCCATCGCCATTTAACGCCTCTCCGTCATCTTTCAACACCACCTCATTGCCCTTTAACGCCCCTGCAATACTAATACTGCTTACTTCTAGCATTACATAATTGTTTTAGGTCCAACTGTCAAAAGCGACTAATATAAAATAACCTTGGCCTTGGCCTATGCATCCCTTTATCGTGTGTTTAGAGATTAAAAAATCATACATTTCAAGACAGACCAGCAAATGGTTAGAATTGTCTGCTTCTGTGAGGATTGATTACCAGCTTAACTGGAGACGCTAAAACCAAGACGTAGTAATTATTGGCGGGAAGCTGTCAATCTGAGCAGTGCCTGAGCGAGTGGCACTGTGCGGGTGTGAAATATGGCTACTGCTTTGTTTATATCTTGGAGAAAATAGATAACAATTCATTAGCACCGGTAAGCACACATTATTTTTAACCCCACTTCTCCTGATCACTCACATTCAATTACGTTCGTGTACATCTGTTTATCCCTGGAACAGTGTCCTGTTTTTGGATTTAAATATTCAACATTTTTTCTTGCCTACAGATCATTTCTAATATTTCAAGCTGTAAATATTAGAATGCGAATTATTTACATGCGGAAAGGTGCAGTAGAGTTTGATAACGCCCAGGTGAGATTTTGATTTATTACGTGGGTTTGAATGACATGGGGGTATGAAATGTGGCCATCAGGGATAGTCCGAGCTTGACGTGAACAGCAGGAAACAACGTCAGAAGTGTACATTAAAGCAAAAGGTGTGGTTTTCTATGCTCGTTGTCAGTGTACGCTGGGACCAACAATTTCATGAAAAAGTGTGAGGGTAGCCCTATTTAAATGATAAATTTACCTATAAAGACAGGCGTTTAAATCCCCACACTAAGGCATTATTCTAATGAGATGTAAATCTGTTATTATAGAATTGAATAAAAATATTTGATCAAACAATGCCACAGTAATTCATTGCACAGTCGATCGCGCACCGAATTTTAGGGGCACAGCTTTACGAATGACAATGATTACAGACTCTGTATCGCACAGAGATTATGTTATTACGGACTAATCAGGGAGGTTCACAGAATGGCTGCGTGGCATACCTTCCCTTGTAGACTTACAGTGAGAATAAATTCATTTCATCGCAGTAGGAGAATAACACGGATCACGTTTCTCTGGCTGAGCATACTATTGCTCACTGACATATTTCAGGTGTTTGTGTTTTAGATAGTAGCTTGTAGCTTACCCTTTATATTTATTATTTGTTATACATGTATTATTTGCTGTGACACTTTCGTGTGTTTGTATGATAATCAATGTGAAAAAAACAAGTGGACATGGTACGCATCAACTTACTATACCTTTTCATAAGAATTGTGTCCCTTTTGCTTTTGAATGAAGGTAACTACTATTAATTTAGTCGTTATGAATAATTAAACAATCACCACATTTCCAATTAGCATTTATATTGTCAATAAGAGACTGGACAATTATTTCAATCAATATAAACAATACAGCTTCTGCAGCATATCATACATTATGAGAAATACAAGTTTGACTGATAATACTAATTTATTGGTTTAGGTAAGAAGAACTGCTGTATTAAAAATATATCATTGTGTTTTCTGTCAGCTAGTAGTCGGTCATAGTGATATATCCATTAATACATATCGTCCCATTGAATATGTAAATATGTATCTGACATTATTTAAAGTGTCAGATGGAAACATGTGATAACAGATTCAACAGAAAGAACCACAATTATTATCTCTAACAGACAGCTATCTAGTGTCCACATGTGATTGGTAATATATGACACTGTTTGATACAGAGAGCTGTTCTTGGTAGAAGGTTCATCATCTGTATGAGCTCACAATCAATGGATTATATTAATGAGAACAGACCACACAGAGTAAGTCCTTATCTTCTACATAAGGTATACATGGTAGAGACCCGCAGATCACCTGTGCTGGGTAGAATAGTGCACCTCTATCAAAATCAGGGCTGCTGTATGCAGTCATTTCAGGATCATCGCCCATACACACGAACTCGGTACGATGATGATCGTTATGTGTACGTGTTGCTGAGATTTGACCTACATATTCTGTAGTCCATCCCTCGTTACATAGATTGGTTCCTGGTATCATCAATACTGATCTACGTGTCACGTGACTATCCAACATCATGTTAGGCGGATCCCGGTATTCTCCTCCATGTACTTCTACTCTGGAATCTCTTGCTTCATCAGTCGCGCTGAAGATGGGATCACTATGAAGACAGAGAGAGTTATTGCCACCTCCTGATTCACTGTAATATGAGCCTCCTGCAAAACCTGTTGATGTTGAAATGCAGAATACACAGGCTAAATACAAACACCACACATTCCTATCAATATTGATAAGGCAGGATAAATGCAATGCATCTTAGCATCTTACACGACTAAGGGGTTCTATTAAGTTACAAAAAATCCAAAAATCCGAGAAAAACTCGGAAGTGGGTGGGTGGGTATGTCAAGCCCCAACTCGGATTTTTTAATTTTTTTTAATTTTGTGTTTTTTTGTGTTTTTTGTGTTGTTTTCATGTTTCAAAAAAAACAAAAAATTGGGTAAGGGGTGGGTGGGTTTAGTCACAACAATCCGAATTTTTCTCAGATTTTTAAAAAAGAATTTAAACTTGACAAGACCCTTGAGGGAAGGTAATGCATATAGATAATTGACATAATCAGTCACACAATACAAGTTTAATTGATGTTAATACCATTCAAAATTGTCTTAAAGTTCAACTCTTCGCAACATCAATGAACATGATCTATGTAATATTTAATACTATGTAAATAATTATGTACATTTACTGAAGACATTAGTTGATTCACAATACACTTCGATTTTAATGGTGATTCGTTTTGTAACTGATTGTTTGCTGCTTGAATAATATTTATATAAACGCTACATCATGTTGCCCACTGATCTTTGCAAGCTTGCTTCTTATTTCACTTTATTTACGTTCTCACCTTCGTATATGAGCTCAGTGTCACCTGGACAGGACCTCCCGCCCCATCTGGTGTAGGCTCCGTCTGAAAAAAACATGTATAGTTTATTTTAATAATTCAGCGCTGATGTATATTCATACATAACAAGTAATTTATTGAAAAAGACGGTGTTTTGTTTCTATCACACAAAAAAAAATTGCTTTTCTATTTTTAGAGTGCATGAAAGAAAGATGGGGCCCTTCAAACTTTAGAGATCATATTTAAGACTTCATACATCATAGTTAAGACTTCCGTAGCCAAGCGGATACTTCAGACTTTATATTTCATATTTCACATTTCCTAGTTTATTATTTAGACTAAAGACAGCATGCTTCATATTTCAAACTCCATACTTGTATTATCTACCCCTCTTGATTATCTGTGAGGACTGACGATATTATATATTAAAAGGACTGGTCCAGGCTAAAATGATTAAAAAGTCGGTGATTTTATTTCGACTTCCTAATTGTTATAATTAAAGAGCCACCTGGTGACTGACACTATTACTATAGTTGTAGCCACCTGGTGACTGGTTATGTACTAGGTCTGATGTGGACCAATCATAGGACTTCAATAAAGCTCTTCCTGTGCAATGTCTGACTGACTTGTTGTCTAATAATTATGCTAATCTAATCTCTCATAATCTGCCGATTAATCGAACCCTAGAAACATCACATGGTGTCAGAAGCGGGTCCATCATGAACATATTAAAACCACCAGAAGCTGTTAATCTAACGACAGGTAATGTGGCAGAAAATTGGTCCAGATGGGAACAACAATTCCGGACGTATTTCACGGCGTGTGAGCTCAGTGAAAAACCTAAGCCAACACAGGTTGCTGTCCTGCTACACACTGCCGGTCCCGACGCACAGAAAATACACGAGACATTCGCCTATGAAGAGAATGCCGACAAAGAAGACTACATAAAGGTATTAGGCAAATTTGAATCGTATTGTGCGCCGAGGAAGAATGTTGTCTTTGAACGGCACCAATTCTGGATCAGAAACCAGCATGATGGCGAAAATATTGATCAGTTTGTGACAGAATTAAGAGCCAAGGCGGCCAAATGCACATTCGCAGAAGCTGATATGATGATCAGGGATAAGTTAGTGTTCGGCATTAAATCTGATAGTGTGAGAGAGAGACTTTTGAGAGAAAGCGAACTAACCCTCCAGAAAGCTCTAGACATCTGCAGAGCTGCAGAGAGTAGTCGACAGCAAGCTAAAGCTATGACTTCTCCGTCCAGTACCGCAAGCAGCAACATGATACAGCCACGTGTTGACTGGCTGAAATCAGACCGTCAAGGCAAAAAAGGTGGCGGTGGAAGTGGAAAATACACCCAAAATAGGCATGACAAACACTCTCGGCATGACAAACACAGCAATCAGCAAACACATCAAAAGGTGAATAAACACGAGTCTCACTCTAATAAATGCAGCTACTGTGGCCAGCACCATCCACCTCGCAAATGTCCTGCATATGGAAAGAAATGTAAAAAATGCGAGGGCATGAATCACTTTGCCGATGTGTGTCGTGGAGGCGGCTATCGCAGGACGGCAGGAGTTTATTCCGTAGCTTTTGATGATGATTTTGAATCAGACTTATATGTAGGTGCTGTATTCATAGGAAATCTCAGAAAATCTGATGATGACTGGATCACATCGTTGGTGATTAATAAAGTGAATGCGACATTCAAGCTCGATACTGGTGCTGATGCCAACGTCATGCCACTTGACGTATACAGGAAAATTCGACCGAATGCAGCGGTGCAGCAGACAAAAGCGACATTAACCAGCTTCGGTAACAACAAAATAAAGCCGAATGGTCAGACGCAGCTATTAGTCACTTGTCCAGAATCAAATCAAATACAGAAACTTTCATTTTATGTGACTGATAAGTCAGATATTGCGATTCTGGGAAAAGACGCATGCGGAAGCCTAAATCTTGTGACACGCGTTCAGCATAAAAACAAAATGGTTAATTCAGTCCAGGTGCAGCCGCTGACAAAATCAACTCTGATAAATGAGTATTCCGACGTCTTTAAAGGCCTCGGCATGTACGAAAGAGAGTATCACATACAGGTAGACCCAGATGTAATGCCAGTAATACAGCCATGCAGAAAATTCCCATTTCCAAAACAAGCTCCATTAAAAGCTGTGTTAGACAAGTTGGAGCATCAAGGCATAATCAAAAATGTGGATACTCCTACTGAATGGGTAAATAATTTAGTAGTGACAGAAAAGCGAAATGGTTCGCTAAGGGTGTGTCTTGACCCTAAACCATTGAACAAAGCCATAAAACGTGAGCGATATGAAATTCCAACTCCTTCTGACGTACAGGCGCAATTTAGCGGAAAAAACCTGTTCACTGTGATAGATATGAAAGACGCCTATTGGCACGTGAAGTTAAGCGAAAATTCGTCATATCTGTGTACATTTCACACTCCGTGGGGCCGAAAGCGCTTCACACGTATGCCATTTGGTATATCTTCAGCGAGCGAAGTCATGCAGAAGAGGAACGAGGAAACCTTCTCAGACATAGAAGGCGTGCATGTTATCGCTGATGATTTAATTATTGCAGCGAGTGACGAAGAAGAACATGATGCCATAATGCATAAAATCATGAGACGTGCACGTGAAAAAAATGTTCGTTTTAATGACGGGAAAATACAGTTTAAAGTGCCATCAGTAGGCTATATGGGCAATATTGTGACAGAGGATGGACTAAAACCAGATCCAGCTAAAATTGAGGCAATTGTACACATGCCTAAACCTGAAGATAAGCAAAGTTTGATGCGACTACTGGGTATGGTTAAATACTTGTCCCAGTATATACCACATGAGTCTACGTGTACTGCACCACTACGTGAATTGCTCAAAGGTGATGCGGCATGGGTCTGGAACCAAAAACATGACAAGGCACTGGCTGACATTCGTGAAGCACTCACAAAGCAGCCTATATTACAATATTATGATGTGAATAAACCAGTCACTATACAAGCAGATGCGTCTCAGAATGGTCTAGGGGCATGTCTACTCCAACCGAATGGACCGATAGCCTATGCATCACGAGCGCTGACATCAGCTGAGCGAAATTATAGCCAACTTGAGAAAGAAATGCTAGCGATTTGCTTCGGATGTAATAAATTCAATCAGTATGTGTACGGCAAAGACATTTTAATTCACAGTGATCACCGTCCACTTGAAACCATCCTGAGAAAGCCAATAGGGAGTGCACCTCCGAGACTTCAAAGGATGATGCTGCAACTACAGCGATATAACCTAAATGTGAAATATCTCCCCGGAAAATTAATGTATGCCGCGGACACACTATCACGAGCATATATCGAGGGGGAGTCGGATTGTGGCGCTCCGGATGACGCAAACGTGATGGTACATACTCTAGGAAATGAACTGGACAGTGAATTAGGTGCGCAAAGCATGGAAAATGTCAGAGAGGCGACTGCTCAAGACAAAACGCTGAATACTCTAAGTCACATGATGAAACATGGTTTTCCTCGCAAATGTGGGTCAGTTCCACAGGATATTCAGCCATTTTGGAACATTAGACACGAACTACATGAAGCTGATGGTGTGTTGTGTGCCGGAAATAGAATAATCGTTCCAAATGCTCGTAAACACCGCATGGTCAATCTCATTCACGAAAGCCATCTCGGTGAAGAAAAGAATAAGGCGAGGGCTAGAGAAATTTTATACTGGCCTGGAATGGCAAGTGACATTGAAGCCGTAATCTCAAAGTGTGCAGTATGTCTCAAATTCCGTGCTAGTCAAAAGAAGCAGCCGCTAATTCCGCATGAAATTCCTGAGGGTCCGTGGCTAAAATTAGCCACTGACATTATGACATTGAATGGACAAGACTATATTGTTGTTGTGGATTACTTCTCTAAATTTCCTGAAGTGGCGAAATTGGAACATAAAACAGCAGCTAATGTGATCACTCATTTGAAGTCCATATTTTCCAGGCATGGTATACCACGCGAGTTAATGAGTGATAACATGCCATTCGCCAGCAGGGAATTTCATAATTTTGCTAGTGAGTGGGGTATACAACTAAGTACCTCAAGCCCAAACTTTCCGCAATCAAACGGTCAGAGTGAGCGGGCAGTTCAGACAATGAAAAGACTGTTGAAAAAAGCCATAGAAAGGGGTGATGATCCATATATCGCTCTGATGGAATATCGCAATACACCTGTTAGTGGTATGCAATTCTCACCGGCTCAGATGCTTATGAGTCGCAGATTGAGATCAAAGTTGCCTATGCGGGCATCAATGTTAAAACCACAAGTAGTGAAGGCAAAGGCGTATTTGAAGCTTCGACAACAACGCTACAAACACTTTCATGATCGTGGTTCCAGCGATCTTGCGGTTCTCAATCCTGGTGATGTTGTGCGTGTGCGCAATCGTAATACTTGGGAGCCCGCTGTGGTTGTCGCAAAGCATCGGCAGCCTCGATCCTACATTATCAAGAGCAACGGCAAGGAGCTTCGACGCAATCGACGCCATTTAATGAAAACGGCTGAGCTACCGCCACTCACAGAGGATAGTGATGATAGCATTCTAGACACATTCCCTCAGCAGCCAGTTCAACCACCTCAGCAGGTGCAGGAGGAAATAGTTGTAGAGAATGCCCCAGCATCCACTCAGCATGCTCAAAATGAAAGACTGCCTGGGAGGACACTCCGTGGCCGTGAAGTGAAATTACCACTTAAATTGGCAGACTATGTCTGTAAAAAGTAGCTAGATAGGGCTGGTGCTGAAGACCACCCTCTAGGTCCATAGTACCTGGGCAAGTGCTGGTAACCTCTGCTCAAAACTAATTGTTAGTTAGATACAGTCCATATTAAATTTAATATTATTTTTGTTTAGGACAATAATCTAGTAAACAGTAACTTCACAGACACTATCTGAGAAAGAACATTTGCAGACCAAAGACTTTAATTTTAATTATTTTGTGAAGCAAATTCATTTTGTGTATTTCAAGCCTATCAACCAAAGTGAGCTTTATCCTGAGAAGGGAGATGTTATAATTAAAGAGCCACCTGGTGACTGACACTATTACTATAGTTGTAGCCACCTGGTGACTGGTTATGTACTAGGTCTGATGTGGACCAATCATAGGACTTCAATAAAGCTCTTCCCGTGCAATGTCTGACTGACTTGTTGTCTAATAATTATGCTAATCTAATCTCTCATAATCTGCCGATTAATCGAACCCTAGAAACATCACACTAATATGACCATATGATGTAAACATGTCCATAGACTAGAACTGCAAACGTTTTTTATTTTTTGTGCTGCGCATTCACCAGTTAGGCTAGATATAGAGACGAAATACCTGTATTTCTTATTTTTGACATGGTTGTCAATAATTAGAAATCAGGAATTTCGTCTCTATATCTAGCCTAGCTGGTGAAGGCGCAGCACAAAAATTACAAAACTTTTGCTGTTCTAGTCTATGGACATGTTTACATCATATGGTCATATTAAGAAGCCGAAATAAAATCACCGATTTTTTTATGATTTTAGCCTGGGCCAGTCCCTTTAAGGAAATACAATTAATTCTGGGTTATCATTGTTTCTTTTGTAGGAATAACGTTTACTTAGTATATGTAGTGAGAACAATAAGTATATTACCAAACTAGATAAATGTAAATGTTGTTTTTATTCAATCTATATCACACGCCAGCTAACATAATTTACACCTACATCAAATGACCTAGAAAATGTTAACCAAGTGTGATATACAACACTAGGAGAATAATTTGCTAGTGTACATGGTAAATTGAAGACAGGCAGTTTGACCAGATTACCATATATATATGGTATATTTACACTTCACGTTCTCTATTTCGAGTGGTACACATGATCTAGCTGTTTGGGTTTGAACCAACATCACAGGAAACATGATACATCTGCACTATATGACTAGAATTGATCCAGTAGATGACACTCTTCACCTCAACTCCCCCCCCCCTCTGTGATGATATGATTACAGCCGGTCTCTAGCCGTCATGACGAACCCGCTGTGAAATATCCAACACAAAGATATGAATAACCGTAGTGCTAGATTTTCAGACTGAGTTATGAAGTGTAGTGCTCGATTTGCGAATCATAAGTATGTACTACACTTGGGCCGGAATATGCATAATACACTGTGGGCGTCAAGAGAACTAATACAAATCATCATGTTATATAAAATTATGCCTTTGAACTGACAAATTATTAATTAAATATATCTTCTAAGATTAGTGGCATAGGTTAAATTGATGTGAATAATCAAGCGAAAAGAGAATAGAGTAATATAAACGTAACAAAATATTATCTATTACTTGGCCATCTATTACTATTATTATTATTATCATTACTTTCATTTTTTCGTGATCTATTACTATTACTAGTACAGTGAAATTGCCCCTGTTACCTATTACTATTACCTATTACTATTACCCCATTCCTGGTCTCTAGCCGTCATGACGAAGCTGCTGTGAAATACCCAACACAAGGATATGAAAAGCTCTGGTGCTAAATTTTCAGACTGAGTTATGAAGTGTAATGCTGGATTTGCGAATCATAAGTATGTTGTGGCTGCATGCCTGGTGAGTGCAAGACAATGTAATTCAAATGTAAATGTAGTTATTGAAGCTGGTGATTAAGTACTTTGCAGATTTCAGACAATCTGACAGTTAATGTGGTCACATTACAAAGCAGTTGAACAAAATTAAAAGTTGTTGTTGGTACTACAGGCATGCACAGAGACAGAAGTCACGTGTGGCGTCAAAATTGAAGAAGATAAACAGAATTGTTGCGCTCACTTCCTGTGTAGAATCAATCGTCAGACATGTTGAATTATAGCAGCATCCATTTGGAATTATGTTTGCATTTTGAATTACGGCGCAATTTTGATATACTGATTATATTGGCACTCATCGTGGATTATAGCAGACATCTTGGATTACTGAACATAGCCGCCATCATGGATTATGGACGCCATCTTGGATTATTACATCATATTCAATTATGTAATGGCGGCAGTCTTGGATTATGACGGCCATTTTGAAATATGGTGGGCATTTTGATTATGGCCGCTGTAGTCAGCCATTTTGTATTTTGATCTTGTTTTGTTGATGAAACTGGCAGGCAATTCGCAGGCAAACTACACTCCCTTTTCTTCTCAGTTTCTATAATACTTCGGACCTTCAGACCTTCAGTGCGCTCAATGGTTTAGAGAAAGATTGAAATGATTATTTTCAATAAATATAAATAAACATGTGTTAAATGTGCTCTTTTATTTTTCTTACTAAAAAAATATGAAAAAGTGTTTGATTTTGTACGTTTGTAACGTCAATTTCACAACAATGCTTGAATGTTAAATTGACATCAACATTTTGATGACAATTTGATTTGCATTTCTTAAGTGTTTTCATGCCTCCTTTTCACATCAAATTGATATCAAATGGGGATCAATTGCCCACTGGGACAGTACAATCTCAAAGAGATAAATTACCACGGCTACATAGTCGTGGAGCTAAATAAGAAACATTACAGTATTAGAGGTGATACATTATCAGGACCACGTGATTTGTTCACAGTGAGTTTCTGCAGCATACCAATTACTTCCTGTTCAGTTTTGACTAAGGAATGCAGGCATACTTATGGGTCAGAATTGTGGTTATTATCAGCATAATTTCGGGAATATTACGCGCTTGTGCTTCAGGGTTTGATAATTTTACACAATTATCAATCATGACTGACAGTTTTGCTCTATTACGCGGGTTGGATTTAACATATCTTAGGGTTAGAATTTGCTTATAAGCTTGAATAAATTATTCGTGCTTACTGCGACAAAGTGAAGATGGCGAAATTTGACAAATTTACTCTCATTTCAGTGCGTCGATTAGCTTTGCGATGGAGCCACTCTGCAAACGCACTATCTATATAGTTTGCTAACTGCACTATTGAGAAAATGTTCGAATTATTGTACATCAATCAATTTGTATCATGTGTATATTTTCACTTTCTAATGTATATCAATACACACACGGTCGGTGGGTTTCAGGTCCAGCATTGGGAGAAAATATTCTGAGCAGCGTCCTCTTTAAAGTGTGAATAATGCGAACACCAGGAGTAAATGTTCCCATTATACCCATCATGTGAAAAGTATTGTTGCCTTCCAGGGTAGTAGTAGTAAATCTTTGCTTTACGTCACTTTTCGGCACAAAAGGTCTTTTAAGTGACATTGTAATTCGATAAAAACGTTGTAGTCAATTGATGAGATGAATGATGTACAGATGATGATGTGAGGGTGTGGGTGATAGGGCATGGTGGGTTATTGAGAGCGTTTTCCTTCGCTCGCCCGATAAGGGGTTCTGGGCATATCTAGGGGATATACCCCCAGACATGCCCAGACGGCCGGAGACTTGAGTTTCGCTGTACAATTTAATGATGAAACTCTGTGGCATTTGGCGCAGCTCCGCTATCCTCGGGTCGGATAGTCCCCAGAGTAACAATAGGAGCCTTCCAGGGTGTCGATATCATGATCAACATTGTCAGCAATCCATTGCAAGAAAGAATCAACGTTGTCGGTCAGGTCCAGATCAATCCATTGTGTGACGGCTGTTACACGTCTAACTTTTGAAGCGTCCATGTAGTAGCAGTAGTAGTAAATTACTGCTTTTGGGCACAAATGGTCATTTCAGTGATATTGTAATACGATAAAGACGTTGTAGTGTATTGATGAGATAAATGATGTACAGATGATGATGTGAGGGTGGGGGTGATAGGGCATAATGTCTAACACTCTATTGCCAGTTAGCTACCATGGCCAACATCAGTGCCTGCACTGCTGATGTTGCCTGCATTGATACGGGAGCTGCAATAGCACCGTTGTCGAGTGGAGGAACCAGGGTGCGCTACTGGAAATCCACCCCCATACTCGTGCTGTAGAGCATATGACAGACGGTACAGATCCCTATCCGGATGAGGGTGAAACTATTACTAGCAATCATCCCCGAAGCGTCCATGTACGAGCTCACAAAGCCAAACTTGTTAAGTAAATACCGCAGTGATGGATGATCATACTTGTGTTGAATTGTAATACCTAATCCAATATGCATGGGTGGCAAGAACGAGCATGGATGTTCCTAGAGCATAATAGTGTGTCCAATGGAAGCACTATGGAGGTCTGCATATTTTACTTTAGAAATAGTAGACAGGAGAGATCTCAACAAACCACATGCTTGCCATTAAGACAATGAGACATTAGTGACCTATATAATTGAAAAAGTAAAACAAAATGTTGTTTGATTACAGCAAAGTTTTTGACAGTATTTCTCATGCGAAAATATGGCATAAACTACTTGAATGCAGCAGATCGGGAAAAATATTCAATTTAGTTCAAAATAGCCCGAGATTGTTTCCGAAAAAAAAAGATTTTGTTGCAACTCAAGAAGACCATAGGTTGTATGCTGTATTCTGTTTTTGGTTCATCAGCTTACATTTAAAAACATTACTCTTTTCAAAAGGGTCAAAAGACCCTTTGAAGACCATTCCCTAGAGTCGGTCATAGTAGTCCGTGAGTAATATGAGGATTTGTGGCAGCACTTTGCATTGAGGATACATACTACGTTTTATTGCATTTATAGCTCAACTAGAGCCATCTATGCCATGTTAATTGATGGGTCCATCATACCTGGATATAATATACTGCTATGGTATAAGCTAAAATACTCACACCACAAAAAGTTACATGACGTTGCCATACATGTGGGTCTATCCAAAAAGGTTTTCAGGGTTTATACTGTGGTTAGGAATGCAAATGTTGTGTTGCAATCCTGATGACTGAGAGTGATCCAGAATATATTCTCAAATACAGCTTGGGGAGTTTAATTGTGATGCTTTGCTGGGGGAATGCATTCACAAAGCTTCAGTACTCTCTGGTTTGTAGAAGAGGCGTTACTCAAAAAACACATATGAAGAAACCATTCCAACTCCATTTTATTGTGAGCGAGAAACAACAGGGTATAAGTATGGATTTGACAAAGAGATCCCTATATATTCGGGTGTGAAAGGGTAATGAAAACACATACAAAACAAACTATTAGGTTGTGGTTGGACATGATTTTTTGTTAAACTCATGAACCCGGTATTCATCTTAATGTCGCTGGTAGGAGCAGAGCGTGAAGTAAATTGACCTTTTGGTTGTTAGAAAAATATTAACTCAGGATAGGCCTATAATTTTGCAGCAAGCAATATCACTTACACAAGCTATGAGCTGTAGCCTACTATTTCAGCTCGATGGAGAAAGTACCGGTACCTAAACAGGTTATTGGTAAATTTATGTGTCATATGAGTTTGGTATGTATTTTGCAGTGCATATTAAAAAACAATTCATGCACTGTGAGCATGGTCCGAATCTGCTTTGCTCCGGTATAAAAAAAACATTGCAGTGTATTAATTGGTGTTTACTGAGACCATAGAGACCCTAATTATTATGAAACATCCCTCATTTTTAATGTGTGTTATTTACAACTGAATGGATTTGATCACATATCAGTACACAGGTCGAGGCGACAAGGAGCCAAGCGGAACTCTGGAGGTATTGTAATTTTTTACCGAACTAAACTCACAAAACACATACAATTATGTAAAACAAATGGTGATTGCATGATATGGCTAAAAATTACTTGTGACGTTTTTTCAGCAGTTAACCGATGATATTGTTGATTATTCACACGCAGATGATCATGTTTGTATAATAGCAGGGGATCTCAATGCTCGTACATCGGAACATAACGATTTTTGTGAAATTTTAAATGACAAAGAAGAAATTTATTTAAATCTTCCTGATGACGATATGGATAGTAATTTAAGTATATGTAAGAGATATTCACAGGATAAAGTGATAAATGCGAACGGCAGTGATCTTTTACAATTTTGTAAATTGTCTGGCTTTAGAATACTGAATGGTAGAATTGTTAAAGATAATAGAATAGGTAAATACACATATTGTGGTAGTTCAGGGCGCGGTGTGGTTGATTATATTTTATGTAAACAACGTGATTTTTCATATATTACAAATTTCGAGGTACTTCCCGAGACTATATATTCTGATCACTGTCAACTGCAATTATTTATGAAATTTCAAATGAAGAATATAACCATCACAAAAAATGTGTCTATAAACAGAATGCTCAGATGAGATAATGAGAAAATTGATGCTTATCAAAACGAATTAGCTAAGGCAGATGGTGTATTTGTGAATATCTTTCAATCTGTGTCTGACAATGTTAATGGTGACGCAATTGATAATTTAGTTAATGATTTTACCTCTGCGTTGCACAGCGTCGCAGACCCTTTATTCGGCAAATATATTAAAACTGCTAATCATATTCATCAGAATAAATGTCATCCTGCTTGGATGAATGATGATTGCCTTGAGCTCCGTACCGAATACTACCGACTCCTTAATATTAGCAGAGAGAATACTGATGATGAAAATAGCAGAAAAGATATGGTTTATATGCGTTCTAAATACAATGCTAAAGTCAGACAATGTAAATCAGATTATGACAAACAATTTACATATCAGCTGAAAAACAGTATGGCATCTAACAGTAAAGAATTTTGGAAGATATTAAGACCACAAAAACAGAATAACAATAGTGTAGTTTCACCAAATGATTTTTTTGAATATTTTAGGAAGCTCTCTAATCCAGACAATGTAGATTATATAGTTGATGATGATATTTATGAATATATGCGGCAGTATAACAATGGTATATTACAAACACAATACAATGAATTGAACAATCCCATTTCAGACGCAGAAGTGCAGAAGGCGATAAAATAGCTCAAAACTGGTAAAGCTTGTGGTGGTGATATGCTTATAAATGAATTATATGTATGTGGGATCGTTAGTTTATTACCAAAACTAACAGCACTATTTAATTTAATTTTCTATTCAGCACATTTTCCTTCGGCTTGGAAAAATGGAGTGATAATACCAATTTATAAAAATGGAGATATGAGTGATGTTAATAATTTTCGCGGAATAACCCTGTTGAGTACCCTGGGTAAACTGTTCACCAAAGTTCTGAATAACAGACTTACTTTCTGGTCCGATACTTATGATATAATTTCTGATTCCCAAGCAGGTTTTCGAAAGGGGCGGGGAACAATTGATAACATTTTTATTATTCAATCCATTGTAGATTATTCATTAGAACAGGAGAAAAAGGTGTATTGTGCTTTCATTGCTTTTCGAAAAGCATTTGATTACCTGAATAGAGATTGTTTATGGTTTAAATTATCGGAAAGTGGAATAAGAGGCAATATGTATGATATTATAAAACACATGTATGAAGAATCGACTGCTAGTGTAAAGCACCAAGGTATATTAAGTGATATATTCGAATGTAATCTCGGAGTACGTCAAGTTGAAAGTATTTCACCGTTTCTCTTTAACCTATTCTTGAACGACTTGGACGAAGCTCTTTCTGTAGGTCAATTTCAAGGAATCAATATTGGTGAGATTAATATAAAAAAATATTATTATATGCAGATGATTTGGCACTTTTATCAGAAAGGATTTACAGGTTGGGCTAGATATTTTGTATGATTATTGCCATAGATGGAAATTAATTATAAACACAGAAAAAACATCTATTATTATTTTCAGGAAGGGTGGGACTGTAACACAACATGACCATTTATTTTTCGGTGACAGAAGATCGAATTTATTAGATAAAATTTCCTATTTGGGCCTTACATTGAGCAGTAGAGGTAAATTTGCCCAAACACAGTCTAATTTAGCAGATCGCGGTTTAAGAGCTATGTTTAAACTGTTACGCTCTGTTAATGAAATATATGCACCAGAACCAAGTTACCTTTGTACCCTGTTTGATAAATTGGTGATGCCCGTTTTATTGTATGGGAGTGAAATCTAGGGATATCATAAAGCTCTTGTTATTGAAAAGGTTCAGTTATTGTTTTGTAAGAAAATTTTGCACTTAAAAAGTAATACGGCTAACTATTTTATATATGGTGAATTGGGAAGATACCCACTGAATGTTAATTGTAAGCTGAGAATTATTAGATATTGGTTGAAGACAATTATGGGCAAGCACAATACGCTAGTGTATAATATGTACCAAATTACGTACCGACATTGTGAAAATGGCATTTCATTGAATGGTTGGACAGCTACAATTAAATCTCTACTGTTCATTCTTGGCCTAAATTTTGTATGGTATGACCAAGGTGTTGTAAATGTAAAATTATTTGTACATGTATCAAAACAAAGATTGCAAGATAACCATATTACAGAGTGAAATAGAGCAGTTTCGAACAGCAATGATGGAATTTTGTACAGAACATATAAACTCAAGCCATTCTATAGTCAATTCATAAATAGTATAACTAAGCCTTGCTATCGATATTCCTTTTTAAAATTTGTCACAAAAAATCACAATCTACCCGTTGTCCGTGGTAAATGGTTTCAACCTAAACCTAATAATGAACGTCTATGTAGCACATGTGAAGTTTTGGGAGACGAGTATAATTTTCTTCTCCAATGCACTAAGCACCAAGATTTACGCTCAAAATGTATTGCACGGTACTATTGGGAAAGGGCGGGGGCCCTAGGGTAGTGGTTAGCACCGCTACCTTTTACGCCAGAGTTTGGGGTTCGGTTCCCAGTCTCGGCGGTTTGAAAGAAACAAAAAATGTTTCTTCCCCATCCACGTGTGAAAGTCAGTATTGCGGGGAGCCTCCGTGACCGAGAGGAAGCGTGCTCGGCCTCAGACCGCCAGGGCTCGAATTTCGAATCCTGTGTTTGGAGGACAGTGTCATCTCCATCATCTCACCATCCTCAGGGGGGTTCTCCTGGCCCAGTTTAGCCTATATGTGCACAAAGGTGGCCTAAAGCCCGATTCATTTCATACTATTGGAAAAGACCATCAATGCACAGATTTGTTGAGTTAATGTCATCCCAGCGCAATGCAGTAATCATCAAGCTTGCTGCTTTTGTACATTTCGGACTGCAAAGAGAAAATGTTTAATTATCATATATTTGTACTGCTCACCCTCGCTTGCACGCATCATACTTATTGTATATTTTCATATTTATGTAGCACACAGACCAATGGTCTATGCTGAATGAATGAATAAACACAAACATATATTATCCTTTACGGAGTTGAACCTTTGAACATTTAACCAAAAAATCAATTAATCAATGTATTTTGAACGATGTGTTATTATCCTTGAAATAAAAAAAATAAAACGGCAGTGACGGTAATTATGAAGAAACTGCCTAAAGAGAGAGAAGGACTTGCAACACAAACTTTGCTTTCTGGGTCAATGTTGGTTTGCAAACATCAGGTTGTTCTTCGCGGGGAGTGCGCTTACAATACATTTGAAAATGGCCAATTATTCCCACGCTCCCTGTATTGGTTTTCACTATGAGACGTATATCGGTTTCTCCACGTAGCCGACTCTTACTGTTGTTAGAACTACAATGCAGTAGTAGTGGTAAATCATTGCTTTGCATCACTTTTCGGCACAAATGGTATTTTAAGTGACATTGTAATACGATAAAAACGTTGTAGTCAATTGATGAGATGAATTATGTACAGATGATGATGTGAGGGTGGGGGTGATAGGGCATGGTGGGTTATTGACAATGTAAGACAGTAGGCCTAGGCCTAAATGTCATGTGTCACTTGATCGTGTGAGAAAACACAAACGTTTTTAATTTTTCGTTCAATATTGGAACATACAGCACATGTACAATGATTAAGGTTTTTGCTTATAGGATCACACCTTATTCGTTGGACCAGGATTCTATTTTCCCATATAGCACTCAAATAAACACCGCTTGCATATCTTATCTAACGACCCCCGTCCACCAATTATCTTAGATAATGGGGGAATTAAAAGCATAGTAGAAAAATCGGAATCTTAAAGCTTCCATCGTTGTCAAAGAAATATATCAGATAAATCTGTTGAATTTTGCTTCCTAAATTTTTTTATAATATTAAAAAACGGTTGTAGTGGCACTGATTCAGGTCCTGTAATATATAGATATAAAGTCTTAAATATATTCACTCGATGCTAGGTCAGTGCTACCCCCTGGTGAGGTTTATCTTTTATTTGATAAACTACACTGTTTTAGATTTTGTTTATCTGTTTTCGTGTATAACATTTTAGCTATTTTACCTAGACAGTGTAGTTAAATGAGCCTTCAACTTGTGTTGTGCACACATCCTCTAGTGATAATATCTGATTTATCACACTGCTCAAAGATTATTTCTTGCTATCCATTCATTTGCCATAGGTATTTTTACAGTTTGCAGAATTGTATATGTCTGACTAAAAACGTGGCGAAATCAGAAAAATGGAGACATGCAAACGTTTTAAATTTATAAATACATATAATTTAAACAAAAATAAAATATTGTATAGTTTCATTTTTTTCGGATCACATTTCACAATATTATTATCTAGTCACTTTCAGGATCTGCTAGTTTAAATCAGCGGTTGACCGTATTGTACATTAATAAAATTCATCTGTATCCTGTGAGACATATGTCTCAAAGTTGAAAAAAATAAAACTATGAATTATTCATTAAATTATTCATTTAACATTACAACTCATATTTTTTAAAACAAGGAAAGCTTTGCAATAGTTACATTAGTCTTTATGAGAATATACAACTTTTCATTCACTAATTTCACTTCTTTAACATTTATGTATGTTGAGTGTATGTCTTTCCAGACTGTAAGAAGCGTTTGTGGCCATTTTCACATGCATAAGGTTTAGTATTATCACCACCAGCGTGAGTTATTTCATGCCGTTTTAAATGCACAGACTCTGTGAACTCTTTGTGACATGTACTACATTTATAAGGTTTAGCACCAGTGTGAGTGGATTCATGTTGTTTAAGACTCTCTGCTCGTTTGAACTGTTTACCACATATTTGACACATATACAGTTTAATATCTGTGTGAATTACAACATGTTTGTCCAGGGCATCTGATCGCTTGAACTTTTTGTGACAAATTTGACATTCATATGATTTAACACCACTGTGAATAAGTGTATGTGTTCCTAGAGTACTTGCCTGTCTGAATGATTTGTTACATGTTTTACATTTAAAAGGTTTACTGTCAGTGTGGATATGTTCATGTTCCTTAAGACTATTTAATACTGCAAACCCTTTATTACATGTTCCACAAGTATAAGGTTTAACATGAAAGAGCTCATGTTGTTCTAAGCCTTTTGGTCGTTTGAACGATTTGTCACATGCTGCCTTAGGTGTGATGCCCTTGTAAACAGTTTATGACATATTTGACATTCATGTCGTTTAACACCACTAGGCCTGTGACATACAATATGCTTTTGTAAATCGTAGGAACATCCAAACTTTGTGTAGCACGTTCTACATTCATAAGACTTGATTGACTGAGTGTGTTGAAATTCATGTCGAATAAGATTGTCTTTCGTAAAAAACGTTTTGGACACAAAGAACAGAAATATGGCTCAGCTCCAGTGAAACAGATGACTTCTGGATTGTTTGTGTTATCTGGCGATGACAATGAAGTTATTAAATTACAAGCTAGATTTCTGACATTGACATAAAAGAGTTATTTGATATTGATTTGTTTAACCATTCATATTTGGCGAACATTAAGAAGGAATGACTTGGTTTTACAGCCATCGTGTAAATGTTTTTCGTGGGTTTCAGTAAACTATTTACAATTAATATCAGATTATTACTGTTTACACTCTCATGATGTAATCATAGCAAATAGTCTAATAAACTTCATTCAGCAGCCATGTCCACATATTGTATCTTTTCTTATGATGTAGCAACTGGTTGAATCTTGGTTTTGATGTGAATACTCGTTCTAAACAGCCAGTATTAATTTGAGTCATACTCTAGGTCAATAACGTGAAAAAATCTGAAACAAAAAAAAGCTGAAAATAAAATTGTCATCCATATAACATATTAGGGGGGCTACGTCACTTTTAATCAATCAACTGAGCGACTGGCAAAAGTCTGATAGTTGATTCCACCTCAGCAAATGGTCCTTTATCATGAAATACATTTTTTTACAGGTAATGGTTGGTGCAAAAAAATTATGTTTTTGTGCGACGAAAAAAGTGAAAATCTTTTCTAAAACAAACAACATTGAATTAATTTTCAGCTGTCAATCGTGCATTTGTATGCGGTGGCTGGTTAGAACAATGACATTTTTTTTCGTTGCCACAAAGTAATATTTTGTTTCCACGAAATAGCATTTCGTTCCCATAAAATATTATTTCGTGACCACAAAATAACATTACTTTTCCCACGAAATAATAATAGTATTTCGCTCCCACGAAATAGAATTTCGTTCCCACAAAATATTTTTGCTATTTTGGTTTAGGGGATACCGGCAATTAAAGATGATTTGAATCTGGTGCGAATGGGTTTTAAATTGAAGGGAATCTACTGTAGCCGATGCTCAAGCTATAATTGAAAATAGAAATATTGAAAAATAATTGTGCCCCCCCCCCCCTCCCGCATGGTGGAAAATTATTCCGTAATTACCAATCTGTTAATTTCTTCCCATATATTATATAACAAATTCCAAAGTTTCAGTGTACTCCAGTTTCAACATACGTATGGTATATTGAAGTTAGCTTCAATGCATCGAGGAGCTACGTTTAAAGAAGAAAAAGCTCGGTTTCAAGTGACCCTTCTAGTTTAAGATTTCAGTCAATAAAGTAGCCATAAGTCCGACATCTTTTATTCAAGACGTAAACGTGATGTAAAGAGAACGTTGAATCAACGTCTCTTATCGAAACGTGAGATAGAACGCCGTGTGTATTTCAAAGATGCGAAAATTATCAAATACACTATTTTATCAGTGCCAAAACACACCAACGCGTAACAGAAATATATATATAAAGAAATATATATAATTTTCGGATTTTTAATCAAAATGCACCTAGGCCTATATATCTTTGCATTTAAATTTACCTTGACTTTTGCATAACCATCCAATTGTTATTTAAATTGGGATAAAACTAAATAGACATATTTACATAGACATTGAGAGTAACATACACTAGAACTCTTGGCATAACTCTTTAAACCTGGGCTTCAGAACAAGACAGCCCACGGAATTTTTTTAATGAACATACATTTGGAGAGACGCATTGACAAGTACAAAATGGCGTGTCACTATGGGGGGGGGGGTGCAATTATATTTATATGTGCTTATAATTACACCATCCCCATCTTCAGTTGCTAAATTCCAATTATCATTTGCTGATTGGTCCTCAGTGAAATTTTAAAAAAATACATTGTGGCCACCAATACTATTTCGTGGGAAGAAAATACTATTTCGTGGGAATTAAATAATATTTCGTGGGAACGAAATACTATTTCGTGGACACGCAATACTATTTCGTGGGAGCAAGGTACTATTTTGTGGGAAGGAAATACTATTTCTGGTAACGAAATACTATTTCTGGAAACGACTTTTTTATTTGTTATATTTCGTGGCTACAAAATAGTATTTTGCTCCCAGAAACAGTAGGCATATTTTGTGGCCACGAAATATGACAAATAAAATATATATATTTATCATGGCCCTAAACCAGCCAACGCATATATCACAAGTGACTGAGATATATAATAAACACCATTCCAAATGTATTGTTAAAAATAAATTAGTTATTATAGCAACAAATTCATGATTTTTTTTAACGAAAAATCACACATTTCATCATTTTCACACAAAACATAAATAATATCTGATTGTACTTCAAAAAACTCCCTCAGCATCTAGTATTAAGAAAAAAATATCAATTTAAATTAAAAAAAAACACTGAATATGGTGCAATTACGCTTATCTTCCCCCCGTTTTTTCTTTTTTCGCGACCAAAAATTAAAAATCATTATATTACACCACATATGTATTAAATTTATGATAAAGACCATTACAAATGTATCCATAACCAATAAATCGAAATTTAGTAAAACATTCTTAATTTGTTTTCAAACACCCAAGTTCGCCACTTTTGAAAATGTTCAAACATCTGCATTTTAACAATAAAAATAAGTGAATGTCTTATTATAATTCAGAAACCTCCCCCATGTTATATGGTTGAAATAAATATTTTAAAAATATTATAAATATAATAACACTAACTGAACGTGATGTGATTGCACTTAAACCGAGTTTGTTGTATAATGTACACTGTCTATCTTTTGGATTTGACGTGAATACTGATTCTGCACCTTCATTATTATTTTAAATAGCCTCTATTCAGTGTATACATATCTGATAAAAAAACAATACAACAGTATATGCAGCATCTCATATAGTTGTAGTTATATGTGCACTTGTCTTGTCCCATCCAATAGGCCAGTTCTCCACCATTTATTATATATTATTTATATGAATGTATTAAATTGCACATACTGAAGTTAACAGGTATATTATGAAACATTGGTCTAACGTTTCGCTGATATTGAAGTGACATCAAACGTTGACTAAAAAAATGCACCATTTGATGGGCCTACCATATGACTCAAACCAAAGACAATTTAATTGCCCTTTAATTGTGATGAGTGACACTTATGTATATGTACCAAAAGAGATAACAAAAGAGATATAACCGCTACTGCAAAATATTTTACAGAGTAGTAAAAAAGACCCTGTGTAAAGCGTAGAAACTTAAGAATTATATATATATTCTCTAGAGTATGTAAAGACAATATTAGGAACTATGTAGTCTTTAGTAGAACATGTGTGACAAAAATAGAATATTACATTGTACAGTATATTATACATGACACTCCAGAAAAAAACGTAAAACTCATAGAAAACTTAAATACGGATGCAAACATTACATGCTTAGTCTATAGGTTGTTAGTTTAGCACTTGTCAATCACTACATAGACATTGTCACATAAAATGTTTCAAACACGAAGAATGGTTTCGATCTTTAGAAGCTTTACCAAAACTAAGAACATTTTAAACATAGCTTTGCTACAGAAAACTACATATATATAATTTAATGTCTCGATCACAAAGATCACTAATTAAATTGCCCAACTAAGATGCGGTGTTCCTCCTATTGCCATTGAAATAGGCAGATATACCAACAAACCTGTACAAGACAGATTATGTACATTGTGTAACATGTGTAACACTGCCAATGTAAAAGATGAATTTCATTTTGTGTGTCATCATGGTCATTGTTCTTTTAACAGAGTCCACTTATGTAAACCTTTAGGCCGATATATCACACAAGCCTGGAGAATCTGCCAAGAAAAATTGTATCAGTGAAAAATAATCATATTTTTAATCATCGTCTCCATTGCTATTGTTATTACTATTATTGTTATTGTTAAACTGTATTATTAGTATGACTAAACTGATTAATAAGCCTTAATCTGTTAATGGGCTGGGTACATTATTCAGAATATTTGTATATTATGTATCTGTAAAATGTCTAGTACATGTCAGTATAATTAACGAATACATACATAAGTGTTCATTATTTGCACCGGGCGCGATAACTGCCCAGACCTCAAAAAAATATCTCACAATTTTCTTAGTATGGGGTCTCACCTGGTCCCATAACAGAGGCGACGGGAAGGGTCCCCTAAACTTAAAACAATAAAACGAACCCTAAACTGAAAAGAATAATGCAGGTTTGTTACGCCTTCGTTGTCTTTGTTATTGGTTCAGCTTTTTTGTCGATATTTAAAAAAAAAATCATTCTGGGACGAGTAGATGAAGCGATATTCGCTGAGACTGGCGCCAATCTTGTACTTGGATATTACTATGCTAAACTTGACCTGCAATGATCCACCTAGCAATCTAATACAATGAAGTATGGGGGAGGGGGACTTGTATAACATTGCTTTCACCGAGTAGCCATTCAAAAAGGTTTCCGATTACGTCACTGCGTTTCACAGAATAGGTAACATCCGTCAGCTTTATTCACAGCATAACAATACAGGTGACGTGAGTCTTCTCGCACTCAGCATTAATTAGGCCTACTGGTTTCCACACCTTCAACAATAGAGAATAGGTAACATCCGTCATCTTTATTCACTGTGTACAGTATAACAATACAGGTGACGTGAGTCTTCTCATACTCAGTATTACTGGTTCTCACACCTCCAACAATAGTCCAACTCCAGGTGGTGGGGTGTCACCACGCACACGTGTATAAGCGTCACTCAGGTGAACCATGACACAGGTGTGTGGCCTTGACCTTGATATAGCCTAATTGACCCGCTTAATACTGGGTAACTGTATTCGTCATAAAAACATACATTTTGCAGAAATCACTATTTTTTTCTTAGTAATTATTCACAACATATTCATAATTAACTTCACCCTTTTAATAAGTCGTAATTGGTATTAAAATTTCTACAAAATAGTACATTTCATTATGGTGTAGAGCGCTATGTTTTGTAGAGTTTATTTGTATATTTAATAGATCGAATAATACCAAAAATAAGCGATTATAATTTGCATTAGGGTCCGGGATTCACCCACTCTCCATTAAACATGTAAAATTGATACATGCGTTCAGGTATGATTTTGGGATGACTAGGCCTATATTTTAATGTTAAACAAGTACAATTAGGCTCATGATCGGACACTTTGCTTAGCAATATACCAGAAAAGAGCCATCTATTTTCTATGAATATTTACCACACAAATAAAGCATATAGTCCTATATAGGGCCTAGATCTTACGACATTACGCCTAGACACTGTTTGTTCATGACATTTCCATCGTTGCCATTAAGACAATATTGAAATATGACAATACTGCTTGCAGACTACAATTTCATTGAAATCGGATCATAATTGCCTGATAAATCAGCGAAAACTGACGTCGCAGGTTAATGTGAATTTACAAAACACAGTAAAGATGTCATGGTTGAGTTGTCACTTAGCATTAGTTCCAACAATAAACAAATATAATGCACTAGTTTACCACTGTCACACATAGGCGCCGCCTAATGACAACTGATACAGATAAACAACTCCTATAATCACCAGGGCTGTATCCAGACTAAGACAAATGGGGGGTTACAGGTCGAACTTCCGGTAAGTGGGGGGTCTGGGCACGCCCCCAGGAAATTTAAAATAAATTAGGAATTTTCGAGATATTCAGGGGGGGGGGGGGAGATAAAATATATAAAGATAATATATCTACCTGTGATGGTGTAGGCCTAATCAGTGAATGTAGCGCGTGTAGACATTGCCTGGCGAGCCCGGCCAATTTCATTTATGGCCGGGTCGAGGCCAAGGTTCTTAGTCACGTGACTTTCATGCCTGTGCTATTGAGGCCGGTGAATAATTTTCTGAGTCAAGTCATAGGAAATGCGTCAGAGGGGAAATACAATACTGTGAAGAACTCTTCATCCGGGGATGGGACCTTTCAAAAATGCCTGAATTCGGGGATTACCTTTTTTCATTTAAATATAGCAACTAGTCACAAAAAATCGCCACTGGGGCATACATGAAGAGGCTACATGAAGCTCGGCCACGCCGCGTAGTGTGGCTCTAGGAACCAGAGTAGCTGTCTATATGTGTAAGCTTGTACCTGTTCTTCGTCCGCTGTTCATGGTTACAGCCATATAATAACACAGTTTTAGACGCTCACCGACCCTCAAGCTAACTCGGCTGGTCACGCCCCGCTGCACAAGTGACACGGCAGCACGTCACCGTTCTACCGTCTATTGTAATTTCACTGTAATTATTTATTATTAGTCAAGGGACGACCCCACATAAACAATACTCTATATAATAATAGACGAAATCTGTATTTGTTTAGATTATTGGTAATGTTCGTGCTGTATTATGTCTCCAGAATTAATCTCAAGTGGGGGCCCCAGTTGCCGTTTTTCGGCTCGCTACGTTCCTCTCAGATAATCAATGATGTTTTATTAATTGTTGAACAACCCCACCCCCCGGGCCAGACCACTTCATTATTTCTTCCTACGTCTCTGTTATGTTTCATAAATTAAAAAAACAATGTTGTTTGTGTGGAATATTGGTCAAATTATTTCAAAGATATAAGAAATGATTATCTTGACGGAAAGTTACGTAGAAACGATAAATCATATTATGAAATAGGTGATAAACCAAGACGATTTTTCATTAATAAAAAAACGGCGGCCATCTTGGATTTGTGGGTGAAATATAGGCCTATGTCAATTTATCTAGAATACACAAGAAATGAATTTCTCGACCCAAAATCACATAGAGACCACAAGTTACACATATCTAAGTGGCAGACCAAAATTATTTCTCAGAAATAAAAAAACGGCTGCCATCTTGAATTTTAAGTGAAAGGTATATCAGCTCAAATAATCTCAGAAAACCAAGAAATGAGTTTATCGACTGCCAAATCATCAATAGTGATCATAAAGCATACATAACGTTGTGATAAAATAGAAATTCATTTTTTTATTAGTCTACGCATTGGCAGCAATTTTGAATTTTGCATTTTGTAAGGTTCACAGTCTGGTAAATTTAGAATCGGTATGGTCGAATTATGTAAAAACCGTCATAAAACTGTAGGCCTATATATGTCTCACAACAAGGTCAAGTGTCCAATAGCTTGGAGTATGTAGGCTAAGCTTATTGTTCAAGTGACTGACTTTCCTTGTGACCCAGAGAAAGGGATACCCAATGCATCATTGGTAGACCCAATATCGGAATATCCATAAGAGCAAATGTGTGCGTTTTACTGTAGTGCATGGTGTGTATGTATGTCAGGTATGTGTATGCACAGCAGAGTGTACACACGGCAATATAACCCACTGTCAAAGCTCTGATCAGTAGACCTGAGATTCCTATTAAAAGGAACTGGATAATTGATATTAGTACGCAGGAACGGGCACTTAATAGCCAGTAGCCTCTAATATTCACGTGATTGCCTTTCATTTCGACTGAGAGGAAGGAATATACAGCAGTAACAACTAACGTTATATGAGAGAGCAAGCGTGTGTGCTTTACTAAAGTGACTGGTGACTGTTCAGTGCTGTGTATGGATGCCTGTGTTAACATTAATACGGTCGGCGCCTGCCTAAAACTAACAGAAGCTGACACAGTGATGCGCAGACCGAATTGAGACGTATGTATTATTTTGATATAGGCCTATTATTTTGACTAGTATTTTGAGTAGTAGTGGTAGTAGTAGTATTTTGAATGTGGACTATTTAATGGTTGAGACGTAACGGTATGTATTATTTTGATGTAGGCCTATTATTAATATTTTGACTAGTATTTTGAGTAGTAGTGGTAGTAGTAGTATTTTGAATGTGGACTATTTAATGGTTGAGACGTAACGGTATGTATTATTTTGATGTAGGCCTATTATTAATATTTTGACTAGTATTTTGAGTAGTAATGTTAGTAGCAGTAGTATTTCGAATGTAATGGGTAGGCCATCGTGCTTAAATAGTTGTTTAACGACGGGATAATGAGGTTATTAAACAGGTGGTTCGGTCTGTATACATATAGGGCCTAAATCAAATGTTGTTTTAATGTTGGCCCAGCGTCATAAATGGTGGACCAACGTTAAAACAGCAGTGGATCAACGTCTCATGTTTGTTTCATATATATATATATATATATATATCTAGGCCATAAATTATGTTTAATAGAGCCTGTATTATATACTTGGCACAAAAAGAAACGCAACATGATCTTATTTCGCGAAATTTAGTCAAAACCGTTCGATTGCTTTAAATAATGTTGGTGTGTATGGCCCCTACCATAAATACTCGTATTTTGTGTTTTGACCTCAATAACTGACAAATGACCTCAAATTGAAGAAAGTCAACTTTCAAGGTCATGGGCCATCTGACCATGATCCCAATATGCGGGTCATCTGAAATTAAGCAATTATGCGGGCTGGCGTGCGGGAACAAAAACTCCATTTTCAGACTAAGGTTAAGTTAATTTCTTAAAAAATGATGGGTTGATAAAAATGCCTCGTTTGACAATTCTGCAGTCTCAGCCTGTTTCTCCATGTATTGATATGGCGAAAGGTAGTCGGCTCAAATTGCCAGAAAACAGGTTAGCTATACTGAGATTTCAAGACACCGAATAACCTTTCAAGACACCGAATATTTCTCACATTTTATCACATTTGTATAGAAAAGGCTTGTGTTTGTAATCTGCGAGGTTAAGTTAGATGTTCTCTAAGTGATTCCCCCATCTGCTTGCTTGTCTGATTAAAATGAACAAAAGATGCACCAGAATGAAACTAATCTTCAACTAAAAATGCAATGAATCGGGCTTTAGGCCACCTTTGTGCACATACAGGCTAAACTGGGCCAGGAGAACCTCCTGAGGATGATGAGATGAATGAGATGACACTGTCCTCCAGACACAGGATTCGAAATTCGGGCCCTGGCGGTCTGAGGCCGAGCACGCTACCTCTCGGTCACAGAGGCTCCCCACAATACTGAGTTTCACACGTGGATGGGGAAGAAACATTTTGTTTCTTTCAAACCGCCGAGACCGGGAACTGAATTCCGAACTCTAGCGTGAAAGGCAGAGGTGCTAACCACTACCCTAGGGCCCACGCCCTGTTCTTCAACTAATTACACTAGTATAGGTTACAGATATTGGTAATTTATAATGATTTGAAAATTAAAATTATGGTTTCGTGGTGTATTGCTAATTGATTTAATCTAAATTATAAAAAAACCTCAACGCGATAGTAATAGGCATAAGTAGCAGGCTTGCCATGATGATATATGAACAATCATCATGATCATGTCAATCGTGTACGTTTCAACTTTCAGTTAATGAAATTGTTATAGACATTAACAATAGTGTGTGTTTTCTTGTAGGTTTTTGCACTGCCTCTGAAAAAATTTGTTTGTGTGTCATCCAGCTCAATGATAGACTGGATTTGGAATTGTGATGCAATTCTGTCATTACTACTCTTCTTGTCTGACACAGAGCTGAGGACGTAAAATACATACAACAGTTACACAACATGGCAGATCACACCATGACAGGAGACATAGAACCAGCTCAATCATTCTTAATGGCAGCCAAATCTGACTTCCTATCACAAGGTATCAAGACTGGCAGTATTGTATATGTTAAGATTCTACGCAAGAAGATAACTGCGAAAACAAGAAGCTGTAAATACTCCACATTTACAGCTTCTGATAATACATGCCCTACAACAGATCAGACTCGTATACCTTGTGCTAAGACTTTCAGATGTGATTGGTGCCTTGAACACTTTTCCAGAAATTACAACCTTTTGAAACATGTCTGTATATATAATCAAACAAAGCGTGAATCTGGAACGTGTCACAGAACATTTAGAAGATCACAGAGTCTGAAGAGTGATGAACGCACCAATACCGGCTCTAAATCTTATGAATGTGTAACATGTCACAAGCAGTTCACCCGAGCAGGGGATTTAACGAGACATATACGATTTCACACTTGTGATAAACATTATGAATGTGAAATATGTCATAAAAAATTTACACAGGCAGGGAGTTTAACAAAACATAAGCGAATTCACACTGGTGATAAACCTTATGAATGTGAGATATGTCATAAAATTTTTACACGGGCAGGGAGTTTAAAAAAACATACACAAATTCACACTGATGATAAACCATATGAATGTGAAATATGTCATAAATTTTTTACACGGGCATGGAGTTTAACAAAACATAAGCGAATTCACACGGGTGATAAACCTCATGAATGTCAAATATGTCATAAATACTTCAATGAGGCCTGGTTGTTAAAGCAGCACGAACGCATTCATTCTGGTGTTAAACCTTATGAATGTGAAATATGCCACAAATTGTTCACGCAGGCGAGCAGTCTAGGGTACCATAAACAAATCCATACTGATAATAAGCCGTTAGAATGTGAAACTTGTCATAAACAGTTCAAAAATAAATGGCTTTTAAGAAAGCATCAACGTCTCCACACAAGTGATAAACCTTATGAATGTCAAATATGTCATAAACAGTTCATCCAGGCCTCGATTTTAAAGCAGCATGAACGTGTTCATTCTGATGTTAAACCTTATGAATGTGAAACTTGTCATAAAAAGATGAAAACAGCAGGGAGTCTGAAGGAACATCAGCTGATTCATGCTGGAGTTAAGCCTTTTAAATGTGAAACATGTTATAAACAGTTCACACGTGCTCGATATTTAAAGATCCATAAACGGATTCACACTGGTGTTAAACCTTATGAATGTGGAACATGTCACAAAAGCTTCATAGAGAGACGGGGTCTACAAAAACATAAACGAGTTCACACTGCTGACAAACCTATCTGAAAACTGTTCATAGAGACAACACCTCTACAGAAACATAAACGAGTTCATACTGCTGGCAAACCTATCTGAAAACTGTTCATAGAGACAACACCTCTACAGAAACATAAACGAGTTCATACTGCTGACAAACCTATCTGAAAACTGTTCATAGAAACAACACCTCTACAGAAACATAAACGAATTCATACTGCTGGCAAACCTATCTGAAAACTGTTCATAGAGACAACACCTCTACAGAAACATAAACGAGTTCATACTGCTGGCAAACCTATCTGAAAACTGTTCATAGAGACTAACACCTCTAAAAGAGCTCACAACAGAGAAGTACACGAGCGGTTATTACTTAAACATTATAATATACTATTATCTGTGCTTCGTATAATAGACAGAGCATTATGTGGGACTGAGTTGTCAACATTATATAAGTGATTGATATAGCGGGCACAGCACTGTGGAGCATGTGTCAACATTATATCTACTCAAATATAAACGTGTTCATGTTACCACTTTATGGTTGGTGTAAGCTCTGAGATCTTTTGTTGTTGAAATTAATGAAGACAAGACAATTTAGCAGTGCACAAGCGTTGACGTGTATTTATTATAGTTTTCTGTATTTCAAAAGCATTGACTTTCTAATATAACGTGAGTTCAATTGTGTATATAAAGTAACTTTCTTGTGTATAAAGTAAGACTCTCTTGTATGTATATCGTAAGACTGCCGTATTTATATCTATATATATTTAAGAAGGAACTGCTTTTTAAGCATTATTGTTTGTAAGCCATCTGACACTGTCGGTCAATCCTGGCTACCCACAGTCTCAGGTGGCGGCGCACCAATCACAACGTGACAAGCTGTTGTCGCTCCCGTTGCAGGGCGTGGCCAGCATCCCCACGCCTGGGTGTTGTCATTAGTTGTGACTGGATTACCATGTGTGAAAGCTGTTCTTATTCAAGTGTGATGTTGGTCATAGTTTATGACACTCTTATTGTAACATTCACACGTGTGGGAAAGCTATGAGAAAGCTGTTTATGGAGACAACAGCTCTACATAAACATAAATGAGTTCACACTTCTGGGAAACCTATGTTAAAGTTGTTTATAGAGACGGCAGCTCTATCATGTCTATAGGAATATAACTGCACTCTCACTGCTAGGAAACATTATAGCTTTGCTTGGTATTATAGACACAGCATTGTTTGGTGATGTGACAGCATTATATATCTGTAGACACAACATTGTGGAAGATATGTCAGCATTATAGCTGTGATCCGTATAATAGACACAGCATAGTGTGGGATTTGTCATCATTATATCTTTGCTTCGTATAATATCATTGTGAGGAATTAATTCACCCCCATTTTACTTCACATGTGGATTGACATGTGGAGTTATGTTTCATCTATGCGAGCGTGTTACTGGATTAAACTTGTTTCCTCCATTTTCTGATTGTTTGCTTTGTGTTTTTCAACTCCAGTATAAGATTAATTGTGTCAACCATTTGTGTCAACCATTACATATGTGCACAAGGATACAGGGACTGATTGTTGCAGCAGCAAAACTATTTTGTAAAAAGACATACCAGATTATACCCACCTTGAAACTATACCCGGGTAGATAATGGGATCTTCCAGAATATATCCCGGGGTAGATCCCAGATTATACCCATCGCATATAGAAAGGGGTATATTCTGGGAGGGTGGGGTGGATTCTGGGGTGGCCGCTCATAGATGTTTAAAAGAGGGGTCATATTCTGAGAGGGAGGGGTAGATTCTGTGAGCGTCACATACAGTTGTAAAAAATAGGATCGCATTTGGGAGTATTGCATATGGATCTATGTTGAAAAAGAAAAATGTTCTGGGGGCTAAAGACAACTCAATCACAATCATAAAAAGGTTGTAGGTGCTGGGAGGGAGGGGTGGCTTATGGGAGTGTCACATAAAGTTGTAGATAAGGCGATATATTCTGGGAGGGAGGGGTAGATACTAGAAGCGTCGCATAGAGTATATAAAAATCTATTATGAACAGGGGGTAGATTATGGGAGCCGAAGACATCTCACATAATCACAAAAAAGGTAGATAAAAAGACCTAGGGCGGAAAAAACCCAGATCAAATTGTGACATTAAAGCAATTTCAAAAAATGTTGAAATTGTCTGGATATCTCGTATGAGCACTGGCAAATTGTTTTCAAGGCTGTGCCAGCTATAGTTTAAGCCCTTAACGCAGTCTTAGTTTTTATTGGGGGAACACAAAAATCAATTCTACTTTGGAGGGTGCACATGAGTTAAAAAACGAATCGAACGAACGGCGAAGCGCCTGTTCTTAGGGGCCGAACATCGAGTATTTCAGTTTATAAATAGTGCATAAAACGAACCAAAAATATTGTAATCCATAATTTCAAGGAGCCATGTGCACCCTCGTTTGAGGAGCGTAGACATTTTGAGCATTTAGGAAGAATGAGTAAGTCATCCAGGTATGCTGGTTAGTTGTATTTTAGGGTTTAGAAAGCTGTAGTAAAGCCACTGTAGTTATTTTGGTATGGAAACAGAATGTGTAAAACGTTGGTCATTATTTAATTAATGTATTAGTTACCACTCTAGCAAGACAGTTCTGAAGTGTAGTAATTTACATGATTTAGCGATGTAATTTTTTGGGATGTTTTGAAAAAGGGAGTTTAAATAATTTTACTTGCTGCTAACCAGTGTAATTGCAAAATGTTTGGCAAGAGGTAAGGGTGCGTTTTTTTAGAATTTGTTGGAGGGCACTTATGGGCAGTTCTCAATAGGCGTGTCGAACAAGTGGGACAATTCGGTGTGTTACTTTCAGGATTTGCTAGTCTAGCTCGGTTGGTCTTGTTGTATATATCAATAAGATGCAGCTGCATCCTGAAGAATATATAATGCCTTAACTCTCACACCACCGGTTCCGATTATATTCGGTTTTCATTTTTCGTTTCACATACATATCAGCTTTTAAACATTTTTAAAGGTAAAACGCGACACCAATCAGCAAGATTTGAAAATAGTTGACCTCTATTTTGTCAAATTTGAATATTTTTTTATTGATCCGTACACGGTCATGCCCCACAGACAGACACAGACATACATATATTTTATTGATGTGAAGAAAAAACATTAAAGATTCACTTGTCATAGAAATGAAAGACATATATGTAAGCCTACATGTATATATACAATATTGTTAATTTTATTAAAATCATATGACAATATACATGGTATGACATACAGAATTACAATCATGGTAAGTGGCATTGCCATAATAAGCACTGGACATTTCAATAATAAAACTTATTACTACTGGTACTTGAAATAAAATTAAAAGGATTGCCAAGATATGAAGATCGGGGTCTAATATTCTGTGTCCAGCACGAGCAATTTTCACTCACTTGAAGGTGGGGATCGCGACAGCGAGACACAACTTGTGGGTAAAAATCGCAATTTATTAAGATACAACTATGAATTACTTAAACCCTAAACCCGATAATTTGATTACAACAACGGGAGTTTAGACAATATATCACCAGCAACAACCACTCTTTTGCCATTTTTTCACCATTATGCAAAACATATATGTAAATATTTAGAATGTCTCAAATCATTGCGACAAAACTGTGCAATCCTTTGGATATTGTTAGTAGTTACATTATGGCTATGATTAATGTCATATGAGAATATAGAACATAGTATTATGCATCCTGAAATGTTCCCCTTACATGAAACCATTGTGACTAGATGTTATTACATGGCCTGGTTCACTAACAAAGGATCATCACACACATCCTGTTAAATAGTATTGTTCAAAAGTTCATGTGTCTCAACAATCACTGTTTCAGAAATATAATCCAGTGGTGTTTTTTTCATTTACTATGTTTATTAACATTTATGTACGTTGAGTGTATGTCTTCTCAGACTGGTTATTTGTGTGAAGCGTTTGTGACAAGTTGTACATTCATAAAGTTTAGCATCATCACCACTAGCGTGAGTTATTTCATGCCGTTTTAGACTGTGAGACTGTGAGAACTGTTTGTGACAAGTTTCACATTCGTAAGGTTTAGAATCACCACCACCAGTTATTTCATGCCTCTTTAGACTGACAAGATTTAATAACTGTTTGTGACATGTACCACATTTATAAGGTTTATCACCAGTGTGAGTCATCTCATGCTGTTTTAGACCCCAGGGTCGTTTGAACTGTTTACCACATATTTGACACATATACAGTTTAACATCAATGTGAATTACAACATGTTTCCCCAGGGTTTTTGGTTGCTTGAATTTTTTGTGACATTTTTGACATTCATATGCCTTAACATTACTATGAATAAGTCTATGCTCTTTTGAGCATTTGCTCGTCTGAATGATTTGTCACATGTTTGACATGTGAAAGGTTTTCTACCAGTGTGAATACGTTCATGTTCCCTTAGATTATTTAATACCCTAAACCCTTTATCACATGTTCCACATGTATAAGGTAGAGTATCAGTGTGAATAAGCTCGTGTTTTTTTAGAGTGTCCGGTCGCTTGAATGATTTGTCACATGTTTGACATTTATACGGTCTAGCATCAGAGTGAACAACGCCATGCTTCCTTAGGTGTGATGCCCTTGCGAACAGTTTATGACATATTTGACATTCATGTTGTTTAACACTACTGGTATGAACACCAGTGTGGCATGCATTATGTTTTTGCAAATCGTAGGAACATCTAAACTTTTTGTAGCATGTTTGACATTCATAAGCCTTGGTGGGGCGAGTGTGTTGAGATTCATGTCGAGTAAGATTGGCATGTGTAAAAAAACGTTTTGGACACGAAGAACATAAATATGGCTCGGCTCTAGTGAAACAGATTACTTCTGAATTGTTTGTGTTATCGGACGATGACGATGCAGTTTTTAAATTACAAGCTATATTTCTGACATTAACATTAAAGAGACTGTCATTTTTGATTGATTTGGTTAACCATTCATATTTGGCGGCCATTAAGAAGGAATGACGTGGTTTTACATCCATTGTGTAAATTTGCTCGTGGGTTTCGGTTTCAGTACAAATAGTATCAGATTATTACAGTTCACACTCTCAAGGTGTAATGACACAATAATAGCAAATAGCCTTATAAACTTCACACACCATCCTTGTCCACATATTTGTATATGTTTGTTTGGTGTAACAACTGGTTGAATCTTGCTTCTGACGTGAATAGTGATTCTGCACCTTCAGTATTATTTTGAATTGTCTCTCTTTACGAGTCATATGCTAGTTCAATAGTGCAATACAATCTGAAACAAAATAAAGCTGAAAATAACATTTTCATTCATTTAACATAGTAAGGGATCTACGTCACATTTAATCAACCGAGTGAGTGGCAAATATCTTACAGTTGATTCCACCTCAGCAAATAGTCCTTTATTATGAATTTCATTTCTTACAGGTGATGGTTAGTGCAAAAAGTGTAATTTTTGCGCGCAACAAAAAATGGGGAAAATCATATATTTCAAACAAAAAAAAATCAGTTATCAATCATGCATATTATATATACGTTGGCTGGTTTAGGACCAAGAAATTTTATTTGTTTGTTTTTTCGTGGCCACGAAGTAATATGTCGGGTCCAGGAAAGAGTATTACGTTCCAACAAAATAATATTTTGTGGTCACAAAATAGTATTACTTTCCCACGAAATAGTCTTTCGTTCGTGGCTATCAGCAATTAAAAATAATTGTAATCTGGTGCGCCTGGGTTCTAAATTGAAGGGAATCTGATGTAGCCTATTCTATCCATACGTTCCCGTATGGTGGGATGTCATTCAGTAATGATCAAACTGTTAATTATTCCCCATATAATATACTGAAGATCTGTAGATATTCGCGAGGTTTTAATTTTTGCAAAAAGGACAAATTCACAAATTTAAGACTCTCACGAAATTACTATTCGCGAAAATCTAAACACATGAAAATTACCAGATGCACAGGAAAACAAATTCAGAAGTTTTAGTGCGACTGTTTCAGTGTACCCCAGTTTCAGCATACATACAGTACATTGAAGCTGTACCGTAGGGGTACGTTCAAAATAGAAACAGTCCAGTTTCAAGTGACTCAGTCTCAGTTTCCCCCAGGGATACGTTAAAATTTGTTTCAGGGTACCCCATCCAAGTATGGTAACATTTTAAAAATTTCAGAATCAAATTACCCGTCCCCCTTATCTCTTATCTACATATGATCCATCACAAGGGGACCTGGGTCGCCCCGTGATTTTTCCTAATGAATATGATAGTTTTTCAGGTCTGGTGACCCGGGTTCGTGTGGTAGTAAAAACGTTTTAAATCCCAAAAATCGTCCATCAAAATAGTAAATTTTACATAATATACTAGAATTCAAGTTCTATTTTGCTCTATACTGCTTCTAAAAGTGTCAATACTACAACTTTCCTGCATGTAAACCATGCCAAACTGTAATTAAAAGCTGTGATTTCGATCCTATTGCCTGGCCATAGATTAATTCTTCTTACCACGCTAACCAGAGTAAGTACGTGGTGGATCATATATATAACCCGGGTCAATCAATATGGCGACGTCACGACATAATCCAGGTTACCACGCTAACCAGTGTCAGTACGTGGTGGATCACGACATAACCCGGGTTACCACGCGAACCAACTCGGGTTACCTCGCTAACCAGAGTCAGTACGTGGTGGATCATATATATAACCCGGGTCAATCAATATGGCGACGTCACGACATAATCCAGGTTACCACGCTAACCAGAGTCAGTACGTGGTGGATCACGACATAACCCGGATTACCACGCTAACCAGATTCAGTAAGTGGTGGATCACGACATAACTCGGGTAACCACGCTAACTAGAGTCAGTACGTGGTGGATCACGACATAACCGGGGTTACCTCGCTAACCAGAGTCTGTACGTGGTGGATCATATATATATTTTAATCCGGGTCAATCAATATGGCGTCGTCACGACATAAACCGGGTTACAACGCTAACCAGAGTCAGTACGTGGTGGATCATATATATATTTTAACCCGGGTCAGTCAATATGGCGTCGTCACGACATTAACCGGGTTACCACGCTAACCAGAGTCAGTATGTGGTGGATCATATATACAGGCGCGCCGTCACAACATAACCCGGGTCAATCAATATGGCGTCGTCACGACATAAACCGGGTTACCACGCTAACCAGAGTCAGTACGTGGTGGATCATATATATATTTTAACCCGGGTCAGTCAATATGGCGTCGTCACGACATAAACCGGGTTACCACGCTAACCAGAGTCAGTATGTGGTGGATCATATATACAGGCGCGCCGTCACAACGTAACCCGGGTCAATCAATATGGCATCGTCACGACATAAACCGGGTTACCACGCTAACCAGAGTCAGTACGTGGTGGATCATATATAAAACCCGGGTCAATCAATATGGCGTCGCCACAACATAACCCGGGTTACCTCGCTAACCAGAGGCAATACCTGGTGGATCATATATATATTTTAACCCTGGTCAATCAATATGGCGTCGTCACGTCATAACCTGGGTTACCACGCTAGCCAGCGTCAGTACGTGGTGGATCATATATATATTTTTCAGTCAATAAAGTAGCCATACATACAACATCTTTTATTCGAGATGTGAACGTGATGTGAACAGAATGTTGAATCAACATCTCTTACTGAAACGTCGGATACAACGCCAAAGACGCATAAATTATCAAATACATTATTTTTACCGTTAGTCCTTGGGCCAGACCAAAATTTAGTACCAATTGGGGTGACTAAACTTTATTGTGATTTTCAGTTAGATAAATATATGAGGGGTCTAAAAATGTATGATGGCCTTTTCAGAACAGTAGCTTAAGGGCAGTAATTTCTGTTTTAAAGACGGGGGGGGGGTCTCGAAATCAAAAAGTAATTATTAATTATATCTTTTCATCTATTAGTCCTACAAAATTCCGTAACACATCGTTTCTGACATAATTCGGGCCAAGGAATACGTTTTTGATGTTTTGAAAATGATTTAACCAATATTTCGACGACAAATCCAAGATGGCCGCCAATTTTAAGTCGTATTTCTCAACTCTATGGCATAACTGGTTTATTCATGTCTATATAATGTTAGAAAATTTGTAAGTAAATATTCTAGATGGACAACCAAACTAGCATTAAATTAAACTATGTATGATGGCCTTTCAGAACGGTAGCTTAAGGGCAGTAATTTCTGTTTTAAAGAGGGGGTCTCGGAATCAAAAAGTAATTATTAATTATATCTTTTCATCTATTAGTCCTACACAAATCCATAATACATCGTTTCTGACATAATTGGGGCCAAGGAATACGTTTTTGATGTTTTGGAAATGATTTAACCAATATTTCGCCAACAAATCCAAGATGGCCGCCAATTTTGAGCTGTATTTCTTAACTCTATGGCATAACTGGTTTATTTATGTTTATGTAATGTTCGAAAATTTGTAAGTAAATATTCTGGTCAGACAATCAAACTAGCATTAAATAAATCTATTTTTGTGTATATCTTGTAATATATAAAAGCAGTTTAGTTATCCAACGGACGCGTGCTTCATAGCACTTGTTGTGCTAACCGAAAGCGTATCTCTGTATGAAATGTGTCACAATAAGGCATACATGTCTAATATTTGTCTATATTATCTATTTTGTTCTTGGTGGAATCAAATAATAAATATTTATATTTTCCCAACAAAATTAAAAAGAAACACTAATTATAAATAAATTAATGATAGCATGTATGGTTCATTTCTTTAGACGTTTTTGATTTAGATACACTGTAATCATATTAATAGTGGTATGCTATTTTGTGGTTGTTATCATGATTATGTGATTGAGCCAGACCAATATTTAGTACCATTCGGGGTGACTAGAAAAAACTACTCTATATGGTTTTGTATGCCTTACACATGAACACAAATGTATGATGGCCTTTTCAGAATGGTAACCATGGTAACGATACGGCCTTTTATTTTCTGTTCAACGTTTGTTGATATTATCCATTCTTTTCTTGGTGGAATCAAATAATAAATATTCATATTTTTCCACGAATTAAAAAGAAAATATAATTATGAATAAATTAATGATAGCAGGGCTCATTTCGGTAGACGTTTTAGATTAGATACACTGTATCATGGTAATACTAGTATATATTTATTCGGTTGTTATCATGAGTCTGTAGCATGGTGGTTATTTATCAACTTTATTAATTATCAACATAGTATATACCTGAGTAGCCATGGTAGCTCGATATAGTAGTTTGAATAGGATAAGAAGGTTTAGTTCTTCGATTTCAGCGTGATGTATTAAATCCGTTTCACCTGTATAAATGTGAATTCAGCAGTAATGATGATCATAAACAATGTTCTTTTTCAGCTTGATCATTGTTTACGATTTAAAACAGAACAGAAACCAACTGTTCTTTTTAGTGTTAAATCAGAACTAAGCTAAAATCAAATTAAGATGTCGATAAAATAAATGAAATAAACATGCTACCCAAATCATTACCACCATTCAGCTCTGTAAAAAAACTACAGTATTATGGTATACAGTACATGTAAATATCGACATGTAGGCCTACTACTTAGCTATGTGATCCGATCATGTCATACACTATATATATTTACACACAATATGTAAATGCAATGGTGGATATGTTGCATTTATCTTTGTTTAAAGTGTGAACACGTCGATGAACGAACTTGTTGAGTATTATAATTTATCATCATCTGTGTCATCATCCGAAGAGTGCCTTTTCATCATACATGGTTATACAGTTCTGCATTTGTACATTTTAATCTCTTTTCAAGACATTGACACTGGCAGTTTACAAATACGCTTAAAATAGGCCTACACGAGAGGAAAATTAGCACAGCATTTGGAGCAGAAGAACTAGTTTTTATCTTAAGCATCGAAAATCCAGCCGCGATCATCATCAGGACGAGGGATATCAGGACAGATAACCAAACTCCTGTGACATATGCTTGCTTGATATTTGGCATGCTGGTATATGGCTATCTCTGCATGATGCCCTTCTTATCCCTGGAAATTTTCATATCACACGTTAATGATTTTGGACAATATAAACGGCATGTGAACTCGAGTGCCTCATAGAGATTTGGTGACAGTGCCCAGTTTCAACCAAGATTTGACAATGCATCTCTAAATTTGTGATTGTTTATAACTACTGTCCATGCACCAAGCTTAATACCTTGACCCGAAAAGGAACTTATGGTGTCGCATCCTGTGTAACAATGTAGCCCTATAAATGTAACACTATAAATGTAGTCCTATAAGGTAATATCTATCAATCTCTGTCGAACTTTAGTACCACTTTGCATATATAAATGACACTATATGTTAGTGCTGAATGCAAGGCTAATAATGAAGATATCAGTGGCATCTTCCACAAGAACAACATCATTGTAGGTCTAATATTCAGCGGCATGTTTTGCATGAAGCAGCACACGCGTATCTGCTTCTTCAGTTGTACCAGCTGGAAGATTAATTATATCGGATTTTTTTAAAAGGATTTGTCCAACTGGTTTGCAGTAGCTCTACAACGGACTGGATGTCAGTTTCATCTTTTTTAACACGTGATGGCTGAAGATCTAAATGAATATTATGTGGAGAGTCGATTTCAATAACACAGCTGCTTTATGGCTGTACTTCTATATTCGGCATTGAGGTAGTATTTACTCACAGCAGATGGTTTTGTGCTGAAACCTTTGGTACCACCTGCAGTTTGGGGTATCCTTGTTTGTGGTTTCTTCAATAGCTTCGTCAACAGGTATTCGGGGTTCGTTGCTAATTTGAACGCTGAACCCTCTACCTGTTAAATATTTGTAAATTTTCGGGTGTTCCTCCGAAAGTCCTATCATTTGAGAATTGTATACCCTCATATATTTAGTCTACATGAAAGATTATATAGAATTCTACGCATTATTTCATGGTGTTTTCATGAAGTCCCTTGATGGAGTATCCTCACAATACTGATTGCTTACAAGCGAGTGGGGAAGAAACATTTTTTTCTTCAAAACATGGATGTCAGAGTGGGTGAAGAACCTGCATCAAACAGTTTTACCAACTATAAACCAGGGTCCACACCCTACATAAGAAATGTTGATAGTGACCTAGGAAAGTGATGTTTTGACTGACGTAACGCGGTCTAAATAGACAAAATGGTCAAATATGTGCTGCCATTTTAACTTAAAGTCTTTATTAATCTACACTATACACCCCTAGTAAAGCTAAAGCCATTTATATGTGACAGTTTCGTTGAATGTTACATTTGGATGTTACTTTTTGAACGCGCGGCAAAAATATCGAGATTTCGAATGTACATATATGTATGTTATTTCTTCTCTGACATAAAAAATATCTCATAACTTCCTTAACCCTTTCAGCACGGGGATCGTCTTTATACCTCAAAATCTTTTTGAAAATATATATAATAAAAATATTTTGAATAAGTGTATGTGTTCTTAGAGTACTCTGAATGCTTTGTCAAATGTTTTACATTTAAAAGGTTTACTGCCAGTGTAGATATGTTCATGTTCCTTAAGACTATTTAATACTGCGAGCCCTTTATTACATGTTCCACAAGTATAAGGTTTATCATGAAAGAGCTCATGATGTTCTAAATCCCTTTGGTCGTTCGAACGATTTCTCACATGGTTGACGTTTATACGGTCTAGCATCAGAGTGAACAATACCATGCTGCCTTAGGTGTGATGCCCTTGTGAACAGTTTATGACATATTTGACATTCATGTCGTTTAACACCACTAGGCCTGTGACATGAAATATGATTTTGTAAATCGTAAGAACATCCAAACGTTTTGTAGCACGTTCGAAATTCATAAGACTTGATGGACTGAGTTTCGGACACGAAGAACAGGAATATGGCTCAGCGCCAGTGAAACATATTACTTCTGAATTGTTTGTGTTATCTGATGATGACAATGCAGTTTTTAAATTACAAGCTATATTTCTGACATCGACATAAATGAGAACACATCTACACAATGGCTGCAAAACCACGTCATTCCTTCTTAGTGGCCGCCAAATATGAATGTTTAACCATTCATATTTTACAATTAGTATCAGATTATTACAGTTCACGCTCTCAAAATGTAATCATAGCAAATAGTCTTATAAACTTCATTCAGCATCCATGTCCACATATTTGTATCTTTTTGTATGATGTAGCAACTGGTTGAATCTTGGTTTTGATGTGAATACTCGTTCCAAACATCCAGTATTAATTTGAAGGAGGCATACTATAGTTCAATAGCGTAGTAAAATCTGAAACAAAATAAAGCTGATAATTTAATTGTCATCTATATAACATATTAGGGGAGCTACGTCACTTTTAATCCATCAGCTGAGCGGATGGCAAAGGTCTGATAGATGATTCCACCTCAGCAAATGGTTCTTTATCATGAAATCAATTTTTTACATGTAATGGTTGGTGCAAATTTTTTTTATGCTTTTGTGTGACAAAAAAAGTGATAGTCAAATCTTTTCTCAAACAAACAAAATTGAATTATTTTTCAGCTGTCAATCGTGCATATTGTATGCGGTGGCCTGTTTAGGACAATGACATTCTATATATTTTGTTTTTTCGTGGCCACGAATATTTCGTTTCCACGAAAAAGCATTTCGTTCCCATAAAATAATATTTCGTGCCCACGAAACAAATGACTTCCCCACGAAATACTAGGCCTATTTCGTTCATGTCCACGAAATAGGATCTCGTGGCCACGATATAGTATTTCCTTCCCACGAAATATTTTTAAAATTTTTGTTCAGGGGATACCGGAAATTAAAGATGATTTGAATCTGTTGCGACTGGGTTTTTAATTAAAGGGAATCTACTGTAGCCGATGCTACGACATTTGTTCAAGTTGTAATTACAAATAGACATATTGAAAAATAATTGTACCCCCCTCCCACATGGTGGGACGTCATTCCGTAATGAATAATCTGTTAATTAATTCCCATGTATTATATAACAAATTCCAAAGCTTCAGTGTACCCCAGTTTCAACATATGTATGGTATATTGAAGTAAGCTTCAATGCATCGGGGAGGTACGTTTAAAATAGAAAAAGCTCGGTTTCAAGTGACCCTTCTAGTTTAAGATTACCTTCCAGGGATACGTTGAAACTAGTTTCAGCGTATCTCATCCAAGTATGTTTAAATTTAAAGAATTTCAGATTCAATTCCCCCCCCCCTTATCCACTATCGATATATTTATATATATCAGTCAATAAAGTAGCCTTAGGTCTTTTATTTAAGACGTAAACGTGATGTGAAGAGAACGTTGAATCAACGTCTCTTATCGAAACGTGAGATAGAACGCCGTGTGTTTTTCAAAGACGCGAAAATTATCAAATACACTATTTTATCAGTACCAAAACACAGCAACGCGTAACAGAAATATATATATAAAGAAATATTTATAATTTCCGGTTTTTAATGAAAATGCACCTAGGCCTACATTTCTTTGCATTTAAATTTACCTTGACTTTTGAATAACCATCCAACTGTTATTTAAATTGGGATAAAACTAAATAGACATATTCACATAGACATTGAGAGTAACATACACTAGAACTCTTGGCATAACTCTTTAAACCTGGGCTTCAGAACAAGACAGCCCACGGAATTTGTTTAATGAAAAAACATTTGGAGAGACGCATTAACAAGTACAGAACGGCGTGTCATTATGGGGGGGGGGGGGGATTGGTGCAATTATATTTATATGTGCTTATAATTACACCATCCCCATCCTCAGTTGCTAAATTCCAATTATCATTTGCTGATTGGTCCTCAACGAAATTTAAAAAGAATACATTGTGGCCACAAATACTATTTCGTGGGAAGAAAATACTATTTCGTGGGAATTAAATAATATTTCGTGGGAACGAAATACTATTTCGTGGACACGCAATATTACTTCGTGAGAGCGAAATACAATATCGTGGGAGCAAGGTACTATTTTGTGGGAACGAAATACTATTTCTGGTAACCAAATACTATTTCTGGAAACTTTTTTATTTATTATATTTAAGGCTACAAAATAGTATTTTGCTCCCAGAAATAGTAGGCCTATTTTGTGGCCACGAAATATGACAAATAAAATATATATATTTATCATGGCCCTAAACCAGCCAACGCATTTATCACAAGTGACTGAGATATATAATAAACACCATTCCAAATGTATTGTTAAAAATAAATTAGCTAATATAGCAACAAATTCATGTTTTTTTTAACGAAAAATCACACATTTCATCATTTTCACACAAAACATAAATGATATCTGATTGTACTTCAAAAAACTCCGTAAGCATCTAGTATTAAGAAAAAAATATCAATTTAAATTTAAAAAAAACACTGAATATGGTGCAATTACGCTTATCTTCCCCCTCATTTTTTCTGTTTTCGCGACCAAAAATTAAAAATCATCATATTACACCACATATGTATTACATTTATGATAAAGACCATTACAAATGTAGCCATAACCAATAATTTGAAATTTAGTGAAACATTCTTAATTTGTTTTCAAACACCCAAGTTCGCCACTTTTGAAAATGTTCAAACATCTGCATTTTAACAATAAACATAAGTTAATGTCTTATTATAATTCAGAAACCTCCCCCATGTTAAATGGTGGAAAAAAATATTTTAAAAATATTATAAATATAATAACACTAACTGAACGTGATGTGATTGCACTTAAACCGTGTTTGTTGTATAATGTACACTGTCGATCTCTTGGATTTGACGTGAATACTGATTCTGCACCTTCAGTATTATTTTAAATAGCCTCTATTCAGTGTATACATATCTGAAAAAAACAATACAACAGTATATGCAGCATCTCATATAGTTGTAGTTATATGTGCACTTGTCTTGTCCAATCCAATAGGCCAGTTTTCCACCATTTATTATATATTATTTATATAAATGTATTAAATTGCACATACTGAGATTAACAGGTATATTATGAAACATTGGTCTAACGTTTCGCTAATATTGAAGTGACATCAAACGTTGACTAAAAAAATGCACCATTTGAAGGGCCTACCATATGACTCAAACCAAAGACAATTTAATTGCCCTTTAATTGTGATGAGTGACACGTATGTATATGTACCAAAAGAGATAACAAAAGAGATATAACCGCTACTGCAAAATATTTTACAGAGTAGTAAAATTATGCAGAATAATGCAGGTTTGTTACGCCTTCGTTGTCTTTGTTATTGGTTCAGTTTTTTGTCGATAATTAAAAAAAAATCATTCTGGGACGAGTAGATGAAGCGATATTCGGTGAGACTGGCACCAATCTTGTACTTGGATATTACTATGCTAAACTTGACCTGCAATGGTCCACCTAGCAATCGAATACAATAAAGTATGGGGGAGGGGGACTTGTATAACACTGCTTTCACCGAGTAGCCATTCAAAAAGGTTTCCGATTACGTCACTGCGTTTCACAGAATAGGTAACATCCGTCATCTTTATTCACAGCATAACAATACAGGTGACGTGAGTCTTCTCACACTTAGCATTACTGGTTCTCACACATCCAACAATAGTCCAGCTCCATGTGGTAGGGTGTCCCCACATTCACAGCTACACGTGTATAAGCGTCACTCAGGTGAACCATGACACAGGTGTGTGGCCTTGACCTTAATATAGCCTAATTGACCTGCTTAATACTGGGTAACTGTATTCGTCATAAAAACATACATTTTGCAGAAATCACTATTTTTTTCTTAGTAATTATTCACAACATATTCATAATTAACTTCACCCTTTTAATAAGTCGTAATTGGTATTAACATTTCTACAAAATAGTACATTTCATTATGGTGTAGAGCGCTATGTTTTGTAGAGTTTATTTGTATATTTAATAGATCGAATAATACCAAAAATAAGCGATAATAATTTGCATTAGGGTCCGGGATTCACCCACTCTCCATTAAACATGTAAAATTGATACATGCGTTCGGGTATGACTTTGTGATGACTAGGCCTATATTTTAATGTTAAACAAGTACAATTAGGCTCATGATCGGACACTTTGCTTAGCAATATACCGGAAAAGAGCCATCTATTTTCTATGAATATTTACCACACAAATAAAGCATATAGTCCTATATAGGGCCTAGATCTTACGACATTACGCCTAGACACTGTTTGTTCATGACATTTCCATCGTTGCCATTATGACAATATTGAAATATGACAATACTGCTTGCAGGCTACAAATTGAATTTCATTGAAATCGGATCATAATTGCCTGAGAAATCAGCGAAAACTGACGTCGCAGGTTAATGTGAATTTACAAAACACAGTAAAGATGTTATGGTTAAGTGGTCACTTAGCATTTGTTCAAACAATAAACAAATATAATGCACTAGTTTACCACTCTCACACATGACATAGGCCTAATGACGACTAATACAGATAAACAACTCATATAATCACTCATATTAACCCTTTAGGTCCCCACGATGCATTAAAGCATCATTTTACATCCCTGAAAACAGACTTAATTTTCCTACAACTAAGGGTTTTAGAACAAAATTTCCATTAAACTGGTTTACCAATACGTGGTAATTTTCTTTAATTTTTAAACCACACCAAGTCATCTTCATCCACCACAAGTCGAGAATTGCGGCAGCAATTCGCGGCTTGTAGTGGATGAAGATGAGTATGGTAAATTCAGGATTGAAATGGTTAATAGAAAATATATAAAGGTAATATATCTACATGTGACAGTGTGATCAGTGATTGTTGCGCGAGTAGACAGTGTCGTTGCCGCGGTTTTCTTTGTTATTATACCAAGCTGTCTATGTGTGTAAGCTTGTACCTGTCCTCCGTCCGCGGTTACAGCCAAATAATAACACAGTTTTAGACGCTCATCGACCCTCAAGCGAACTATGCTAGTCACGCCCCACTGCACAAGTGACAGGGCAGCACGTCACCGTCCAGGCCCCCCTACTGTAATGTCACTGTAATTATCTATTATTAGTCAAGGGATGATTCTACATAAACAACACTCTACATAATAATAGACGAAGTCTGTATTTGTTTAGATTATTGGTAATGTTCGTGCTGTATTATGTCTCCAGAATTAATCTCAAGTGGGGGCCCCAGCTGCCGGCTCGCTACGTTCCTCTCAGATAATCAATGATGTTTTATTAACTGTTGAACAACCCCACCCCCCGGGCCAGACCACTTCATTATATCTTCCTCCGTCCCTGTTATGTTTTATAAATAAAAAAAACAATGGCGGCCATCTTGTTTGTGTGGAATATTAGTCAAATTATTTCAAAGATATAAGAAATGATTATCTTGACCGAAAGTTACGTAGAAACGATAAATCATATTATGAAATCGGTGATAAACTAAGACGATTTTTTAATAATAAAAAAACGGCGGTCATCTTGGATTTGTGGGTGAAATATAGGCCTATGTCAATTTATCTAGAATACACAAGAAATGAATTTCTCGACCCCAAATCACATAGAGACCATAAGTTACACATATCTAAGTGGCAGACCAAAATTATTTCTCAGAAATAAAAAAACGGCTGCCATCTTGGATTTGTAAATGAAATGTAAATCAGCTCAAATAATCTCAGAAAACCAAGAAATGAGTTTATCAACTGCCAAATCATCAATAGTGATCATAAATCATACATAACGTTGTGATAAATCAATAGAAACTCATTTTTTTTTATTAGTCTACGCATTGGCGGCAATATAGAATTTTGCATTTTGTAAGGTTCACAGTCTGGTAAATTTAGAATCGGTATGGTCGAATCAGGCCCGTAGCCTGAGTCGGAAATCAGCCGAGGCGAGGCCCGGTGGCCGAGCCAAATTTTCTGTAAACCATAAATTTCTCAGAAATTTCAGTGATGAATAAGAAAAACTATGAGAAGACAGACGAGGCAACTGCCTCGTCTGCCTCATGCTGGCTACGGGCCTGCGTATTATGTAAAAACCGTCATAAAACTGTAGGCCTATATAGGGGGAGAGCCGGGCAAATGGGGCCGGTGGGCAAATGGTGCCGTCAACGATATTTTAATTGTGACATGTTGTATGAAACTTTAATGACGTCATAGTTATGAATTATGAACATCTGTATACAAGAAACATAAATAGACATCTCATACATATCTTAGATAGAAAGAGACGATAGGGAGTTTATGGCAACAATCTTATGAATATAAGCTTATATATTTGTATGAATCTCTTGATGAATTTATGTGATTTCTTCTGAAAATCTTTTGTTTTGTGTGGTATATTATATTGCCTTTGTTTTCTAGTCATTACTTTAGTCAGGAGATCACTTTGGGGAGAAATAATAGGCTAAATTTCCCACATCTACCTCCTGAGCAAAAGGAGCCAGGGCAAAGGGGGCCAGGCCATTTCAATACAAAGACCATACAGCATGGCCCCCTTTGCCCGCTAACTTTCAATGCGTAGGCTACATATTTCACACACTAATCCCAGTGAACGAAAGTATTTAGTATATTACTTAGTATTATGTCCATCAAAACATGTCACCATATACATCAAATGAAAGGTTTTTTTCATATGTATTTTATTAGGCTCACTTCAATGTACACCCTTGTGTATCAAAATAATAAAAAGTACCAAGGTGGGGGTGGCCCCCTTTGCCCAATGCGCTGGCCCCCTTTGCCCAAGCTATTGGGCAAAGGGGGCCACTTTGAGAGCAAATCAATTTGGCTTACAATTAAAATATGGTATTCTTGAGACACTAAGTGAGTCTGTTATATTTATCTACATTGCATGTACCTTACATAGAACAGTCATTGGTTTTTAAAATAGTTCGAAAATTATCCTTAAATACCATTGAAACGTTAAGTGGCCCCCTTTGCCCGCCCTGTCCAATAGCTTGGAGTATGTAGGCTAAGCTTATTATTCAAGTGACTGACTTCCCTTGTGACCCAGAGAAAGGGATACCCAATGCATCATTGCAAGACCTGATATCGGAATATCCATAAGAGCAAATGTGTACGTTTTACTGTAGTGGATGCTGTGTATGTATGTCAGGCATGTGTATGCACAGCAGAGTGTACACACGGCAATATAACCCACTGTCAAAGCTCTGATCAGTAGACCTGAGATTCCTATTAAAAGGAACTGGATAATTGATATTAGTACGCAGGAACGGGCACTTAATAGCCAGTAGCCTCTAATATTCACGTGATTGCCTTTCATTTCGACTGAGAGGAAGGAATATACAGCAGTAACAACTAACGTTATATGAGAGAGCAAGCGTGTGTGCTTTACTAAAGTGACTGGTGACTGTTCAGTGCTGTGTATGGATGCCTGTGTTAACATTAATACGGTCGGCGCCTGCCTAAAACTAACAGAAGCTGATACAGTGATGCGCAGACCGAATTGAGACGTATGTATTATTTTGATATAGGCCTATTATTTTGACTAGTATTTTGAGTAGTAGTGGTAGTAGTAGTATTTTGAATGTGGACTATTTAATGGTTGAGACGTAACGGTATGTATTATTTTGATGTAGGCCTATTATTAATATTTTGACTAGTATTTTGAGTAGTAATGTTAGTAGTAGTAGTATTTCGAATGTAATGGGTAGGCCATCGTGCTTAAATAATTGTTTAACGACGGGATAATGAGGTTATTAAACAGGTGGTTCGGTCTGTATACATATAGGGCCTAAATCAAATGTTGTTTTATTGTTGGCCCAGCGTCATAAATAGTGGACCAACGTTAAAACAGCAGTGGATCAACGTCTCATGTTTGTTTCATATATATATATATATATATATAGGCCATAAATTATGTTTAATAGAGCCTGTATTATATACTTGGCACAAAAAGAAACGCAACATGATCTTATTTCGCGAAATTTAGTCAAAACCGTTCGATTGCTTTAAATAATGTTGGTGTGTATGGCCCCTACCATAAATACCCGTATTGTGTGTTTTGACCTCGATAACTGACAAATGACCTCAAATTGAAGAAAGTCAACTTTCAAGGTCATGGGCCATCTGACCATGATCCCAATATGCGGGTCATCTGAAATTAAGCAATTATGCGGGCTGGCGTGAGGGGACAAAAAGTCCATTTTCAGATTAAGTTAATTTCTTAAAAAATGATGGGTTGGTAAAAATGCCTCGTTTGACAATTCTGCAGTCTCAGCCTGTTTCTCCATGTATTGATATGGCGAAAGGTGGTCGGCTCAAATTGCCAGAAAACAGGTTAGCTATACTGAGATTTTAAGACACCGAATAACCTTTCAAGACACCGAATATTTCTCACATTTTATCACATTTGTATATAAAAGGCTTGTGTTTGTAATCTGTGAGGTTAAGTTAGATGTTCTCTAAGTGATTCCCCCATCTGCTTGCTTGTCTGATTAAAATGAACAAAAGATGCACCAGAATGAAACTAATCTTTCTAATCAACTAAAAATGAAATGAATCGGGCTTTAGGCCACCTTTGTGCACATATAGGCTAAACTGGGCCAGGAGAACCTCCTGAGGATGATGAGATGAATGAGATGACACTGTCCTCCAGACACAGGATTCGAAATTCGGGCCCTGGCGGTCTGAGGCCGAGCACGCTACCTCTCGGTCACAGAGGCTCCCCACAATACTGAGTTTCACACGTGGATGGGGAAGAAACATTTTGTTTCTTTCAAACCGCCGAGACCGGGAACCGAACTCCGAACTCCAGCGTGAAAGCCAGCGGTGCTAACCACTACCCTAGGGCCCCCGCCCTGGTCTTCAACTAATTACACTAGTATAGTCTACAGATATTGGTAATTTATAATGATTTGAAAATTAAACTTATGGTTTCGTGGTTTATTGCTAATTGATTTAATCTAAATTTTTAAAAAAACTCAACGCGATAGTAATAGGCATAAGTAGCAGGCTTGCCAAGATGATATATAAACAATCATCATGATCATGTCAATCGTGTACGTTCCAACTTTCAGTTAATAAAATTGTTATAGACATTAAAAATAGTGTGTGTTTTCTTGTAGGTTTTTGCACTGCCCCTGGAAAAAATTGTTTGTGTGTCATCCAGCTCAATGATAGACTGGATTTGGAATTGTGATGCAATTCTGTCATTACTACTCTTCTTGTCTGACACAGAGCTGAGGACGTAAAATACATACAACAGTTACACAGCATGGCAGATCACACCATGACAGGAGACATAGAACCAGCTCAATCATTCTTATTGGCAGCCAAATCTGACTTCCTATCACAAGGTATCAAGACTGGCAGTATTGTATATGTTAAGATTCCACACAAGAAGATAACTGCAAAATCAAGAAGCTGTAAATACTCCACATTTACAGCTTCTAATAATACATGCCCTACAACAGATCAGACTCGTATACCTTGTGCTAAGACTTTCAGATGTGTTTGGTGCCTTGAACACTTTTCCAGAAATCACAACCTTTTGAAACATGTCTGTATATATAATCAAACAAAGCGTGAATCTGGAACGTGTCACAGAACATTTGGAAGATCACAGAGTCTGAAGAGTGATGAACGCACCAATACCGGCTCTAAATCTTATGAATGTGTAACATGTCACAAGCAGTTCACCCGAGCAGGGGATTTAACGAGACATATACGATTTCACACTTGTGATAAACATTATGAATGTGAAATATGTCATAAACAATTTACACAGGCAGGGAGTTTAACAAAACATAAGCGAATTCACACTGGTGATAAACCTTATGAATGTGAAATATGTCATAAAAATTTTACACGGGCAGGGAGTTTAAAAAAACATACACAAATTCACACTGATGATAAACCATATGAATGTGAAATATGTCATAAAATTTTTACACGGGCATGGAGTTTAACAAAACATAAGCGAATTCACACGGGTGATAAACCTCATGAATGTCAAATATGTCATAAATACTTCAATGAGGCCTGGTTGTTAAAGCAGCACGAACGCATTCATTCTGGTGTTAAACCTTATGAATGTGAAATATGCCACAAATTGTTCACGCAGGCGAGCAGTCTAAGGTACCATAAACAAATCCATACTGATAATAAGCCGTTAGAATGTGAAACTTGTCATAAACAGTTCAAAAATAAATGGCTTTTAAGAAAGCATCAACGTCTCCACACAAGCGATAAACCTTATGAATGTCAAATATGTCATAAACAATTCATCCAGGCCTCGATTTTAAAGCAGCATGAACGTGTTCATTCTGATGTTAAACCTTATGAATGTGAAACTTGTCATAAACAGATGAAAACAGCAGGGAGTCTGAAGGAACATCAGCTGATTCATGCTGGAGTTAAGCCTTTTAAATGTGAAACATGTTATAAACAGTTCACACGTGCTCGATATTTAAAGATCCATAAACGGATTCACACTGGTGTTAAACCTTATGAATGTGGAACATGTCACAAAAGCTTCATAGAGAGACGGGGTCTACAAAAACATAAACGAGTTCATACTTTTGACAAACCTATCTGAAAACTGTTCATAGATTTAACACTTCTACAGAAACATACAAGAGTTCACACTGCTGACAAACCTATCTGAAAACTGTTCATAGAGACAACACCTCTACAGAAACATAAACGAGTTCATACTGCTGACAAACCTATCTGAAAACTGTTCATAGAGACTAACACCTCTAAAAGAGCTCACAACAGAGAAGTACACGAGCGGTTATTACTTAAACATTATAATATACTATTATCTGTGCTTCGTATAATAGACAGAGCATTATGTGGGACTGAGTTGTCAACATTATATAAGTGATTGATATAGCGGACACAGCACTGTGGAGCATGTGTCAACAGTATATCTACTCAAATATAAACGTGTTCATGTTACCACTTTATGGTTGGTGTAAGCTCTGAGATCTTTTGTTGTTGAAATTAATGAAGACAAGACAATTTAGCAGTGCACAAGCGTTGACGTGTATTTATTATAGTTTTCTGTATTTCCAAAGCATTGACTTTCTAATATAACGTGAGTTCAATTGTGTATATAAAGTAACTTTCTTGTGTATAAAGTAAGACTCTGTTGTATGTATATCGTAAGACTGCCGTATTTATATCTATATATATTTAAGAAGGTACTGCTTTTTAAGCATTATTGTTTGTAAGCCATCTGACACTGTCGGTCAATCCTGGCTACCCAGCAGTCTCGGGTGGCGGCGCACCAATCACAACGTGACAAGCTGTTGGCGCTCCCATTGCAGGGCGTGGCCAGCATCCCCACGCCTGGGTGTTGTCATTAGTTGTGACTGGATTACCATGTGTGAAAGCTGTTCTTATTCAAGTGTGATGTTGGACATAGTTTATGACACTCTTATTGTAACATTCACACTTGTGGGTGCTATGGAAAGCTGTTTATGGAGACAACAGCTCTACATAAACATAAATGAGCTCACACTTCTGGGAAACCTATGTGAAAGTTGTTTATAGAGACGGCAGCTCTATCATGTCTATAGGAATATAACTGCACTCACACTGCTAGGAAGCATTATAGCTTTGCTTGGTATTATAGACACAGCATTGTTTGGTGATGTGACAGCATTATATATCTGTAGACACAACATTGTGGAAGATATGTCAGCATTATAGCTGTGATCCGTATAATAGACACAGCATAGTGTGGGATTTGTCATCATTATATCTTTGCTTCGTAAAATATCATTGTGAGGAATTAATTCACCCCCATTTTACTTCACATGTGGATTGACATGTGGAGTTATGTTTTTATCTATGCGAGCGTGTTACTGGATTAAACTTGTTTCCTCCATTTTCTGATTGTTTGCCTTGTGTTTTTCAACTCCAGTATAAGATTAATTGTGTCAACCATTACATATGTGCACAAGGATACAGGGACTGATTGTTGCAACTATTTTGTAAAAAATCATACCAGATTATACCCACCTTGAAACTATACCCGGGGAGATAATGGGATCTTCCAGAATATATCCCGGGGTAGATCCCAGATTATACCCCATCGCATATAGAAAGGGGTATATTCTGGGAGGGTGGGGTGGATTCTAGGGTGGCCGCTCATAGATGTTTAAAAGAGGGGTCATATTCTGAGAGGGAGGGGTAGATTCTGGGAGCGTCACATACAGTTGTAGAAAATAGGATCGCATTTGGGAGTATCGCATATGGATCTATGTTGAAAAAGAAAAATGTTCTGGGAGCTACAGACAACTCAATCACAATCATAAAAAGGTTGTAGGTGCTGGGAGGGAGGGGTGGCTTATGGGAGTGTCACATAAAGTTGTAGATAAGGCGATATATTCTGGGAGGGAGGGGTAGATACTAGAAGCGTCGCATAGAGTATATCAAAATCTATTATGAACAGGGGGTAGATTATGGGAGCCGAAGACATCTCACATAATCACAAAAAAGGTAGATAAAAAGACCTAGGGCGGAAAAAACCCAGATCAAATTGGTGACATTTAGCATGTTTAAGCAATTTCAAAAAATTTTGAAATTGTTTGGATATCTCGTATAAGCACTGGCAAATTGTTTTCAAGGCTGTGCCAGCTATAGTTTAAGCCCTTAACGCAGTCTTATTTTTATTGGGGGAACACAAAAATCAGTTCTACTTTGTGAGGGTGCACATGGGTTAAAAAACGAATCGAACGAACGGCGAAGCGCCTATTCTTAGGGGCCAAACATCCGAGTATTTCAGTTTATAAATAGTGCATAAAACGAACCAAAAATATTGTAATCCATAACGTCTAGGAGCCATGTGCACCCTCGTTTGAGGAGCGTAGACATTTTAAGCATTTCAGATGAATGAGTAAGTCATCCAGGTATGCTGGTTAGTTGTATTTTAGGGTTTAGAAAGCTGTAGTAAAGCCACTGTAGTTATTTTGGAAGCAGAATGTGTAAAACGTTGGTCATTATTTAATTAATGTAATAATTACCACTCTAGCAAGACAGTTCTGAAGTGTAGTAATTTAGCGATGTAATTTTTTAGGATGTTTTGAAAAAGGGAGTTTAAATACTTTTACTTGCTGCTAACCAGTGCAATTGCAAAATGTTTGGCAAGTGGTAAGGGTGCGTTTTTTTAGAATTTGTTGGAGGTTACTCATGGGCAGTTCTCAATAGGCGTGTCGAACAATTGGGACAATTCGGTGTGTTACTTTCAGGATCTGCTAGTCTAGCTCGGTTGGTCTTGTTGTATATATCAATAAGATGCAGCTGCATCCTGAAGAATATATAATGTCTTAGCTCTCACACCACCGGTTCCGATTATATTCGGTTTTCATTTTTTGTTTCACATACATATCAGCTTTTAAACATTTTTAAAGATAAAACGCGACACCAATCAGCAAGATTTGAAAATAGTTGACCTCTATTTTGTTAAATTTGAATATTTTTTATCGATCCCTACACGGTCATGCCCCACAGACAGACACAGACATACATATATTTTATTGATGTGAAGAAAAATCATTACAGATTCACTTGTCATAGAAATGAAAGACATATAATGTAAGCCTACATGTATATATACAATATTGTTAATTTATTAAAATCATATGACAATATACATGGTATGACATACAGAATTACAATAATGGTAAGTGGCATCGCCATAATAAGCACTGGACATTTCATTAATAAAACTTATTACTACTGGTACTTGAAATAAAATTAGAAGGATTGCCAAGATATGAACATGGGGTCTAATATTCTGTGTCCAGCACGAACAATTTTCACTCACTTGAAGTTGGGGATCGCGACAGCGAGACACAACTTCAAGTGGGTGAAAATCGCAAAATACATGTACAACTATGAATTACTTAAACCCTAAACCCGATAAATTGATTACAACAACGGAAGTTAGACAATATATCACCAGCAACAACCCCTCTTTTGCCATTTTTTCACCATTATGCAAAAAATATCTGTTAATATTTAGAATGTTTTAAATCATTGTTCCAAAGCTGTGCAATCCTTAGGATATTGTTAATAGTTACATTATGGCTATGATTAATGTCATACGAGAATATTGAACATAGTATTATGCATCCTCAAATATTCCCCTTACATGAAACCATTGTGACTAGATGTTATTGCATGGCCTGGTTCACTAACAAATGATCATCAGACACATCATGTTAAACAGTATTGTTCATAAGTTCATGTGTCTCAACAATCACTGTTTCAGAAATATAATCCAGTGGTGTTTTTTTCATTTACTATGTTTATTAACATTTATGTACGTTGAGTGTATGTCTTCTCAGACTGGTTATTTGTGTGAAGCGTTTGTGACAAGCTCTACATTCATAAGGTTTAGCATCATCACCACTAGCGTGAGTTATTTCATGCCGTTTTAGACTGTGAGACTGTGAGAACTGTTTGTGACAAGTTTCACATTCGTAAGGTTTAGAATCACCACCACCAGCGTGAGTTATTTCATGCCTCTTTAGACTGACAAGATTTGATAACTGTTTGTGACATGTACCACATTTATAAGGTTTATCACCAGTGTGAGTCATCTCATGCTGTTTTAGACCCCAGGGTCGTTTGAACTGTTTACCACATATTTGACACATATACAGTTTAACATCAGTGTGAATTACAACATGTTTCCCCAGGGTTTTTGGTTGCTTGAATTTTTTGTGACATTTTTGACATTCATATGCCTTAACATTACTATGAATAAGTCTATGCTCTTTTAGAGCATTTGCTCGTCTGAATGATTTGTCACATGTTTGACATGTGAAAGGTCTACTGCCAGTGTGAATACGTTCATGTTCCCTTAGATTATTTAATACCCTAAACCCTTTATCACATGTTCCACATGTATAAGGTAGAGTATCAGTGTGAATAAGCTGGTGTTCTTTTAGAGTGTCCGGTCGCTTGAATGATTTGTCACATGTTTGACATTTATACGGTCTAGCATCACAGTGAACAACGCCATGCTTCCTTAGGTGTGATGCCCTTGCGAACAGTTTATGACATATTTGACATTCATGTTGTTTAACACTACTGGTATGAACACCAGTGTGGCATGCATTATGTTTTTGCAAATCGTAGGAACATCTAAACTTTTTGTAGCATGTTTGACATTCATAAGACTTGGTGGGGCGAGTGTGTTGAGATTCATGTCGAGTAAGATTGGCATGTGTAAAAAAACTTTTTGGACACGAAGAACAGAAATATGGCTTGGCTCTAGTGAAACAGATTACTTCTGAATTGTTTGTGTTATCTGACGATGACGATGCAGTTTTTAAATTACAAGCTAGATTTCTGACATTAACATTAACGTTTATGATTGATTTGGTTAACCATTCATATTTGGCGGCCATTAAGAAGGAATGACGAGGTTTTACATCCATTGTGTAAATGTGCTCGTGGGTTTCAGTTTCAGTACAAATAGTATCAGATTATTACAGCTCACATTCTCAAGGTGTAATGGCACAATAATAGCAAATAGTCTTATAAACTTCATACACCATCCTTGTCCACATATTTGTATATGTTTGTTTGGTGTGACAACTGGTTGAATCTTGGCTCTGACGTGAATAGTTATTCTGCACCTTCAGTATTATTTTGAATTGTCTCTCTTCACGAGTCATATGCTAGTTCAATAGTGCAATACAATCTGAAACAAAATAAAGCTGAAAATAACATTTTCATCCATTTAACATAGTAAGGGATCTACGTCACATTTAATCAATCGAGCGAGTGGCAAATATCTGACAGTTGATTCCACCTCAGCAAATAGTCCTTTATAATGAATTTCATTTCTTATAGGTGATGGTTGGTGCAAAAAGTGTAATTTTTGCGCGCAACAAAAAATGGGGAAAATTATATTTTTCAAACAAAAAAAAATCAGTTATCAATCATGCATATTATATATACGTTGGCTGGTTTAGGACCAAGGAATTTTATTTGTTTGTTTTTTCGTGGCCACGAAGTAATATGTCGTGTCCAGGAAAGAGTATTACGTTCCAACAAAATAATATTTTGTGGTCACAAAATAGTATTACTTTCCCACGAAATTGTCTTTCGTTCGTGGCTATCAGCAATTAAAAATTATTGTAATCTGGTGCGCCCGGGTTCTAAATTGAAGGGAATCTGCTGTAGCCTATCCTATCCATTCGTTCCCGTATGGTGGGATGTCATTCAGTAATGATCAATCTGTTTATTATTCCCTATATAATATACTGAAGATCTGTAGATATTCGCGAGGTTTTAATTTTTGCAAGAAGGACAAATTCGCAAATTTAAGACTCTCACGAAATTATTATTCGCGAAAATCTAAACACATGAAAATTACCAGATGTACAGGAAAACAAATTCAGAAGTTTTATTGCGACTGTTTCAGTGTACGCCAGTTTCAGCATACATACAGTACATTGAAGCTGTACCGTAGGGGTACGTTCAAAATAGAAACAGCCCAGTTTCAAGTGACTCCTCTAGTCTCAGTTTCCCCCAGGGATACGTTAAAATTTGTTTCAGGGTACCCCATCCAAGTATGGTAACATTTTACAAATTTCAGAATCAAATTACCCGCCCCCCTTATCTCTTATCTACATATGATCCATCACAAGGGGACCTGGGTCGCCCCGTGATTTTTCCTAATGAATATAATAGTTTTTCAGGTCTGGTGACCCGGGTTCGTGTGGTGGTAAAAACGTTTTAAATCCCAAAAATCGTCCATCAAAATAGTAAATTTTACATAATATACTAGAATTCAAGTTCTATTTTGCTCTATACTGCTTCTAAAAGTGTCAATACTACAACTTTCCTGCATGTAAACCATGCCAAACTGTAATTAAAAGCTGTGATTTCGATCCTATTGCCTGGCCGTAGATTAATTCTTCTTACCACGCTAACCAGAGTAAGTACGTGGTGGATCATATATATAACCCGGGTCAATCAATATGGCGGCGTCAAGACATAACCCGGGTTACCTCGCTAACCAGAGTCAGTATGTGGTGGATCATATATACAGGCGCGCCGTCACAACGTAACCCGGGTCAATCAATATGGCGTCGTCACGACATAACCCGGGTTACCTCGCTAACCAGAGGCAATACGTGGTGGATCATATATATATTTTAACCCGGGTCAATCAATATGGCGTCGTCACGTCATAACCCGGGTTACCACTCTAGCCAGAGTCAGTACGTGGTGGATCATATATATATATTTCAGTCAATAAAGTAGCCATACATCCAACATCTTTTATTCGAGATGTGAACGTGATGTGAACAGAATGTTGAATCAACATCTCTTACTGAAACATCAGATACAACGCCAAAGACGCATAAATTATCAAATACATTATTTTTACCGTGCCAAAACAGACCAACTTCGAATATCGCATCTGTTCACATGCTGTCGTCGTCTGCATGTTCGCTCTAGCTTTCTTTGTGTTGTGCATTTCTTTTAGACAGTGCATGCTTGAAAATAACAGAATTTAAACTACCATTGCCAAATCATTTGATATTGGGTAAAATAAATATATATTTATTCCATTTTCATTCATCCTGACTATTAAATAACCATCCAGTTGTTATTTAAAGGGACAGCTTATGTTCGCAGTTAGTATGCTTGAAGATAACATATATTAAACTCTCATTTCCAAATTATTTTATGTTATCCTGCATTATATGTTATAATAATTTCATATTCCGTAAAATAAAAAATATGTATAATTTTCAGCCTATTAATGGAATCCACCTAAGCCTGTATTTCTTTGCATTTTCATTCAACTTGACATTTGAATAACCATCATACTGCTATATCAATTGGAATCAAACTGAATTGACATATTCACATATACATTGAGAGTAAAATACACTAGTCTTCTTTGCATAGCATTCAAACCTGGGCTTCAGAACATGACAGCCTTTAGAACATTTTATATGAAAATAAATTTAGAGAGACGCATTGACTATTACAGAATGACGTGCCACCACGGGGCTACACTGAGTTATCAGTGAGTGTCACAGTCACCCATTGAGCTTTTGTGTTACACATATCCAACACCAGGGGTCTCTGTCGTCTGTTACGACACCGTCTGCCAAAGGGCAGCCAGCAATTCATAAATCAGGCACGTGCGGTGAGGTAGATCAGTGATTGGTCAGTTGTGTTTATATGCACACCTGCCCATCCGCTGCCAACACATGGGGATTTGTGCACGCAGTGCTCGTCATACAAACCACTTTCATTTTTATATTTATTGATAATTATTTTAATGGAGTTTTAAAGTATGAACTAAGCACAATTTTTACTATATACAGTATATATCAGTATATATTCGGCCTGGATATTTTTATCTCATTTTCAGAAGCGTCAATGGTAATTACATGAATCGGGTTATTTTGCACTCTGTGAGGCCATCGTTCTAAAAGAAGCGGGGTTTTTTCCACACACCCATATGCGGCAGGACAGAGAATGGCTGTGAAATCTATGTCCCCTGGTGGTTAATATTAGCTTATCGGGGGGGGGGGGGGGGAAGATGACCAGTGTCTGAAGTAGAGATAGAGACACGGTGACACGAGTGAACCATGGGGCGAGGGGAGCGAAGGGAGTTCATTGTACTTTTAATTAATCTTGTTAGTCAAAGCTTGAAATATTGGTGCAACGTATGCTATAAACATATTCCCTTCAAATTACAACCCTGTCCTCAGCTTATTAATTTCAATCATCATCTGGTGACTAACCCATGTCAGGCTGGGTTCAAAAGAAATAGCAGATCCATCGATAATATTCTTATACTATAATTCTTTGTAGTCTCGAAAAAGACTCACAAAAACCCTTATATGCCTGCTATAATGACGTTACGAATGCATTTGAGTACATAAAAAGAGACGCATTGGTCTTCAAGTTGAAAAAACCTTCGTTGACAGTTAATTCTTATCTGTTATAAAATCTGTTTTCACAATTCAAATGGTCGTGTTAAATAGAAAAAACAAAATTTAGGCTAGCAAACACGATAAAAGCAAGTACGGCGTCGTACGAGGGAGAGTTTTAAGACTCATATACAGTAAAGGATACGCAGATGAAACATGTGCTTTTAAAATAGGAGAGTACAGCTTAGACATATGTGAATCATATAAATATATATATAAATGCTAAACCACACGATCACTGGGCAAATTACACCGACATCGAGCACTTAAACTATTTGAGAGCTTGAAAAGCCCTACTCTAATGTATGGCTGTGAAATACTGTATAGGCTTAATGGTAGAGGGCAAAATCACTTCAAGAAAATACATATCAGCCACCTGAAATATATGCTTCATTTAAGACGACAAACACCCACTGTGGCCATATACATAATATACGGCGACAATGGGTAAATTCCCACTTAGGCTGAAACAACAAGTGCAGACCCTAAAATACTGGGCCCGTCTTAAGCAGATAACCACATCTTAAAAAAACGCATGCAGTTGTCTCCTATGATTAGATTAGAATTAGAAATACATTAGAAAATTGGACCACTGATGTTAAAACAAGTATTTTTAATCCGAATGCGGGTTCATTTTGGAAAACACAGACAATAGAAATAATGGTCATGGTTATAAAAAATGTCAAACTACAAACTTGAGCAAAATTTATTGACGACTGTGCTGAACAAATCTAATGCCAGAATCGACAGGCAAAACTTTGAACATACAATAGCGTTGTCGCGATATGTACTCACGCACCAGAAATAATATAGCTACTGCATATAATTCTACATATAGCAAAAAAGACCCTCTCGAATGTGTTGACACCTGAGAATTATATACAAGATTTATTTTTTGTAGAGCATGTAAAGATAATATTAATAACTAAATATGGTATTTGGTAGAATAAAAAGAACAAAAAACACATGTGAAAAAAATATTAAACTGTACAGTATATTGTAACAGACACACCAGGAAATATAAATTTAGCTAAATAAAAAAATAGTTTTAGTAAGTATTCAGTATTTACTTACGAGACTTAATAAAACAAGCCCTAAACTGAAAAAATCATCTAACCTTCTCAGGTTTGTCACGCCTTTGATGTCTTTGTTATTGGTTGCGATTTTTTTGAGGTTGTTCTTTGACCTTTTTTATTCCGATATTCACTGAGACTGGCGCCGACCTTGTACTTGGTTGTATATTATAGGTAACATATGTCATCCTTATTCACTGTGTGTGCACCTGTCACCTATACTTGAACAGTATAACAATACAGGTGACGTTTGTCTTCTCTCACTCAGTCTAGTTTTCACACCTCCAAGTGCATGCTCACACCTGATAGTCCTCCTTCAGGTGGGGTGTCAACTCGCTCACAGCTACAAGTGTATAAGCGTCACTCAGGTGAACTATGACAGGTGTGTGGCCTTGACCTAAATATAGCCATGATCTGCTTAAAACAGGGTGATAAAACAGGTCATTGAAACATACATTTTGCAGAAAGCGTTTCTGTTTTTCTTGCCAATTATGCACATAATGTCCACAACAGATGTATAATTAACTTCACACCAAGGTGTGAATGATATTAACAAAAATGTGCATTCGATTCTGGAGATCAGGCTGGTGTATAGAGCGATAGGGTTTTTTTTATTATTATTTTATAGACGGAATTATAACAAAAGTAATGCATTGTAATTTTACTTAGGGTCCGCTATTGGGCATTCATCCATTTTATGACATTTTATTATCAGATTTAAATTCTTCATAAAATTGATTAATACGCTCAGGCGTTTCACTACACACATGTAGGCCTATATATTTATAGTTATAATTTTATGATGACTATATTTTCATTTTAAACAAGTGAAATAAGTCTGGTGATCGGACAATTCGGTACGCGATATACTAGATGTAGAGTTATCTATTTTCTCGGCAAATTGACAAAAAAAACATATATTATTTGTAGGCCTACACTGTTTGTTCATGAGATTGTCATCGTTGCCTTAGGACCATACATTAAAAGACGAAGTGTGTACATGTTTTTGTTTATAATAATGTGAATTTTCGTGCGACCTGATATCTCAGCATAAGCCCGAGCGAAGGTTTGATGCCTAGATCAGCAGTACGGGAAAAGCGAACTAACCGTTATAACCCAGGGGCCTATGCTGCACAAGCACACGATGACCCCCTTGCTGTGCTTTCAGTGACCTAGTATTCAGCCATATGATGTCTTGTTCGCTCTTTGTGCTATGTACACATTGTCTCTCTGTTTATGATCGGTATATTTTATCACTTTATTTACGTGATTTGCACATTTCTTGATTTTTCTAACATTTTGCCAATTTTCAGATTGTTTATTATGATATCATGCATATGTTTCTTATTTACTTACATGTATGAATATTCAAGTAAAACGAAACCATTTTATAACTGTTTAATTACTACTAGCAAAGAATGTATTAAAAATAACATCGGAGGAGCAAACAATAATTCTCTTAAAAACATTCTACATCTCGATAAGGCAAATGAAGAAAAATATTTGTTATCATCATTCAGCATATGGTGAAGATGAGCATTTTAAATCTCATTTGCAAAATAATAAAAGTAAATGATTTACCATCATGAGTACACATATTGCTAGTAAACGTTCACAGTTTGATGAAATAATAAACTATATAAATGAAATTATTAAAAGTGAATGCGAGCTAGATGCAATATGTGTGTAGGAGAGTTCGCTGTCAGATAATGATGACACTTCTTTATTACAAATACCAGGTCAAACGTTTCTGCCAAAGTCTAAACATTCAAGTGGAAAAGGTGGACTTATAATATATTTACGCGACTTTTATAACTATGAAATTAAATTGATCCAGACTTCTAATATATGGGAAGGACAGCTAATACAGATCTCCGGTAATAATTTACCTGAAAATAATATCTGAGGAAACATTTACAGACAACATAAAGATTTAAATCAAAATTAATAAAAATTACCTGAGGAGTTCTGTACACTTCTAGTCTCATTTGGAAATTCAGGATCCGAGATTATCATAGCAGGATATTATACTATAAATGTACTTAACATTATGAAGAAAGACGGAATTTCAAACTTTTTTTAATGCAGTTACATCTCAGAGCTTCTAACCCGGAATACCATTACCCACACGACTTACAAAACATAACGGTACATTGATTGATCCTTTCTATTGTAAAATTTCAGACATAATACCAAATAGTGTATCGGGAAACATCCTTAGTAAATATTCTTACCACCAATCCTACTTTATAAATTTAAACTTGAGACGTAAATTATCATGAAGCATCTAAAGTTTATAACCATTGATAAATACACAGCTGACAACATAAAACATTGTAAAGATTAGCTATCCAAAATAAATATCACTGCAGAACTTGATAAGCGATACTGCGGATCCCTATAAATTAAATTAAGGCTCACACCACCGGTCCCAATTATATTCGTTTATAATACCAAATAGTGTATCGGGAAACATCCTTAGTAAATATTCTTACCACCAATCCTACTTTATAAATTTAAACTTGAGACGTAAATTATCATGAAGCATCTAAAGTTTATAACCATTGATAAATACACAGCTGACAACATAAAACATTGTAAAGATTAGCTATCCAAAATAAATATCACTGCAGAACTAAGCGATACTGCGGATCCCTATAAATTAAATTAAGGCTCACACCACCGGTCCCAATTATATTCGTTTTTTTTAAATTTCCATGGTGTATTAAGTTAAAAAGATAAAATAATTAATTACTCAACCACTAAACCTGAGGGAATTTTAGACAATCTTCAACAATAAACACTACCTTCGCATTTTTTCACTATTATGCAAAAATTATGATCCCTTAATATTTGGAAGGTTTTAAATCATTGTTCTTAACCTGTTGGCTCCCTAGCCTATTGTCAGAAATTACATTATGGCTGTGACTAAAGTCATTATGATAATCTACAACATAGTATTATACATTAGAGAAATGGCATCGTGACATGAAACTGTTGTAACTAGATGTTATTGCATGGCGTGGTTCACTAACATAGTCTCAACACACACATCTGGGTAAACAGTATATTTCAAAATGTCATGTGCTTCAACAATCACTGTTTCACAAATATAATCCAGTAACGTTTCTCATTCACCACACTCAACTTCCTTGACATTTATGTATGTTGATTGTATGTCTTCTCAGACTGGTTATTTGTGTGAAGCGTTTATGACAAGTTCTACATTCATAAGGTTTAGCATCATCACCACAAGCGTGAGTTATTTCATGCCTCTTTAGGCTCGCAAGTATTGAGAACTGTTTGTGACATGTATTACATTTATAAGGTTTAGCACCAGTGTGAGTGAATTCATGTTGTTTAAGAACCTCTGATCGTTTGAACTGTTTACCACATATTTGACACATATAAAGTTTAACATCTGTGTGAATTACAACATGTTGTGCCAGGGATTTTGATTGTTTGAACTTTGTGTGACATAGTTGACATTCATATGCCCTAATATCACTGTGAATGCGTTCATGCCGTCTTAGAGAGCCTGACTGTCTGAATGATTTGTTACATGTTTGACATTTAAAAGGTCTACTACCAGTGTGGATATATTCATGTTCCTTTAGACTTTTTAATACTGTGAACCCTTTATTACATGTTCCACATGTATAAGGTAGAATACCAGTGTGAATGAACTCATGTCGGTCTAGACTCTCTGATCGTTTGAACGATTTGTCACACGTTTGACATTTATATGGTCTAGCATCAGAGTGAACAATACCATGCTTTCTTAGGTGTGATGCCCTTTTGAAATGTCTGTGACATATTTGACATTCATGTCGTTTAACACAACTAGGCTTGTTACGTGTATGATGTTTGTGTAAATCATAGGGGCATCTAAACTTTTTGTGGCATGTTTGACATTCACACGACTTGGTGAAGGGAGTGTGTTGATATTCATGTCGAGTAAGATCATCTTTTGTGAAATATTGTTCCGGACATAAAGAACAGAAATAAGGGCTCTCTCTGGTGAAACGGCTTACTTCCCCTGAATTGTTTGTGTGATCTGATGCCGAACAACGCGTTTTTAAATTACAAGCTACATTTCTGATGTTGACATAAACACGATTCAGACTGTTATTTGTGATATATTGCGATAGCCATTCATATTTGGCGGCCATTAAGAAGGAATGATCTGGTTTTCCAGCCATCGTGTAAATGTTTTATTGGGATTCTGTAAAATCTTTGCAATTTGTATTAATACAATTAAGATGCACAATCATAGCAAACAGTCAGTATAAATTCCATGCATCATCCATATCCACATATCGATAGCTTTGTTGTATAATATAACAGCTGGGTAGTTCTTGCTCTGACGTGAATGCTGAATCTAAACCTTCAGTAGTAATTTGAGTAGCCTCGCCTTTCAGATGGAATAGTCTAGTTCTACAACTTGTCAAAATCTAAAACAAAACAAAAAAGTTACTTGAAAATTATCATTTGGTTGCTTTTATATATTCTATGACCTGCACAAATATAAAACAAAATAACATATGATATGAAAATCAGTATAACATATGCATAGTATATACAACATTCCACTTTTTTGGTTGTATGTGCCTTTGTCTTACGCACCTAATAGGCCAATGTCGAGTTGAAGTGTATGATACATTCGCCAAACGTCCCCATATGGGGTGGAACGTTGGTTGAAAAAAATCACTACTAAAGGGCCTACCAATGACAACCCCGCTCTTTACCAAATCAAAATCAATTTCTTAAACAATGAATGAATATTGCCTGAGAAATCAAACATAATATGTGACTAATCCAGTTACCTCACTCTAGATACCTAACCAAATTAATATCAATTGATCAAACCATTAAGATAACAGAAAACTAAAGTTAGTGAAGTTAGTGAAGTTAGTGAATATTACTTTCTGCCATCTAATGCACTTTGTGGCAGGACTAATCAAGACCAGGATCTACAGTGGGGGTTATATGCACTTTGTGGCAGGACTAATCAGACCAGGATCTACAGTGGGGGTTATATGCACTTTGTGGCAGGACTAATCCAGACCAGGATCTACAGTGGGGGTTATATGCACTTTGTGGCAGGACTAATCAGACCAGGATCTACAGTGGGGGTTATATGCACTTTGTGGCAGGACTAATCAGACCAGGATCTACAGTGGGGGTTATATGCACTTTGTGGCAGGACTAATCAGACCAGGATCTACAGTGGGGGTTATATGCACTTTTTGGCAGGACTAATCCAGATCAGAATCTACAGTGGGGGTTATATACACTTTGTGACAGGACTAATCTAGACTAGGATCTACAGTGGGGGTTATATGCACTTTGTGGCAGGACTAATCCAGACCAGAATCTACAGTGGGGGTTATATGCACTTTGTGGCAGGACTAATCCAGACCAGGATCTACAGTGGGGGTTATATGCACTTTGTGGCAGGACTAATCAGACTAGGATCCACAGTGGGGGTTATATGCACTTTGTGGCAGGACTAATCCAGACCAGGATCTACAGTGGGGGTTATATGCACTTTGTGGCAGGACTAATCAGACTAGGATCCACAGTGGGGGTTATATGCACTTTGTGGAAGGACAAATCCAGACCAGGATTTACTACAGGTTCTTTATTGTGCACAGATCCAGAGGCTGCACTGCACACTTCGGGCTTTTCAACAGTTGGGTGCACTCACCATTATCCCCATAATCACACACATCCAGCCCAACTGAGATTTAATCTTTTCAATCCACTGTCATTGTATACATAATGTCACAACTCGTACTATTTTTTTTATTTACTTAAACCCACCATTCAAACCGACATGAATAGACACAAAAAATGTCATACACAATTGAAATTTCGGCACCACATCTATATTTAAACTTCGCATGATAGGAAAAACACTAACACGAAAAAAACGAAAAAAGCACGCAACCATGATCACACACATCCAGCCAGGCCGAGATTTATTCTTTTCTAGACACAGTCATTATGTACAAATCAAAACCCCGAATGATAGAAAACAACACTATGAAAAAGTATAAGATAGGCCATCTTAGACCCAAATAGAATATTATGTGAGAGACCTTCCGGAGATGTTCATGAAATGATGGCTCCAATTCAATACAATACAGTATGAGGGAGAGAACTCACTTAGTACCTTTTTCGAAAGATTGAAGAGTTTGTTTACGCCACTCAGTTTCTTAGAGTTGCTCAGATAATTGCATATTCTCACTTCAATATATACATTGTTCTAAAACAATAAAACAGCAAAACATGATGTTGCAGGATTATTATAATGAGCAACCGAGTTGGGCTAGAATTAGCTAATTAATTCAATACCATATACAGCAATCAAAACCGGCAGACATTGATTTGTTACCATGAAATTGAACAGTTACAACAATTACAAATCACCGGAGAGGAGAACCATTAAAATGTAGTCATTATATTAAACCGAGTTCAGAGACCACCTGATTGAAAATTAGATCAGTTAGATTAGTTTACAATATAACTCAAGCCCGGAGGATGACTCAACATAAAACTCATAGAACAATAGCACATGAAACATTTATTATTTACAGTAACACATGAGAAACAGCGGGGATGAATTAAACTATTGAAGTTGGACAACGGTAACCTAGTAGAAGACTAAACTGGCATGTAAGTAACTAGAGTATAATAGAGTAAGTAACCTTACCCTATATCATTTATCAAAATTACTTCTATCGTCCAGTTTAAAAACAGAAAATGACACATGGCGTTCCCTTGTCACATGCTGAATAGGCATGTCAAAATCACAACGCAACATTGTAGTCAGTTTTTCACCAGGGTTGGGATTGATTAGAATTGCTGATTAGGATTATTATTACAGTTGATTTATTTTATCGGTGACAAATAATCGATCATTATTACATGTGATGAATTTGTTTTTTGATTACTCTTACTTTTATATTTTGCAATTGCGATTGAGGTTACTTGATCAATATTTCTTTATTACCGTCATAAATATGTGTGTGATTTTGTTTCTAGTGAACAAATGTTTCTAAAGCGACACAATCAGGCTAAAATCATTAAAAAATCAGTGATCTTATTTTGGCTTTTTAATATAACCATATGATCTAAATATGTCCATAGACTAGAACTGCAACAAAAGTGCTACAATTTTTGTGCTTAACATTTACCAGTTAAGCGAGATATAGAGACCAAACTCCTATCTTTTTTATTATGGACATGCACCTATTTTTTTTAAGATTTTAACCTGATTGTGTCGCTTGAAAAGCACCATACAAAGAGGAGAGTCTCATTTTTCAAGTGAGTGACATTCTCCGAACCGGCTCCGAAAATAAACGTGACATTATATGCATGTCTCGCATATCACACAAAATAATAACTCATAGATATGCCTAAGTAAAAGAAAAAATGATTATTGTGAAATGTATCTATCATCACTTCAAAAATAATAAGTTTGTCTTATTCCGCTATGATCATTTTTGTTTTGACATTTTGGCTTTGTTTACAAAATATCAAACATAAATCATTGATAACTCAGCAAGTGGATGAGTAAATAAAAACACCATTCTGTGTGAATTATTATTTTGAATAAAATAATCAAAACAGTGAGTTATGCAGCCTTACTGTTGATTAATTCGAATATATGCTGACACACCAGGCAACTTTTTTTTCACCTTTCAGTGGATTTATCAACATATTTTTAAATAGTTTTACAATTATATTAAAATCCCCAATACATTTAATTATCATAAGTGATATAATGACATATATCTAATTAAAGCTGAGAACGGTCATAATTTATCGGGGTTTTCAAAATAATATTCCCCCCTTACATTGTATGTTGACACGCCAGGAAACTTTTATTTTAAACTAACCTTTCAGTTAATTCACCAACATACTTCTAAAGCGTTTCACAATTATAATTTCCCTTTCGGTGACGAATGAATAAATACCTAAGCAATACATTGAATTGACATAAGTGATATATAATCATGATAATTAAACGGTCATAATGTATCGTTTTTTGGTCCACTATAATAATATTAAATCCGCGGAAAACACATGCAGCAGGTAAAAGAATCTGGGTCGTAATGCTTCACTGAACCATAATATTTAGATTGCGGCAGACCCCACTCTTGTGGACGTTGACGATGCTGCGCATGCGTGCCATTGCATTGTGCGCTCGCAATGTTCACTCATCGGATCATGCCGTCCCACCTGCTTTAATGGGACTTCTACTAATGTTTGTGTCATGGTTGAGTGGACATCAGGCTGGAACGAGGTCACGTGTCCACATTTTCGGGTCATATTATATACGGGCAATTGCGGAATCATTCGCCAACAACGTCAACAGACGAGAAACATTTCCTGTCATATTTTGTCTGGAACTTCACTATATTCATCACTGGATTGTTTTATATATAAAATAATTACGGACTAGTCTCTAATACCACATCGGTGGCCGAAACCACACAAGATAATTCCAGCTAACATCCAATCAAAGTAGTTTTAATCGTTTTTCCTTTAATATCGCTCACTTGATTCCTTTATTATCATCAACCGACCCGGTCATAAAACCGCTAAATGTACCCCATACTCTGGGCATGCTCAGTCACGGACGAGCTCTCTTCACATAGATGTCGCTCATGTCGCAAGAATTAATGCAAAATATATCGCCGTGAATTGTAGTTGTATTTTACCTCATGTCCAATATGTCACATATATATCAACTTATGGATCACATCAATGTAAGTAAATATATTTATTATAGGCAAGATGGTGTTAGATTGGCCATAGGTCATCAGATTCAGTCCGGAGTAGCTATGTCGGAAGGCCCGGGCAGCCACATTCAGGGCTAGCTATCCCAAACAAACACAAAACATCGCTAAATATATCCAACTTCAGGTTTTCGAAAAAAATATATTTTCGAGAGGAAGATAGAGGGTTTTTTAGTGCCAAAATGACCACTAACATTTCGTCTTTCATCTCAGAGCATTCTCAAAATACTCGAATGTATAGAACAATCACCAAGTGCGATTTTCGGCTGGTGTTTTATAGGAATTTGTGCAACCGTGTCCCAGTCAAACGCATCTTCAACATTGATCACACTCTGAAAAGTTTACCACATTATAATCAGCACTTCAATGTAATAACATTCTATTATTTTATTGTGACATTAAAGTAGGGCCTATATTAACTTTAATTTAATGCTATATATCTTGTAGAAAATAGGGATAGAATCATGCGGAAAAACACGTGTGTTTGTCTACTTTTTGACTTAAGCACGTGATTTCCGCTTCCAACCTCCTCTTAGTGGACATATATCATTCGTTTAAATAATAATCCCCTACTTTATCATTCTCACATATAATGACGACTGCTGTGGCAGATAAACAACTCATATCATCATTCATATTTGCTAGAAAATATAATGATAATATATCTACCTGTGACGGTGTAATCAGTGATTGTAGAGCGAGTAGCCAGTACCGGTTTCTAGCTAGAGGAGCGCGCAGCGCGAGGGCTGACGCGAGATTATGCACTAGTTCTGGTATAAACCTTATAGTGCCTCTCTCTTTTCACCTGGTGAGGTAGGTGATTGTACAAGCAATGGCAAGAAGAAGTCCAGGAGACAAGGAACCAGGGAAGAGGCGACCAGCCACCAGAGTAAGGGCAAGGACTGACCCTTTGAAATGTGCTCTGCTTTCTGAGCAGTGTGTTTGAAACCACCATCATGAACCGTCATCGTCAGCCAACCATCCGTGTCCGCCGTGCCATCACCCAAGCTAGCAATGTAATGATAGAGAGCTCATTGCTTAAGACCAGAATCCGTCTCCTTCAGTGCTATGACTGAAAGCCCACTGCCTTATGTGTCTCACAAAACGGCTCCTTTCAGAGCCCCAGTACCGGTTTCCGCGGTTTCCTTTGTTATTATACCAGGCTGTCTATGTGTGTAATCTTGTATCTGTTCTCCGTCCGCTGTTACAGCCATAACACAGTTTTAGACGCTTATCGGCCCTAACGCTTTGCAGGTCTCGCCCGCTGCACAACGCGACAGCACTTCATCGTTCTACCATCCACTGTAATTAGCTATTTTTAGTCGAGGACGACTCCACACAATCCATACGGTACATATCATCTGTATGCAGAGTAATATATGTATATAGCCTAATAATAACCAAGTGTGTATTTGCTTATAATAATGTTAGTTTTCATCAGATCTGATGCTGATGTTAAATGGTAATATCTGGGGAAACAGCATCACTGAAGCGACACCTGGTGAATGACCCATCATAACTAAAATGTTATAGGCTACATAACTTTTGTAATGATATTATTATTACCAATGTAAGTTACATAAAATGACGCAGGAAGGAATGTGTAAACCTAGCCCTACATATCCCCTCCCACAAAAAATACCACCACCCACGCCTTTTTATATAAACATAATTTTTAATTCAGGATTACAAACAGCTTTTTGGTCAAATAGTTGGCTTCCTGTGTATGAATAATGAGAGTTGAATCAAATAATGCATGGATCCGTTTTCAATAAGCATAATTCTAAAAAGACGCGTTTATTTTAGAAATGTGCTACCCCCAAGAAAATTGTCATAGCTGATATATTAAACGATCATATTTAGATTGAAAACCTCTGTTAGCTTCTTTGTTTAGAATTTAAAGGTAAGAAAATATACACTAGCATGTAGGCCTATAAATAAATATCATTTGTTTCTAATTAAAACAAATGCCCCATTCCGGATGCGCCTATTGCGAAAAGCCCATAGCCTATATGATATTAAGTGCACGATGTGGTAGAGTTCACAATGTGGTAGAGTTCACAATGTGGTAGAGTTCACAATGTGATAGCGTCCACAATGTGGCAGCGTGCACAATGTTGTAGCGTTCACAATGTGGCAGAGCGCACAATGTTGTAGCGTTCACAATGTGGTAGCGTGCACAATGTGATAGTGTGCACAATGTGGTAGCGTGCACAATGTGGTAGCGGACACAATGTGGTAGTGTTCACGATGTCATAGCGTTTACAATGTGGTAGCGTGCACAATGTGGTAACATTCACGATGTGGTAGCGTGCACAATGTGGTAGCGCTCACAATGTGGTAGCGTTTACAATGTGGTAGCGTTCGCAATGTCACAGACAGCAACGTAATGGTGGGCCACCGGTGGCCCAACACCGAATGCCACCGGTTGCCGGTGGTGGCCCACCACACGGATGTCCAGCTGATAGCGGGTGGCCCACTAGCTACATTGTTTGCCAGTGGTGGACCACCGGTGGTCCATGAGTGGCCATCAGTGGCAAATCCCACCCTCCGATTGCCGCCTGCGTTCCACTGGTGGTCCACCAGTGGCTTCTTTGCCGCTCATAGCCACTGGTGGACCACTGGAGTGATGTTGTCTGGGGTGGTAGCGTGCACAATGTGGTTGCGTTCGCAATGTGGTAGCGTGCAAATGTTGTAGCGTTCACGATGAGATCCAGGTAGCGTGCACAATGTGGTAACGTTCACAATGTGGTAGCGTTCGCAATGTGGTAGCGTTCGCAATGTGGCAGCGTGCACAATGTGGTAACGTTCACAATATGGTAACGTTCACAATGTGGTAGCGTTCGCAATGTGGTAGCGTTCGCAATGTGGTAGCGTGCACAATGTGGTAGCGTTCACAATGTGGCAGCGTGCACAATGTGGTAACGTTCACAATGTGGTAGCGTTCGCAATGTGGTAGCGTGCACAATGTGGTAACGTTCACAATGTAGTAGCGTTCACAATGTGGTAGCGTTCGCAATGTGGTAGCGTGCACAATGTGGTAACGTTCACAATGTGGTAGTGTTCGCAATGTGGTAGCGTGCACAATGTGTCGTCTCTAGAGTTAAGTGCATGTAGGAGGAGGGCTTTGTGTTCATGACTCCTCCGGAGTTAAGTGTAAGTCAGGCTTGTGTTGTCTGTATGTAAGAGAAAGGCCTCGCGTACACGTTCAGTCCACCACGTTCAATCCTATGAAAAATCTACCCTTAAAATGATATGAAATTCTATAGGCCTATTTCAAATTTGAGTTTTCTGTCCAAAAATCTAGAAGAGCTGATATCTAGTCGCTTGGTATTTCATATCAGCAAAAACAAATCGGGAAATCAATTATATTGAGGGCATCCAAAATTTCACTCAACTTAGTCAGCTTTGCTGAAGGTTCAAATGATATTGCAATTTCTCTAGACAAGGGCCTAGTCACAGCCGTGATACGTTTAGACCTGTCTACGGCTTTTGACACTATTATTCGTACCACAATAACCAACAGGCCGACGAATTGGTATGCTGTTTCTGTTGGCTATCTGAGAGACATGTGTCAGAAGTAACCACCGTTACATTTATGTCAACATAATCCTCTACCGCTGAAACCAAAATGGGAACTGGAACTAGGCACCAGATATCAACACATTTTAAAACGCAAGTGATGTAAGTGGCATAATGCTTCAGCTGGATAGACGGAGTAGTGACACCTCACCAGAGCAAACAATGTGATTAATGACATTGATAAAATGTTAGTTGATGCTGCTCACAGCCCTGGGCATAATTTGATTGCTGCTCAAAACCTGGGCATGATTAGATTGCTGCTCAAAACCTGGGCATGAATAGATTTCTGCTCAAAACCTGGGCATGATTAGATTGCTGTTCAAAACCTGGGCATGACTACATTGCAGCTCAAAGTTTGGACATGATTAGATTGCTGTTTAAAACCTGGGAATGACTAGATTGCAGCTCAAAGTTTGGACATGATTAGATTGCTGTTCAAAACCTGGGCATGATTAGATTGCTGCTCTAAGTCTGGACATGATTAGATCAGTCCGCACACCTTTTGGGTGCAAGAGGCCTCGCACAAGGTTTGCAGTACAAGCGAGCCATGGAGGAGCTGGAAGCATAGTTAAAAAAGCAGAATAATCGACAAAATATAATGAAGTATATCCCTAGACAACACGATACATTACTTTCTGGGTCAATGTTGGGTCAGCATCATAAACGGTGGTCCCACATTGATCTAATATTAGGCTGTAGTTTGCGGGGCGTCCACTTACAATATATTTGGAAATGGCCACTTATTCTCACACTCCCTGCAGTGGTTTTCACGTGAGACGTATATCGGTATCACCACGTAGCGGACTCGAGCTACAATGTATGACAGTAAATGTCATGTGTCACTTTATCGTGTGAGAAAACACAAACTTTTAAACTATTTTGTGCAATATTGGGAAGTACAGCACATGTTCAATGAATAAGGTTTTCACTTAAAGGAGCACACCTTATTCATTGGACCACGGCTGTATTTTCCCATATCGCACTCAAATAAACATTCTTTGCATATATTATGTCACAACCCCCGTCCACCAATTATTTTAGATATGGGGGGGGGGAGCTAATGTATAGTAGAAAAATAAGTCTTATGGAAATATCCATCATGTTACAACTTGTCTGGGAGCTATTAGAGAGTTCCATTCGTGGTAAACAATATATCATATAAATATGTTAAATATTTTGTTTCTTAAAATAAATGTATAATATATTTAAAAAAAAACCTGGTGATGTTTATGTTTTCGTTAATAAACCACCGTGTTTTAGCTTGCGCTTAACTGCTTTTGTGTATAGGATTTTAGCAATTTTACAGAAAACTTCACTTAGACGAGCCTTCAACTTGCGTTGTGCCTACAACCACTAGTGATAAACTCTGATTCTCACACGGCTCAAAGCTTATTTCCTACTATACATTCATTTGTCTTTATATGCGTGACTAGAAACGTGGCGAAATCAGAAAAATAAATACATGCAAACGTTGTTATTTATAAGCAAATATAGAATAAATACAAATAAAATATTTTCTAGTTTCAATTACAAACTTTTTATTTTCTGATCACATTTCACAATATTATTATCTTGTCACTTTCAGGATGCAGCTCCATCCTGGAGGATATATAGTGTCTTAACTCTCACACCACCTGTCTCAAATATATTCGTGTTTTTTTTTTCATGGGGTAGTAGTAAGTAGTAGTAAATCTTTGCTTTACGTCACTTTTCGGCAAAAAAGGTCTTTTAAGTGACATTGTAATACGATAAAAACGTTGTAGTCAATTGATGAGATGAATGATGTACAGATGATAATGTGAGGGTGGGGGTGATAGGGCATGGTGGGTTATTGGGAGCGTTTTCATGGGGTATTAATATTGAAAAGATAAAATGATATATTACTCAAGCACTAAACCTGATCAAGTGATTACAACAAGCGAATTTTAGACAATATATCTCCAACAACCACTACTTTGCCATTTTTTGTTGCTATGATGCAAAGATTATGCTCCCTTAATATTTGTAGGGTTTTAAATAATTGTTCCTAACCTGTGTGCTCCCTAGCCTATTGTCAATAGTTACATTACAGCTATGACTAAAGTCATCATGAGAATATGAAGCATAGTATTATTAGTCCAGGAGCTAGTTTTTATAGGGGCTCTATTTAGTGAGTTCGTTCAATCGCACAGTATCTACAATCTGAATTGACAGAATGGTAGAAAGGACCTTCGGCAACAACCCCAGGTAATATGTACAAACAAATGGTGGCATCAGTTTTTTGTACAGCCCATTTTTTAACATAGGGAGTGTTTTTCGCTATTTAATCCACTGCAACATGCAATATATCATTGTAACGGGAATTGAATTTCCATGTGTACATTGGTAAACTAGAACAGCAACGACAGACGTTTACGTAACTCTACCCCCTAAATCTAAACAAGTTTGGGCGGTCCCAATGACCACTAGAATATATCCAAAATGACCAGGACCGTATGCAGCATGAAGTAAGCTCAGTCCCATTAAAATTACACCCATGGAATAAAATTTGATCTTACTTTCTCCCTGAAGCACTGTTTATTTTGATAATATAATGAATTTTTAGCCAACACCTTAGTTAAATTTCTGTTTCATTTCTTGTAGAGATTTTATAAAAAAAATCAATAGCGTATTTTTTATTGAGATGTGACTTGATGTGGGTTGGTATATTCTCATAATACACAATCTCACCTAAGGCCAGATGGATCCAAAAGTTAGATACATGTAATTGAATACTGAGTGTATTGATACCAAAGTGTAACAATTGGTCTATTCATTGCAAAGATATGGCTATTTTCCGAACTTGACCTCCAATTTGACGAACATAGCGAAAAACACCCCCTATGTTAGAAAATGGGCTGTACAAAACAACTGATACCACAATTTGTTTGTACATACTACCTGGCGTTGTTTCTGCATAGCTATTCTACCATTCTGTCAATTCAGATTGAAGATAGTCTGCCGGTTGAACGGATTTTTTTTTGTCCTTGCTCCTGAACTATATACAGAAATGGTCTCGTTACATGAAAACATTGTGACTAGATGTGATTGCATGGCCTGGTTCATTAACATAGTCTCACCACACACATCAGGTTAAGCAGTATTGTTCATAATGGCATGTGCCTCCGCAATCACTGGTTCAGAAATATAATCCAGTGGTGTTTTTTCATTTGCTATCTTCACTTCATTAACATTTATGTATGTTGAGTGTATGTCTTCTCAGACTGGTTATCTGTGTGAAACGTTTGTGACAAGTTTCACATTCATAAGGTTTAGCACCATCACCACTAGCGTGAGTTATTTCATGCCGTTTCAGATGCACATACTGTGTGAACTGTTTTCGACAAATACTACATTTATAAGGTTTAGCACCAGTGTGAGTGAGTTCATGTTGTTTAAGACTCGCTAGTCGTTTTAACTGTTTACCACATATTTGACAAATATACAGTTTAACATCTGTGTGAATTAAAACATGTCTCGCCAGGGAATCTGCGCGTTGAAACTTTTTGTGACATATTTGACATTCATATGATTTAACACCACTGTGAATAAGTCCATGTGCTCTTAGACTACTTGCATGTCTGAATGATTTGTTACATGTTTTACATTTAAAAGGTTTACTACCAGTGTGGATATGTTTATGTTCCCTTAGACTATTTAATAGTGTAAACCCTCTATTACATGTTCCACATTTATAAGGTTTAGCGCCAGTGTGAATGAACTCATGTTGTTCTAAGCTTTTCGGTCGTTTGAATGATTTGTCACACGTTTGACATTTATACGGTTTATCATCAGAGTGAACAACACCATGCTGCCTTAGGTGTGATGCTCTTGCAAAATGTCTGTGACATATGTCACATTCATGTCTGGGGTGAACACCAGTGTGACATGCATTATGTATTTGTAAATCGTAGGAACATCTAAACTTTTTGTAGCAGGTTTGACAATCATAAGACTTGATGGGGGTAGTGTGTTGAAATTCATGTCGAATAAAATTGTCTATTGTAAAAAACCGTTCCGGACAGGAAGAACAGAAATGTGGCTCATCTCCTGTGAAACGGCTTACTTCCCTTGAATTGCGTGTGTTATCTGACGATGAAGCTAGATTTCTGATATTGACATAAAAGAGACTGTCATTTGTGATTGATTTGTTTAACCATTCATATTTGGCGGCCATTAAGAAGGAGTGACTTGGTTTTACAGCCATTGTGTAAATGTGTTCGTGGGTTTCGGTAAAATCTTAGTATCAGATTATTACAGGTTGTAATGTCACAATCATAGCAAGTAGTCTTATACACTTCCATTGGGCAGTCATGTCCATATAGATGCATTCATTTGAATAGATCCACTTCCAGATGTCGTATTATAGTTCCACAGCGTGTGAAAATCTGAAACAAAATAAACAAGACTACATAAGTCTAGGAGCTCCAGCTCCGAATTAGAATTTGATTTAAGCAATTTTGTGTAGGGTTATTAGTCCTAGGCTAGGTCAAAAATCAAGACGCAAGACAACTAGGTCTAAGAGACTCAGTCTAAGAGGAAGATAAGAACTAGACAGTCTGTCAGAGATTGCAAACCTCCATTGAAATCAATGATCCTAATCAGTATCCCAGTAATGGTCTACCTTTCTGGCACTGTTTACCCGATATCAGGACAATCGAGGTAAATAATGGCTGATTTACGGTCATTTTGAATTCGATAGAGACTAGTTAAAAAAATTCAGGGTGCATCGTCCCCGGAAACCTCACATTTTGTTTTATAGTAATGGACTAGCATCTAACACAGTTTGCAAAATATTGGGCATGTGAAAGTAAATAATGGCATATAGGCGGTCATTTTGAGTTTGATCAAGTCTAAATTTTTCAAGATGCATCCTGTCCTAAAATCTCACATTTTGTTTTATAGTAATGGTCTAGCCATGTAGCACGGTTTACCAAATAACGGTCATGTGAAATTGAATGATGGCCGACAGGTGGCCATTTTAAATTTGAACGAGTCAATTTTTTTCAAGATGCATACTGTCCTGAAATCCCACATTTTGTTTTATAGTAATGGTCTAGCTATCTAACACGGTTTACCAAATATCAGCAATGTGAAAGTAAATAGTGGCCGATAGGCGGCCATTTTGAATTCGATTGAGTCAAAAGTTTTTAAAAGGCATCCTCTCCGAAAACGTCACATTTTGTTTTATATTAATGGTCTAGCTATCTAGCACGGTTTACCTGATATCAGGCCTATCGAGGTAAATAATGCTGATTGTCGGCCATTTTAAATTCGTAAGTTAAAAAATTTCAGGAAGCATCCTCCCCCAAAAACTCACATTTTGCTTTATAGTAATGGTGTAGCCATCTAGCACGGTTTACCAAATATCGGCCATGTGGAAATGAATAATGGCCGAAAAGGCGGCCATTTTGAATTTGATCAAGTCAACATTTTTCAAGATGCATCCTCTCCTGAAATGTCACATTTTGTTTTATAGTAATGGTCTAGCCATCTAGCACGGTTTACCAAATAACGGCCCTGTGAAAGTAAATAATGGCCGAAAGGCGGCCATTATGAATTTGTTCAAGTCAATTTTTTTCAAGATGCATCCTCTCCTGGAAGGTCACATTTTGTTTTATAGTAATGGTTTAGATATCTAGCATGGTTTACCCAATATCAGGCCTGTCGAGGTGAATAATGGCCAATAGGCGGCCATTTTGAACTTGACTGAGTTGAAATTTTAAAAATGCATTCTCTCTTGAAACCTTACAATTTGTTTTATAGTAATGGTGTAGCTATCTTGAGCGGTTTTCATGATATTCCGTAATATGAGGCCTGTCAAGGTGAATAATGGCCGATAGGCGGCCATTGTGAATTTTATCAACTTGAAATTTTTTAAGATGCATCCTCTCATGAAAGCTTACAATTTGTTTTATAGTAATGGTGTAGCTATCTTGAGCGGTTTCCATGATATTCCGCAATATAAGGCCTGTCGAGGTGAATAATGGCCGATGGGCGGCCATTTTGAATTTTATCGACCTGAAATTTTTCAAGATGCATCCTCTCCTGTAACCTTACAGTTTGTTTTATAGTAATCGTGTAGCTATCTCGAGCGGTTTTCATGATATTCCGCAAAATATTTCAGTCGGATTTACCGATGTTATAAATAAGGTCAAAGTGCTGGGTCAACTTTAAGGACCTTAGAGAACATGTATGTGCAATATGACTGTAATCGGCCCAGTACTTTTCGAGATCTGCTCCGGAAACGAAGTGTGTGTCAAAACGTCTAAATAGGTCATAGTTCTGAACCAAAATAGGTCAAAGTTCATATACCCCAAAACGCACAACTAGACCCCCTAGGGGTGTTGTGTGTAAAATTTAAAGACAATCGGACAAGTACATCATCATTTTCTCCTCTGCGACCTTGCATATTGAATTTCGATTAAAAATATTTTAACCTGTCTATTATCCACTTGGAAGTAACCCACATACAAAAAATTGTTATCCTAGCTTATTTTCTTGCAAAGTTATAGGCAAAAGGAGAGGTAAAACAGAACGGAGGCGGAATCCATAGCTTCCTCCGTCTCACCTATATATCAATATATTTATCTGTTCATGTAAGCATTTGTTTTTATTGTTGCTTACAATTCTCTCCCGCCACCGATCCGTTTTTCTTAAATTAAATGAAGCCTTGATTAATATACTAACCACAAGGCTGGATTTTTGTTTCTGGTGATTTTACCTACCCATAGATCAAGTGGAATGGTGTATATCTTAGAATAACAAATTATATCTCAGATTTTATTCTAGGAAATTGATTAACTCGTGTAACTATATACCTTAAAATGCTTGTGGTAATATTTTTTTTTGTTAATGACTTGTCTACAGTAAGCAAGGTATCAGCTAAGGATGTCAATTTTACCACTGATCATAATGTGCTCCAAATTAGGATTTTGGCAAAGACCTCATCCAGTGTTCACATAAATGTTTTTAACTATAAGAAACGGATGTTTCAAAGCTGCGCATCTTGCTAAGTAGTCTACTTTATTGTAATCCTAATGTAGATGCTACTGATATTGATTCAGCTTAGGACACATGGCTCCAGCATTACAATAAAGATGTTATTGAATGTGTTCCGCAAAAGTGTCCGCTAATCTAATACGCCTCCCTGTGTCGATAAAAAAGCCAAAGCCAGTGACCCTGAAGAGGACTGGCATACTTTTAGGAAGGTCAGAAATAAATTTAAATCGGTATTAGGAGGTAAACATAGATATTTTGAAATGATTTTGGAGAAATGGTAAAGAACAATCCTAAGAGATTCTGGTTTTCTTTTAGAAATAAAACGGAAAATAAATCATTAACTAAACTAAAATTCATAACGCCTCCTCTGTTTCTTCAGATCCAAGGCTTTGTTAAATGACTATTTTAAATTGCCCTGTTTAAGCAAGAAGATAAGAATATATGCATACGGCATCGTTGTGAAGGCGAGATGGGCTCATCTCAGCACAAGTCACCTCATTAAGCTCGAGCCTTTGAAACTTTGCAGCTATATATTACATATTGTGAGAAAGTGATGCAAGAAGAGCTAAGTACTCTCCATCTTCACTCTGCCATGTGATTTGCGGCACGCAATCCCATGGCCTCACGTTATACTGTCATCTGCCCAGATACAAATTTATCTTCGGACCAATCACATTGGTAAGCAACGAAAACAAATCGTCTGACCCCGGGTGTGACTGTCTCGAAAATCTGTGCCACGCATTGTGAGTGGTCACCGCTGACGTCATTGACAGGCACTAAAAAATCTAGTTGTCCAGGCTTGAGCTATGCTCTGCGTGTATTAAGACTGGACTGGTGCAGATGAGTACTCTCAAAGCCAAGGACAACCGTCAAAATGCACAGACAACTGAACCGTCAATGAATAGGACACTTCAGGACAATGATAACAATGATGCACCTACCAAAGACATAGACAATAGCACAGGCGAGATGAGAACACAGCCTGTACCCGTCTCGATAAAGCCCAGTCAAAAAGAACGTAATGCTAAAAATCGGCCAAACAGGAAAAAACAAACTAAGACGACAAAGGCTAAAATATCAATAATCGGTGACTCCAACACACGACGATTGAACAGTCATCTAAATAATAAAGACCGGTGTGCAGACTACACAGTGTGGACAAATGCCGGATGTAGAATGCAAGACCTAGAATCCCGCGCTCATGATATGATGAGTGGTAGTGATGTAGGAGTCATTCACCTTGGAACAATAGACGCCCTCAGTGAAGATTCAGACAATGATTGCCTGTCTGGCTGTAGTGATGCCATAGACAGGATACACGACTCAACAGGAAACATACCACTGGTTGTGTGTGCCCTGCCCCAGACGAGCAATAAACGCGGCCAGCGACGTGTGAATATGATTAACACTCTTTTGGATTATAAGTGTCGTACAAACTCTAAGCTACAGTTTCTCAACTCCAAGCTAACTTTGCAGGATATCAGTTGAGCCGGGATTCACCTCAATGACTCTGGGAAATATAAACTGGCTTTGAACATTCAGAAAGCAGCTCAGGGTTTTCACCCCCACTCACACTTGTGTACATATGTGAGTGAAGCTAACAGCACAGTAGTAGACAATAATACCTTGTTAAACAGACTAAAATTCGCAAATAAGCAATGTATATGTGAGAGTAGTCAAAAGAAAATTACCGAATTTGAAGTCATCACTTCTGACACTCCAGGTAAATATTCATATTGTAAAAAATATACTAAGGACAATGATGTACAACTTGAACAGTCTGATCATTCAAATCCTTTTAATAATTTTCCACATGTTAATAAGGGTTTAAGGATAGCTTGTCACAATATCAATCGATTAAGTAATAAATTAGACGAGTTAAAAATACTTCTTGACACAGACAAGCCCCCTCCTGACCTGTAATGTTTATGTGAAACATTTGTTACACCAACGATTGGTGACGACTATCTCAAAATTATTGGTTACTCGCTTGTTCGTAGAGATAGGATTCACAAAGGAGGTGGAGGTGTAATGATTTATATACGGAACGGTATTAATTTTCACCGTAGACATGACTTGAGGATAAATTTATGGAGATGATATGCATAGAAATTAAATACTCCAACAAATCTATTTTATTGTCCACAGTATATCGTCCCCCAGACAATGACGGAGACTCCATTCAAAATTGGATAAATCTTATGGAAACATCATTATACAAAATGTACTCCCAAAATAAACCAACTATTCTAATGGGCGACATAAATATAGATCTTCTCTCAGATAAAGTAGATAAATTAAAGAAATCATGGATAGACCTGACCACAAACTTGGAGCTTAAGCAAATTAATAATGAGCCAACTAGAGTAACATATTCTACAAATACCCTCATTGATCATATTTATGTAACGAACGATCTTCCAGTTTTACAAAGTGCGTCCATCAAGTATGGTATCAGTGACCATTTTCCCGTATTTGCTGTAGTCGATCTTAAAAACAACAGTAACATAAACAGTGGCACTCATAAACAAATATCATATCGCACATACAAAACTTTCAATCCGGATGCCTTTTTAAGAGATCTACGGAACACTTCATGGCCAAATATATATACAGCAAGCTATACAACTGACGAGTGCTTGGAAACATTTATTTCTACATATTCTAACATACTAAATAAACATTTGCCCATAGTAACAAAACGGATCAAAAGACCGACGCAACCCCGTTGGATAACCAAAGACATACGTGTAGCTATGAACACACGAGATAACGCAAAGAAAAAGAAAGATGAAGCAGAATACAAATTATGGAGAAACAAAACTACATTTTTAATATGGGAGGCTAAAAATAATTTGTATTCAGAATCCATAAAAAGATACAAAACTAACCCTAAGATGTTGGCTAATGTGTTCAAAGAGCTTAACCACCAGACCCAAAAGGCTGTAAATATAACATCAATAGTGCATGACAACAAAGTATACACACGCGACGCTGACATAGCCAATATTTTCAATAAACACTTTACTAGTATAGCCGAGAAATATTTAAGCCATTCAAGTAGCAACAACCATTCACCTGATATGCTGCCTCTAAAAGAGTTCATAAAACACAAACTTCCCAAAGAATATATATATTTAAAATACCCTTCATGATAGAGCACTTCGTTGGCAAATGTATATCCAATCTCGACAACAATAAGGCCACTGGTATTGATAACATATCAATTAAAATCCTCAAACTATCATCTCCTTTAATTGATAAACATATAGCAAATATTTGCAACCATAGTATACGCACTCGAATTTTCCCAAATGAACGGAAAAAAGCACGCATTATTCCACTTCACAAAAGAAATTAAACTGGAAATCCAGAGAATTACAGACCTATTTCTATTTTACCCATTCTTTCAAAAATTCTAGAGAAGCATGTTTACAACTCACTGTATGAATTCCTAAATATAAATGATCTAATATCATCGAAACAATCTGGTTTCCGTAGTAAACACTCTTGTGAAACTGCACTCACCGCAATGACAGATGAGTGGCTCAACGCCATGTATAGTAATGAATATTGTGGCGTAGTCTTTGTTGATCTATGCAGTAGTAGTAGTAGTAAATCATTGCTTTACGTCACTTTTCGGCACCAAAGGTCTTTTAAGTGAATATAATACGATAAAAACGTTGTAGTCAATTGATGAGATGAATGATGTACAGATGATGATGTGAGGGTGGGGGCGATAAGGCATGATGGGTTATTGAGAGCGTTTTCCTTCGCTCGCCCGATAAGGGGTTCTGGGCATGTCTAGGGGATATACCCCCAGACATGCCCAGACGGCCGGAGACTTGAGTTTCGCTGTACAATTTAATGATGAAACTCTTTGGCATTTTGCACAGCTCCGCTATCCTCGGGTCGGATAGTCTCCAGAGTAACAATAGGAAGGATCACTCCCTCTGGGTAACCCCATTCATCCCACGTGAGAGACCTAATGTCAAACACGCTATTGCCGGTTATTTAAGGCTACCACAGCCTACATCAGCGCCAGCACTGATGCGGGTGCTGCATTGGCTCCGCTGTTGAGCGGAGGAACCAGGGTACGCCACTGGCAATCCGCCCGAAGATTATAGCCAGATACGAGGAGGCTGCAGCTGCCCTTGGATGATTGCTGTAGACTAGTGCTTCCGTACAATGCCGTAACAGCATCCAACAGACGAAACAGATCCCTAATGACCCTCCCCAGATGGGGGCGAAAAGTAATACTACTAGCAATCAGCCCAGTACCCCTGTTGATCTATGCAAAGCATTCGACCTGGTGAATTATAGAATTCTGCTGCAAAAACTCGCATTATATAACATAAATGAAAAATCAATTTTATGGTTCCAGTCGTATCTAAATAATCGGGAACAGTCTGTAAAAGTAAATTCCACCACATCAGATGAATTAATTAATAAATATGGTGTTCCACAAGGCTCAATATTAGGCCCCCTACTATTTTTGATTTATATTAATGATCTACCATTAAAAAACAAGCAAGGAAATACACACTTATTTGCAGACGATGCAACAATAACTGCTCACAACAAAGATTTGGAAATTGTAAAGAGTCAATTGGAAATGGAAACACAAAATACTCACAATTGGTGCAAAGACAATGGGATGGTAGTAAGTGTTGAAAAGACCAGATCCATGTTGATTATGTCAACTACAAAAGAAGCTCGTCTACCCGTATCTGATAGAGACTTCCACATAACCGTTAATGGAACAAAAATTGGCAATACAAAACATGAAAAACTCTTATGTATCATTATTGACAAAAACCTGTCATGGCAGCAGCAGGTAAAAAAAGTAAAACAGTCAGTTATTTTTAAACTTTCAATCCTGAGAAAAATTAGAAAATATTTGATAGCTGATCTCCGCATACTCTATTACAATTACTACATAAAACCACACTTGGAATATTGTTGTTCTATATGGGGTCAATGTAATAAATCTGATACAGATTCGATAATAAAACTACAGAAACAAGCTGCATGTCTTATCCTTGATGCTGACAGATACGCCCCATCAGCTCCATTATTCACACAACTTAACTGGCAAACATTTGAAGATATCACACATTATAGGAAAGCCCTGATGGTATTCAAAGCTTTAAACAATCAATCACCTACATACTTAACTTATTTATTTCAACCTGCATGTACAAACACACACCATTCATTAAGATCCAAAACTAGCAACAAACTTTACATACCAAAAGCCCATCACAAAAGTCTCAGATACAATGGCCCAAAAGTTTGGAATTCCCTTAATGACAAAACACGCTACGCTAGGACAATAGGTCATTTTAGAAGGGAATATATAGCTTTCCAACATTCTGAAAAACAGAAAGAAATCAGTCAATAATCCATCTATTTTCTTTCTCATCTTTAATCGTAAGAATTAGAATCTATTTATGTAATTCCGGTTGCTAAACGTCAAGCACATCATCATATTTTGCGAATATTTTGCTTTTCATGTCTACTACTGTGCTTATTGTCAATTTGTATATTTACTGATAAAAATATGACTAAGTGTTTCAATTTTTATGCAATACACCAGTATGTGAAATTTTACGTAGTTACATGTTAAATGACATTTATCAAGTATAATGGAAATTATTATGTTGTATTGTCTAAGTATATATATTGTTAAATATATTATATTATCTATTATTATATACTCAGTACGAAATAATGTGAAGTTAATTATGTGACTTATTAAAGGGTGTACGTATTTGTGCTGCCTATACCGTTGCTCAGCTCATATATCAGACACAAATTATATTTTATTGTATTATATAAATTTATATTCGTAGACCTATCATGTATTTTATCTTTATCAATTACAGCATACTTTCACTTGACTTTTCAAAAGGATTAATTTTGAAAATGTATATATTTATGCATATGCCAATATCTGTACTATGCCACATGGGTAATTTGTTCATGCTTTTTGTATATAATGTTTTTAATCTTGAGGGCCCCACGGTAGATGAGATTTGCTCAGCGGGTATGCAATAGTACTTTTTGACCTGTATTATGTACTTTTCACCCTCTTGAAATAAAGTTATTATTATTATTATTATTATTATTATTATTATTATTATTATTATTATTATTATTATTATTATTATTATTATTATTATTATTATTATTATTATGTGGTGACAAGTGTTGAGATCAGCCCATCTCGCCGTAGCGTACGAATATCTATCTGAAACGGCAAAATCAAACTAAGCTGTTACGGCTGTAGGCCTAGTTTTTATGTTTTAAGTTAAATCTGATAATTAGAGTCACCTGGTGAGTGATTTTGTAGTCTATCTACCGAGACATAGCGGTACCTGTTGAATGTCGCACGAACTTATTATGTGTAGCTGATTTTATTGTTATTTTGAATCTTGCCCTGTAATACAATTTCGTGTTCATAAATCGTGTAGAATTATATTCTAGGCTAACGGGGGGGATTTGGTTCCAATTTTCTGTGAAGAAAGTCATGTTTATCGAAATATTATTTAGTTTCATATTTTCTCACGATTGTAGAATCAAAGTTTCACGTTAATCAAGGACAAGGTAGACTAATGAAGTTAAAGCTAAAGTTAAAGAGTTAAACAGTAGAAGTTAAACAGAGTTAAAGACAAAGTTAAAGTAGACTAACGGGAGTAACAACGAAGTAAAGCATGAACTGAGGTTGAAGTTAATGTCAGATGTTAATGAAGATTGAAGTTAATAAAACGAAGTTGTTAAACGTTCCACGGAGTTGAAGCTGATGATGTTAACGAAGTTAATAAATGATGTGTAACCACAATTCAGAACAGTGAAACTTTGATAGACTACAATTCATTCATAACTAAATAAATGAATTACATGATGGATCCATCTCAAGATGTGCAGGGGCACGCCCCAGCACCATACACGACTTGACGTGGACGTCAAGTTCGCCCGACAGAACGAATGAGTGAGTACACTGCGGCCACAAGGCCTGCTCATTCTCAACACATGCACGTTAGACCAAAGAATAGGCTTGCTACTGTGCCCGGACAAAATTCTGATTTGACTACAGAGGAGCAAATAAAAATTACAGAACCTAAAATTTCAAGATGTGAAGAACAGTTAAAATTAAATGCTAGTAAGCTTTCTAAATCAGCTTATCAGCCTCCACCATCTAACTCTAGGTCTAGTCTGCCTTCGCAAATTTCAAATAACTCAGAAACTAACCTAAAGCATAGGCTTTAGCCGGCATCTTTGCACGACAGGCGGGTGATACCACCCGCTTATAGTTCTACCCCGTATGAAAATGAACTGCACAATGAAGTATCTCATGATACAGCTAGTAGTCTCGCATCAATACCTCCAGAGTTATATGATAACAGAGCCAAGGGCCTACTTCCCAGGAAATAATGCAGGACATAATACTCCCTTTGAATATGACCCAGATGTAGGCCTACCCAGAAATAGGTATGGTAAAGCTGACCCTCAGCTGAGGTATGATCGGTATGAAAATGTGCCGAATACTAATGACATTGAATATGGAAATCAAAAAACTGTTGATGACGACTCCAGTTTATTAAATAAATTAGCAGATTTGTTGTCTGACCGACGTGAGCATTTGCCGCGTATGGAACCTGAGGTTTTTCATGGTGATTTACTCAGCTTTCCCGTATGGGTGAAATCTTTTGATGCAATCATAGAGGGCCATACTAAATCACCATCAGAAAGACTTTTATTTCCTCAGCAAATATACAGCTGGCAAGGCCAGGGGAACTATTGAGGGTTATTTGACCCTTAATGATACTGATGCCTATACACAGGCCAAAAATGCCCTAACCTCAAGATTCGGTGATCGTTACAGAGTGTCTGAAGCCTTCAGGGAAAAACTTAATGAATGGCCCGTAATACGTCCTGGTGACGGTGAAGGACTGAGAAGATTCGGAGACTGTCTTCAACATTGTAACTCTGCAATGTCATCGATAAAATATCTTGATTCCCTGAATAGTGCAGAGGAAAACAAGAAATTGACTATGAAACTTCCAAAGTATTTGGCGGCTAGATGGAGTCGTACAGTGGATAAATGCCTATATGAGCAAACTGATAGTGATGGAATAGCTTGTGAGGGCAGTTACCCAACATTTTCAATCTTCTGTCAATTTGTTACCTCGGAAGCTCGTATAGCCTGTGGCCCAGGAAATGTGTTTAGTGTGAACATGAGCAGAGATTCTCAAAATAAATCAGTGCCTAAAAAGGCAACCATCTTCACTACAGAGTCAAAAACCAAACCAAACAAAGCACAGCTGTCATACTCGAATGATCAGCCAAGAAGGAAACCTACATGTCTTTTTTGTAAGGCAGAACATTTTATAGACAACTGCAAAAACTTTTTAAAGAAAACTAAAAATGATAAGAAACTTTTCGCTTCCAGCCATGGACTATGCTTCGGGTGTCTGCGGCGTGGACATTTATTTTCGGAATGCAGACGAAAAAATCCTTCCCTCTTAGCTGATAATCCGGCCAGTAAAGTTGATGATCAAGCTGTAAAACCATCTCTTGAAAATCAAGATGATAAAGAAACTGTCAGGGCTGTATCCAATAATATAGCTGCTACCAGTCATGCCATGATTATGCCTGTAATTCTACATCATAAAAACGATGCCAGCACACAGTTGGTAACATATGCGATGCTGGACAACCAGTCTGACACATGTTTCATATCTGAGAACTTGTTAAGTAAATTGAATCCTATGACAGATAAAGTGAATTTGGAAATCACAACCATGTTGTCTAAAGATACTATTCCCAGTAATGTAGTTAATGGTCTAACCATCAGAGGTCTTTGTGAGTCCACCAGCATAGAACTTCCACCCACATACAGTAGGTCAGTGATTCCTGGTGCAGAAGATTTATTTCCTAGGCAGGAAACAGTGAGCCAGTGGCCACACCTTAAGGAGGTATCTCAACAGTTGCACCCTCTTCAGGACAATACTGAGATAGGCTTACTGCTATGATTTAATTGTTCAGCAGCGTTATTGCCTAAGCAGGTTATTTCAGCAGGCGACAATGAGCCATATGCAGTAAAGACTGGGATGGGGTGTAACTGGCATCATGGATCATTCTAAAGCAGAGCATTCTGTTCATTTCGCCTTCAAAACGAGTGTAAAAGAAATTAATCCACTTCAAGTGAACAGAATGTTTGAGCTTGAATTCATTGAAAAGAGTACAGAAATGTCAAACATATCTGTTAACGATAAGAAATTCATAATGAAGGCTGAAACTGGCATTCACCAGAGACAAGATAATCATTTTGAAATGCCTTTGCCTTTTAAAGAGGACAGCATCAAGTTACCAAATAACAAAGGAATGGCTTAGAAAAGACTATATAGCCTGAACAGAAAATTAATTACTGATGAGCAATACAAGTCAGATTATGCCAAATTTATGTCTAATCTGATTAGTAAGGGATATGTTGAAAAAATCCCATCAGAAATAAAAGTCACAAACAATTTTGAACATGATGAAGGACGAGTTTGGTACATTCCCCATCATGGTGTCTACAGTTTAAATAAGCCCGATAAAATACGTGTAGTATTTGACTGCAGTGCTGAGTGGAAAGGCAAAAATCTTAATCAACATCTGCTATCCGGTCCAGATCTCATTAACAATTTGGTAGGTGTTCTTATCAGATTCAGACAGGAAAGGATAGCACTGACATGCGATATAGAAGCGATGTACCACCAGGTTGGCGTGAACACAGAAGATAGAGACTTTTTGCGCTTCCTGTGGTGGGAGGATGCCGACCTTATAAAACAGCCACAGGAATATAGGATGGCGGTTCATCTATTCGGAGCCACATCCTCACCAGGTTGTGCCAATTACACTCTGAAACACATAGCAGACACCTATAAGGATGAATATGGAAAGGCAGCAAGTGACTTTGTGAAAATGGACTTCTATGTTGATGACGGTCTCAAATCTGTGGAGACTGTTAATGAAGCCATTGATTTAATAGAATCCAGTCGTTCACTGTGTAAATTCACTTCTAACAACAAGGAAGTTGTTGATGCAATTCCATTGGATATACGTGCTAAAAATATTCAGAATTTTGATATTATACATGACAACTTGCCTGTTGAACGCGCCCTGGGTATTCAGTGGTGCATCCAATCTGATGCGTTTCAATTCCACATAACATTGCACGATAGACCTCTAACCAGAAGAGGTATACTGTCCACTGTGAGCTCTATTTACGACCCCCTTGGACTCGTTGCACCATTTTTGCTGCCAGCTAAACAGCTGTTACAGGAATTGTGCAAGGATAATAAGGGTTGGGATGATCCCATACCAGATTCTATCAGGGCTAGATGGGAATTGTGGCGTAATGATTTGGTGAAGTTGTCCGACCTTTGTGTACCACGCTGCTATAAAGAACCCGAGTTTGGTGAATTAATATCAGCCAAGCTACATCATTTCTCAGATGCCAGCCAGAGTGGATATGGTCAATGTAGCTATCTTCGACTAATGGACAACTGTGGCAGAGTATCCTGTACTATGATAATAGCCAAGTCTAGAGTTACACCAATAAAGACTGTCACAATTCCGAGACTTGAACTCACTGCTGCACTCACATCAGTTACAGTGAGCAAATTCCTTAACAAGGAACTGAATTATGAAAATATATGTATTACAAATTTTTTCTGGACTGACAGTACAGTGGTTCCAATGAATCTAAACGGTTCCATATATACGTGGCTAATCGGGTACAGCGAATTAGAGATGGTACGGACGTGAAGCAATGGAATTATATAAATACTAAAGACAATCCTGCAGACATAGCCTCACGTGGATTATGTGCTGGACTGTTAATAGAGTCTACACTCTGGTGGAAGGGGCCTGTATTCCTGTCTTCAACTGACCCCCTGCCAATAACTACAAAAAAGTGTGTACCTGATAATTGTGACCCTGAAATAAAGGTGGCTACTATTCGTAATACAAAGGTCAAAACAACTAAAAACTGGAATCTCTGTGAAAGATTGCAGTATTTCTCTTCCTGGTTTGCTGCTAAGAGAGCAGTGGCGAACTGTTTAAAACATAAGAGACTGCTGATGTCACGCATGATTAATAAGAAATCAGCTACTCCAAATCAGATAGTCAAAACTCAGCAGCCATTAACAGTTGAGGAAATATGCGAGGCAGAACGAGAAATTATAAAGGCTGTACAGTTACAGGAATTCTCTGCTGAATTACAGTTGCTCAAAAACATTGGCACCCGCAATTGTGATCAAAATGACTGTGTTTGCCTACAAAGTGTGTCCATAAAACGTAGCAGTAATCTATATAGACTTGACCCTTATATTGATGAGGATGGCATCATTCATGTTGGCGGTAGACTCCGACGTGCAAATATTCCGCGCAACATAGCCCATCCTATCATATTTCCTAAGCGTGGACATATAACAAACTTGCTTATCGATCATCACCACCAGTTAGCAAAATACGCAGGTCGTAATACTACATTGAGTGAAATACGATCTTCAGGTCAATGGATCATTAATGGTCGATCAATAGTGACCTCATATATTTGGAGGTGTGTAATATGTAGGAAACTGAGAGGCAATACTGTAGGACAAAAAATGTCTGACTTGCCTTCTGACCGCATTGAGCCTGCACCCCCTTTCACATATTCTGCAGTCGATTATTTCGGCCCATTCTATATAAAAGAGCGCCGTAGCGAGAGAAAAAGATGGGGATGTCTTTTCACATGTTGTGTCACTAGGGCCATTCACATTGAGGTTAGCCACACACTGACAACAGACTCCTTCATAAACGCATATAGATGCTTCATATGTAGGCGAGGCAAAATCAGACAACTTAGGTGTGATCGAGGAACAAACTTCATCGGTGCTAAAAATGAGCTTGAAGCAGCACTCGCTGGACTAAACGATGAGCAAATACATGAAAAACTATTAAAGGACGGCTGTGATTGGTTCAAATTTAAACTTAATCCTCCACATACTAGCCACATGGGAGGTGTGTGGGAGCGAATGGTGCGCTCTGCACGAACTGTGCTTTCAGCTCTTTTAGATGCACATTGTGGTCGCTTAGACGATGAATTGTTATTAACGCTGATGACCGAGGTAGAGGTTATAGAGAACTCTCGTCCACTGACATACGTGGATACTACTTCTCCTGAGTCATCTGAACCTCTGACTCCAAGCCAATTATTGACATTAAAATCTAAGGTCGTCCTTCCACCACCTGGTGATTTTGTGCGCGAGGATATGTACTGTCGTAAACGTTGGAGACGTATTCAGTTTTTGGCAAATGAGTTCTGGAATAAATGGCGTAAAGACTATTTGCCGACCTTGCAAGAGCGTAAAAAATGGACTGCTCCTAAAATAAACCTAGAAATTGGTGATATTGTACTCATGGTTTCAGAAAATGTACCAAGGTGTCAGTGGCCACGTGCTATTGTTATAAATGTATTTCCAAGTGAAGATTCTCATGTTAGAAAAGTGCTGGTGAAAACAGCAGAGTCTCAGTTTGAAAGACCTATTCATAAACTTGTTCTGTTATATGTAACGTTTGTAAGCAGATATCTGTAGTAGTCTGTTTTGAGATTGTATGTCAAACTACATGATAGTATATTATGATTCAAGTTCAAGTACAATTTTTTAATGTTGTAATTTCATATTGTGATTTGACGGAGAAAATATAATTTTCATTCTGGCAGTTTACGGCATGCGCATTTAAGTATTCCGAGGGCTGTGTAGAATGATTTGTGAATACGTATGGAGACTATTGTGTTTAATATGTGGTAACATTTAATTGGCTTATTAAATAATTACAAGTTTGTGTTTTCACATGTGGTAGTGTTTCATGAATTTGACACCCTGCCTCATGTGAGTGAGTATTAAATAATGTATGTTTTCTACATCTCTCTTTATATAGTTTGATTACGGTTTAAGGTGAATACAGTACATTGTTCATGTATTGAATTAGAGATTTTGTGAGTGTGGATTAGTAAATCCATGGGAGCCATGTTACGGCTGTAGGCCTAGTTTTTATGTTTTAAGTTAAATCTGATAATTAGAGTCACCTGGTGAGTGATTGTGTAGTTTATCCACCGAGACATAGCGGTACCTGGTGAATGTCGCACGAACTTATTATGTGTAGCTGATTTTATTGTTATTTTGAATATTGCCCTGTAATACAATTTCGTGTTCATAAATCGTGGAGAATTATATTCTAGGCTAACGGGGGAGATTTGGTTCCAATTTTCTGTTAAGAAAGTCATGTTTATCGAAATATTATTTAGTTTCATATTTTCGCACGATTGTAGAATCAAAGTTTCACGTTAATCAAGGACAAGGTAGACTAATGAAGTTAAAGCTAAAGTTAAAGAGTTAAACAGTAGAAGTTAAACAGAGTTAAAGACAAAGTTAAAGTAGACTAACGGGAGTAACGACGAAGTAAAGCATGAACTGAGGTTGAAGTTAATGTCAGATGTTAATGAAGATTGAAGTTAATAAAACGAAGTTGTTAAATGTTCCACGGAGTTGAAGTTGATGATGTTAACGAAGTTAATAAATGATGTGTAACCACAATTCAGAACATAAGCAGTGAAACCTATAGGAGAGAGTGCAAGATGGGCTGATCTCACCATACGTCTCGTAGTGAAAGCCAACAGCATGAGTGCGAGAAGTAAGTAAGTAGTACACTATTGCTTTATGTCAATTTTCGGTACAAATGGTCTTTTAAGTGACATTGTAATACGATAAAAACGTTGTAGTCAATAGACGAGATGAATATGGTGATGATGTGAAGGTGGGGGTGATAGGGCATGGTGGGTTATTGAGAGAGTTTTTCTTCGCTCGCCCGATAAGGGGTTCTGGGCATGTCTAGGGGATCTACCCCCAGACATGCCCAGACGGGCGGGAGTGCAAGAAAGGACAAGATGAATTACCCAACATTCGTATTATTTATGAGGATCATCTCAGTAGTACTGTGACGCGTTCAAAATTTTATCTAGATTGGATGTAAAAAAAGTAAAAAAAATAATATCGCCCGATGTGTATTTTCAGGAAACAATACCATCTTGACAAAAAAAATTGCGCATTAGACTCTGAGTATGCGGAAGTGTGCACATGTATCACCAATTGAAAAACGAGGTCACTATTTAAATTAAGTTACTAACTGTGTAAAGACTCGTGACAAAGTTAATAATTGTATTTATATTTATTTAAATAGTAATGATGCATATTTCAAATACTCTGTGCTTGTTTAAATATATGCAAGCCTGATTTTAAGTTTACATATCATGTCAATTTACCCTTTAACTGCCAAATTATTCAATCTAAATTTTCACCCACTTGAAGTTGTGTCACGCTGACGCGATCCACAACTTCAAGTGAGTGAAAATTATTCAGATTTTATAAAATGGAGGTCAACTCTTTTCAAATCGTGCTGATTGATGTCACATTATGGCTTTAACATGCTTAAAAGGCGGTACTGAGTGTGGTAATAATAGAGTGAAAAACCGGCGGTTAAAGGGTTAAATCTGATTTTACGGAACTGCACCATGCAACCCTGTTGTGCATATTGTATATCCATATCTTTTAAGATCGATAAGCCAGTAATAAGTATAATGACTTTTATTTATGTCAATAAAATATTTATCCATGTAACATACATCATCCTTATTCACTGTCTATATAGGCCTTCATGTAGAGCACAACAATACAGGTGACGTCAGTCTTCCCACAATCAGTCTCATTGAGGTTTTCATACCTCCAACAATAGCCCAACTCAAGGTGATGAAATGGCACCTCGCTCACAGCTACATGAGTATAGGAGTCACTCAGGTCACCTATGATACAGGTGTGTGGTTGTAACCTAAATATGGCCTTGACCTACTTAACACTGGGTAACTCTAGTCGTCACAAAAAAATACATTTTGCAGAAATCACTATTTTTCCGCTTTCCTGAAATTATTTTGTTTATTTGATATTAACATTAAGGGATGTAGGACAGTCTTTATTTTCCAATTCTTATTTGGAGCATCATTTAGGCTATTCTGTGAGGGTTTTTATATAACCTAATTTTCACCGAGTGACGTCACTGCGTTTCACAGAATGAAGTATGGGGAAGGGGGTGTTATATAACCTTCTTTTCACCGAGTGACGTCACTGCGTTTCACAGAATTGTTGACCAAGTCATTTTAATATCATCCTCGTCAACATTAAAACGATTTCTATAATAATTTTCTTTAGCTCTCTTTATCATGCTTATATTTTGTCTTAAAATAAAACTATATCCTCGTAAACTATAAGTTAAGTGCATTTGATTCTAGAGATCGGGATAGTGTAGAGCGATATTTTTTGTATGGTTTATTGCTATATTTTATAGATTGAATTATACCAACAGTAATCCATTTTAATTTTGATTAGGGTCCGCTGTTGGGCTTTCATATGAAGCCCCAGAAGCGACATTTGCATTCTTCTTCTTATTTTTTTAGCTCAAAATATTGAGTTTACGACTCGATATATTGAGTTTACAACTCGATTTATTGAGTTAATAACTCAATATATTGATCAATATATTGCGTTATTAACTTGATATATCTTATTGAGTTAATAACTGGATATATCGTGTTAAGAAGTCGATATATTGAGTAAACAACTCGATATATTGAGTTCAGAAATCGACATATTGAATTGTGTGAAATATTTTCTTTTGGGCAATATCCTAGTTTAGGCCCACTCTGGGTTCAATGTATTAAGCCCTCCTGACAGGTGAAGACCATAGAAATATACTTATGTATGTTCTGTGGTGAAGACTATGGCCTTATCTGCTTATGGGTGATGAAATTCTGTAATGACAACGAAAGATTAGTAGGGATATACATCAATTAAATCAATAGTGTTTTATAATATTTCACATTCCCGTCATTTAGTAAAACGTAATGGCTCATTTATTATAACTAAATGACGATCATATTTATATAACATTTCCGTCATTTAGTACAACGTAATGTTTCATTTATTATAACTAAATGACGGACAAATATATATAACATTTCCGTCATTCAGTAAAATATAATGTCTCATTTATTATATAACTAAATGACGGTCATATTTATATAACATTTCCGTCATTTAATAAAACGTAATATCTCATTTGTTATAACTAAATGACGGTCATATATTTAACATTTGCGTCACTTAGTAAAACGTAGTGTCTCATTTATTATAAATAAATGATTAAATGTTGGCCCCGCGTCGCACAACGCCTGTCATTAATCCGACAATAATCCGACATTGTCTAAACGTTTTGTGTTAGGTAAAAACACTCACAGCCACATTGTACCTCAACAGCTCAGTCGACGATAACCCTTTACATACTACTTGTCAATTATCCACTCATTTAGATATGGCAGGTGGGCCTAATCTGATGGTAGTACTACTACCGGAATAGGCCCACCCTCAATAATTAACAAATCGTAAGTGGGCCAAAACTTATACACTCTTTAAATCACAAGGGAAAAAAATGAAGACCCCCTATTTAAATTTCCCATCAACTCCCAAAAAAATATCCAAGCCCCTATTTGCTATTTATTCCCGGGCCCCAAAAGAAAACCCTTTTCTCCAGGGGTCTTTTCGCCCAAGGCATATCAATAACATTGCAGTTTAAAAATCGTAGAATATTTCCTTTATATACTCCTACTACCGGATTAGACCCACCTTCAGTCACTTACATATGGTAGGTGGGCCTAAACTTATACACCCATTAATTCCCAAGAATTATTTTATAAATTGTTATAATTTTCACATTTACCCCCAAAAATTATCCAAGCCCCTATTTGCTGTTTATTCCCGGGCCCCAAAAGAAAACCCTTTTCCCCAGGGGGTCTTTTCCCCCAAGGCATATCAATAACATTACAGTTTAAAGATTGTAGAATATTTCCTTTATATACTACTACCGGATTAGGCCCACCCACCATATCTAAGTGACTGAAGGTGGGCCTAATCCGGTAGTAGTACTACTACCGGAATAGGCCCATCTACAGTCACTTAGATATTGTGGGTGGGCCTAAACTTATACACCCTTTAATTCCCATAGAAATTTGTTCAAATCGTTTTAAATTTCCCACTTACCCCCAAAAATCATCCAAGCCCCTATTTGCTGTTTATTCCCGGGCCCCAAAAGAAAACCCTTTTCTCCAGGGGGTCTTTTCCCCCAAGGCATATCAATAACATTACAGTTTAAAGATTGTAGAATATTTCCTTTATATACTACTACCGGATTAGGCCCACCCACCATATCTAAGTGACTGTAGGTGGGCCTATTCCGGTAGTAGTACTACTACCGGAATAGGCCCACCTACAGTCACTTACATATGGTGGGTGGGCCTAAACTTATCCACCCTTTAATTCCCATAGAAATTTGTTCAAATTGTTTTAAATTTCCCACTTACCCCCAAAAATTATCCAAGCCCCTATTTGCTGTTTATTCCCGGGCCCCAAAAGAAAACCCTTTTCTCCAGGGGGTCTTTTCCCCAAAGGCATATCAATAACATTACAGTTTTAAGATTGTAGAATATTTCCTTTATATACTACTACCGGATTAGGCCCACCCACCATATCTAAGTGACTGAAGGTGGGCCTAATCCGGTAGTAATACTACTACCGGAATAGGCCCACCTACAGTCACTTAGATATGGTGAGTGGGCCTAAACTTATACACCCTTTAATTCCCATAGAAAATGTTTAAAATTGTTTTAAATTTCCCATTTACCCCCAAAAATTATCCAAGCCCCTATTTGCTGTTTATTCTCGGGCCCCAAAAGAAACCCTTTTCTCCAGGGGGTCTTTCCCCCCAAGGCATATCAATAACATTACAGTTTAAAGATTGTAGAATATTTCCTTTATATACTACTACCGGATTAGGCCCACCCACCATATCTAAGTGACTGTAGGTGGGCCTATTCCGGTAGTAGTACTACTACCGGATTAGGCCCACCTTCAGTCACTTACATATGGTGGGTGGGCCTAAAGTTATCCACCCTTTAATTCCCATAGAAATTGTTTTAAATTGCGGAAACTTATACACCCTTTAAATAACTAAAAAAAAACAAAAAAACAAGGCATATCACTAACATTACAGTTTAAAGATAGTAAAATATTACCATTATATACTACTACCGGATTAGACCCACCTACAGTCACTTAGATATGGCAGGTGGGCATAATCCGGTAGTAGTACTACTACCGGAATAGGCCCACCTACAGTTAGTAACATATGGGAAGTGGGCCTAAAATTATAAACCCTTAAGTTATCCAAAATAACCAAACAACCAAACAATATTTCCTTTATATACTACTACCGGATTAGGCCCACCCACCATATCTAAGTGACTGAAGGTGGGCCTAATCCGGTAGTAGTACTACTACCGGATTAGGCCCACCTCCAGTCACTTACATATGGTAGGTGGGCCTAAACTTATACACCCTTTAATTCCCCCCCCCCCCAAAAAAAAATAATTGTTTTAAATTTCTCATTTAGCCCCAAAAATTATATCGGATTATACCCACCTCAAGTGTTAATATAAATTTATACCCACATCACTGTTTTATTGGCACAGAGGTGGGCCTATAAGATTATACCCACCTCAGTGCTAGATTACCACAGAGGTGGGCTTAGAAGTTTATACCCAGGTGGGTATAAACCGGTAGATAGCCTTCTTTTGTACCCCCCCCCCCCCCTCGCGATAATAAAGGTTTCCGTCATTCAGTATGGGCGATAAAATGTGATAACTGAATGACGGAGGGATATAATAGAAAACTCTTTCCACCAAAATCAATCCACTAGTCTACCACTCTCATTCATAGTCGCGGCAGATAAACTAATCATATCGTCTTAGGCCCCTACCGGAATATATATATAAAGATAATATGTCTACCTGTGACAGTGTAAGCAGTGATTGTAGAGCGAGTAGACAGTGTCGTTGGCGCGGTTCTCTTTGTTATTATTCCTGGCTGTCTATGTGTGTAAGCTTGTACCTGTTCTCCGTACGCTGTTACAGCCATAACACAGTTTTAGACGCTCACCGACCCTAAAGCTAACACTGCTGAGTCACTCCCCGCTGCACAAGTAACACGGCGACATGTCACCGTTCTATCGTCTACTGTCCGCCATGAGCCACACTATACATAATAACAGACGAAGTATGGCTTTGTCTATCATCAATTTAAATGCGAATTTGCGTGCCACCTGATATTAAACGGCCGCCCTAATATCAATGGTACATGCTCTGGGGCCTGTTTTACGTACATTTTCACTCAGAAATAGCTCATTTGCATAGGAGGATCGTTAAGATTAAACGAGTGGGTCAGAGTGCTCGTTTCCTCCCTATACATGTTAAAGAGGTGACAAACGAGGAAAATCAACGAGCTTTTAAATAGGTCACGAGAATCAATAAGAGCTCGTTTCTTTTCATCTGAGAATGCGTACCCAAAACGCGCCCCAGGATAAATTACTCTGGTTCCCAGAGCCACACTACGCGGCGTGGCCGAGCTTCATGTAGCCTCTGGTATGCCCCAGTGGCGAATGTTTGTGACTTGTTGCTATTTTTAGATGAAAATAGGGTAATCCCCGAATTCAGGCATTTTTGAAAGGTCGCTTCCCCGGATGAACAGTTGTTCACAGTATTGTATTTCCCCTCTGACGCATTTCCTTAGACTTGACCCAGAAAATTATTCACCGGCCTCAATAGCACAGGCATGAAGGTCACGTGACTACGAATCTTAGCCTATACCCGGCCATTAATGAAAAATGGATAAATGATGCACCACGCGGTACCCTGAGGTACCAAATAGAAATCCGCCATTTTGTTTAATTATTTAATTTATTTTTCAAGGCTGTGCCCTGGGTACCAAAAAGTGTAAAATAATTTTAAAAGAGGGCAAAAAAGATGTGAAACGTTCATATTTTGCAAAATATTATTGTTTTGGGGGTATTTACGTCACTAAGGACTAATGGTAAAACATCTTCCAATGTCAAAACTAATTGCGTCACCTGGTGAATTCCAATGGTATCAAAATGATATATCCGTGATAATCACTACCGTAGCTGCTGCAAAGAGCCACAATTTGTAAAAAGAGACTAACTTTATTATTCTTAAACTTTATTATGATATGCGAGAATGAATTTGTGTAGTGAGACCATGTGGTTTTCTATGCTGGGGGTCAGTGTATGCTGGGGGACAGTGTATGCCGTAATTTATTGTGCAAACGATCGTCCTCGCACTGTATTTTTCAGCCACAACATTATGAAAGGCAATGATTACAGACTCTGTATCGTGTTGGCCTACAGAGTCTGTTATTACGGATCAGACATACACTCCTGTCTGTGACATTAGGGGGTCATTGTCATTAAATCCTAATTGGCTAAATATCATTAAAAGCTCAATAACAATATACATGTTTTACTCCCAAAATAAAACAGGTATTTTGCAGATTTCCAAAACTTCCTTGTTGAGTCTTTATAATAGGCCTAATTAATTTACATATTATTCAATTGTCGAGGTTCACAGTTCTTAAATGCATAGAACAAACAACAAATAGCCTACTGCCGATTGATCAATTGTATTAGGTATAAGTTATCAATTCATCAGAGCATTTTCAATCAGTAAGCTAGGCTAATCACGTCATTTTTAATCAGTAATTGTTGTTTAAAATCCCTCAGCACTACTCTATCAATTCTCATTAATCCAGTATTTTTTTAAATTAGCATATATGCCAAGAAGAAATTCTACATATAACTAGGAAGAATCATTATATTTAGAAAAAAAAACTTTTTTAGAGATTAGCCTCTCAGAGAACATAGCTTGGGGGTTCTAAAAACCAAGCAAAATCACAAAATTTGAAATTGCAACATTTATTAAGTATCATTTTCCGCAGATAGTCTATCATGTTAACGTGAACAGACCACACAGAGTAGGCTAGGTCTTTATCCTCCACGTAAGGTGGACACGGTAGAGACCCGCATATAGTCTATCATGTTAACGTGAACAGACCACACAGAGTAGGTATTTATCCTCCATATAAGGTGGACACGGTAGAGACACGCAGATAGTCTATCATGTTAACGTGAACAGACCACACAGAGTAGGTCTTTATCCTCCATGTAAGGTGGACACGGTAGAGACCCGCAGATAGGCTAGCATGTTAACGTGAACAGACCACACAAAGTAGGTCTTTATCCTCCACAAAAGGTGGACATGGTAGCGACCCGCAGATAGTCTGTGCTGGGTTCAATAGGATGCCATCGTCGTTATCAAGGCGGCTGAGGGGGGTAGGTTCCGCTTCATTGTCCACACATATAAACTCTGACCGCTGATGAGTATGGTGTGTACGCTCTGTTGAGATTTGACCCACATATTCTGTGGACCATCCCTCGTCACATAGATTGGTTCCTGGCATCATCAACACCACCTGACGTATCACCAAACAGACGGCACACGGGACGTCATGGTCGTGCATCTCAGGATTTGGGGGATATTCATATTCTGCTCCGTACACTTCTGCTCTGTGTTCTCTGGCTGTGTCATTCTCCAGGTAGACAGGATCACTCCTCAGACAGAGGTGGTTACTGCCTCCTCCCTCACTATTATAATGAGAACCTCCAACAACACCTGTAGAGGACACGCAAAACATACACATTTATATTCAATAATACAAAAAAACTAGTTTTGTACCATATATTATTTATAGGCTGGTAAATCATGAATCATAATTGAAGGGGTGGGGGCAACAACGTCCAATGCCACACAGGTACCATTTTGAGTAAATCGCATTTGAAAGTTTGACAAACTGTACTAAAAACAGGAAATAATATATAAAAATACAAGCAGTATGACTATATTCTTTAAAGTTTTCTTTACACATTACATGTTTATCTTGTAATATACGGTATTATTTTCATGTGAAAACAACATTAGAGTAGAGGGTGTTTTTGGCCCATTTACTATTTCTGCATGATTTTGAAAACTTACACCAAATTACTTATGGTTTTCGAGTTTATCTATGTTAAATTTGTTCTTTTACATTATTTTTACCATGATTTGTGATAAAATCGTGGAATTAAAGCCATTTTAAAATGTAGGATTGGACAGTCGGTTTGGACTGTTTTGCCCCGAGGTGATATATATATATTATTTTTTTTTTTTAACACAAACAACCTAGGGCTATTAATTTTTGAAACTCCAGCAATTGAGGGATGTATATATATGTTATGTTAATGAAAAAAATAGTATGAAGCTCCAATCTGTTACAGTTACTGTTACGCTAATCTCTCACAATATCACACGATTGTGTGGTCGCATATTCTGCTGTGTTTGTAGGTTATTTTCTACCACGTCTCTTTCTTATCTAGGCTACTACTTCTCCCCCCAACCCCTTGAAACTATACCCAGGTATATACTGGGATCTCACAGAATCTACACCGGGGTAGACTCTATATCATACCCCGGGGTAGATCTTGTGGGCTCCCAGAATCTACCCCCTCCCAGGATTTACCCCCTTTTCGTGATTGGTATTGACAACCCAGTCAGAATCTACGCCTCCCTCCCAGAATACACCCCCCCCCCCCTTTCAACAACTACATGTGATACTCCCAGAATCTACCCCTCCCTCCCAGAATATACCCCCTTTTTCAACAACTAGAATAATTATGCGACGCTCCCAGAATCTACCCTTTCCTTCCAGAATACACTCCCCTCTTTTCAACAACTATAATATTATGCGACCTTCCCAGAATCTAACCCTCCCTCCCAAAATATACACTCCCTTTTTATATTGTGGGAGGGAGGGCTTGATTCTGAGAGAGTCGCATTTAGTTGTTGAAGAGAGGGATATATTCTGGGAGGGAGAGGTGGATTTTGGGAGGGTCGCATATTGTTTTTGAAAAGGGGGGGGTATATTCTAAGAGGAAAGGTAGATGCTGGGAGGATCGCACATATAAATTAATTCAAAAGAGGGGTATTTTCTGGGAGGGAGGGGTAGATTGTCGCCATCTGCCTTTAATTTAACTACTTCTGTGAACTCTTTGCTTCTCCTCTGATGTTTTATCTTATACTATTTTGCTATTTCGCTGATGGCTGATAGGTGATCTGTGTAAGTAAAATTTTGTTTTGTATTCCTATGACATATATACACAACCTTAATTTCTGCCCTGCCGCTTAGCCTAATGTTTATTTTTATATTTGTTATTAATGCTAAGATTAAATCGGATGTTTCACTATTGAATCCCACTTGAATATATTTTTCTAACTAAAATTCGGGCTTTTATTATACTAGTTGAGTGGAATTGGATATGTTACCTTTGTTGAAAAGAACGCCTGCTCTACTGGGCAATACAATCCAATGCCACATATTATCTAGCATTGGATATTATTGCCCCGTATGTATGATATGAACTTATGGTGGTATACACCTTTCCCAATAGCAACACGCCACACAGTGACTAAAAGCTGAACTATTTAGTTGGGAGTCCTGCTTATTCGCAAAATCACCGACAAAAGTTTCATGTATCAGTATTGGATACTTTTCCACAGTGCAAGTCAGGGTCAAATAGATAAAGCAACAATAGCCATGTGGGATTGGATATTCTTGCTAAAATACACAAAAACGTCTCCCAGGCTTGAAAGGGTTGTTAGACAGCTTAGATAACATTCTCAGCTGAAGCTCCTGTTTCTTAGGTTTCCGTTGATACCAAAACCCCAAAATTCTCAAAATGTGGAATTGGACGTTGTTGCTCCCAGCCCTTCAATTGTGCAGTAGAACATATATTAAAGGCGGTATCACGTGCCATTAAGGCAGCCTCAATTGTTATGTTTTCTGACTTTAATATTTAAATTTGACATTGAAGATTTCAGAATTATATTTTAGGTGAAATTATCCATCAGAAAAATTAAGTTCACTAACATTCTTATTTGATCCCCTTGATCAGCGCTTGGTGGGATACATGTTCATGTTATTGTGCTACTGATAATGTACACTATATAGCATATGTTTGTGATAGTTCTTTTAAAACGACATTTGCAGGAATTTGTAACAATCACTTACCTGAATATATGAGTTCCGCGTGTTCTGGACAAGTCTGTCGCCCCCACCGTGTGTAGATGGCTGCACCTGAACCTGTCAACATATTTACCAGAGAATTAGAACAGTCTATGATATTTACATACTACTAACTCATACATACTAATTAAAACAAGTTTAATATAAACAATCAAACAATTTTTAGGTGATGCCAATGTTCCTAAAGGACAGATGAAAAATTCTTAGATTTCCCATCACCAATATGTCTGCGCTTTCAAGCCAATGACAACTATTGTGGCTGCCTGAGATTGATTGAGTTTCTTTGATCTGACGATATTATATTTAATACAAAAATTTTGGCATTAGCCATTTTAAGCTGCGATTGCTTTTTTTAAGCCCCCACGATGCATTAAAGCATCATTTTACATCCCTGAAACTATACTTAATTTTCCGACAACTAAGGGTTTTAGAACGAAAATTTCCATGAAGCTGGTTTACCAATACGTGGCAATTTTTTTTAATTTTTAAACCACATCAAGTCATTTTCATCCACTACAAGTCGAGAATTGCGACAGCAATTCGCGGCTTGTAGTGGATGAAGATGACTATGGTAAATTCAGGATTGAAAGGGTTAAATGTCAACAAGCAAGCACAGTTTCATCTCATACCATACGCAGAGTAAACTGGGCGATCATCTTCAACTATCTATCAGGTGATTTGCGCTGGAGCTTTGTGAAATGGTTGACAAATACTGTTTCTTCAATATTTTACAAAAAATGTTTAAAATAAAATATAGACCTTATGTGAATGCTAGCATGTGCAAAGCCCTTAAGTTGAGATTAGCACTGTCTAAGCTGAAATATATTATTATGTACACTATATCTATGTTTGACACTTTTTCGCGCGGGGGTGTCTATCGAAGTCATACCTGTGGACCAGTGACATAGATAATAAAAAAAGCAGAAAGAGCTATCTGAGACATGTATGATTATTTCAAGTTGAAGAAGACTTTCGGTCTCCAGGTTTATATAAATATATGTCAGAGCTGTAAGGGTTGATTTGTTATACACACATGAATCTTGTCCGTTTGTAATGTTGACCATCAGCAGCAGAGTGAGCACTGGTGCCACCTGGTAGATACACATTGTCTCGATTCCGTTTTTCAATCCCAAAGAAAAGTAAAGATAATGTGTGTCTTAGTCCTGTAGAGCATCTTATTTATAATCGTAAATTATCAGTAGAGAGGTCTAAGCCAAGTGTCTGATAAGATGACACATGGCAACACTGTCTGTGTTCTCATAACCTTGTCACAATACTAGAGAACCAGGGCGCTGGGAACCAAATATATAGGCCCAGTGCAATGGATATATACGTACAACATAATGTACGTTGGACAAATGTGTTAGTCATTGCATAGCATTGAGCCGTAATTCAATGTCAGGAGTTTTTCCATGGATCGACATATCCTGGTATACATTGTCATTATCACTACTATATGGCCACTCTACATGGTATGCTTAACTTTAAAACCCTAATTTAACCCTTTAAGCCCCCACGATGCATTAAAGCATCATTTTACATCCCTAAAAACAGACTTAATTTTCCAACAACTAAGGGTTTTAGAACGAAAATTTTCATGAAACTGCTTTACCAATACGTGGTAATTTCTTTTATTTTTAAACCACGTCAAGTCATCTTCATGCACTACAAGTCGAGAATTGCGGTAGCAATTCGCGGCTTGTAGTGGATGAAGATGACTATGGTAAATTCAGGATTGAAGGGGTTAAAGCGCTGAATTAATTTTGTAAAAATCCTGGAGACCAAAAGGTTTATTTCAAATTAAAATCATCATACATGTCTCAGTTAGCTCTTTCCGATTTGAATACCTATGTTATGGGTCTGCGGTCATCATAAATATTTTTACTCTTACAGTGCGGGAGTAGACTTTAGTCGATCCGTTTACTCTTACAGTGCGGGGGTAGACTTTAGTCGATCCCCGCGTTGTTAGAGTTAATACAGCGCGGGAAACGAATTTAGACGTCAGAATCAAGTCGATCCCCGCGCTGAAATAGTAAAACTATTTATAATGACCGCGGACCCATAACATAGGTATTCAAATGAATCAGAAAGAGGTAACTAAGACATCTATGATGATCTTAAATTGAAAAATACCTTTCGTCTCCATGGTTTGGCATGCATAATGATATTTCAGCGCTTTGAGGGTTTAACCATATGTACATTTTGCCAATGAAATATCTATTCCAGGTAAGCCGTATTTCAGGTTATCACAAACTGATATGAGAGCTATTAATATTCTTATCAGTAAATGCAGCTGGTCATTTAGCATGTTATCTTCATGATAAACACTAGGCTATAAACTCATATCTAGGCTTATATAGCAATAAACTTATATCTAGGCCAATATAGCTATAAACTCATATATAGCTATATAGGTACATATCTGGGCCTATATATATAAATAGCTATAAACACATATCTAAGCCTATATAACTATAAACACATATCCAGGCATTTATGTAGCAATAAACTCATATCTAAGCCTATATAGCTATAAACACATATCTAGGCCTATGTAGCTATCAACACATATCTGGGCTTATATGTAGGAGTACCGGTATAGCTATCAACACATATCTAGGCAATTAATTATAAACACATATTTAGGCCAATAGCTATAAACACACATATATATATAGGCCTAATTAGGCGTAGCTATAAACACATCTAGGCCTATATATGGTCTCACAACACAAATTCATACGGGCATATCATTAAAAAGAGAGAGTCACGATCTTTTTTTTAAAATGTGGCGATTTACAACAGGCTTGTGTTTAAATATTACATTTATATCATTTGATACCAATTCATTTAGATTGGGTGATCATTTCTTGCTTCAAAAACATCGAAATCGGGAGAGATAGATATAAATATTGTCCCTACGCTGGTAGTAACAAGGCATGCTGCATTCGGTAGTTCCCATGGATTGGCGATTCTCAGAGAGTAAACTAGGACTTGACATTTCCATGCGAAAATAGAAGAAAGCCCGACGTTTAAGCACATTTTTTAAAAAAAATTATTGATAGAGTATGTTCTGATGATTCAAAGGTTTATACATATATTTTCACTTAAAGAATGCTGGGAGGAGAGTAAACTAGGACTTGACATTTCCATGCGAAAATAGAAAAAAGCCTGACGTTTAAGCACCCTTTATTATATTGATAGAGTATGTCCTGATGATTCAAAAAATATATAGATTTATACATATATTTTCACTTAAAGAATGCTGGGAGGACTGAGCATATGGGTCATAATACATGTAAGTCTATGGGAGGGGTATTATGCGTGGTGAGACGTTAAAAAAGCTGCCTCCCTGCCTGCCATCTTGAATTTTGCCCTCTAACGGGAAACGCACAAAGATGATTTAATTACAGAGGACTTTTTAGTATGTTTTTTCCGATCTTTGTCAAATTTTGTCTTAATTTTGCTGGACTAGGGGAGTGGTGGGCTAGTTGTCACAGATAAATCGTTTCTTATATTTCTCCATACGATTTAAAGATAGCATGGGTCTGATGAGGGTAAATATAAGGAACAACATTTTCCAAACATTATCTCTTAAAATGGTGCTTATATTTACAGCCATTAGTTGGAAATAATTTTAGTATGACAACTTCGCCGCATTGGGGCAAGTTGTCACTTAGCTGGGGCAAGTTGTCACAACGGAAATTGCAATGGGGTATGTTGTCACATAATTGGGGCAAGTTGTCACTACTGAAATCTCTATGGAGCAAGTTGTCACATAGTTGGGGCAAGTTGTCATATTACAAAAACTTGCTAAATATGGTATTTCAACCAGAACAGAGAAGAAATAATAGCTTTATATACACTTTTTAACATAACTGCATAAATTCAAATAGACAATTCCAGGGCAAGATGTCACAGTGCTGAGGCAAAATGTCACAGTGCTGGGGCAAGATGGCACAGTGCCGGGGAAAGATGTCACAGTGCCGGGGCAAGATGTCACAGCTTGTGACTACTTGCCCCAAGCAAGGTATACCAACTTGAATGCAGATTTATCAACTACATGCGCTTGTTAATAAAATGGTCTTCCGCATATTAAACATAACTAGTTTCAACTCTATGTTCTGTCAGATTGAGAAAGATGCAGAAGCATCCCAAATATATTGAGAATTTGACTAATTTCGTTAACTCGTCCAATTGACTTAAGTTAAATGAATAGCAACAGGTGGTTCTCCCCAGAAGTTGAGCATTGGGTAAGTCTATTTTCCGATCTGGGATTAACATGACCTCATCAACTGATGACGTCGGAAGGTATTCCTCTATTGAGACCTAAGTAAAGTGCACTATGAAACATGTCCCGTGGCAACTAGCCCCCCTCTCCCCTACTAGTATGAGTCATTCACCAGGTGCCGCTTCATTGAAACTGTAGTATTATTGAGGTAATATTAGGACAAAAATACGTGTTTGATCTATCTGATGCCATAGGTAGAATCCCCAGATTTTGCCTTTTTATGTCAGGTCACACGAAAAGCATTAATTTATATCATAAACAAATGCACACTTTGTCCGTCGGCTTATAATGGAGTTGATAGTCCTATTACTATGGCTAATATGACCAGCACCGTCTTGGCTTCAGGGTCGGTGAGCGTCTAAAACTGTGACATGGCTGTAACAGCGGACGAAGGACAGATATAAGCTTAAACACATAGCCGTGTATAACAACAAAGAAAACCGCGCCAACGACATTGTCTACTCCGCTCTAGAGCCTAAAATCACAATTACATCATCACAATCACAGGTAGATATTTTACCTTTATAATATATAATATGAATAGGCATGCCTAGAAAGCGAGCGGAAATTATTATGAACTAAGTAGGGGCTCATGTAATGACATAGGCTATAGCGGAAAAAGTTTCTTTTGTGCCCCCCTGGGCGATAATAATTGTTTCCGTCATTCTGTATGGCCAATAAAAATATGATGACGGAGGGGAACTGTAGGGGAGAGTTTGCCAATTTCATTTATGGCCGGGTCGAGGCCAGAGAAGGTTGGAACCGGAAATCACGTGACAAAGTAAAAAAGTAAACAAACACACGTGCTTTTTCGCATGATTGTACCCCTCTTTTCTACAAGCTATGTAACATTAAATTAAAGGAAATATACTTTAATGTGACAATAATATAATAGAATGATATTCCATTTGAGTGCTGATTATAATTTGGTAAATTTTTCAAAGTGCGATCAATGTTTAAAATGCGTTTGACTGGGACACGGTTGCACAAATTCCTGTTGAACTTCCTGTTGAACACCTGCCGAAAATTGTATTTGGTGATTGTTCTATACATTCGAGTATTTTCGGAATGCTTTGAGGTGAAAGACGGAATGTTAATGGTCATTTTGGCACCAAAAAAACTCTATCTACCTCTCGAAAACATATTTTTCCGAAAACCTGAAGTTGGCTGTATTTAGCGATGTTTGTTTGTTTGTTTGTTTGTTTGTTTGTCTGTTTGTTTGTTTGTTTGTTTGAGATAGCTGTTTATAATATACATTAATGATATTTCAGAAGCGAGTAAACTTTTTAATTTCATAATCTACGCCGACGATACGGCCCTAAAAACACCCTGAATGTTTTTAAGTTTAATGAGCAATTCTCCGAAAATATCAATACAGAATTGAGCAAAATAAATGACTGGCTAAGAGCCAATAAACTTCCCCTAAATGCAACAAAAACAAAACTAATGATATTCCGCAAGCCTAAAAAAAAAGTTGAATGTCCGCTTCTACAAATTAATGGGACAGAAATTTAATGTGTTCAAGAATTTAATAACTTAGGCATTCAACTAAACGAACATCTTACTTGAAAAAATCATATGAATAAAATTGCCAATAAAATTTCTAGATCTATTGGGATATTAAACAAATTAAAACGTTGCCTACCACAAGATACCCTATATCTTTTGTATAACTCTCTTGTACTCAGTCATTTAAAATATGGTATCAAACTGATAGACTCTACAAGCTACAGAAAAAAACAGTTAGAATAATTTGCCTTGCTAAATTTAATTGTCATTCAGAACCATTGTTTAAAAAATTTCAACTACTTAAGATTAAAGATATACACACACTCCAAGAGCTTAAATTTTATCATCAACTGAAAAATAACCAGCTGCCGTCATATTTCCGCAACATGACCAACGACCATGACCTGGATACTCACCCATATCCTACACGCCACAAAAATAAATTACGCTTGCCCAGAACAAATCACGAATTCGCAAGAAATGTATCCGATACAGTGCAATAGAGACAACAATAAATACTTCAAACCATATTATCGGAAAAGTAAACACACATAGCCTACACGGTTTTATGACTTATTTTAAGAAAATAACTATTGATCAATATGAGTCATCGTGCAGACTAAACAATTGTTACGTTTGTCATAATAGATGATTAGTTAAATAAATCTTTTTACAGATGCATCGAATATATGTATATAGGAACAAGGTTTATTGTCTATGTTTCGAAACTAATTCAATACAAATATATAATATAAATGTATGCACCGTATAAATGTCGACTGTCCTAACTTTTATATTGCTCTGCAATTAATTATTTTGTTTTTCATACATGTATGTATTATTATATAGAAGAATAAATTCGCGTCGATTTATATTGATATGAACAATTTCATTATGATTATCATATTGTATGCCATATTATGTAAACATAATAATAATGTATATTTATTTAACACCATTTGTTCATTGTACTCATAAATGATTTAATCTTATTTTTCTTTTGTATAAATGAATATACTAAACATGTTAAATATAGTGATGTATTCCCAGCAAACACCGGACGCTGAGCCTGTGTTGATTTAGTGTTTGAACAGAGTCGGAGACGATGGGCCGGCACTGGACCAGCAGTGGTTCAGTGTCTCGTGTTTGCTGGGAAACCGCTATGTGTTTCCTCCCTATAAAATATATATGAATCTGATGACTTTAACCCATGGAACCACTTTTCTCGAACATGTTAGTATCAAATATGGCGCGCGTTTTTATTGTATTTCTATAATATATATATTCAGCCTCATCTTATCATCTGTACATCATTCATTTCTCTCATCTACAGTTTGCACTGTTTTTAATGAATTACAAAGTCACTTCCTTGACCGTCCCGTACAATAAGTGACGTTAAGCAACTTTCTTACTCACATTACCGGCCGATATGTATATTTTATATAATATAATTCATTGTTTATCATTGTTGTAGGGTGGCTCCTTTGATAGCGAGATGTGCTTATGTATTAAAAGGAGTCTCCCTCACCATATTGTATTATATATTGGTGGAATAAGCTATCTGTCTGTCTGTCTGTCGGTCTGTCTAGCCCGGAAGGGGGCAGTCCGGGCCTTCCGACATTTCTACTAAAGCTGGACTTAATTTGATGAGCTATGGCCAATCTAACATCATCTTGCCTAAAATAAATATAATATTTACTTGCATTTATGTGATTCATATGTTGATATGTGACATATTGGACCTGACTTTAGGTAAAATACAACTACAATTCACGGCTTTATATTTTGCATCAACCTTTGCAGTTGCAATACACGAGCGACATCTATGTGAAGAGAATTCGTCCCCAACTGTATTTTGGCGAGCGTTGAAAAATATAAGGAACAACATAAGCATGTCAGACAAGTTGAAAAACTCTACTGACTATGACGATCAGATAAATCGACCTGCCTCCCGAACTAGATATATTCTATTCTAAAGTTCTTTTGTGATAATGTTGAAAAGTTTATGACTGCTTAAGATAGTTTGTGTGTCCGTGCTGTAGAGGCAGCATGGAAACTGCGGCAAACTTCAATGAATGATTTCTTTAATTCAAAATAAAAGTTTTATTTGATTTCATTAAATATTTTTAGTGCTCATTGAATACATATTTTCGTTATTGTATGTGTTGTTTTGTGTTCGTTTTATCTCTCATATTCGTAGTTAATATAGTACACATTAGAGCATGTAAATGTTCATGAAATATAAGGTATAATGTAAAATTTCAATTAAGGAACCACCTCGCTAATGGAATCACTTAGGTGGTCCGTTTAGCGATGTTCTACTGTATTAATAATGATCTTCAACTATTTGTTTTATTTTGTTTCAGATTTGTATACATTATACAGCTAAAACATAACATCTGACGAAATTAATACTGAAGGTTTAGAATCAATATGCATGTCAGAACCAAGAGCCAACCAGTTGTTACATAATACAAAAAATGTTGGATGACGTTGGATGACGTTTATGCAGACCGTTTGCTGTGTCTTAAGAGTTTGAATTGAATTAATAACACACTAAAATTTTACTGAAATCCAATATTTTACTGACACTAACGAACACATTTATGCTATGGCTGGAAAACCAGGTCACTCCTTCTTAATGGCCGCCAAATATGGATGGTTATCGCAATATATCACAAATGACAGTCTGAATCTTGTTTATGTCAACATCAGAAATCTAACTTTTAATTTAAAAACGAGTTATTCTTCCTCAGAAACCAAAGAAAATTCAGAAGGAGTAAGCTGTTTCAATGGAAATAAACCTTATTCCTGCTCTTTGTGTTCGAAACATTCCTCTACAAAAGAAAATATACTTGGACAGATTCACAAAGCTGAGAAATGCGGAACTTTTGACAAATTGGTTCAAAAGCAACATGAAATCATCCCCAATCATGTTCAAGGAGATCAGCCTTATTCCTGTTGTTTGTGCTCAAAGCGTTTTCTCACAAAAGAGGATCTTATTAGACATGAAATAACTCACCCCTTCAAGTTTCATGAATGTCAAACATGTTACAAGAGGTTTAAATGTCCCTCCGATTTAAAAAGGTACGACCAGATTCAAAACGCTGAAAAACATTATGAATGTGAAACTTGTAACAAACGTATTCACACTGGTGTTAAACGACGACATGAATGTCAAATATGTCACAACAAATGCATAAAGCTAGCAAATCTAAGGAAGCATGTTCACTCTGATGCTAGACAGTATAAATGTCAAACGTGTGACAAATCGTTTAAACAATCAGAGAGTCTAACACAACATTTGCTCCTTCACACTGGTGCTCTACCTTATAAATGTGGAACATGTAATAAAGTGCTTAAATCATTAAATAGTCTAAAGGAACATGAATATATCCACACTGGTAGCAAACCTTTTAAATGTCTAATATGTAACAAATCATTCAGACAGTCAGGCACTCTAAGGATACATGCACGAATTCACAGGAATGTTAAGGCACATGAATGTCAAATATGTCACAAAAAATTCAGAAAGTTAGCAAATCTGAGGAAGCATGGTAGTGTTCACTCTGATGCTAGACCGTATAAATGTCAAATGTGTGACAAATCGTTCAAAGGACCGGAGGGTCTTAAACAACATGAGTTCATTCACACTGGTACTCTACCTTATACTTGCGGAACATGTAATAAAGGGTTTGCAGTATTAAATAGTCTAAGGAAACATGAAGTTATCCACACTGGTAGTAAACCTTTTAAATGTCAAACATGTAACAAATCATTCAGACAGGCAAGTACTCTAAAGACACACTCACTTATTCACAGCAATGTTAAATCATATGAATGTCAAATATGTAAAAAAAAGTTCAAGCTACAAGATGCCCTGGACAAACATGTTGTGATTCACAGTGATGTTAAAATGTATATGTGTCAAATATGTGGTAAACAGTTTAAACGACCACAGAGTCTTAAACTACATGAATTCCGTCACACTGGTGCTAAACCTTATAAATGTGGTACATGTCACAAACATTTCTCAATGCCTGCAAGCCTAAGACGGCATGAAATAACTCACGCCAGTGGTGATGATGCTAAACCTTATGAATGTGAAACTTGTCACAAACGCTTCACACAAATAACCAGTCTGAGAAGACATACACTCAACATACATAAATGTTAAGAAATTTGAACGATATACAATATAGTGACTTTTGTAGAGCCGATATATCTTAATAATATTGAGACTCTAATGGCGCTTCAAGGTAAAATCGTTGTCGGAAATGACCCTTGTGAATTACACACGCTACTGGATTATATTTCTGAATTAGTGATTGTTGAGGCACATGATGTTATACCAATACTGTTTAACCCTCTCAAGCCTGAATATATCATTGTAATCTTCATCCACTACAAGCCGCGAATTGCTGTCGCAATTCTCGACTTGTAGTGGATGAAGATGATTGAAGTGGGTGACAAATGAAAAAAAAATTGTTTCTATTACCCAATTTCACAAAAGAAATCTTTCTAAAACTCCTCCTTTTTTTAGGAAATTAAGTCATCTTTCGTAGATGCAAATGATGCTTTAAAGCATCGTGCGGGTTCAAAGGGTTAAACTGATGAGTATGTTAGTGAACATGACCGACATCTCGTCACTATGCTTTAATGTAACAAAACCATTTCTGTAATGTATAATGCTATGCTGTACATGTTTAAAAAATATGTTAAAGGTCACCAAAAGTGGTATTGATGATAGTCACTCAGTCTAATCATTACTTCTTTCAACTATTTTAGGCAGTGTTTTGTGGTGTGGTTTCATTCAGGTTACTTGGTTGAGTAATTATTAGTTTTATATCTTCAATACAAAAGCACATCATATCTCATTGGATGACGTTGCTTGTTATGAATGTAGAATGAGACCAACATCTGAACAAAACCGGATCATTACAGTTTAACTGGCTGTATCAGATTGGCTGTATCATTGTGCATATCAGGTCATGTATTGAAAGTCTACCTGTAGCCAGACAGCTCATGTAATGAAGTCTACCTGTAGCCAGTCAGCTCATGCAATTAAGTCTACCTGTAGCCAGTCAGTTCATGCAATGAAGTCTACCTGTAGCCAGTCACCTCATGTAATGAAGTCTACCTGTAGCCAGTCAGCTCATGCAATGAAGTCTACCTGTAACTAATCAGCTCATGTGGTGAAGTCTACCTGTAACTAATCATTTCATATGAGGAAGTCTACCTGTAACTAATCATTTCATATGAGGAAGTCTACCTGTAACTAATCATTTCATATAAGGAAGTCCACCTGTAACTAATCATTTCATAGGAGGAAGTCTACCTGTAACTAATCAGCTCATGTGAAAAATGTCAAGAAAGTATGAGCACATGACCTTAACCACACGGGCTGCAAACACAGTAGTGATAATCCATATAGATGTGGAATGTGCAACATGCAGTTTGTACATTTAAGTAATCTAAGATATCATGAATGTATCCACCCTGGTAGTGAACGTTTTTAATTCCCAACGTGTACCAAATCATTCAAAAAATAAAAACAAAAGCTAACAATACAAAATGTACTCACAGTGATGGTAAACCATAAGAATGTAATATGTCATAAAAGCTTCATAAAGTCATCAGCAGTACAGCAGCATGTAACTGTGCATACTGATGCTAAACTTTATATGTGTCAAATATGTGGTAAACCGTTCAAACGACCAGGAAGTGCCAAACATACGGTGGCTTTTTAAGGCCACCACAGATCTACAAGTTAGATGTTGTGGAAATACAAGTTATAGCTGTAGAAATACAAGATCGAATTACATCTTAGCTGTAATTGTTGAAATACATGTTGTTGAGAAACAAGTGAGTCTTATACAATTTAACTTGTAATTCGATGAAAAACAACTTGTAGCCTTATCAGCAACACTAACTTGCATTTTATTAATTCTCAACTTGCATGACGCGAAATACAAAAGATCATGTTAGCATTTAAACCATGCTTTTTGTATCAAAAAGCAGTATTTTTTACTTCTCAGTATGTCCACACACCGTATAGCATAAAGCATCGTCAACATGATTCATCTTACAATGGGTGTAGATAAACATGTTAGCTGAGCTCAAGCCATTATGCTTCCGTACATATTGCAAATGGTGTACCAACATCCAGTTTGCTGAGATCTGTGGTATATGTTATCAGCGAATGCCCCCCCCCCCCCGTCCACGTAGATTACATAAATCATCTTCATCCCTCTACTCAAGGCCAGCTAACATGTTTATCTACATATATGTATGAGATGTTGCAAGCTACAGTGCTGCTTCATCTCAGCTGTGTAGAAATAAAAGTTAATACTGAGACAAAGGTAATTTGTATTTCGCGGCATGGCTCTACAAGGCATGCTGCATGTAACATAGTGGCTGAAATGCAAGTTATAGTTGCTTTTTGTCGACATTCAAGTTAAATTTATGTTTTTCAACAAGTCGAACATGTATTTCTCATTCAACAGGTCAAACTTGTATCGCGACACCAATAACTTTCCACAATGTGTAACTTGTAATTGTGGTGGCCCTGAAAAAAAACACCGTAGGCCTATACACCTTATATATCTGGGACATGTCACAAACAGCTCCAATAACTTTCCACGATGTAGAAATTGTAGTTGTGGTGGCCCTAAAAACCCCGCCGTATACACCTTAGGGCCTATGTCTGGAACATGCCACAAACAGCTCTCACAGCTTGTTAGTCTAAAGAGGCATGGAATACCTACGCTAGTGGTGATGGTGCTAAACCTTTTGAATGTGGAACTTGTCAAAAACGAAGACATACACTGACTTAACGTACATATGTGACTCCTTTCCTGTTGCATAAAAAATCTGAGGAAGTCTACCTGTAACTAATCATTTCATATGAGGAAGTCTACCTGTAACTAATCATTTCATATGAGGAAGTCTACCTGTAACTGATCATTTCATATAAGGAAGTCTACCTGTAACAAATCATTTCATATGAGGAAGTCTACCTGTAACTAATCAGCTCATGTGAAAAATGTCAAGAAAGTATGAGCACATGAACTTAACCACACTGGTTGAGAAGGTATGAGCACATGAACGTAACCACACGGGCTGCAAACACAGTAGTGATAATCCATATAGATGTGGAACGTGCAACATGCAGTTTGTACATTTAAGTAATCTAAGATATTATGAATGTATCCACCCTGGTAGTGAACGTTTTTAATTCCCAACATGTAACAAATCATTAAAAAAATAAAAACAAAAGCTAACAATACAAAATGTACTCACAGTGATGGTAAACCATAAGAATATAATATGTCATAAAAGCTTCATAAAGTCATCAGCAGTAAAGCAGCATGGAGCTGTGCATATTGATGTTAAACTTTATATGTTTCAAATATGTGGTAAGCCGTTCAAACGACCAGGAAGTGCCAAACCTACGGTGGCTTTTTAAGGCCACCACAGATACAAGTTAGATGTTGTGGAAATACAAGTTATAGTTGTAGAAATACAAGATCGAATTACATCTTAGCTGTAATTGTTGAAATACATGTTGTTGAGAAACAAGTGAGTCTTATACAATTTAACTTGTAATTCGATGAAAAACAACTTGTAGCCTTATCAGCAACACTAACTTGCATTTCATCAATTCTCAACTTGCATGACGCGAAATACAAAAGATCATGTTAGCATTTAAACCATGCTTTTTTTATCAAAAAGCAGTATTTTTCACTTCTCAGTATGTCCACACACCGTATAGCATAAAGCATCGTCAACATGATTTATCTTACAATGGGTGTAGATAAACATGTTAGCTGAGCTCAAGCCATTATGCTTCCGTACATATTGCAAATGGTGTACCAACATCCAGTTTGCTGAGATCTGTGGTATATGTTATTAGCGAATGCCCCCCCCCCCCCCGCCCACGTAGATTACATAAATCATCTTCATCCCTCTACTCAAGGCCAGCTAACATGTTTATCTACATATATGTATGAGATGTTGCAAGCTACAATGCTGCTTCATCTTAGCTGTGTAGAAATAAAAGTTAATACTGAGACAAAGTTAATTTGTATTTCGCGACATGGCTCTACAAGGCATGCTGCATGTAACATAGGGGCTGAAATGCAAGTTATAGTTGCTTTTTGTCGACATTTAAGTTAAATTTATGTTTTTCAACAAGTCGAACATGTATTTCTCATCCAACAGGTCAAACTCGTATTGCGACACCAATAACTTTCCACAATGTGTAACTTGTAATCCTTGGTGGCCGTGAAAAAAACACTGTAGGCCTATACACCTTATATATCTGGGACATGTCACAAACAGCTCCAATAACTTTCCACAATGTATAGATTGTAATTGTGGTGGCCCTAAAAACCCCGCCGTATACACCTTAGGACCTATATATCTGGGACATGCCACAAAACAGCTCTCACAGCTTGCTAAAGTCTAAAGAGGCATGAAATAACCACGCTAGTGTTGATGGTGCTAAAGCTTATGAATGTGGAACTTGTCACAAACGAAGACATACACTGACTTAACGTACATATGTGACTCATCAATTGAATTTTCAGTGGATTTGATAGCCGTTCCTGTTGCATAAAAATTCTGTATTATTTTTCAAATTTAGTTATGTAATCATTAACATTTAAATGACGTCATTAATATTGTATACAATTCCGGCTTCTTGTACCTTTTCGCGTGATTGGTCACAATAGCACAAATAGTAGTGAAGTTGAACCTTACGAATCACAAACGCTACTAGATTAAATTACTCAACAATAGTTTCATACAACAACATCGCTCCTGTAATGTTAAATAACATGTAGCAAATGCTTAAAATATATTAAAATAATGTATTTAGGCATACAGAGTGTTGCATTCTGCATGTTTAATGAAAAATAATCTTAATGAAATGTTGAAAATGCCAAAAGCATGGATGCTATTGGCGATATTTTGTCCAAGCCTAATTTGTTCTAAACATTGCATGGTGTGTCCCTCTATGCAATAGAGAAATCAGGTGTAATGTGTAACTAAATTATTCTTTTATCTTTGTTCTAGACACCCTATTTCTCACACGAAGGTGCTGAACATTATAAATGCAAAATGAGATCAACCGCAGAACTAAACTTACATATCTTGAAATTGTTAAGTGATAAGCCTAATTGTATAATGTTTGAGATATGGTAAGATGTTCGGAAATAAGACTCATTTGTACTTAATCTCTAGTGTTTATAAATAGCCACGTTTACCTATCTTTATTATTTCGATTCCGCCATGTTTGTTTATGTTGAGACATATATATCAAACCAAATGTAAAAAGTATACGTCCATGGCAAAGAATTGACTATCAGACAGATATTAAGAGAATCTCCTTGTGTATTGTAAGAAATCTAAGATGGGCACCACGAGTATGACACAATTACTAGGGTCCGTATGACAAAGCAAGTTTATAGGCTTGTTGAGTTAAAATGTTCACGTAAACTGGTCATCTGAACTTAGCATACAATGATATACAGACCATTTCAAGTTAAGCGCAGACAAAAACCGGGAAGTTTATGAACCAAAAGTTAAACCTGCCTAGGAGATTATAAGCACTGGTTCAGAAAGTAGTGAATATATTCATGGCCTTATATAACTATATATTGATAATAAACAAACATAAACCATTATAGGATGTCCAATACAGGCGGTGGATAGAGTACATCTGAAGCTTTGTCGTTAAGTTGTTTGAATCAATCCCACCTATCCAGATTTTTTATTATTTATCAATCCTGTTGATGGAAGATACATTGCTACTTCAAAATTCGTTATTTAAATTGGTAAATTTGCAATTCATTAAAATCGTCATTAGCACTAAAAGGGTCGTGATAAAGCAGGTGGAGTACTGGACAATGTGCGCAAAAATCTACCAAACAAGCACGATCCGTGGTTGCTTCCCTTAATACCATAACAATGCTTTCCTACGACTCGCATGTTTCAAAGTAGCCAGCTATTTATTTGTAAATTTGCCAATCGGTAGTAAGTAGTAGTGGTAAATTATTGCTTTGTGACACTTTTATGCACTTATCATCATTTAATCGTCATTGTAATACGACAAAAACAGTGGATTCCTTGAGACGTATGATGTACAGATGATGACTTGAAGGTGAGGCGATAGGGTATGGTGGGTTGTTGAGAATATTTCTCGTCACTCTGATAAGGGGTTTGGGCATGAACCAGACGTCCAGAGATCCAGGTTTTTTGTTCAAAGTGGCTCCGCTATCCTCAGGTCAGATAGTCCCCACGGCAACAGTAGCTGAGGGTAACTCCATTCATCCACCATGGGAGTCCGAGACCTAATGTCAAACAATCTAATTGCCGGTTGTTTGAGGCTACTGTCCATGATTGGGACAATTCGATTCAGATTCATTTATTTGATCAAAAAAATAGAGTACATAGTAATAAGACAGTGGTATACTTTTTGTTGAATTAAAGGGAGGGTGTTAAGGTTAAGGTTGGGTGAGCATCAATAAATGGAACATATCCTATTAATTAAAACAGCTAATTTAATTTTTACCTAATTTTTTTTATTATTGGTAAAAAAAATGTTTTTGTTAGATTTTTCGAGCCGAAGTCACTTCGGATTCTGTAACGGTCACGGAAACTACCGAACAGCCTGGCACGTCACACGTTGAAGTCATGAAGAGGTCTCCGTCAAAATGGCTGCAACTAGCGATGGAGATTTATCTGATTTCTCAGAGAGTAGTGAGCCTGTGAACTCCCCCGTCAACTCACTCTGACTCAGTCGAAATTCTCAAACGATTTTGATGATATTTGGTAGCCTATTAACGAAAGTTAAACCAAGGAAAATAGAATCAGAAAGAATGTCTGCTTCGAAAACGTCGAATTTGAGAATTTCTCTCTTCACTTCCATCAAAGATCAACATTGTATTCAAACAACGCGCATCCTTGTTAACCGCCCTGCCATAAATGCTAATGACCCCATGCCCCCCTTTCGCCGGATCTGATGCGAGTTGCGAAGCGTAACGGCTCGGACACAACAAATTTGTCTAAATCCCCATCACCGCCAATGCTGGACCAATGTGGTTACCCAGCAAACACAAAACATTTGTATAACATTTGTACAACTCTGGCCCAACGTCTCCGACGTTGTTCCAGCATTGTACAAGTGTTATAGGTCTACAAATGTTTTGTGTTTGCTGGGTAGGCGATGTCATCATGGTAATTCCCTGGTTTATGTCGATACGTCACAGGAATTGTCCTTTTCTCATTAAAAAGTGTAGCATGTTGATGGTTAAACCATCTGCGTTCGACGTCTCAGAACAAAGCTATGGGAAGTTCGGTCGTATTTATTCATTGAATTATTTACAAAATAATTCACAAAATTATGGAATTTAACCCCAACGGCGCTCTTATTGACTTTTATCAGGCGAGAGTTTAAAATATTGTAAATAAACATATTAATTTTGTTTTCAGCGCCGTTTGGCTAGTCTTACTAATTTCTCCAAGTTTTTGGTGACAACCCTGGGTCGGTCAGTATGTAGGCCTGATCACCTAATATGCATTTTTTTTGTTCCCCGTGGGGCTGAGTTTTCATGAACAGTTTTATTCAAAAAATTATCATTTATATAATAATTTATCTGAATAATGCAATCTGGTATCACAGGTGTGAACCACAATTCTACGTGTATAAAAGTTAAGTAGCTGAAATTGAAAACACTCGTGATTGCTATGCGTTCTGGTAGTAATAAGTGGTTATGGGGGTGTTGAAGTCATCATCGTGATCATTAGCCCTGGTAGCAGTAGGCCTAACGGTTAGAACTAGACGTTTGATCTAGATATATTCTGGGACATTTACCCTGGGTAGGCCGGGAGTGAAAACTGAATGTATGTCTCCACTGACCATAAGATATGAAATCATTAAGTTGTCTGAAGTGAACACCACACAGAACATATGCGGGATTACCATGCTTCCAGTTAGCTCTGTCGAGTTTCACAAAACGATCCCACTTGCGTGCGATTTGGGAATCTTTTGGCCATGTATTAGTGCTGTAACATCTTCATTTGTATTGTTACACAAACCGGAGACGCAACGTTTTGGCATGATAACAATTTAAACAAAGATGACATTAAAACTTTGTAGGATAATCCATGAACAAGACGCTGTACAACTGGGTAGTGACTGCGGGATCACTATAGGATCAGTGAAAGTGGACTGCTGTAGGCATACGACTTCACCGTGTGACGTCACACGGCAGCTGCTGATAGTGGGAGCGTTTTTTATGACCCTCAATATGAGATCCATTTGGCCTACTTCAAATGCACTTTTTCGTGGCATATATTAAAAATTTAATGATGATTTATTTTGGGATGTACTTTGAATAGTATAATTAAGCCAAAATAATGGCCAAAACTATATTTTAAAACCTTAACACCCTCCCTTTAAACAAATAGTTTTGAAAATCAGCTCTCTAGACCTAACATTTATTCAGTAGACACCTCGTGTTACAACTCCACAAAACCCCCAGCAGTCAACAGGCGTCAGCACTTTCTGGTACATCACATTACATTTTAATTCATCCTCACCAGGTGCCTCTGCGAACATGAACACTGATCTGCAAAAGCTACTACGGCCAACATCAGTGCCTGCACTGACAGTGACATTGCACTAGCAGTGCCTGTGCCGATGCAGGAGCGGCATTGGCACCACTGTTGAGCCAGGATACACCACTAGCAAAGATTATGGTCAGACAGGTGGAGGCCGCAGCTTCCCTTGGATAATTGCTGTAGACTAGTGCGTGCTTCCGTACCATGCAGCACAGCATGCAACATACGGAACAGATCCTTAATGACGCACCCCAGCTGGGGCCGAAAAGTACCACTACTAACAACCATCCCAGTACACCCCCCCCCAAATTAAATTAGGCCTACCCAACAAGAATTTCAGCCGAAAAATAAAATGGCTGAAAAATTTCAACCATTTAAGCTCATCTATGTATCACATTGGCACTACCACCTGTCACGCCGTATTTGTGGTTCATCCGCTACTTTGGGTATTCTGATTTTGAAGAAATGCAATTTTTCTCAATCATGCAGATAAAATGTTGGAGTAAGACTCCGGGAGTTGGGAAAGCCTATTCGACCCTAGAGCACCAAGGTTTAAATTTTGCAATGGATGTCTGGAGGGTAGTGTCATCTCACCATCTTCCGAAAGGGTTCCTGGCCCAGTTTAGTTTACATGTGTATAAAATTGGCCTACAGCCCCATTCATTTAGTGTACAGAAAAAACCCCTGAACCTCATAAATCCACCAGTTAGATATCATTCTGATTTACTTTCATTCAGAGGCGAATTACTGACCCAATTTCCAACAAGTAAAAGAAGTAGAATTAAAATTATAAATAATTACGCGGACTTCACTAATGAACCTAATAACATTCTTAAAACGTTTTTGTCATACTGAAGTGATGCAATGATATTCATGATATGATGCATCCCAATGGATGTTTACAGGTAATGTACCCCTAGTAGAGGTTCTGTAGAAACTGTGGATAATACTGACATTGATTCTAGGTAAGCATCCAGGAGACTTGAAAATAAAACATAATGGGGAAAACCATGATCTTATGAAAATGAAATGAAATGAATCGGGCTTTAGGCCACTTTTTTGCACATATAGGCTAAACTGGGCCAGGATAACCTCCTGGGGATGGTGAGATGACACTGTCCTCCAGACACAGGATTCAAAATTCGAGCCCTGGCGGTCTAAGGCCGAGCACGCTACCTCTCGGTCACGGAGGCTCCCCACAATACTGAGTTTTACACGTGGATGGGGAAGAAACATTTTTGCTTCTTTCAAGCCGCCGAGACCGGAAACCGAACTCTAGCGAGAAAGGCAGCAGTGCTAACAACTACTCCAGGGCCCCCGCCTCTGATCTAAAAAAATGGAATGTGGACTGATATTGAAATAATGATCAAGCACTGTGTCTCTGGATGTCGAAAGGTAGCTCGCAAAATACACTTATCATTACAGATCATTTAACCCTTAAAGCTCTGAAATAATTAATTTAATTATTTATTATAAATAATATAAGCCATGGAGACCGAAGGGTTTTTTCAATTTAAAATAATCATAAATGTCTTAGTTAGCTCTTTCCGCTTCATTTGAATATCTATGTTATTGGTCTACGTCCCGTACAAATATTTAAATGCTTACAGTGCGGGACTGACTTTAGACATCAGATTCTGACGTCTTAAGTCGATCCCAGCGCTGATCCCAGCGCTGTAAGGGTTAACGAGAATTGCTCAAACTATTCTGACAAAGGACCAAACTACTAAGACAAGAACAGAAGCTTATATAAATGATTTTATTCTTCATTATGATATTCCATTAACCCTACCCAGCGATCAGGGGGAAAACTTCAATGAAAAAGTAATACATTAGCTGTGTAAGATTACAAATGAGAAAAAATCCAGAACGACAGTATCATGCTTCTGATAATGGAAAGTGTGAACGGTTCAACCATTATCTAATGAATCTGTTAGGGACATTAGACTCCAACCAAACACAAGACTGAAAGAGGCACATAAATCCAATGGTACACACCCATTACGGCACAAGACATTTACTCCACAGAAGCAGTTTTTCGAAAATGGCGTTACATGGTGGCGGCCATCTTGAATTAAAAAAAATGCACAAGGGGGATTTTGGGGGCATCTTCGGAATTAGTCTGGGGAGATGTCCAGGTATCATTCCTGAAAAAATCAGCTTTCTGCAATTTTATTCCAGGTTCCTGTGTTTTTTTCACTAATGCTCTTGCACTAATGCTATTTAATGTTTGGACACCAAGCAAGCTTACCAGAGGACCTAATGTGTGAAGATCTGATGAGGCTGCTAAAGAGCCAAATTTTACTCAGTACACGAAGGACAGAAGTGAAAGAGTCGAGAGAGCTTAAATCAGATATAGCAGCAGTAGCAATTTTTAAATGATCTGACAGTAGCGACGGTGTGGTGATTAGGCCTACCCGTAAGGATATCCTTAGAAAATTCTAGGAATATATAGCTACAGATTATGGCTAAAGTGGTATCGTCCCGCATATCAGCCCAAATCCAAGGGAGAATACAACTAGGGATGGCTGATGTAAGGGACTATATTGTCTTTTTATTTCATACCAACATGTTCAGTCAGAGGTAGGCCTAAATTAGAGAAATATTGCAATTTAGAAAAATAAATGACCGTAAGCCTAGAAACCTTGCTTATAACACTTCATTCCTCTCATTATCAAATTATTTATGGCCCAGGTAAGGCGGAGGGAATGGAGAGAAGGGGGAGAGGTTGTCTGCCACTTGAAGTCTGCATGAATTACGTCAAGAGATGCTGGATCCGAATATTTCTGTAGTGTTGGGCCGACCTTGTAGACGGTGGGCCAACAGTGAAACAATGTACACACATGATGTACTCCTGTGGGGTGATGGACGTGGCCTAATTCTGATCCAATCAAAACTCTAATCTGGGAGTAGGAGGTGGATAAAGGATCATGATAAAAAAATCCCCATGGGGAAATATCACCTTATCTAGTTTAGGCCTACACAAAACAAATTATCTAATTCTTCATAGCTGTATCAGCCGTGTAAAATGCCTGTATCTGGTATAATACAAACCTTGAGATGAGATAAGTTGATATACTGACATACTCGTCTCATAGTATTGTAGTGAAGTTGACAACCAGTCTATCTTCCTTGGCATTCCATACATGTGAACTCGTGACCTGGCGACAGCCAGTCAGCCTTTTCCAGCAGAAACAGCACACCAAACAAGACGTACAACTTTAAGACCAGATATTTATACAGGTTAGAAACTTCTATTTGTGCACTGCCAAACTAATTAGGCTTTCAGCACTAATCACTACAGCGGCGCTGCGAGTCATCGCAAAAAAAGCTGCGCACGTCGTTGTTTAGCCTATTTAGTGCATGGATTTAGGTTTCATTTTCAGTCAGTCAAATCGTCCCGCCATTGTCACATGCTTTTGACGTGAATTCATTTGCATGATTTGGCCATCACTTATGTTATTGGGGCTCCACATGATATATTATCAACGCCATTGACAATTCTAGGATTGTGTTAGCATCATCTGCTCCAGTTATTGCCGCATTTCCACTCGATTGTTGCCCGAATTATTACTAATTCTTTAAAGTCAGCAAATGATAACATTAGCCAAGAAATATGGCACTAAACATTAGAGGTGTAGTCAACTGTCAAAATACGCGGGACAATGTGGTCCCCGGAATGCAACAGTGGCCCCCGGACATTCCACAATGACATATCACCCCACATCCACAGTTATCAGCCAAGATAATAATACTGTATGCGTTTCATACCCCTCGCCGCATTAAGAGCAAGTTCCCAAGTCATATAAACTTTATATACTTGAGCGACATCTATGACGAAATAATTCACCATTTTTCTCATGTGGGCTTTGTGTTGTGACACAAAAGGTTGTGCTACCGTGGGGGTTTGGAAACAGTTGACCTCCAGCATATTAACACTTAAGAGTTTTCTCAGCCAACACGACACACTCACCAAATGTTGGTTTAATGTCGGCCAACGTCGCAGACGTTGGTCTTACATTAAAACAGCATTGGGCCAATTTCTCGTTGGAGTAGTATCTTGTAATCAGTTCAGTCGCTGATATTAATGCTGTCAAAGTGTACTCTATAAGCTAATGTAGGCCTACACTTGACCATCCAACACATGCGTATTTCAAAGCTGTATGAAACTTTAATACTGCCACGGCTGATCAGCTGAAATTATTGAATGGAATTAAAGAAAAGAGGGCTAAAAAAAATTTGAAAATGCGGGAAAAAACATAAAATGGAGGCAGATGACCTGTTAGATATTCCTGACTTGTCAACGGCAATTAGAAATTTGTTGAGGAGCAATCAAATAACATTTTTGCCATAACATAACGTTGATCTCCAGGCAAGGCCTAACGTTAGGGGATTAACTCAAGATAGAGTAGAGGGGGGGTGGAAATGATCGGGGTGGATCTACTCACCAACAATTAGTCGCGGCTATGCCTCCATTAGCAGATTAGGGCCACAACAAGATGGGTTAAAAGCAGCTGGAGCTGTTCCCTCACAGTTTAATGTAAATGTCCCACACTCAATGGCAATTGAAGGGGGGTGTTAACAGATTTAGTCGAGTGGCTAAATGCTGTAATAAAAGGAAAGAAAGAATCTGATATGAGACTAAAAAATTTGGAAGCAAAATTAATACCTCATGGGGTAGATCTTTTGAAAAATTTAGATAACAGAATTGAAGAATTGGAAGCAAATGATTCCACACAGGGTCTGTCACGTAATCAGCATGTTGAAGAGAGATTGATAATTTTGGAAGAAAATTCCAAACTGGAACACCTCAATGAAAAAATTATTCAGAGATTAGTAAATTTGGAAACAAATTATCAAAATTCTGCCGGGCCGGAGATATTTCAAAATCTCTTTGAAAGATTAGATGTAATTGAGAACAGTCCGGCTCAAATTAACTCAGATATGTTGACGAACGTGACAAAAAGGCTGACAAAACTGGAAAATAAATTGGCTGAATCATTTGTGTAAAATAAATTAAAATATTTTGAACAGATAGGGTTCAGGGCGATTTACAAACTGCACCCTATGCACAAAACCCCGCAGTGCAGACTGCACCCTATGCACCAAACCCCGCAGTGCAGAATGTAGTGCAAATGTGGCAGGATAAATCTGCTCCGCCACAATCCTTGAAACATTTGATGAAGAAAAAACAGATTGGATACAGATATGGCGATCGCAGTGACATTTTTGAGGATAATCGTGATCCTCGAGTTCGCGGCGATCATTATGTTGGGTCTCGCAAAAAAAGTCGTTCCAGGGGAAACGTGGTAGTTCTAAGTCCTTACAGAACCACTCACCGTGACCACCACAAGCAGTTTGAGGATGATTTCGATCCTCGCCGTGATGTTGGTCACGAATTTGACGGGTGCCCCTCTATGTATGACGAAGGTAACTTCGATACCTACGACAAACATGATGTGGGTGAGGATCCACATGATGCTGGTGTCTACAGGCGCCCCCAACCCTATAATGGTACAGTGCAGAATGACACGGGTGAAAAAAACGTGAGAGAAGCCCCCCGTCGCCAAAAATGACCACTTTCAATGGGAATTCAACAGATGACTGGATGGCATACCATGTTCAATTCGAACGAATTGCAAAAACATACCAGTGGGCTGTTGAAACTGAACTAGAAAAGCTGATAGAGTCTCTAAGGGGAAAAGCGGTTAGCTATTTTGACAGATTGCCAGAGTTAGACCGTGAAATTATGAAATTTTGACAACCGACTTATTAGATTGCTACAACCGTAAGGATCCTCCCAGCACATTGAGATTGCAATTGCAGTCAATTAAACAGACGGTTGATGAGGATTTAGAGACTTTTGCGGAAAGGGTACAGCAACTAGCCCATGATGCGTACCCCCAAGCAACTGTGCAGACGGTGAACGATGCTGCTATTGATGCTTTTCCTCTTGGCTGCAAGGAAAAAGCGGCGTAACTAGCAGCTATGAACCGTACCCCTAATATTCTGTCGTAGGCCATATTAGCAGTAAAAAGTTGTTTCCACAATCAGAAGGCTGTTTATGGGGAATCGGGGAAAGTCCGACAAGTGTCGTTCGAAAACCCCATAACGAAAGATCCCTCCCCTGTCTGTCTGAATAAATCCGATTCTAACCTTATTAATGATAAATTAGCTGTCACTCTACAAAAATTAACATCAGTTCTTGACGCTTTTCAAAAACCAAATTCTGGTCAAAATTCACAGAGGAGTGTGCAGGGTGAGCTCTGTTTCAATTGTGGAGGTCAACGTAAGTTCTGTAGGGAGTGCCCCTGCAGGAGATCGGGTAGCCCAGAAAGGCTGTTTAACTTACCTGCTAGTTCTAAAGCTAATCATGCTAATCATTGGCAGTGCGGCAAATGCTCACTGCAGAGCCTGATGGCGACCCCGAGTCAAAAAAGGTTACCTGTTACCTAAAACCCTAGTGACTGTCAGCAACTGGCTTCCCACATATTCATGTGAGGAATTGAGGTCTGGTCAAATGAGCGATGGACATTTGGCTGTACTATTTAAATGGATTGAAGAGGGTTACAACCCGTCCCATCATGAACTATTCATACGAAGTCCAAGCGTAAAAGATTTTTGGCTACATAAAAAAAAACATAAACAATATAACATAAAAAACTCTAAGTTCATTCCGGCCTCCTTTAATATAGGTAGGAGGAACCTCATTCAATGAGGTTAAAGTTTATTGTCCCCAGATAACTTATTCAGAAGGTCTTATTCAGAGCTGGTCTACAGAGATTTCATGCCGGGCCCCTCTGGAAAGAATCCACATAGATATACTCGGTCCCTTTGTACAAAGCCATAGAGGAAAGCAGTATATTTTAGTCATTGATGACCAATTTACGAAATGGGTGGAATGCTATCCAATACCGAGTCAGAATGCTGTAGAAATTGCCAGGACCCTTGTAGATGGATTCATAGTTCGGGAAGGCTGCCCTATACAAGTCCACTCAGATCAGGGTCTCCAGTTTGAAATCAATTTGTTTCAATCCCTGTGCGACTTGTTAAATATAAGCAAGACTCGAACTACTCCCTATCACCCATCCTCTAATAGCCAGGTTAAAAAATATAACCAAACTATCTTGGCACTGATTAGATGCTACCTGGGAGGGGATTAGAAAAACTGGGACCAAAATCTGCAATTGATTGCTGGTGCCATCAGGTCCACTAGACATCGCAGCACTGAATTCAACCCAAACATGATGTTGTGGGGACGAGAAATTTCCATACCCGTAGATTTAATGTTGGGAACGCTGTCTGAGAATGGCCAGCCCCGTGCACCCTCTGAATATGTGAAACATCTAAGGGACACTCTATCTAAGGTTCACTACCAAGCCAGGGAGAATTTACAAAGTGCTCAACTAAGAAAAAAGAAAGATTATGATGGTGTGATTTTTGAGATCGTGTACGAGGTGGGTGATGTGGCATACCTCCTTGATTCCACTACAACGGTTGGCTCAAGTCACCCTGGAAAAGTCCTTACCTTGTGACCAAGGTACTATCACCCTACCTTATCTCAATCCTGGTGACAGCCAGTCAGCCTTTTCCAGCAGAAACAACACACCAAGCGAGACGTACAACTTGACGACCAGATATTTATACAGGTTGAAACTTCTATTTGTGCACTGACAAACTAATTAGGCTTTCAGCACTAATTACTACAGTATGAACCACATCACAGAGCGCGATATGGGATGATACGATATACATATCGTAATGAAAACAATAGTGTGAAGTGTAATATGCATGGGCTGATACCGATAGGTCTCACAGTGAAAATAATAGAATCGACGTGTTTGTTTTAGTTTTTATTTACATTCGTTACAGCATGTACAAGCTGAACTCTCGGCAATTAGGACACCTTTACCCAATACTCTTTTAATGCTGGACCAGAGTCGTAGACGATTGACCAGCATTAAAACAGGATTGGCTCTATGTCATGTGTTGCTGAACTAGCTTTAATCAATGTTGAGAATAATGGGGAGAATAATCACTCCCAGCATTTAAATATATAACATAATAAATCGACCTGAGTATAACCAATATATACAATAATACGGTGTGTAAGACAAAGTGGGGATAAGTGGGCTATAGGGCAGCATGGCGTGTTATTATTTTGACCACTTGTCATTATTTTGACCACAAATATATACAAACTTGTGCCGCCATTTAGCTCATTCAACCCCACTCTACTCTTTAGTGTGCAAATAAAATATATTAATTTAACTTAGCGAAAAAAATTATATACATGAACTATATGTTTTTACCGAGTGACTATTTATACATAGGGTTATAATTGGCAGTCCCATGTCTTAAATATAAGTGAAATACCCCCCCCCCCTTCTCATTATCCCGGGTTTTATTAAAACGTGTTTGTAACTAGCACCGGAAGCGAAATTAATGTGCTGACAGAATGAATGAATCATATGTACATCCACATGCAAACAGTATGTAGCTCAGTAGGATACAATTTGGTTAGATAAAATCATCTGAATTGATGATACACATCCGGTGTATCATAAATTTTATGCACTGACAAATCTGAGTATACCAATTCAGAATATACTTATTTTTTAGCTGTGTTTGATTAGAGGTAGTATTAAAAAGCTATATAGTTTTATAGTAGGCCCCAGGCCTTATAAATAAATGTGGGAAGAAAGTGAATTACCAGGTAAAATATAACAAATTTAAAAGAAATGTATACATACAATTTCAGTTAGCTACGGGTAAGGCTATATACTCATATATCCATGGAATAAAGTCACTGTAAATTAGTTCCGTTTAATTAGTCACCCAGTATGTCTTAGCCATTAAAGCGCTGCACTACCACTACGACACACAACTTCAAGCAGCTAAAAAATACTCATACTTGTTTATTCCAAGACCCAGTATTTGACAATTTTGTTGTTTAAACACCCATTTTATTCACAATAAGTGTCACGTAACCTATTAATAAAGAAGATAAAGAACGATTATAGTTAACATGTAAATTTAACCTTTGCCCGTCAATGGCGAATTTTTTTTTTTTATGAGAAACAGACATTCTCAAAAATAAATCATTATGTTATTATGTTAGCGTACATTGAAATTAGCAAGCCCGAGTCTGAAAGCAGGTCATTTCATACAGTATGCACTAATATATACTAGTGTTATAAGTAACTAACGACCTTAAGTATTAGTGAAAGTTGCGAAATTAAATGGGACGCAAATATAATGAGGTATGTAGGCCTAGTATCCCAGTAAACATGCATGTATTGGGCCAGTACTGGCATCTAAAAGACCATCACTGGCAACGGTATGCATTTTAATGAGCCAGTACTAAATAGAGCCTACTGTTTGTTCAGAATATTTCATACATTATTGGCCCAGTACCGTGCTGGTAATGCTAAACCGGTACAGGAAAGCCCCAACAGAGTCTGTATGAATCCTGTATCAGCATTGGTCATTCACCAGGAGGCGATCCAAGAGAATATCACACCACATAGGATCACTATGGAAACAATGTTGGCGGCAAACAGTGCCATGATCCCCACGATCCTCATTATATCCTGCAGGTTGTTGATCCATGCACATGACAGGATTTGAATTTAGGACTAATATTTGATTGTTATTTGGTAAGTTGATTATTTTATTCAGCAATTTTTTCTGTACTAAGTTGTTTTATGGGCTATATCACTTACTGAGATACAAAAACGTATTAGAAGAATCAATAGTTATATGTATGGAAGGGATTTAAATATTTAGATTCAGTATGCTCACTTGTATGACTTGTGTCAAGTTGTGAGTCGAACAACAGTTCAACTTCAGTCTTCACTGCCTTCAGTTCAAATTTTATCAGTCTCAATCTCATCCAATGATCCAGTCATCAGACTCATGTCTCAGTGAGCATGGTCAGACAATCAGTCTGACAATACACCTGTAGGCCTACTGGATCAACAGGGTTCTCTAATACCGGGCCATTACAGTACCAGTACTGGATCTTTAATTTATTTGGTACTGGGCCCTTAACGTTCCAGTAGTGGGTTATTGAGAGCTCGCTGGTACTGGGCCATTACTGTACCTATACTGGTCCAATACAACATTTACTGTACTGGCCCATTTTGCAGCTTCTGTGCAGAATTTTACTGGACCGGTACCGGTATCCTGAAGTGGCCCAGTTATGATGTATGTATTGGCCCTGTACAGGGCCAATAAATACATCAAGTTTACTGGAATATTATGCCAAACAGGCCAATTGGGTTAAAAATGACATAAAATAGTCATGCAATATGTCTTTGAAATGTAAACATTCAAATTCATATTATGCCTTTGGCATGTAAACTTTAAGGTTCACGTTTTTCACCGCTCTTCTGAAGTCCCGTGAGCTGGTGATGGATGTAGACGCGGATGCCTGCTCTGGGGTGACAGGAGACTTGCTGGTGGTGGCTATGGCATCGTTATAGTCCACACACAGTAGTTCTGTTGACCCCACATTGACATGGCTGACCCAGAGCTGACCTGCTGCCTCGTCCAGCACCAGGCGTGTGGGGTAGGTGAATCCTTGCTGGTGCCACAGGAGGTGACATATGTACTGTCCGTCAGCACCGTACAGCAGTACGCTGTGGTCGTCACGGTCTGCCACCAGGAGGCGCCCCTGACTGTCTGTAACTATGTGCCACGGACTGGCAAACTGACATCCCGGGTCACCTCCTCTTAGACGCCGCGTCACAGCGCCCTCTGAAGTCAGCCACACTAACTGATTGTTATTGTCACACACGATGTAGCCTCCGCCGCTGATGACCGCCACGTGGTGAGGAGTGATGTCTGATGGCATGGTGATGGTGGTGACGTGCCGGCCGTTTGCGTCATACATGTGTAGGCGGTGATCGTCGGGGTCGGTGACGATCACTGTCTTAGTGACGTCATCCACATGTATTCCCCACGGTTTGTACCGGAGCTCTTGACGTCTCATGATCCCCATGGTACATTTCCCGGCCTGCACTCGTACAGTCACCCAGTGCAGTATGCCGTCATCACTGAGGATAAGCTGCGTGTGACCCCCACAGTCCAGCACCGCCATTCCGCCCGGATACTTCAGACCCGGGACACGGGCTGTGGCTAGCAGGCCTTGCTGGCTGTACACATATAGACGGTCGCAGTCAAAATGTACAAGGAACAGAAGGTGGGCGTGTACAGTGAGGCCATAGACACTGGTGTACTGGTAGTGTGTGGGCAGTCTGGTGGGGTGTAGAGTGGTTCTCAGGGTAACGGGTGTCATGGCAACCTGGCTGGACGAGGTCAGTGGCACGCTCTGTGGGGGGTCGCTACATGGGGGGTCCACCACGTTATTATGGCTCAATTCAACCTGTAACATCAAACACAATAATTTATAAAGGTTTACATTACTTAATACAATAGACAATGTTTACAGACGTCCCGAGCTGCATTATCACATGTTCGCATGTCAAACATATCATCTTGATATTCCTTCTTGACTCAACTAGGTATCGTGTAAATTACACCCCACCTGATTTAGTTTCACATTGAGACACAGACCTCTAGATATGGACTATCAACTGGTGCGCGATCGTCGTGAACTTACGACGCGCATGCGCAGCTAGGAAAAGGGATAACTGATTTCCGGTCTACCTTTCCTGCTGTCAATTTATGTTTTTCATCGGCTCGATACGCAAGTAATTTGGGCTACTTTGTCACTATAATTTAAACTACTGAACCAACTGATTGTTCAAAATAATGTATTTTTTTATGCTTATGCTAAATATATACATTAAAAACAATGCAAAGTGAGGTTTACAATTTAAATTAGACGCCAAAGTGAAGCTGTTTCAAACTCGACTGCAGTGTACCCAGCAAACACGGGGCATTTTCCCAATGCTGTTTCAATGTTGGGCAAGCGTCGAAGACAGTGTGCCAACATTGAAACAGCTTTGGTTGAATGCCACGTGTTGGCTGGGTTACTAAGCCAGCATGTCAGTAGACCTTAACTCGGACAATTGTCATATTGAATTGAATACATCTATAAACCCCACATGTGCACTGAACGATGGCACATTTTCACGGGAGAAGGATATTTTATATGCTTGAATGTTTTATTCTTGTTGTAATATTTAAATACTTCTGATAATGAAGCAGAAGGAACTATTATAATTTATTCATTTATCGAATACATTTGTTACGATTTGAAATATATTGATGTTAATCATTAATTTGTGAGTGAAATTGTGATCTACACAATGTTAAAATGTTACCATACCAAGGATAATGATCAAAAAGCACATGATTGACTGTTTACAGCAGAAGTAAACTATCCCTTCTCTCGCAAATTCTCGCACACATAAACTCCCACACATGAATCAGTGTCATGAGATTTCAAGCTAGTAGTCCATGGCTAGAGGTCTATGATTGAGCCAATGTTAACTCTTTAAGCACTATAAGCACACCTATAATTTTATTAGCAGAATAAATCACTGTTATTGGGAATAATATGTGTGCTTAGACATCAATATTTGCAAAGGTTTACCCTCAAACTAAACCAATAAATTGTGGGTCGCAGTAGCGGGTGAAGGTTTAACATTATAATTTTTCATTCATTTGAAGCTAACTTCAGTGCATTTTAATTGATTTAGAACATGCTTGAAAACATATCCACGAGCCTAACAATATACAAAGATGAAAAACTGTAGTCCTTCAACCTATCTATTTGACATATTCACCCACCTCAGATCCACAACTTAAGGTCAGAAAAATACAAACATTTTCAACTCTACCTCATTAAACACACATTTCATTCCCGAAAACGTTGTTTGATATCGTTGTAAAAATAACTAAAAATGATTATAATGATTATAGTCATCAGTTAATGAGATGCAAGTCAATGGCCTTTACCTTCGAGCACCCCATGAGCAGGTCGGCCGGTCTCATCTTTGCAATCTGACAGGTGAAGGTGAAATCAGGAAGCTGAGATTTGCTGTGAAGATCAAGGCTGCTGGTGAGTTTCTTGGAGTTGGTGACATAGTCGTAATCTTTTCCCGATCCCAGTAAACCTCTACCATAGAAAGAGACGCTTTCCAGTTTAGCGAGAAGGGTTTGCTGTCCGTCTCTCACTTCCTCTCGTGTCTTCACGGTCACCTGCTCTGCCTTCTCCATCTGACCGAGCATCTTACTCCTCTCCTGCTTTAATTTGCTAATAACCTATAACATATTCAGAGACATTAGCATAGACAGATTAAAAACTGTTTTTGAAAGTAGGAAACACAAACTATGAGTGAAAATGGTGCAGATTCTGGTGAAGCGAAGAGATACATAGACAGGGTTTTCTCCTTCATTTGGATAGTTAAGGGTAAAATCGAAGTGTTTTTGTTTCAGGCCTGGTAACCAGGGTTACGTCGTGACGACGCCATATTGATTGACCCGGATTACGTCGTGACAGACGAAATAATCTATATGTGGTTTACATGCAGAAAAGTTTAATTATTGACAATTTTAGAAGAAGGTAAGCAGAATAGAACTCGAATGCCAGTGTATTATGTAAAATTTGCTATTTTGTTGGACGATTGTTGGAATTTATAGCGGTTTTTCCACCATGCTTACCCGGGTCACAGGAGCTCAAAAATAACTTAATTAATTAGGAAAAATGGATGAAAATAACGGGGCGACCCAGGTCACCGCGTGATGGATAAGGATTATATATGCATGAGCTCAAGGACTCTGCCTGTAGCAGACAAATTGATAGCTGACGGTGGATTCTTCAGACGAGTGTGCGGACTGGCGAGAGAGCTCTGGTCATAATATACAACAATAAAGCAATGCTGACTATAGTCATTCTGACCTCAGAGATTATATCTCTGATACCACATGCTCAAATCGTCGTATGTACGCATGGCGATTGACCAGATTTATCAGCCGTTTCCACGTGAGTTTCAAGTTTTGAATAACCATCCATATAACCACGGTGCCACTTCGACTCATTATTTATCTTTTTTTTACAATTTCATTTGATCTAAGAGTTTGTCGCAGGTAAGATATATTTATTCTGTTCAGAAATGGATAAAGTGAGACAGCACAACTCGCATGTCATTCAGTATTTTTTATTTGTCAGTGTTTTAAACCCGATTGCCAATTCTGTCAGAAAAACATAAACATGAACCGTCTCACAGCAGCGCGTAGGCGGAAAAAGTAATCCCTTGATTTTTTTCTATTTCTCTGTCAATAAGAAACTCATATGTGGCGGAGTAGTGGTATTTTATATTTGCTATATATATTTATGACCCTCAAGCGTGTTTATAAACCTACAGACTTGTTTTATCAACAAAACTGCTCAAAATGAGCAGTTTCTGCCAAAACATGGCGTGTGGTTACAGAGAGAGAGCGGGGGTTGACCTGAGCGACATCTATGTGTGGAGAATGGACTAAAGCTATATATTTGCCTACTTTTTTGAACTCAATATTACACCTGAAGATATAGTAGGGCCTCTCATAACGTTGGGAGCTAGATGGGGTAAATTTGCAAAGTTTTACACCTTTAATAGCCAAACCAGAACAATAATTTAAATTTGGACTCTAACTTCTGTTGTTTTTATTATATATACTCCAAAATAGCACCATCCACAATTAAATTTTAAACGTTATTTTTTTTAGTTTATTCTAGATCAACACCACTTACAATAAATGAATCTGCCCTGGACGGTAATAGGTGAAATAACGGTAATAGGTGAATTAAATTACCATCAAATGAGTCAGCTAGAAATATCGATATCTTTGAATGTGAAATAAATATGGAGGATGTTTAACCCACCCTTTTTCTTCACATTGACTAAAATACAGGTGATGCATTTTTTTCTGTCTAAAATTACATATAAAATTCATTTACAACATGGTATATAGCAGGGTTGTAATATAAAACTGCGCATTTATATAGCCTGAACAGATTTTACCCTTACAGCGTGGGGATCGACTTTAGACGTTAGAATCTGACATCTGTAGACGTCAGATTCTGACGGCTAAAGTCAATCCCCACACTGCAAGAGTAAAGAGATTTAACTAACCAAGCCATTTATGATGATTTTAAATTGAAAAAACACTTTTGTCTCCATGTTTTTTACAAGAATAGCGCTTTAAGGGTGAATAATATTACAGCAAACATATGCCGAAATGCCTCCGAAAAAAATACTGTAGTGTGGATGATTACCTGGTGGAATGTGGCAGTTATTTCCCTCTTGATGACATTGATGTCACGGTCGGCTTTCTCACCCTGTTTGTCGCTGGTCTTCATCGCTTTTTTCACAAACTGTATGAGGTTGTCGACCCTGGCCACCGTGTCCTGCAGCTTGACTCGGTAGGTGGCGACCATGTCAGTGAGGGGGCAGCAGTCGTGCAGCTCATGCTGGAGGGAGAGACACGCTGTACACACGGGGATGTCACAGGTTTGACAGAATAGATCCAGGGCATGCTCTGGGTGACTCTCACATGGAGGAAACGACCTCACCTCGCTAAAAAAAGTAAAGTAAAATACAAACATGAACAACTTGACCTAGCTGAAAACTAAAAAGATAAATAAATATAAACAACCTCACCTCGCTACAAAAGTAATGTAAAATACAAATATGAACAACTTGACCTAGCTGAAAACAAAAAAGATAAATGAATATAAACGACCTCACCTCGCAAAAAAAGTAAAATACATATATGGATGTTTTTTTGTCATAATTCGAAGTCATTGCTGACTTATTTGTCATAGAAATATTTATATACAATATGTACAACAGGGTTATCATAGTTAGTTCTGTGAATCACATATATTATATCGACATGATATGTAGATTTAAGTTCCGTCTTGCCATTGACATATTTAAGCAAGCACAGGGTATTTAAAAAAGTCATCAAAACTACTTAAAATAGCGCGAGACATTATACAGCATTATCAACAACTTGACCTACCTAAAAAACAAAATATACAAATATAAACGACCAGACCTCGTTATAACAAAGATAAGATTATAATGTAACAATAATTGTAACGAGTTGCAAAGATATGCCTGTATCAGTGTATTTGTTATATATGTTAGACCCCAGTATTAGACCTACTCGTTCACAATGGACAAAAATCAGGATACATATAGATCCAGAAATCACTTCGCCAGTTACATATATATGCCTGTTTATGATATCATGGTATGGGTTTAACAAAAAACACATTGCCTGTATATATTTACAGACATTAACCCTTTAACTGCTAAATTATTCAATTTGAATTTCCACCCACTTAAAGTTGTGTCTCACTGACGCGATCCACAACTTCAAGTGAGTGAAAATTATTCAGATTTGACAAAATGGAGGTCAACTCTTTTCAAATCTTGCTGGTTGATGTCACATTTTATCTTTAACATATTTCAAATGGGGTACATAATGGGCTAATAAAAAATGAAAACCCGAATATATGCGGTACCGGCGGGTAGAGGTGGTTATAATCAGATAATGCATTACTCATTCACAATGCACAATGTGTAGGCCTACACCCAGAAATCACGTCGCCAGTTAGATATATGCATGTTTATGTTATGAGGTTATGGGTTTAGCTAAAAAGTAAAGGGGGAGTTACAGATGTATGCCAGTTTATGCTAACCCTTATCCTGCTAAGCTAATTTATTTGAATTTTCAGCCACTTGAAGCTGTGTCTCGCTACCGCGACCCACAACTTCAAGTGGGTGAAAATTACTGGTATTTGCTTAATTTTATTCAAACATTAGCAAATATTGCTGTTTAAACAGTCATTTCGTTTCCAATAACAGTGATTTGGTTGATTAATAAAACAGATTAAAAACGACGATAGTCGTGATTAAGCAGAATAGGGGTTGATACACATTAGGCCTAATCAGGTGGCGCTGATGCTGATTGGGAATGGGTCAGGTTCACCATGTTCACTCTTACAGCGCTGGGATCTACTTTAGACGTCAGAATCTGACGTCTGTAGACGTCAGATTCTGACGTCTAAAGTGGATCACATATTTTATCATATCATATTTTTATTGGTTGTAGACCTATAACATAGATATTCAAATGAATCAGAAAGAGCTGACTAAGCCATTTTTGATTATTTCAAATTGAAAAAAACATTTGGTTTCCATGGTTTATACACAAATAATCCAGCTTTATATTAACCCTTTAAGCCCTCATGATGCATTAAAGCATCATTCACATCCTTGAAAACAGCTTTAATTTCCCTACAACTAAGGCTTTTAAAACGACAATTTCCATGAAATTGGTTTACAAATACATGGCAATTTTCTATAATTTTTCACCCACATCAAATCATCTTCATCAGCTACAAGCCGAGAATTGCGACAGCAATTCGCGGCTTGTAGTGGATGAAGTTGACAATGGTATATTCAGGCTTGAAAGGGTTTAGGGTTGAATCTAGATGATCTTACCTGCTGTGCTTCTGAGTGTCGACGGCTTTATGATCCGCCAGGAATGACACATTCTGGTGCTGTGTGTAGTGCTCCTGACATAGAAACCCGCAGCCGGTCTGACAGTACTTCTCCGCCCACTCCGGACACTCCGGTGATGTACACTTCCGTGGTGTGTACACTGCACGGTCTGTGATTCCGGATTCCCCACCCTTGGCGATGATGTCAGACAGGGTTTTATAGAAGAAGTTCTTTGGGAGTTTATCCACATTTCCATCAGGGATGGCACACTCTGTGCGGCACACTGGACACGGTATATAGACGTGTGGGGGTCTACGGCTGGTGATGTAATGCTCGAGGCAGGAGAGGCAGTACGTGTGCTGACACTGTAGTAACATCCGAGGATCCCGAGCATTCTCCAAACATAATGGACAGTTAATCATCTCACGCAGGTCGGACTCCATTCTGGTATCTAAAAAACAGGAATAATATATGTTATAACATCTGACATAACGAACAGTTAATCATCTCACGCAGGTAGGACTCCATTATGGTATTTAAAAACAGGAAGGATATATGTTATAACATCTGACATAACGGACAGTTAATCATCTCACGCAGGTCGGATTCCATTCTGGTATCTAAAAACAGGAAGGCTATATGTTATAACATCTGACATAACGGACAGTTAATCATCTCTCGCAGGTCGGACTCCATTCTGGTATCTAAAAACAGGAAGGCTATATGTTATAATATCTGACATAACGGACAGTTAATCATCTCACGCAGGTCGGACTCCATTATGGTAACTAAAACAGGAAGGATATATGTTATAATATCTGACATAACGGACAGTTAATCATCTCACGCAGGTCGGACTCCATTCTGGTATCTAAAAACAGGAATAATATATGTTATAACATCTGTTTTTTCATCTCTGCATGGTTGTTGGCAATTCCTTTTTAACCCTCATCATACTGATCACGACAATTATCGTTTTTAATATGTTTTATTAGCCGATTAATTTACTGTTTTGGAATAAAATGCCCGTTCAAACATCAAAATTGTAAATGTTTGGTCTTAGATTAAACAAATATGAGTAATTTTCAACCACTTGAGGTTGTGAATCGCGGTAGCGAGACACAAGTGGTTGAAATAAATGTGCACATTAGGATAAGGGTTAGCTTTAACATGATTTCAAGTGTAGTCCTATTTATCTTATATCGACAAAATAGCAGTGGCAATGCCATTTAAAGGTGATCTATCACCCCTTATATAGTATGAATAAATTTGTGACAAATAAATCAAAGTTGCCACAAGATGGGGCACAAGTGTTTCCTTATATCGATATCCTCTGAGAGAGGGTCACATGATAGCCATTCACCCCCATATATGGGGTGATTGGCTAACATGTGACCCTCTGAGAGGGTCAAATGATAGCCAATCACCCCATATAAGGACATAATTATTTATACCATATAAGGGGTGATAGACCACCTTTAAGTTGTATATAATGTCCATAATTATATTGCAATTTTAGAACTGCATTGTATATTAGATGCATAAAGACGATAAAAATGTACATTTTTAATATCTGCTATCATATCAATCATGAACATATGAATTATCAACATATGAATCATCAACATATCAATTGTCAACATATAAATCATCAACATATAAATCATCACCATATGAATCATCACCATATGAATCATCGACATATGAATCATCAACATATGAATCATCAACATATCAATTGTCAACATATGAATCGTCAAATTATGAATCGTCAAATTATGAATTGTCAACATATCAATCATCAACATATGAATCATCACCATATGAATTATCAACATATAAATTGGCAACATATTAATCATCAACATATGAATCATCATTATAACAATCATCAACATATGAATCATCAACATATGAATTATCAGCATATTAATTGTCAACATATGAATCATCAACATATGAATAATTAATATATGGATCATCAACATATGAAGCATTAATATATGAATCATCAACATATCAATTGTCAACATATGAATCGTCAACATATGAATCATCAACATATGAATTATCAGCATATTAATTGTCAACATATGAATCATCAACATATGAATAATTAATATATGGATCATCAACATATGAAGCATTAATATATGAATCATCAACATATCAATTGTTAACATATGAATCATCAACATATCAATTGTTAACATATGAATCATCAACATATCAATTGTTAACATATGAATCATCAACATATCAATTGTTAACATATGAATCATCAACATATCAATTGTTAACATATGAATCATCAACATATGAATCATCAAAATATGAATCGTCAACATATAAATCGTCAACATATGAATCATCAACATATGAATCAACATTTGAATCATCAACATATGAATCGTCAACATATGAATCGTCAACATATGAATCATCAACATATGAATCAACATTTGAATCATCAACATATGAATCGTCAACATATGAATCGTCAACATATGAATCATCAACATTTGAATTACCAACATACATGTATGAATCGTCAACATATAAATATCAACATATGAATTCATTGCCAATTTATCAATTATCAACAGATGAATCGTGAAATAACACAACATTTCCACAGCAGAGCTCTAAATCGAAATACGCATACCCAGCAAACACCACGCATTGACCCAATGCTGGTTTCACGTTGGGCCAGCGTCGCAGACGGTGGTCCAACATAAAACCAGCATTGGGTCAATGCGTCGTGTTTGTTGGGTATAGACAATCGCATGCGACAAACGGAAACGACACGTTGACCCAATGCTGGGCTGATGTTAGCCGGCGTCCGGTCGTAGACGATGGGCCAACATTTGGGTCAACGGTCGTGTTTGCTGGTGTATACATACGGTTTCAAGCATGACATTGAAATATCACTGAATCTGATAAAATAGTTCTTGGTCGATGCACAGTTAATCCAATAATTCAATTTTGGAGATGATTATTGTTCATAAATATAAATATTTTTTCGTCAACTGCACAGTGATTAATCCAAAGGTAACAACATATTATGAACCTCACGAGTACCTGCAATTCTAAGTCGCTGAGCCTCATATAAACCTAACGAGTGTCTGCGACCCTTGGTAGCTGAGCCTCATATAAACCTCACGAGTACCTGCGACCCTTGGTAGCCGAGCCATATAAACCGCACGAGTACCTGCGACCCTAGGTAGCTGAGCCTCATGAGATGATGAATATTATTGATCTAATCCTGGAGCCAGAAGATAAAGCCATAACACGGCCTCTCCAACTGTGGTGAATGTGGGCCAGTACACAAGACGGTGAATCAATGTTGTTCGTGGACGGTGGACCAACGGTAAAACAACATTAATTCGTGTGTCTGCTGGGAATGTTGAGGCATGCCTAGTATTGTGACAGCACTGGGCGAGCATTTCGTGTTAGCTGTTAATTGTGTTCTGGGTGTAGGCCTATTGCTTTAAATATCTATCCAAATATCTAAATATAAATATATCTAACTATGTAGGCCTACAATAACAGACGTTCGTTTCAGAAATATAGCTTAAAGACTAAAGGATCCCGCGACACTTTCATACCACTCAGGAAAACCCCAGAGGAAACTAATTGAAAATAATTTTCAAATGGCTTTCGGGAAGCCATTTGAAAATTATGTTCAATCATGCGCAAATGAAATATACAGAGAGAAAGTTATACGATACAAAAGTAATTTTGTAGAATGATCTTGATCGATTAGATAACCATGATAACAGGGGTTACTTGCACCCAGCGAAAAAAGAGACATGCAGGCCTATAATAATTTTGGCCCACCGTCTGCGGCGCCGGCCCAACATCAAGCCGGAAAGGAGTCACCTACTCTTGTTGATAGATAAGAGAATAATAATAGCCTGCAACACTGGGGCAGCATCCCCGACCCGTGTCAGCCAAGTATGTTTGTTTTCCCATATGTAGCCTCTGTTGGTCTGCGACATTGGCCCCTGTAGCATCAAGACAACATGGACTTATAGAGGGTACCGTATGCCCTGATAACAAAACAGCCCTGAGGTGGCATATTGTTAGATATGCCTGTGAGCCTACTCAGGCTACCATATGCGGGCCGTTTACGTTATTTTACCCTATACTCAGGCTACCATATGCGGTCCGTGTACGTTATTTTAATCTATACTCAGGCTACCATATGCAGTCCGTGCACGTTATTTTAACTTATACTCAGGCTACCATATGCGGTCCGTGTACGTTATTTTAACCTATACTCAGCTGCAGGCTACCATATGCAGTCCGTGTACGTTATTTTAACCTATATACTCAGGCTCCCATATGCAGTCCATGTACCTTATTTTAACCTATACTCAGCTGCAGGCTGCCATATGCAGTCCGTGTACGTTATTTTAACCTATATTCAGGCTACCATATGCAGTCCGTGTACGTTATTTTAACCTATACTCAGCTGCAGGCTACCATATGCAGTCCGTGTACGTTATTTTAACCTATACTCATGCTACCGTATGCGGTCCGTGTACGTTATTTTAACCTCTACTCAGGCTACCATATGCAGTCCGTGTACGTTATTTTAACCTATACTCAGGCTACCATATACGGTCCGTATACGTTTTTTTAACCTATACTCAAGCTACCATATGCGGTCCGTGTACGTTATTTTAACCTATACTCAGGCTACCATATGCAGTCCGTGTACGTTATTTTAACCTATACTCAGGCTACCATATGCGGTCCGTGTACGCTATTTTAACCTATACTCAGGCTACCATATGTAGTCCGTGTACGTTATTTTAACCTATACTCAGGCTACCATATGCGGTCCGTATACGTTATTTTAACCTATACTCATGCTACCGTATGCGGTCCGTGTACGTTATTTTAACCTCTACTCAGGCTACCATATGCAGTCCGTGTACGTTATTTTAACCTACACTCAGGCTACCATATGCGGTCCGTATACGTTATTTCAACATATACTCAAGCTACCATATGCGGTCCGTGTACGTTATTTTAACCTATACTCAGGCTACCATATGCAGTCCGTGTACGTTATTTTAACCTATACTCAGGCTACCATATGCAGTCCGTGTACGCTATTTTAACCTATACTCAGGCTACCATATGTAGTCCGTGTACGTTATTTTAACCTATACTCAGGCTACCATATGCGGTCCGTAACCTATACTCAGGCTACCATATGCGGTCCGTGTACGTTATTTTAACCTATACTCAGGCTACCATATGCGGTCCGTCTACGTTATTTTAACCTATACTCAGGCTACCATATGCGATCCGTGTACGTTATTTTAACCTATACTCAGGCTACCATATGCGGTCCGTGTACGTTATTTTAACCTATTCTCAGGCTACCATATGCGGTCCGTCTACGTTATTTTAACCTATACTCAGGCTACCATATGCGGTCCCTGTACGTTATTTTTACCCTTAAAGCGCTGAATTATTTTTGTATAAACCATGCAGACCGAAGGGTTTTTTTCAATTGGAAATAATCAAAAATGTTGTTGGCATTATATTTGTTATTCTTACAATGCGGGAATCGACGTGTAGACGTATCTGACGTCTAACGTCGATCCCCGCACTGTACGGGTTGATTAGGCCTATTACTGACCCCCATTACTATTGTCTCTTTATATAATAACTCTATGGTGTAGGCCTAAGGCCACTTGTTTTTTATTTATGTGTTTTAGATCAGAAAAAAAAAACAAAAACTAATGAGGGAGGGCGGTAAAAAAAACATCTAGGAAAAAAAACATTCCACCTATTTTCAGAAAAGTCAATGAGGGCGACCAAATAAAAAAAAACATTGGACAAATTTCTGGAAAAGTTAATGAGGGCGACCAAATAAAAACAATTTTAACCTATTTTAAATAAAGTTAATGAGGACAACGAAAAAAACAAGCAAAAAAACATAGGCCTACCTGGAAAAAAAGGTGTGTTTTTTCCTGAAATGAACTTGGTTTCTTTCGGAATGTTTTTTTATCTAGCGGTTACCAAAATTAAATGTTTTTTTTTCGAAAAATTGGCAACAATTCAATGCGCGCGCTGGGCAGAAAAAAAATCACATGTTCTTTTTCGGTAATGCGCGGCCTAAATCTAATGCGCGCGCTCATCTAAAACAGAGAAAAAAACATAGTGGCCTAATGTTGGGACAACATGGCCGACAACATCGAATCAACATCCTGCAGTTCGTCATCTTGCTCGCAGGCTAATAATAAGTTATGGTTGGCCCATGGTTGGGCCAACCATAACTGAGCCAACTCCCCGTGTCTGTGTCCTATCAAACACGAAACGTTGATATAATGTTGTTTTAATGTTGCCCCATCGTCCGCGACGCTGGCCCAACATTAAAGCATCTTTGTGTCAATGTGTCGTGTTCGCTGGGATACTGGGAGCTACCCAAGAAACACGATACGCCCACCCAATGCTGGGTTAATATTGATACACCGTCTGCGACGCTGGCCCAACATTAACCATTTAGGCGCTAAATATGTTTATAAAAACCTTGGGAGACCAAAGGGGTTATTTCAATTTGATATCATCATAAATGTCTTATTCAGCTCTTTCCAATTCATTTGAATACCTATGTTATGGGTCTACGGCCATTAGAAATATTTTTACCTCTTACAGCGCGGGGATCGTCTTTAGTCGTCAGAATCTGACGTCTGTAGACGTCAGATTTTGACGACTAAATTCGATCCCCGCGCTGTAAGGGTTAAAGCATTATTGTTTCAATATATCGTGTTTGCTACGATCGCCCAATGCTGTGTTAATGTTGGCTCACCGTCTGCGACGCTGGCACAACAGCAACCCGGCATTGGTCGAGCGTAGGCCTATAACGCTTGCTGGAACACGACATATTGAAACAATGATGCTTTAATGTTGGGCTAGCGTCGCGAACGATGGGCCAACATCAACCCAGCATTGATCGAGCTTATAATGTTTGCTGGGAGCTGGGGGTCTGTTTAATGATGGCGGACGGTCAACAAATCAATGGCTACAATAATAACACTCACCGTGGCTGTTTGGCGACTCAGATTCTGTATCTTCAGTAATATTACAGCATGTTTCACGTATAAGGCATGCAGCTCACCAATGTGTAAGGTTATAATGAGCCTCCAATATGGTGATTAAGGCCTACATATGGCATAGGCCTACATGTCTATGTTTCTGTGGTACTGCCTCTCAGTCCGTGTCAGTGGCCTACGTGTAGGTTGGAGATCTGCTGCAATCCCGGTCAATAGACTGCTTATGTTTACCTGGTGTACGCAGATACTGCAATGTACTGAATACAGCAGCAGCAGCAGAAGCAGCAGCAGCAGCAGCAGCGGCGGCGGCGGTGGCGGCGGCGGCAGCAACGGCGGAAGCAGCGACCGCGGCGAGTGGAGGTGGTAGCGGCGGCGCAGCAGCGGCGGCGGCGGGCGGAGGCGGTAGCGGTGGCAGCAGTAGCCCACCCAGCAAACATGACACATCTACCCCAACGTTTCACCAATGCTGGACCAACGTCGTAGACGGTGGACCAACATTGGTCAAATGTTGGGTAGATGTGTCGTGTTTGCGGGGAAACATCGACCTAATGTTGTTTTTATGCTGGATCAGCGTCGTAGACGGTGGACCAACACTAAAACAACATTGGGCCAAACATTCGTTTCTACTGGGACCCAACAAACGCACAACACCTTGACCTAATGTTGTTTATATGTTGGACAAGCGCAGTAGACGGTGGACCAACACTAAAACAATATTGGGCCAATATTATCTTGTCTGGAGGGAGGGGTTTTCAGCAAACACCACACATTCAAGCAAGGCTGGTTCATTGTTGGCCAGCGTCTACGACCCTACATATAATCATATGAATATGGGCCCACGCTGGGTGAATGCCTTGTCTTTTCTGGGTCACTAAAGCAGATGCTAAAAACACAGCTGCATAATTATCAGCAGCAGCAGCAGCTAGAAGCGGAGGAGATAACAACTGCAACAGCTGCAGTGTATGGTAAGACACTGCATGTGCAAGCAGCAGACAAAGATAACAATAGCAGCAGCTCGGCCCTGCAAAAGCAGCTCTACTTTCTGGAGAAATAAGCAGTTTCTCAGAAGTTCTTACTTTAAAAATCTGTTCGCAGAACTGAACATTAGCTGACACCGTGCCTTCTCCAGATAGATGTAAACCCTCCAGCTATTTTAACAGATTTACATTCACAGTGAGGCGTGAATTGCTTTTAATTGGATGTGGCATTTTCTGATGTGTTGATTTAATTGAAACTATGCAGGTGACGCATATAGGCCTATGCCGGTCCGGGATGCTTGTCATCGAGGTTGTGCATTCCATATGCAATGCTCCAAGCTGTACAAAGGCCTGACGCGTATTGTCTATGAAACTGTGCATTATAAAGAACACTTTAAGTCGTTCAATAAGAATAGGGCCTAATCCCGACTTCGGGCTTTCCTCAGTAGCAATATCGTCATGATTGTGCAGAAAGCGACGTCAAGCAATATTCACTCACTGACTCACTCACAACCTCATCTTCAGATTTTATAAATTACAGGTCAAACACAGCACACAAACACATTATTGGAGGGGAAACAAAAAATGCGGTACATCGAAAGTGCAAGAGTAACGTTAAGGGAAAAAAAATATATATTTGATGAAAGTTTTCAACAAACTTGTCAGTGCGTGACGCTTTTAAGCGTGTTTTCAAACTGTTCTATTTTTACATAAAAATATTGTTTTAAGTTTATCAAATCATATAATTTCATCTTGAATAAATCATTGATAATAAACTATAAAAGTAAAATTTAAAGGGACGGCTTATGTTGACATATCAATTTTAAAAAATAAATTTATATGAAATTATACTGATCTGAACTAAAAATATAGACAAATCATCAAAAAATTAAAATCATTGAAAAAAACTATAGTAGTTTTATTTCAAAGTCGTTTATTGCCATACTAAATGCCACAAATACCAACCGTACCAGATCGCGGGATCAAAGCTACTTCAAAAGGCATCGACGTTAATTGGTGTGCGAAAGTGAGGAGTGTGGGGTTCCCCTGTAGTACCGATTGTTCACCCAACGCTGTGGTCCAATTATTCAACCATCCTTTATGTGTACAAATACTTTGTTTGGGTTTTATCTGGATTCAAAGAAACGTTGATAAAAAATGTTTTTTTTAAATCGGAAAAATTTAAAAAGATTGAAATCATGATCGGTCTGCGGGATACACTACTTCTTTACAAAATTGAAAACCCAAATTGATATCATCCCACGGGGCCACTTCAAGTACTATATTTTCATTTATTTAAAGCTACAAAATTCCTCAGGAATGCCAGCTTCAAATGATGAAAATTATCAATGACTAACACCCCATTTTGTAGGTTTTCTATGACGTAAAACGTATTTCTTACCAACGGTCCTTAATGCTGACTAACGGACCTTCTGACTAGCAGGCTTAACTGATTTTCTGACTAACGGGCCTCCTGAATATCGGGCATAACTATTTTTCTGACTAACGTGCCTTCTGCCTAACGTGCCTTCTGACTAAAAGGCGAACCCCGTGTAGACACATGTACACTGATGCGGGTAGCTGCCACCACCCATGTTATCTCTAGTCGCGATTTAAACATAGCATATTATCTCCCATAGCGCACAAATGGGGAATGAGAGCGTAGTTGTGCCAGACCACAGCTATTTACTCCTATTCACAGATCAACTTGAGATGTGAATTGGTGTTGCCATTCCCACCTCAAGGTGAATTAAAATGACAAAAAAACGCTACATATAGCAGCTATGCAAGAGGGAGCTCTTTCTTCTAAAATGGTAAAATATCACATCATTGCTTATGAATACGTAAAATATTTTTTACTTAATTTACACAAATACATTATTTAAAACACAAAAAATTATAGTTATTACATCCTTAACACAAATAAATTAGTTAAAAACAGATAAGAGCATAGTAAAATCATGATAATTGTACGTTATTCGGTGGATACTATCTTTCTGTCGGTACCAATAATGGTCACCAAAATAATCAGATAAGTACTGTTTTTTTAAGAAAATGATGTGTTTTACCATAATGTAATTACATTATGGTAAGACACAGCATTTTCTTAAAAAAAACAGGGTCTATGCTCTCATTTGAAAATAATTTTTCGTCTCAGATTTAAAATAGAATTTAGGGTCTTGGCGGTGAATTTTACTATATCTTTATAAGCATAATTTGGCATCGGAAGACATTTCATAAAAATCGCTGTTAATGGAAAAGGCTTTTATGAAAGAGCTCTCGTCTCAGGTCTTTATATACAGGGCAACTTAAATTTACATGTTTTTCTAACTCCACCTCTGTTTGGCAGAATAGGCATATATACGTTGGTGTTCGGGAATATGACCATGTTCGAAACGACATGTGTCTATCCTAATTGGGGCTACACCCGCTCAAAAACGAGCTAAAGCACTACGATAATACTTAGGCATTAAAATATGTACATAAGGCTCAAACTCAAAAGCATCTTTGACTTTTCGGTACGTCCTAAGTTTATTTTTAACAGGGCCCCTGCGAGCAGATACTCAGTTTAATTCTTTTTTTCACCTATTAGTACAATACTCTAAAAGTTTCATGTCAACTTCACTATTAAGACATGCTCTTTTATTAAGATTTACCTCGGTATGCGCTACATGGAGTAGCTATGTAAGAGGGAACTTATATGGTTACGTAATGCGCTACGTGGAGTAGCTATGTGAGAGAGAACTTATATGGTTACGTAATGCGCTACGTAGAGTAGCTATGTAAGAGGGAACTTATATGGTTACGTAATGCGCTACGTGGAGTAGCTATGTAAGAGAGAACTTATATGGTTTGGTAATGCGCTACGTGGAGTAGCTATGTAAGAGAGAACTTATATGGTTACGTAATGCGCTACGTAGAGTAGCTATGTAAGAGAGAACTTATATGGTTAGGTAATGCGCTACGTGGAGTAGCAATGCAAGAGGGACTTATATGGTTACGTAATGCGCTACGTGGAGTAGCTATGTGAGAGAGAACTTATATGGTTACGTAATGCGCTACGTAGAGTAGCTATGTAAGAGGGAACTTATATGGTTACGTAATGCGCTACATGGAGTAGCTATGTAAGAGAGAACTTATATGGTTAGGTAATGCGCTACGTGGAGTAGCTATGTAAGAGAGAACTTATATGGTTAGGTAATGCGCTACGTGGAGCAGCTATGTAAGAGAGAACTTATATGGTTACGTAATGCGCTACGTGGAGTAGCAATGCAAGAGGGACTTATATGGTTACGTAATGCGCTACGTAGAGTAGCTGGGTGAATATTCAATTTAAGGGGTCTTTCAATCTGTATTTTTGAAAAAAAATAAGTCGCTTTAAATTATATATACTAGGGTCAGATATTGAGGGTGGGGTCTATGTGATACACATTTAAAGTATCAGAGCTTAATCTCAAACAGATTTAAAAAAAAATATGTGTTCTTGTTAAGGACCGTAAAAATAAAATGTCAACTCAGCAACGAATTATATAAATATATTTGATCATTTTCAAATTTTAAAGATCATAAATTGCTTTGTATGATAGTTTAGTGATATGTTGGTAGTTATAACACTTTTTGAAATGAAAATTGCTAAGACAGAACAGTGATTTTATTGTGAAATTATATAGTTGCTGAGTTGACATTATCGTTTCTGAGTTGACAAAGCACGATAATTGCACGTAAAAGTCATGTTTTAAGCGCATCTACAAAATATCTAAACACCTGAGCCTCATTTTCTGAAAAAAAAATTGGTTCATCATTATAAAGACAAAAAAGAAATGGGATCATAACAAGCTTATTTTGAAAATGTATTTCGGAGGCCATTGTACAATACATACATGCCAATATAATGAGGGTAAATTTGATTTAGAAATTTAAGTGTTATTTGTAGTTTTATTTATGTAAACAACTTCTAAAATACCCTCTCACTCTAATTCAATCAAAAGCAGCTTCTTTTCAACTGCATTTCACATTGACGGAGTTACAATTTCAGTTTCAATTACAAAAAGGGGGACATAAAGCAGAATTCAGTAAACTCAGCAACGTTTTTGTTTTCAACTCAGAAACGTTTTTTCATTGTTGTAAAAATGTCTACATAAGCGAATACTCTCTCAGTCTAATTTAATTAAAAACATAATTTTTAATTGCATTTTACATTTATAGAGTTACGTTTTTAGTCTTAATTACATTAGTGAGACAGAAAGCTAAATTTGGTCAACTCAGCAACGTTTCTAAGATGAGTGATCAACTCATAAACGTTGCTGAGTTGATCGAAATAATAATGTTGCTGAGTTGAATACGGACAACATAAAACGATATTTAATGTATTTAAAATAGATGTATCATTACCCACCAATGCGGTAGGGGGATGGCCATCATTATCAAGCACTTTGTTCAGTTTAACATGTTTTCAATGCTTTTTTGCTAAATCATGAGCGTTTCTGAGTTGACACAGAAATTGAATACGCTTCAGGGGTGATTGTTTTGGTTATAAAATAGCAGTTCAGATTGAATGTTTACAAATATTTCACCTACCTCAAAATATTGGGACTTTGCAGCTGTCTCTGCATATTTGAGGAGTTTAGATAACACTGGCGTTGCTGAGTTGACCGGTTTGCGTGAGACAGCTAAAAAGCCTCAGTAAATGTATCCTTGGCAACTTTTTATATTGAGTTCATGTCTGTATATGAATAAATTCCGGTGAACATAACAATTGCGCTACAAAATAACTCGGGGTTAAGTTATTTCCAAGAGATCTTCCATGTTAAAACAGTCAATGTTTCAGGTGTTAGATATTGGGAGACATTGCATTTGTGTACAAATTCGTGTATTTTAGCACATCGCATGTTGAATAAAAAAATATTCGTCAGAGATATTGAATTTTTTTTTTGTCAGTTTATCGTATTGCCCATAGGACAATATTAAAAAAATTCGGACCCACACAATGCATAAATTCGCTCAGAATAGCCAAAAGACACTAAATGACCCTTAAATTGTATATTCACCCAGCTATGTAAGAGGGAACTTATATGGTTACGTAATGCGCTACGTAGAGTAGCTATGTAAGAGGGAACTTATATGGTTACGTAATGCGCTACGTAGAGTAGCTATGTAAGAGGGAACTTATATGGTTACGTAATGCGCTACGTAGAGTAGCTATGTAAGAGGGAACTTATATGGTTACGTAATGCGCTACGTAGAGTAGCTATGTAAGAGGGAAATTATATGGTTACGTAATGCGCTACGTGGAGTAGCTATGTAAGAGAGAACTTATATGGTTACGTAATGCGCTACGTGGAGTAGCAATGCAAGAGGGAACTTATATGGTTACGTAATGCGCTACGTAGAGTAGCTATGTAAGAGGGAACTTATATGGTTACGTAATGCGCTACGTGGAGTAGCTATGTAAGAGAGAACTTATATGGTTACGTAATGCGCTACGTAGAGTAGCTATGTAAGAGGGAACTTATATGGTTACGTAATGCGCTACGTAGAGTAGCTATGTAAGAGGGAACTTATATGGTTACGTAATGCGCTACGTAGAGTAGCTATGTAAGAGGGAACTTATATGGTTACGTAATGCGCTACGTAGAGTAGCTATGTAAGAGGGAAATTATATGGTTACGTAATGCGCTACGTGGAGTAGCTATGTAAGAGAGAACTTATATGGTTACGTAATGCGCTACGTGGAGTAGCAATGCAAGAGGGAACTTATATGGTTACGTAATGCGCTACGTAGAGTAGCTATGTAAGAGGGAACTTATATGGTTACGTAATGCGCTACGTGGAGTAGCTATGTAAGAGAGAACTTATATGGTTACGTAATGCGCTACGTAGAGTAGCTATGTAAGAGGGAACTTACTTGGTTACGTAATGCGCTACGTGGAGTAGCTATGTAAGAGAGAACTTATATGGTTACGTAATGCGCTTCATGGAGCAGCAATGCAAGAAGGAACTTATATGGTTACGTAATGCGCTACGTGGAGTAGCTATGTAAGAGAGAACTTATATGGTTACGTGATGCGCTTCATGGAGCAGCAATGCAAGAAGGAACTTATATGGTTACGTAATGCGCTACGTGGAGTAGCTATGTAAGAGAGAACTTATATGGTTACGTAATGCGCTAAGTAGAGTAGCTATGTAAGAGGGAACTTATATGGTTACGTAATGCGCTACGTGGAGTAGCTATGTAAGAGAGAACTTATATGGTTACGTAATGCGCTCCATGGAGCAGCAATGCAAGAAGGAACTTATATGGTTACGTAATGCGCTACGTGGAGTAGCTATGTAAGAGAGAACTTATATGGTTACGTAATGCGCTTCATGGAGCAGCAATGCAAGAAGGAACTTATATGGTTACGTAATGCGCTACGTGGAGTAGCTATGTAAGAGAGAACTTATATGGTTACGTAATGCGCTACGTAGAGTAGCTATGTAAGAGGGAACTTATATGGTTACGTAATGCGCTACGTGGAGTAGCTATGTAAGAGAGAACTTATATGGTTACGTAATGCGCTTCATGGAGCAGCAATGCAAGAAGGAACTTATATGGTTACGTAATGCGCTACGTGGAGTAGCTTTGCAAGAGGGACCTTATATGGTTACGTATTTCGCTACGCAATGTATTTCGAACAAAGTAAAATGCGACTGACACATTGTGGTAGTTAAAGTAGGTGGGTCGTCATGATTCGCAGAATAAACATTGTGGGTCCACACTCATGCGCACCATGTCCAACGTCCATAGGAGTGTGGTGCATGGCAATGTAACTATATTGTGGTCTTGTGAAGCAAAACGACACAGATACTCAAATCAAATCAATAAATATTCAAATTCGTAGATATCCATTATTTTCAATAATAGTAATATTTTTCGTTATTGCGTTAGCAATTTCAGCTTAAAATCAATGATAAATAGTAACAGCCAATGCAGTAGTACATGAGTCAACATGTAATGCCTTGTGTAGTAGGTTGGTTTTGTTAAAACGAGGCAAAACAGTGTACATTTAAAATGCATTGTTCTCAACATTCTAGCATGATCTTCTAACTAATTAATGATTTCAGTTGTTGTGCAATGTTTACAATGCAATGTGCGTGACGATCATCCACACATAAATTATCAATTAATCTTTGTGAAATCAGAATACAATTTGAAAAATTTGTGATGTTGGACATATGTTTTAGTCACCTAGCGCTGAAAATTGTGCTAGCAATTCAAGCTTTAAATGAATGCAAAATATTAACAAACGATGCAGGTAGCACAAGGGTTTATATGTAATTATTTGTTTTATAGTTTGCATGGTTATAGTAACACAAGGTAAAACAGTGTGGGCCTACAAGATCATTTTTAAAAATGTATTGCACTCATCATTACAAAATGATCTTCTGACTAATGCTTTTAATTGTTGAGCAATGTAATGCAATGTGCGTGACAATGATCTACACATAAATTATTGATTCATTTTTTGCGAAATTAGAATAAAATAAAATAAATTCGTGATTATTTCAAAGATTTTAGTGAAACGAGCCCATGGTGCAGTGGGCCAATATTGATCCAACCTTGGTTCAATATCTCTTGTTTGCTGGGCTGCTTTGTACTTGTTTGCTCTAGTCGCACTTCCTACAAAGCCGCAGCAGCTATAGAATAAATCACCGTAAAGCAACAGGCACAATGTCGATTCAATGTTGGACCATCGTCTCAGACGCTGGTCCCCTTTTAGCGTCTCCGGTTTCATGGAATACCAATAGTCCATTAAAAACTACCCATGGGCACACGACGTTCTGCGACGTTGAATCAACGTCAATGACGTTGATTCAACGTCACAACAACGTCGTGTGACCAGTGGGTAGATGTTGAAATACTGATTTAATGTTGGGACACCCTCTGTGACGTTGGCCCAACATTAAAACAACGTTTGTTTAACCCATGGTGTTTGCTGTGGATGAAGAGTCGGCTTGACCTTGCCAAGGACAGCAGCGGGACCAAACAACAACATGGATTTTCAGACAATCCAGGCACGTATCTGGGCTCGCAGCCGCGGATATTTGGAGGGGGTGTAGGTGTTATCCCCCCCCCCCCACCCCCTGCCTGACACCATCAAGAGACAAAATGTAAACAAAAATGACACCACATGTTTTCCATTTTTTTCTAGTTAGTAGTGTTTTGGATGCAGAGGAGATTTGTATTTTTGTCTTTTGTTTAATCTGTTGACATCGTTTTTGTGGGAGATATGTAGGGCCTACCCCCTAACAATTATAGGCCTATCATCTGCTAAGAATTTTCAAACATTAAAAAATAAATTTTGAAAAAAACTTCAGTCATAAAGAGTGCATGGTACAACACCAATAACATCAGAACCAGCAAAGAAAATTACACATGTATAGGCTACTATAAAATGAATGAAAATTGCATAAAAGTATAAAATCATTTCTGTGTATATTATTTTTGAATGCTAGAAAGTGGATAGGCAGTGTGTATGCCCGGTAATTCCACTTCTGTTAGTTTTAACATTATGAACATTGTCTGTAAAATGCACACTTACAAACATGAACCTATGTGCTGGTGTCGTTTACATTAAAATTAGATTCTAAAATATCGTTAAAATAGATCATTAAGCTTTTCTCAAAACCAAGCTATGTGCTTGCATTTTTAACACAGCAACGATCCCAATCCCAAATCTGAATTCTTAGTGGTGTGTGCTCCTTGGTCCCGTAACGAAATACGTGTTAAAACTTTGACAGTAGGAACATCCCTTGTTGAGGCGACTGTATCCGCACGAAATTTGGGGGTCCACATTGATCATACATTAAAAATGGATGTTCATATTCAGAAACAATGCCAATCAATGATGGCTCAACTTAAAAACATTGCTGATATTCGGCGTTATTTAGAAAAACAAGCTGCCGAGAAACTTATCCACGCATTTGTTGGTTCAAGATTGGACTACTGTAACTCTCTTCTGGTTGGTATCCCCGAGACATCTCTTGCTAAATTGCAGAGAGTCCAAAATATAGCAGCACGCATACTTACAGGCACTCGCAAGTATGACCATATGACACCTGTCCTCTATAAACTACACTGGCTGCCTGTCAAATATAGGATAGAGTATAAAATTATACTTATGACCTATCGAGCACTAAATGGGCTAGCACCAAATTACATGCAAGATTTGCTGCAGGTCTATCAACCAGCAAGATCATTACGGTCATCAGGGGACCTAAAACTTGTGGTGCCTCGTACCCGTCTTAGATCTTATGGGGACAGAGCATTCTCTGTAAAGGCTCCAAGTTTATGGAACTCACTCCCCCTGCATATAAGGACAATAACATCGATGTCCACATTTAAGAAAGTGTTGAAAACACATCTTTTTCAAATGGCATTTGCCGATGTTTAGTTTTTCATTAATATACATGTTATGTAAAGCGCCTGTGATTGTCTGACAGATACATGGCGCTATAAAAATGATTTATTATTATTATTATTATTATTAATAGCAACTGCAGCAGCAATAAGACAAAAGCAATAGGCGCCACTGTTGTGACAAATTGATTTTTAAGCAGTCAGTGAAAAAACGCATATTGTGCGAAGTGTATGGGCAATTTCCACCATAAACATGCAATAAATGAAAATGTCCATATTTGATAAAATACCTATGTATAGTAAAATGAACGTTCTCATTGTTTTCCTACAACGTAAGTTATTTCAAACAGTCATCAATAGCAAGGAAACATTACAATAGCAAAAACAGCAGAAAAAATGCAAAAAAAACGGTATAGAAATCGCAACGCAATATATGCATACGGCATTGTTGGGAAGGCGAGATGGGCTTATCTCAGGACAAGTGACCATATCAACCCCGAGCCCTTAGGCGAGGGCTTTATGTGGTGATCAGCCTATCTCGCCATACCCAACGATGCAGTATGCACTTTCTCGTACGAATATCTATCTGAAACGGCAAAATCTATGCAGTGAAGCGAAAGGAGAGAGTTCGAGATGGGCTGATCTCTCATAGTGAAAGCCAGCAGCATGAGTGCGAGATATAGCAATAACAATAATAACAGTAGCAAAAACAGCAGCCAAAAAAATGCAGAAGCGATTGCAGTGCAGTGCAACAAAAAGAACAGCGACGGCAGTAATACAAACAGCAGACACTCTTACTGCAACAGGCAACAGGACAATAGGCAAAAACTAGGAGGTAATTGCAAAAGCATAAATGAAGGTATTATAGTAGGCGGGCACACAATGCAATGCCACGCATGCGCAGGATGGTCAATTTCAACAGGAGTGGGGTCCGCCGCAATGTAAATATTATTGTTCAGTTAAGCATGCATGTGGTTCATTGACTCAGCTGCTTTAAGTGCATCAACCAAACGAAAGCAGCAGAAGCAATGACAAAACCCAGCAAACACTAGATGTTGAAACAGTGTCACTTTAATGTTGGCCCACCGTCTGTGACGCTGGCCGAGTGATTCTAGCTCTGGTGCTTGCTGGGCGGTGGGGGGAGTGGAGGGGAGGGGTGGTTCGTGTTTTTTATGTAAAATGTAAGAAATCGATTTTGTGTGTGAATAAAAAACAGCATCTGCAGCAATCTTTTAACAGCAGCAGCAGCAGAAACAACAACAGGAGCAGCAGCAGCAGAAGTAGTAACAGAAGTAGAAGCAGCAGCCACAACAGCCGCAGCTCTGGTTTTTGACCAAATACCCCTCACAGCTAGGAATTGGGCCACCGTCAGCGACACTGGTCCACCACTAAACCACCAGTGGATCAATGTCTCGTGTTAGCTGGGCCAGTATAGGCCTAGAATAGTCTGTAATTGCTGAGCCTCCTGTAGATCCAGTGTGCTGCAGACGCAGCGGCATATTAAAGCGACGCCATGAGCCCCCGTGGGCAATGTGTACGGCGTGCGTCAACAAGCTACCGATACACGTCTGTTTGACGTCACTGTACACACGTGTATACCGTCACTGTGGCGTTTACCAATACGATTATGATATGCAAACGGTGTTCATTTGAGTGCGATATGGGAAAATACAGCACTCGTCCAGTGAATAAGGTGTGAGCCTTTAGGCGAACACCTCATTCATTTGACATGTGCTGTAATTTCCCATATCCCACGAAAAATGAACAACGTTTGTATTTTCTCACACGTTCAAGTCACATTATGACATAACTATCATAGTTCATGCTACAGCTAGAGTGCGGTATGGGCTGATACCGATATACGTCTCATAGTGAAAACCACTGCACAGAGTGTGAGAATTTGTGCAGTTTATCTTGTGATCTTCACTCGGTCCCAGGATCTCTCCTCATGACGACAACCACCAACGTTAAGCCTTTACCATTGAAGTTATCCAGCTTAAATTCTCACCTAATTGAAGTTGTGCCTCGCTATAGTTGACCCACACCTTAAATTCTGTGAAACGCAATAATCGTGAACTGCAATTTTTTCACCTAACAATCTATTACAATGTCATCTGGGGCCATTCAAAAGTTTCACGGTGATGTCACTGCGTTTCACAAAATTTGTGGAAAAATATGCCCAATATTTTTGTTCAAGAGATCAAGCATTTGTAAATATCTAGCTTAAACACACATTTCATTCTAAATAACTGCGGTTTGATCAGCTAATAGAACAGATGAAAAATGTTTGTGGTTGCGTTTACAGGGTTAAGTGTGCCTGGAATCATGATTCTACTACCAATAGTAGGCCTACATGACCATTGAGAGTTTGACCCGAAAAATGAATAACGTCATGTTATTGTAAGGTCAAAGTCATAGTCCTAAGTTCCCTCTCCAACAAGTGACGCCTGTGGGGCGCGTTAAGTCACTGTGGAAGTCCCAAGGTTTCAAGGAGCCCTGTGCTAATTTAAGTTCTGTCAAAATTCCAAATGACCACGCAGGAATTTTTGAAGGGGGGGGGTCGAATTTTGGATTGCTAGGGTATTTTCGAAATAAGTTATTTGGACCCCATGTAAAATATTGCTCGAATTAATATTTGGTGTTGAACGAATTAGAAACGCAGGTTAGGGGGGTCTGGGGGAATGCCCCAGGAGCTCTTTTTATTTTTAGCCGCAAATTGGTGCAATATGGTGGATTCTGGAGGATGTTGCTGGGGGTAATTTGTTGTGGTCACAGGGAAGGGGGGGGTCGTGCGACCCTCTCGAACCCCCCCCCCCCAAATGACGGGCCTGCCACGTTTATTCTTCACTAACAATGGTCCAATATCAGTCTAGTAAAAAGCTAGAAGCTTATATATATAGCCCACTAGCTGTATTGGCAGAGAGAAAAAGTTAAAACATACTGTATACAGCTTTATAAAACAAAAAATACTATAGTCTATGTCGGGTTAAGAATTAACAATTTTTATATCACTGTCGATCCTACTACTGGATGAACATTATGTTAACAGCTATAATAGTTATGTATGTCTACATCAATATGAATTGTCACATTTTCAACATGTTTATAACATTCTAGCTTTTAAGTAAGTTTAAATTGTCATTGTTCTGTAATTATGTTATGTTCATATTCATGTATGTTTCCATTATTATGTCTACATTGTGTATATATGATTTTTTTCAGAGGGCCCATGGCAGATGAGCGAAAGCTCAATGGGTCACCCTCTATAAATAAAAAATATTATTATTATTATTATTATTGATTTTTTATCAAAGAGAGGATGACTAATTATATTAGAGTTTTGATTTTTTTCACAAAACATAATTCAATGAGAGCGCTGAAAGTCAATATTAAAAATGTAATTCTGCCGTTTCCTGTATATATGTACGATTATTATAATGGTATGTATATCGGTCACCCAGTACCACGTACTATATCAAATTGGCATAATCCCATATTATTATATGAATGAATTATGAGGTCAAAAGAGCGGATGGGATACTCTCACTAGTTACATTTTTTTTACCCCTTGCCGTAACATTAGAGGTCAGCAGCTGCTGGGATTTTACAATATTTCTACAGTTTACCAAGACGTAATATTTCCGTTCCATGTGTAGTTGTAAGCCTACGGATATGAGCATTGTATGTTGTGTTTGTTAGATTTGCATATATTTGAGATACCCATGTGTCTTATGGGAAACCATGACCTGTCATCTTGAAGGTGTATGAAGTCAAGGGTCAACTACGTTAAATATGTATCAGTCTAGTATAAGAGCTGGCCTTCAAGAGATTAGTAATGTAACCATAAAAAGAAATAATTATTTATAATCTATAATTATTTATTTATCATTTACTATTACAAGACACCTATAACAATACGGTAATATGACAATGCCAAGGATCACATAAACTCATTTTGATGTGTTTGTTATGAGCAAGTCATAAAATAACTTTACATCCAGCCTTCCCTTAGCAGGCATATTTCCCAACTATATGTATTTGTCCATTGCCAGCAGGTCATCATATTTTATTGACCTAGACGAGCCTCATTATGCTCATTCAAAGAAAGGAATCTAGATTTCTTGTTCAAACATATCAGTGGCACAGATCTACATCTGTTACAATTGACCCCTTCTAATAAAATACCCAAAATATTGCTAACAAGTACATCAGACTATGGTCCCACACAATCCACAAGATATTTCTGATAAAGACATATTTGTATGCCACCTGGTGATGAATAATGTTTTTAAAACACGTTCGACCAGTGCTCCAGCTGTGTTATTTGTTTTGAAATATCGAATTTCATCGCTCTAAGGGTGTGTTTTGAAAAATCAAAACTTCACATATGTTTCATCCTCAATGACAAAATGTTGGAAGAGTTGTATCAAAGCTGTTTTGAACTATAAAAATTGGGATTCTGTTATTACATAGGGCCGAAAAAATGTTACTTGTGAGAGTACCGGCCCCAAACATTATGTTGACCTCATGAGTCCTTCGTGCAACAATGTAGGTTTTTTTTAGCTTTATGTGGTGGAACCAGATGACCGATATCCTAAGTGAAGTCAACAGACGTTAGCATGATCATAATCATACAAGTGTAGAGCAAACGGAAAAGTTATATTCTACGAACTTGGTGATTTTTTTAATTTTAACTTTCAGGGCTCTAAGGGTAGATTCATGTTTTCTGAAAAAATCATAACTTCACCTATATTTCGTCCTGAATATATTCAATGACAAAATGTGGCATTACAGTTGCAAAAATGTGTAAAATTATCCTATGTATCTCAAAGTCAGCCAAGGAAAATATATTTATACAAAGTTTTTCGGACTGCCGACATTTTTTTTTTGTTATTTGCTATGTCCTCGAACATTTGGGTGGGTGGCTTAGCATGATACAAAAATTCGCACGGGCGTACCTTATTTTGGTCACTCACTATAATTGGTGATCTAGTAGGCTTACAATTTATGAATCTATATGGGCTATTTTGTAATTCATCCACGCGATATTTTTTATTACGGGTCTATTTTTATATGCTAGCGATCCTGAGCTAGCGATCATAGACGGGGGCCATGGGGCAGTGGTTAAAGCTGTCTGCTTAATTGGAAAGTCGAAGATCGTGGGTTTGAGCCCCACTCTGGCCTTCAAGTTTTTAGGAAACCGAATGTTTCTTCTCTACTCACGCATAAAAAGATTCAATATTGTGGGGAGCCTCCGTCACCGAGAGGTAGCTTGCTCTGCCTCAGACCGCCAGGGCTAGAATTTCGAATCCTGTGTCTGGAGGGAAGTGTCATCTCACCATCCTCAGGAGGTTCTCCTGGCCCAGTTTAGCCTATATATGCACACAAAGGTAGCCTAAAACCCCATTCATTTTTTTGCCAGCGATCATGATTATGGATAGGCACAGCTACGTTTGGGGAAATATTATGATTAGCGGCAAACAACAGCGTAGCTTTTAACTTACACAACGGGAATAGAAGCCCCACCTGGTGATTAACTATGCGTATGTGGGGATCAGCGTCTTGCCCCTTTTCGGTTGGTGAGGCCAGTCGGGTCCCGGAAACTGACAAGTTGACCCCTTCCTGCTCAGCCATTCTCACAGCCGACCTCGTTGCAGAAGGATGTGTCGTCCACGAAGCCTAAGCCACGTGGTTTTAGGCCGTCGCGTCTTATCCGAAATGGTGTACAGCTAATACTAGGTCTGAACAAATCAATAAAGAAAGAATAAGATAACAGCAGAGTCAACGAAGTTTATTTGCTAATCATCGCCCAGACGGGTATAAAGATAGTCGGGAGTTGGAATAAACAGTCGGCCAAGATTGCGATTGGACAAGCCATCATATCGATAATGGTAACCCACCCTAAACTGACCCGCCCTACAACGAAAGGCGAGACCGTGAAGCACGGCATACCTCACAAAATAGTAATAAAAGGTCACCCCGTTTTTCACGCCCACGAAGGCTTGCTCCCGATAAATTAGTGAATGCTAAACGCAAATTAGACGAAATGACAAAACTAGGAGTTATAGAACCAAGCGATAGCGAGTGGTCGTCCGCACTTCACATGGTTCCTAAGAAAAATGGAGACTGGAGACCATGCGGCGATTATAGAAATCTGAATGCTCAAACGATATCGCGGACAGGTAGGCCTATATACCCAATACCACATATCCAGAACTTTACACAGCACCTTGCCGGGGCCAAAGTTTTCTCGAAGATAGATTTAGTTCGGGCGTATAATCAAATTCTGGTAGAACCGCCTGACATTCACAAGACAGCAGTCACGACACCTTTTGGCCTCTTTAACTTTACTAGGACACCGTTAGGGCTAAGAAATTCAGGTCAGACTTTTCAAAGGTTTATTGACCACGTAACACGCGGCCTAGATTTTGTTTTTGTCTGTTTAGACGACTTGCTCGTGACAAGCGTTGACCATAAAACGCATAAGAAACATTTGCAAATTCTGTTTAATTGCTTAGCCGAATACGGGAATATAATCAGCCCCGAGAAATGTTAGTTCGGCACTATGGAATTAAGTTTCTTAGAACACCACGTTTGCCCGGAAGGCATTTCCCCTTTACCTACCACTGTCGACGCGATTGTAAATTTCGTCAAACCTGTGAATCAACGAGCTTTGCACAGATATTCAGGCATGGTGAACTACTGTCATAGATTTATACCCCATTGCATGGCTAAATTGACGCGTTAAATACCTTGCTGACAGAAGCTAATGAAGGACAATCGAGCTTGTCACCTAAATCAAATTTCAATCTAAATTAGACTGAGAGCGCAAATTCGTATTTTAACGCAACCCTCCTGTGCACCCTTCGGCACAATTAAATGACGCTATTGATTTCGCTGTAGGGTGGAGTTTTGCAACAGTGCATGGATAATGTTTGGCAACCTCTTTTATTTTTCAGTAAAAAGTTATCTCCTGCAGAGACACGTTACAGTGCTTTTGACCGTGCGCTTTTAGCAGTTTACGCCACGATCAGACATTTCAGACATAATTTAGAAGGACATAATTTTTTTCTCAATACTGACCATAAGCCTTTAATTTATGTGATGACATCAGCAATCAAACGCCCTTCACTCCGCCAAACTAGGCATTTGGCTTACATCTCAATTATAGAGAAGTGAGCAAAGATCAGGCTTTAGATGCTGAATTCACACGGTTGCGCCATTCGATGTCTTCTACGTTGGATTTTCAGCTACTCAAATCATTTGACAATAATTTGATTTGGTGCGACGTGTAAACAGGATACGCTAGACCGTACATCACAGCCAAATTTTGAAGAAAAATTTTCACGAGCCTACACGGGTTAGGACACCCATCGCATAGAGCTACAAAGCCACTGATTAATACCAGATTTGTTTGGCACGGCATGAACATAGATGTTGCGAATTGGTGCCATTCTTGTAAAGGTTGTCAGAACGCCAAGATTTCTTGACATAACAAGTTGGCTTTTGGCAAGTTCACTGAACCAAAGGTGAGATTCAATCAGGTTCACGTCGACATAGTCTGTCCTTAACCCTACTTCGACAGTTTCAAATATTTACTTGCGTCGATCGTTTCACACGTTGGCCGGAAGCCATACAGTTAGTGAATATTAAAGCCGAAATGGTCGGCGATGCCTTCTTTAGCGGGTGGATCGCTCGTTTTGGGACCCCAGCCAACATCACCATGGATAGAGGCGCTCAGTTCGAATCCAAATTTTGGGATAATTTGTGTAACCAATTTGGCATAGTCAGAAACCGCACGATGAGCTACCACCCCCAGTCGAATGGCATGGTCGAGCCCTTTCACCGTCAGCTTAAAGCCGCCATTATGGCACACGAGTCACCGAATCCATGGACTACGACAATACCTGCAGTGTAACTTGGCGTTCGTTCCGCCTGTAAAGAATTATTGGGCAGGCCAGCTGTCGAAATGATTTATGGCACGACACTTGGATTACCAGGTGAATTCACAGAACAGTACACCTTCGACGCATGTACAGACTTGGATAATTATTCCGACAAGCTACAGGTGGCCAAGTCGCGTCTCCAATTGTGCCCACCGCGTGACACACCACAATAAGATATTTTCCAATACAAGGAACTCGAAACATGCTCGCATGTATTTTTGCGACGAATCGCAATACCACCACATCTGACCGCCCCTCACGATGGACCATACAAAGTCATCTCCAGGAGTGGCAGAGTAATGACAATCCTAATGAAAGCAAGGTGGAGACGGTCTCTATAGATTGCGTTAAACCTGCGCACTTCGAGCGCGAGTCTGAATCAGGTACAAACACAAAGCTTAAAACGCAACCGAAAACAATGAGCCCAAAGCCTGCTGGGATCGCTTGTGGACCTCGAAGGAACCGATTAAGGCACTTTCACTTCAAAGTCGGTCAGGATGCAGGGGCGTGCGCAGCTTTCCATCAAAGGGGTTGTCAAGAAGTAAAATTTTGAAAAATATGGGGGCCCGCGGAAAAACCTGAAAAATTTTAAATCTGCAGCTCAAAGAGAGGTCAGGACTCCTCTGACACCCCCCCCCCCCTGTGATGGGAGTCGAGCCAGACATGAGTACAAAGACAAAAACTTCGATGCCCAGCGTTGGTACAAGTCCGGCAATCAATCTACAGTCTCAAACGACTACAGCACACTTGCCTAGACCACCCACACCATATAAAGCGTCACATTCTCGAACCCCTGTCGTTTCTCGCTCTAACGGGAATGGTGGCGGTTTGCGAATGTACTCACGTGTACCTTTACACTTACGGGGTCAGGTCGTCAATCAAAACAACACAAAAAAACATACAGATGTTAGAAGTAGCACGACTACCGCCGACAGCGACAAAGTCATATCAGATAATACTGTGAAACAGACCAGAGTTGGACGCAAAAGCCATACTCCAACCTGATTCGTGCAGATGGTCTATGACGTAGTGGCGCCTAACGACATCTACGGCAGGACCAACTGCCCGCATCGTACTAATCGTAATTTACAAATATGAATTTTGCAAGGCCTGGCATGATTAAATTATGTGAAATGTAAGTTAATTAAGTTATATTCAATGGTATTTCAATTACTCGATTTTTTTATTAATTAAATTAGGATAGGGTCGGACGACACACGTTGAGCAGCAGCATGATAAACGATAATAAATGAACACTGGTTAAGAGGATGGAAAATACTTGAACTTTTACACCCGTGATGTTCGCCACCTACCCACTCTGTAGTTTTTGCACCCAGCTAGTTAAAACATGGTTAAATGTTCTGTTAATCAAATTGTTGGTTTAGTGCACTGTTCAGATGGGCCGACGAGCCCACGCTTTACCCACAAAGTTTGTGATCATACGTTGTCACTTAGCCCGGTGGTAATGTGGGGATCAGCGTCTTGTCCCTTTTTGGTTGGTGAGGCCATAGTGGGGCGGATATGTGAATGAGGCGTGCACTTCCGGATAAAAGCATAAAAATTGGCAGGATGGTAGACCCGACCATACTTGATACAAAAATAGCGGGAACCACGAAGTCTCTTCACTGTTTCTCGCCAAAAAATGAAAAATTCAAAATGGCTGCCGTATAACACCTTTTTGGATATAGAATAGCTAAAAATTATTTGATTTTCATGATCTTGGTGTCTAAACCAATGTTTGTGAGGTCAATAAACTATGTAATAAACATATTCAGATAAGTCTTAACATAAAAAAATAGAAAAAAATGATATAAAACAGCAAAAAATCGGATTCAAACATCCAGCGATGAAAAATATATTGGTTATGTAATCAGATAATGACAGAAACACACAACTTTCTATTATCTCAACATATGTTTTACTAGCAAATATTTAAAACATAAGCACAATAGCACAAATGTCACTGGGATGATACAAAAGTGTACATAACTGATGTAACTATGTGCTAACAAAAACATCAATACGCCATACCAGTACTACTGGCTCACTAGTGTGCTGTGTAAGACAGGAACTGTCTATGATATAATAATTATCATTTTCTTACTTTTTAACGAAATATACCAAAAGATAACCAATCACCACTGCTCTGAATGACTAAATACAGATGTATAAGTTCCAGCACCATTGTTGTTGATGACTAAATATAAATACTACCATCACTTTTGTGTAACTAACCAAAGTATACCTACACATAACACCATATATGCATAGGCTACAAATGACATGATGTAAGTTAGATCATCTAATCTCTGGTACATTGTCCTTCGAACAGTAGCATAGGTTTCTGCATAGTAGGTTTGCTTTCACACACCTGCATCTCTTCGAACATGCCTTTTTACACCCACATTTCAACAGTTCATGGCGATCTCTGGTTGCCTTCGGAAGGATAGACCAGCATGGACTCGACGTATTGTCATTAGTTGCCTTGTTCCAACCCCACAAACTTGGCGATGGAAGTTCATGGTTAGTATCAAGACACTGTCCCCAAATTATGGCCAGCTTGATAAACAGCCCTTTTCAGGTGTTGGTCGAGGGCGTGGAATATCGGTGGAATATTATCCATCTTCCTGTTTTGATTGAACAAATTAAGTCTAGCGTCATTTGATTGAGAGCAGATGTTCGCTGGTACAATAGAACAACAAATCTTTCTATTTGCTCCATGTCAGCAGAGGACACCTCACATGGTGCACGTGACAGTTTGGCAAACTAGAAAGAGTTGTTCGGAAACGAACACGAAAGCAGCCCTCCGTTATCGCTCGACCACTATTTTAAAATTGTTTGCTCCCAAAAGTTAATCAGATCATTGGCTGACATTGCTGTGCATATTTGGCAAATATGCAGAGGATCTGCTGGAAACTTTTTCCAGAAACGCGCTAACAAGTATTTCTTTGTATCTGTCTTTATCTGTATATTACGTGGCTGTACGCACTATTGTGCTATCGCGCCACGGGAGTAACTTAGCAAGGCCTGTTATCATTCATGATATCATTCATGGCCTTATATATGTGTCAAGTACTCCATATTGTGGATTTTCTGGGGTCTCGCCGGATGAAAACTTACGTCCAACTCAAAGTCAGTCAGACGAGCCATCTGATTTACGTGGTTCTCCGAGCCCCACGAATGTATACAGCACCTGGCAGTCCCAGGCGGTCACCCATCCAAAAATGAACCGGGCGCGACGTTGCTTAACTTCAGTGATCGAGCAGACACCGATGAACGAACGCCGTATTCCGTATATGTTAGTGGCCCTAGTAATTAAAGGGTTGATTATATAGGAATCAAAATGTCACAAAAAATCCCCCAGTGGTATATGATGGCTATGTGAAGTATGAGGAGGCAGAACTTCATAAATCAGCTATCATGCAAGATTTCTGAGATAGTGAAAAAACAAATAATAAAAACAAATTAGTGTGAAAATTGATATGGGTTATCCTTGTGTGAGACATTACATTTTGTTTTATATTCATGATCCAGTCATTTAGCTTTTCTTGAGTTAAGTAAATATTACCAAATTCAAAATGGCCGCTGAACGGCCATTTTGAAATTGTTTGATCCCAAAAGTTAATCAGGCTGACATAGCTGAACATATTTGCCAAATTAAAAGAAGATCTGATGGCAATTTTTTCCTGAAATGCGCTAACGAGCATTTCTTCGATAGTGGCCATAGTAATTAAAGGGTTGATGATATGGTGATCAAAATGTCACCAAAACAATTCCCCAGTGGTATGTGATGGCTATGTGAAATATGATGAAGCAGACGTTGATAAGATTAGTAGCTATCTTGAAAACAGATAACTGCGGCGGACCGTGTGGAATACAGCAAGCAGCTTGCCTCAGCGAGGACTGCTTAATAATGGAGTCAGATGAGGCATACTGCGCCAAGCAGTCCAAGCAGTTTTCTTGCCAATACACCGAAAGGCAGAAACAGCATCGCACCCAGAAAACCCATGCAGCAGGCTAGTAGTAATTCCCAGGCTGCATGAGATCCTAACACTTGTGAAATGAGATGGCATGGGATATAACGATTCTTTGCTCCATGACCAGATGCTATCCATATTTCACACCCATACAAGGGCGGCACCACCAATAATACCAACATCGACGTCTGGAATATTATCTGGCTGTGGTGATAACGATTCCAAACATGCTAATGATGGAGGCCAAGCATGATTTTCATGTTCAAAGAAGGTATCCATGTCATTTCCTCTAGTCTGACACGATACATACATCCTTGAGAAAAGTGAAATGTCATCATTCAAATTAGAGAGATTGGAAGTGTGCTTTGTAGTTTTTTTTTGTGTATCAGAACATAGCAGAACATAACGGAGACAGATTGATTTTTGATATGGTGTCATTAAAGTCAATGGTATTGTTGTAGAGACGGTCTTTAAGAAAGGTATGGTACTGGTACTGGATTTTACCCATATCCTCAGCGGACTTTATCGCATCTACCACACTGTTAGACATTATTTGGTTAGAATCAAGTGCGAAAAGATCAGAACTGGTACATCATCAAGCTCCTGAATGTTATCAGTCATATTCTTTATATGAATAATGAAACTCTTCTGCACACTTGGTATTTGTTCATGGTGGTGAGCTGTGTCCTTCCTTTTCAATGAATGTTTCGAATCATATTTCATTAGAAGTCTAGCTGTTTCAGGACCGCTAACTATCCACGGAGTAATATGAGTAAGATCAGCCTTACTCCCTGAGAGAAATTCTGCATATTTCAAAGGACTGTTGTTTTCCAAGGAGATGAGATCGTTGACATGAACTGTGAGCCAGCGAGCGTAATTATAATGATCGAGTGTGAACATCCATGGAATGATTTTGGTAAGAGACTGAAGGTAAGAAATGTTAAGAACTGGAGGAAGAGAAGCTCCAAAAGCCAAAACTCTGCGCCAGTAATCAAACTGGGGATGCTCTGACGCCATTACTTTGACCATTCCTCATATGCCATCCTTCATCATCAGGAGTGTGGAGTTCATACTCTGCATATGACTTTTGAAAAAGAATATACAGTGCTGTCGCCGTCACTTGATGTGCCCCCTGACCCCGTGATATGTGTGCACCTTTCATAAAACCAGCTGTGCGTCCTTCTGTTGTCACATTGGCCGAAGTCATCACAGCTCGAACCACTTCCATCTAGCCAGGTACCAGTTACTTTTACCATTGCCATCTCAAGATGGAAACCTCCCATCAGAATAACATAACATTTTTCTCCATAATCATCCGGCCATTTCCACTGAATTCTTTTCGCTATAGCATTATAGTGGCTGGTCAACAGTGAGAACTGTAATTTGCTCAGGATTGACTTGAAGTGTGATTTACCTTACGAGGTTCATGCCATGTTTGATCATAGCAGGTGAATGTGCACCATCGCGAAATAATGGGAGGAGAGTTATGATAGCAGGTGGCTTGGGTACATACTCCTGGAGGTTGGCATAGTGAGCTGACCATAATATGTTTTCACATTCAGTTTGACTCTCGTCAGCAAAAGCTGAACATTGTATTTTTTTCGAGCCACAGAGTTTCATTCTTTTCTGAATCTACAGAAATGGATATTACGGATTCAGTTTTTGTTGGATTGTAATGCTACTAAGATAAGTGTATGATTTTGGTAGAGATTTAAGGGATTTCCCTTTCGGTTGGGATTTATTCTTTGCAGTTTCCCTGTGTATTCTTACAACACCTGCGTTTTCATTAGTAGTGTGCTGTGTGATAGATATAGCGGTAGGCCATGGAAGGAATCGCGACTCGAGGTCGAAGAAGGATTATGATTGTCAATGTTTCCAGTGGTAAAGAGGTTGTCTCAAAGAGTTGATGAACATACACAGTCCTCATTCTCATGCATCTGTAAGGCTCTATTAGCTTCATCTGTAGATAACTGGAGGACTCAGATGATACTGATAGACCTTTATCAAACATATTGTCAATGAGCTCACACTTTCGTGTTTTGCTATGTAACAGTAGGCCACGATAAAGTGGGAGGGCTGCTTCTCGTTCACGATTGTGTCTTACTGATACATCATCTTTTCAACCTCGCTTAACAGCATTAAATACCAGCAACTGTGTTATTGATGATGCAGCCATACTTATATTGTCCTCACTGTGTGGTCTTGCAGTTTAAAAATATGCTTCTATATTATATATGACATCCCTTTATAATTTGTTTTAATTGTTACTTCTTAAATAAAATCACCAATGTTTGTACTTCGCTTATTCGTATTCGCAACTCTGAATATTTTATGTTTTTTACACGTTATTTATTTTTTTGTGTGGAAATATTATCTAAATATGTCTAATAAGTTGCTTATTGGTTTCCTTGACCTCAAAAACATATGTTTTGACACCAATATTATTGAAATCGGAACATTTTTGACTATTCTAGAAACGAAAATGTATTTCATGGCGGCCATTTTGAATTTTCAACTTTTTGGCGGGAAAAAATGGAGAGACTTCATGGTTCCAGGCAGTTTTGAATTCAGCATTGTTCAGAGCCCAATGCTACAAATTTTCATGCTTTTATCCGGATTACATATCCGCCCCACTACCAGTCGAGTTCCGGAAACTGACAAGTTGACCCCTCCCCGAATGGCTTTACCCATGCTATCTTTTGGCACCGATTTCAACCGCTCAGCTATTCTCACAGCCGGCCTCGTTGCAGAATGATGTGCAAACCTCTTCTAAACACGGCAAGTCAAATTGAAAAATGACCCTCAGCACCACAAGCTCACTTGAAAAAGACCCCTTTCACTTGCCATGGGTGAAAAAATGACCCCTAATTCTGTATTTCTAAACATTCTTATTGTAGGTTTTAGGTCATTTTGACCACCTAAACACGTAACGTTTGTTACACGCGTTTTCGCGATAGACAACCCTAATAACGTGTTTTGTCCTTCACGGATGGGAAGCCAGCTTTATAGGCAGCAGCCCCTCTGGGATCAGCTGATCACATCCCGTCATTCTGTCGGCACTGCATTTCAGTAAGGTTGAATGTTGAATAAGGTTGAATGTTGAATTGCTTTAAATATAGGCTTCATATAATCCCTATATAATGCCTATGTCATGATCAGTTGTCTAGATTAACCTTGGCATCATGATCGTTGGTGTGACCACACCATATAGAATTAAACCATGGTAGATGACAGCAACATAGTGAAGTAGAATGAATCTCCTTTACAATTCCACCAGCCAGTGATCATCTACTAGATGGTGTCAGTAGTAAGTCACATATTCATCCGTGTTCTACTGTCATCTTCTGCTACCCCAATGCTAACAACAAAGAGTGTAGAGCAGGGAATCCCAGGGGCAGATCTAGCTTTTCATTGACCCTCCCCCCCCCCCCTCAATGGGTTTGGAGCGTGATGAACCAGAAAGAACGTTCCACTCTAAAAGGGGTCCGTACGTGGGCATACCCCCATGAAAAATTCATGAATTCCAAAGGTTTTCTCCAGCAAATTAAGGCATATTGGATACTGTTTGTCTTCCATGACCTTGTGTCACATACCCAGTCAAGATTACGGATATTACATACAGTTATATATTTCATTGTTAAAACCAGGCTTCATAACATATTGGGAGTGAGAGACTGTGCGTCAGGCCTGATAAGGTAGCAAGGTAATAGCAGGTCCATACAAACTAAAAAAAAAACATTTCAAGACTTGTGGGGTGGAGGGTTCCCGCTCCCTGGCAACCAAAAACCCCGTGGGCACGCACCCGTCTGCTGTGTTGAATGTTGCAAGGTCCAGCGATGTGACTGGCCTAGATATTGTGTGTATGTGATTAGTCAAGATCACCTTCTCATCCAATAATATCACAAATATAGCTAAACGTCAGGTGCTATCAAGATCAAGGGAAAGATTTTCAAGGTATATTGCAAAAAATTGTATCAATAACAAAATAGACATGCTTTCGAAAGTGAACCATCTGCTAGCTTCCCTCAGCTTCCAAATCTCGTTCTGATCAATTAATTAAATTATATTGACATAGTTTCATCTTGAGGTAGACGGTGATACAGTGAAAGCCATTACATGTTGGAAACAAATTGGCTATCTACAGGGACAAAACAATGGCTCGACGCACAGCTCAAAAGCCAGAAAACCTAGCTGTCGTAAAATTGATGAGAAAAAGCGTAATAACAGAACAGATACACAACTCATTGCTTATTCAGAAACACACTTTGCTGTGCCTACCATAGGCTATGTGGACAGTGATGACAAAAAACTGAATCAATGCGTGTTGTCGTTTTTGACAAGAACTCAGTGAAAGTCATTTAAGGACACACACTAGCAGAGTCCAGAAATCTCCAGCTCCAAATGACCAAAAATAATTATATTTATGAAATAAACGTCTTCAAAATTTTATTTTTAGATTAACTAAGCATCTACCACAAAATATATTAGCAATTAAGAGTTAAATTTATTTGGTCCGACATTTGTTTTAAAAAAAAACATATACCGGTACGGTCACTGCAGCATAAGGGCTAAACAAAAAATGTCAGCATTGCAAGGGTTAACAAGAGCACACTCGACAATTGCCTGCCACCATTATTAAACTTGGAAGTTATAGTGCCCACAAGGTAGAATTGTTGACGTAAAATGTCAAAATAAATCAGCCTTTTTGAATTTTTTTCAATTTTATCCGTGAACTGCTTATTTGTAACATGCATACAAATTTGAGCAGGATACATGAAAAACTTGAAGTTATCGCGCCCACAAGGTCAAATTATTGACATAAAATGGAAGAAATCACAATCAATCAGATATTTTGAATTTTTTTCACTCATTATTGAACTTGTCCGAGAACTGGTCTTTAGTAACATGCATAATTTGGAAAGGATACATGAACAACTTCAAGTTACAGCGCCCACAAGTAAATTATAACGCCGATGAACTTCAATTGCAATAGCCCAACTTTTTTAATTCAAAGGCGGGATAAAAACAAGTCCTGTCCTGTGACGTCCAGGGTAACTTTGGCCATACTTTTTATTGAATGAAAGCCCAGAACCTCCTTATTTGATGGGTTATATTCCTGTATACATGGTATAGTTGGTATTGTTTTTGAACAGAAAATGAAATCAACGTCTTCTTCTTAATACTTTACTGTCACATGGACCTATGTACACACACATATATATATACATCATTATGTACAACATTGTAACATGAGATCTCTACACATGAGGTAATATCTCTACAAAACAATAGAGTGCGCAGATATACAAAAAGAACAACAACAATAGAGTCGGCGGGAGTGCGCAGAAAAAAAAATCTAGGGTATATTGCAATGACACGCGATGCCAGCCATTGAACAGCCTGCTACCATTATTGAGCTTGGAAGGTCACAAGGTCAAATTGTTTTGTCCTTTTGTCACAAGGTCAAATTTTTGACATAAAATGTCAAAATAAATCGAACATTTTTCTTTTTTTTCAGCCATTATCAAACTTTTCCATAAACTGCTTCAGTTTTTTCAAGGCTTGATAATATAAATGTTATTTTCAACTCGAGTCAATGGTGTGGTGCATTTAAATTTTATGCGCACTCAAGATGACTGTATTGCTTCAATACTAGATATCATATCTAATAAATTAACATGTTATTTATTTTTTGTAAAATGACATGTTTTTAATCTTATATATTTTCTTTATATATTTTCTTGAATAAACAACATTTTTTATTCATAATAGTGGAGCATGTAACATGTAGCCTTGACAGTGTTAGCTCTTTCAAGCCTGACTTTACCATTGTCATCTTCATCCACTACAAGCCCTTGTAGTGGATGAAAATAACATGAAGTGGGTGAAGAATTAAAGAAAATTGCCATGTATTGGTAAACACAACCTCAAGTAGGTAAAAAATTTAATTTTAAAATTTGGTGTGTAAGGGTTAATCTGCAAATTGTCATAAAATAATAAAGTTACATTGTACCTTTTAGAGAAAGTTGTAGTACTTACGTTGAAAATAAATACATTGTCATTAGATACATAATAAAAAAGGACAGAAGTTTAACTAAATAAATTGCTCAACAGAGTGAATTCGTCAGCCCAGCAAAGGCCTGTCATTGAGATATCAATGTATGTCTGTGTTGTCTAGGTAGTTGGTACCATGGATTTGCAGCATTTATGAATTTGACTATCTTTGTGCATCCTGATTGTCAGTTCTGAAGAACTATGCGCTATAAAAGTGAGTTTAATTCGTGGAATAAAAACCAATACTGTATTGCAACATGTTTTAGGCAATCAACTCTGTCGCAGAGTGTTTCTTTGCTTTGGACCATATAAAGGTAATTTTATACAAAAGAAATGCTTACGAGGTTGCTTGCACTCAGCAGGTTTACCATTTATTTATACTAATTAGTTTTCTTTTTTCGGCCCACAAATTGTAGGAGGCTGCTTGCACACAAAGATGATTGCACACATCAGGTATCACTATCTTTACTAATCATGCTAATAGTTGATAAACTGTTGGTTTGTATTTTTTATTCATTTGAAGCTGGAAATGCTAACACAATTTCTAGCTTCAAATGATGAAAAGTAGACACCTCCCAAATTAACTTATTTGTTCCCACCACATACTATTTTATCAATTTCAGTGGTTTGGAAATATGTATACGGCAGGACGAGCCATTCCTTGTCCTTTTTGCTACAAGGGCTAGCAAGTTTTAACCATCCTTGTGCAATGGCTAGCTTGGTTGTCAGTAAATGGTGGTTGTGCATAACGGGAATCAGTGTTTCTTACACTAATTTGTTGTGGAGGTCACTAGAAACATGATCATGCGGACAGTTATTATATTGCATTAGTTTAGAGATTATCCTTCATGGATTGGAACTTTGATGCGCCTAATTTTGTGACTGTTATCTAGCGCTACGTCTGAACCTCGGTGATTTGTGCGTCGTCTCCTTCACCTTGCTGAATGAATACCTGCTGACCTCCCACACTGCTTAAGGGCACTTGGAATAGAGGCTGAAAACAAAATAGAACAAGACTACATAAGTCCAGGAGCTCCCGCGACGAATTAGAATTTGATTTAAGCAATTTTGTGTAGGGTTTGTAATGTAGTCCTAGGCTAGGTCTAGAATCAAGACGCAAGACAACTAGGTCTAAGAAGCTCAGTCTAAGAGTAAGATAAGAACTAGACAGTCTGTCAGAGATTGCAAACCTCCATTTAAATTAATGATCCTAATCAGTATCCCAGTAATGGTCTACCTATCTGGCACGGTTTACCTGATATCAGGCCAATCAAGGTAACTAATAGCTGATTTACGGTCATTTTGAATTCGATATAAACTAGTTAAAAACTTAGGGTGCATCCTCCCCCGAAACCTCAAATTTTGTTTTATAGTAATGGACTAACATCTAGCACGGTTTACCAAATATCGGCCATGTGAAAGTGAATAATGGCCTAAAGGCGGCCATTTTGAATTTGATCAAGTCGAAATTTTCCAAGATGCATCCTCAGCTGAAATCTCACATTTCATTCTATAGTAATGGTCTAGCCATCTAGCACGGTTTACCAAATATCGCCCCTGTGAAAGTGAATAATGGCCGATAGGAGGCCATTTTGAATTTGATCAAGTCAAAATTTTTCAAGATGCATCCTCTCCTGAAATCTCACAACTTGTTTTATAGTAATGGTCTAGCCATCTAGTACGGTTACCAAATAACAGCTATGTGAAAGTGAATAATGGCCGATAGGCGGCCATTTTTAATTTGATTCAGTCAATTTTTTTCAAGATGCATCCTCTCTTGTAATCTCACATTTTGTTTTATAGTAATGGTCCAGCTATCTAACACGGTTTACCAAATATCAGCAATGTGAAAGTAAATAGTGGCCGATAGGCGGCCATTTTGAATTCGATTGAGTCGAAAGTTTTTAAAAGGCATACTCTCCCGAAACGTCACATTTTGTTTTATAGTAATGGTCTAGCTATCTAGCACGGTTTACCTGATATCAGGCCTATCGAGGTAAATAATGCTGATTGTCGGCCATTTTGAATTCGTAAGTTAAAAATTTTCAGGGTGCATCCTCCCCAGAAAACTCACACTTTGTTTTATAGTAATCAGGTAATGGTCTAGCCATCTAGCACGGTTTACCAAATATCAGCCATGTGAAAATGAATAATGGCCGAAAAGGCGGCCATTTTAAATTTGATCAAGTCAAATTTTTTCAAGATGCATCCTCATCTGAAATCTCACATTTTGTTTTACAGTAATGGTCTAGCCATCTAGCTCGGTTGACCAAGTAACGGCCATGTGAAAGTGAATAATGGCCGATAAGCGGCCATTTTGAATTTTATCGAGTCAAATTTTTTCAAGATGCATCCTCTCCTGAAATCTCACAATTTGTTTTATAGTAATGGTCTAGCCATCTAGTACGGTTACCAAATAACAGCTATGTGAAAGTGAATAATGGCCGATAGGCGGCCATTTTTAATTTGATTCAGTCAATTTTTTTCAAGATGCATCCTCTCTTGTAATCTCACATTTTGTTTTATAGTAATGGTCCAGCTATCTAACACGGTTTACCAAATATCAGCAATGTGAAAGTAAATAGTGGCCGATAGGCGGCCATTTTGAATTCGATTGAGTCGAAAGTTTTTAAAAGGCATACTCTCCCGAAACGTCACATTTTGTTTTATAGTAATGGTCTAGCTATCTAGCACGGTTTACCTGATATCAGGCCTATCGAGGTAAATAATGCTGATCGTCGGCCATTTTGAATTCGTAAGTTAAAAATTTTCAGGGTGCATCCTCCCCAGAAAACTCACACTTTGTTTTATAGTAATCAGGTAATGGTCTAGCCATCTAGCACGGTTTACCAAATATCAGCCATGTGAAAATGAATAATGGCCGAAAAGGCGGCCATTTTAAATTTGATCAAGTCAAATTTTTTCAAGATGCATCCTCATCTGAAATCTCACATTTTGTTTTACAGTAATGGTCTAGCCATCTAGCTCGGTTGACCAAATAACGGCCATGTGAAAGTGAATAATGGCCGATAAGCGGCCATTTTGAATTTTATCGAGTCAAATTTTTTCAAGATGCATCCTCTCCTGAAATCATACATTTTGTTTTATAGTAATGGTCTAGCCATCTAGCACGGTTTACCAAATAACGGCCATGTGAATGTGAATAATGGCCGATTGGCGGCCATTTTGAACTTGGACGAGTTGAATTTTTTCAAAATGCATCCTCTCCTGAAGCCTTACAATTTGTTTTATAGTAATGGTGTAGATATCTTGAGCGGTTTTCATGATATTCCACAATATCAGGCCTGTCGAGGTGAATAATGGCTGATAGGCGGCCATTTTGAATTTTATCAACTTCAAATTTTTCAAGATGCATCCTCTCCTGAAACCTTACAATTTATTTGATATTAATGGTGTAGCTATCTTGAGCGGTTTTCATGATATTCCGCAATATCAGGCCTGTCGAGGTGAATAATGGCCGATAGGCGGCCATTTTTAATTTTATCGACTTGAAATTTTTCAAGATGCATCCTCTCCTGAAACCTCACAATTTGTTTTATAGTAATGGTGTAGCTATCTTGAGCGGTTTTCATGATATTCCGCAAAATCTTTCAGTCGGATTTACCGATGTTATAAATTAGGTCAAAGTGCTAGGTCAACTTCAAGGTCAAAATCCAAAAACCTGAAAAGGCACAACTAGGGACCTTGGAGAACTTGTATGTGCAATATGACTGTCATCGGCCCAGTACTTTTCGAGATCTGCTCCGGAAACGAAGTGCGCGTCAAAACGTCTAAATAGGTCATAGTTCTGAACCAGAAGTAGGTCAAAGTTCAAATACCCCAAAAGGCACAACTAGACCCCCTAGGGGTGTTGTGTGTAAAATTTGAAGACAATCGGACAAGTACTTTCAGAGATATGCTCCGGAAACGAATTGTTTACGGACGGCCCAACGGCCCAACGGCCCAACGCCGTCACATCATCATTTTCTCCTCTGCAACCTTGCGTATTGAATTCAGATTAAAAATATTTTAACCCGTCCATTAGCCACCTGGAAGTAACCCACATACCAAAAATTGTTATCCTAGCTTATTTTCTCACAAAGTTATAGGCAAAAGAAGAGGCCAAAAAAAAACGGAGGTAGAATCCATAGCTCCCTTCGCTCACCTACGGTGACGGCGGGAGCTAAAAACAGCATGAAATGCATTCAACAGAGAGCTTAAAGTCAACATCACGAGAGAAAAGTGCTCGACACTGTGCCACAGATTCAAATTTATTTTACAAGTTTCGTATCATTCAAAATAAACAGTGTTTTTTTGAGAAAAACTTAAGATAGTCAAAAAAATTGACTGAAAATTAAAGCTATAATAGGCCTCTTGAACCAGTAACACAATGTTCACAGGTTATGCAACAGCTAAAAAGGCATGCAAGATTTTCGTTTTGTCTACAATTTTTTTATTATCTGTGTGGAACCTTGACCCCCCACCTACTTCGTACATTTCTGTGCCTCCCAATATTTCTCTTAAAACTTCGGCCAAAGTAAAAGTGCACCCATTATTTCACTTAAAACTTTAGCCACAGTAAAAATATTTCAGCGACTAAACCTGCCAAATTAAAACTGCCATGTATTACAATCCCTGTATAGCAATTTTTCTAGCCACAATTTATTTTTGTTAGCCGATGTAGTCATGGAAATCCGCTAGCTGAAGCCAATCAGGCTTAGACCTCATTAAAGTACGGCTAAAATTTATATGAAATTAAATCTATGAAAGTTGAAATTAATAAATGCACTGGAGTAGATGGAAGTCTAAATTAATAAATGCACTGGAGTAAGTGGAAGTCTAAATTATTATGCGCACTGGAGTAAATGGAAGTCTAAATTAATATGCGCACTGGAGTGAATGAAAGTCTAAATTAATATGTGTAGTGGAGGAAATGGAAGTCTAAATTAATATGTGCAGTGAAGTAGATGGAGGTCTAAACTAATAAACACACTGGAGTAGATGGAAGTCTAAATTTAAAAAATCACTGGAGTAAATGGAAGTCTAAATTAATATATATGCAGTGGAGTGGATGAAAGTCTAAATTAATAAATGCACTGGAGTAAAAGGAAGTCTAAATTAATAAATGTTATTTGATCTGTACATCTGTCTGTGTTTAGGGTGAACGTACCTGTGTTATTTGAGCTGTCTGTACATCCCCGCCCTGTGTCAGCTGTAGCTGTTGTTGTTGAGGCTGCTCACCCTGAACCCCTTGCGTCTGGATTATAATGGACTGACCCGGCTGCTTGCCCTGCATCTGCAGGGTCAGCGCCTGAATCTGAGCGGGCGTAAGCTGGATCTGAACAAAATAGAAATGAGCAATCAAAGTAGATGAGTAGATGAAAAATAGGGACTAATTTACAGTTTTTTGCGTAAACAATTAGAAGGTTTGAAAGAAATCTTTGACATGAATTTTTGCAACGTCAATATAATAATGGTAGTCTATAAAACTTATCTTAGCTATAAGTGAAATAAAAGTGTGACCAGTATAAATTTCGGAACAATACTCTCAGTAATATTGAGTGTATTGTATTAAAATCAGATAAAAAAGCAAGGTACAGTAGACCCTGCTATGAGCAGCCACCCTTGCAACTCAAGTGGCCTCCCATAAGAGGTTGGCTGCTCATTAGAGTGGCTGCTCATAGCAGGTTCTACCGTAGTAGAGGTCATATACAACTTCTAACCATCCATTTTAAAGTACAGCTATGGTGAGCATGTATGTTAATTAAAATATGAGAGGGAATTATAATTATTGAAGTCTTTGTGCCAAAAATTGGCATTTGGGAACCATTCTGAACCGGTCAAGACAACATTACAAACACACAGTCATGTCAAATCTCAACAGCACTCAGGAATAAAACTCACGAGAGATACTCCTGAAAAATGCAAAACAAGTTCTGGTCCTAATAGTGACGGACAGACAGACGAACATACTGACACACCACGAGACGAAAAAAGGCTTTCAGAAAAAAATTGGATGATACCTTGCAAACAGGGAAATATGTGTTAGAAACATTTTATTTGAAGCTACAATTAGGCCACAGTATTTTCATTTTCTGGTATACAGATTTTTTTGTCCAGATTGGACTGTTGGAGGACGAAATAAAAATAGTTATTATTTTTTTCATAAAAAAAAATGGGTTCCGAGGACAAAAAAATATCAAATTAGGTTGCGGCCCCATTTTCTTCAACAATGACAGTAGACCAATTAGAAGTCCACACTCATAAGAGATCAGGCTCAGCCAATCAGACGACGTTATGCATACTGCATGAAGGGAAAGAAAGGCCATAAATAGTCAGTTTTAGAGTGCATGTCTTTCTCAACCTTACCATACAGGGGTAGAGTTAAGACCAAATTTTCTACTAGCCTGGGTGCTAGTTGTAGGCATACCTAAAAGTTACTGGCCCTCCACTGAAATCACTGGCCCTGATTTTTATGATCAAAATGCGAATATAGCTCTGTAAACTTTTAGCAATAGCCCAAAATTCATAAGAGTACTTAACACAACAGGGAAAACAAAATTAAATGTGTCTTTTGGTCGAGTTTTGGTGATTAGTATTAACATTGATTTCATCAAAATTCACCAAATATTTGTCTATCATAGAAATCAGAGGTTTAATGTGCACTGGCAGATACAACCCACTGACACTGCGTTGGTTTGATGCTGGCCAACACAGGTGACAGCATCATCATGTAGGCTATGTATGGTGTATAAGCATGCCATAGGTCGAGATTAAAGGGGGATGTCATTTTGTTTCAGGCCGTTAAGAACCATCTGAAAGTGTCAGGAAAAGGCATAGGGCAGATTACATTTTAGTAGGCTACTTGGGGCAAAAATGATAAAGAAATGCGGCACCATTCAAGTAGCAACATTAGCCTGTCTTTATCAGTTATTCAAATTGGACCCCAAAGCTTTTATTTTATTAAATCTTCCTTCCTCCAGGCTTGAGTTTTAGTTAAATGAATAAAAAGACACCTGCCAACACATCTACAGTGTAGGCTACTAGTAGGCATACAGCTGAGTTGTGAACTTCAAAATTGCTGTTAACAACAGTTGTAACAGTCCACCATGTCACTACTTTGCGATCCCTAATTGCTGTTCCTAATCGCAGCTTGCATCAACATAAGGTACCATCAATATAACTGCATATTGCAGATGACAAATGAAAAACTTACGGCCACTTTAGTTAGGCTTGGTCCATTTTTTAGCTGGGATAGAATAAAAAAAATACAGCATGGCACAAACTTCCAAACCACAATCATGACAATACGCCAGAAGCAGATTTGAAATGTGAAAATATCAGCTGGCCTGACGGACCAGTCATAAGTGAAACTGACTGGCCCTCCTATATTTTCACGGGCCACGGGCCAGCGCCTAAATTGAACCATGCCTTACTAAATTTATTTTGAAATTGGGTTATTAATTTTTATTTATTTAAATATAAGATGGGTTAGGTCGGCGGGAATAAAAAAGAGGTCATTTTGGGTCGGTGGGTCCGTAAACCAGGAAATTAAAAAACTGTGGCCTTATGAAAATATCAAGCTGGCTTGTTTGTATGAAAAAACACAAATAAAGAATTATTTTTAGAATTTCAGCCCAGCACTTAGGCATGTTAGACAATATGTATTCTATCTTTCTCCACATAAGAAAAGGATTGGACAAGGAATTCCTTCTAAAACCCCTAGTTGTGGGGAATTAAGTCTGTTGTCGGGGATTTAAAATGATGCTTTAATGCATTGTGAGGGCTTAACCCACCAATCACAACTATAATCATTTTTACTACATTGTTTCACTTTATTGTGGAGGAAAGAAGCGCTTAAACATCAAGATTTGCAAATGTTTGTTCCCAAATTAAACAAATATGAGTAATTTTCACCCACTTTAAGTTGTGGATTGTGGTAGAGAGACGCTTGGGTGAAAATTAATTATTTCAATGCAGGGCTTCAAGGATCAACATAATTTTCTTCAGTTATCATTTCCATTTGTCACAATGAATGAAAAATACTGTATTTCAAATAGTTTTAACCTAAATTTTGGTCTAAATGTCCTGGCAAGTGTGATAATCTGCTAATAGTTGACTGACCGGCACGTTTTGCACTTCTCCGGTGGGCGTGATAATCTGCTGGAACACCTGTGTTGTCACATTAGAGCTGTCCTGTGAAGTCGCCGTTATCGCCGGCGTGGACGAGGCAGAGGCTTGTGTTGGGGTCTGAAGCTGTATAACTTGGGCTTGTAAAGCTCCGTCACCTGCTCCCTAAATCAACATGAACGTAGTAAACCCTATAAACCTTTCAAGCCTGAATTTACAATTATACTCTTCATTCACTACAATCCGAGAATTGTCACAATTCCCGACTTGTAGTGGATGAAAATAACTTGAAATAAGTGAAAAAAAAATATCTTTATTATTAAAACAGCTCCATACAATTTTTTGTCATAATATATTTTGAACATTTAGTATTACTGGACAATATTTATTAATTATTTATTAATAAATCTGACAGACCATCATTTAATTGCCAGACATACTTAATTTGACAAATGTGTGAATCCTAAGAAATTTGAAAATTTAACCCTATGTCCATAACCACCAGTTGTTCCAAGTAATATTGGTGTAATCCTCCTGACAAAGATAGTAAGTTAGCACTTCTGTCACATTAATGCATATTCTCATATTTTTTGAAGAAGAAAAAGACATAGTCCACCAAAATGATATTGTTATGAGTCTTATAATTGACCTCGGTATTTTTTTAAAATGTGAAATTACAAATCAGCCTCTGATACCTGGGTTTGCGGCTGAGCGACTTGTATGGCATTGGTTTGTACGGTGTTCCCTCCAACTTGAATCTGCAGTGCCTGCTGCCCATTTCCCGATAATAACTGACCTCCTGAAAATAAATATGATAACAAATTAAACCATAGCATCCCAAGCAGGGATTGGCGATTTTTTAACAGTCAACTGAATATCTTTTTCATCTATCGCTGAAATTACTATAAATCATTGAATTTTTTTCTTATTAGCTTCAAATGAAAAAAAATATATAGGGTTTAAAGCATGTTTTCGATCTTGTAGAATATATCACTAAATTTGATCAAATAGTTTTTGGTAGTTGCTTAGTTAATCCAAATAATTCAATATTGGACATGTCTATTTTTCATAAATATTATTATTTTTCGTAATTTGAAGCTGGAAATTGCGCTAGCAATTCCAGCTTCAAATGGATGAAAAACAGAAGCAATCAATTCAACAGCAGTCAGACAAGGGTTAAGCTTTTTACACTCTGACTGACAATTCAGTATGTTTATGTTCTAAATAATAACACAGATTACGTGGACCAGAGAAGCTCTGCCAAAGTTTTGCAATAAAAACTTTGTTCATGCGCTGATTTGGACATGTGCGAGCAGAAATGTTTTTTTCTACTACACAAAAGGCCATGCATTATCTTTTATTTTTTAAAATGGCCTAACCGCCAAAAGCTCACTTTTATGTGCTGCATGGTATGCCATACAACTTACAAAAGTAGATTTTGTTGTATGGTAGGCAGTAGATGTGTGATGGTTGTGTTAGTGTAAGGTTACCTGGTAGTTGTATTTGTTGTATGGCAGGTTGTGTTTGCGCCTGTGTGGTGGTTGTCGTGACAGGTGTGCTCTGTTGTTGCTGCTGTTGCTGCTGCATTGACTGCTGATGCTGCTGAGCGAGCTGGAAATAATACTGCACCTGATCTGGCATCATAGACGTCCTCTGAACATTCTCATCCTGGATAAAAAAAATATACATAATATTCTCATCCAGATCAGAGATATAAAAATAAAATAAATCCCCCCGCCCCCCCCCCCTTCGAGCTTAAACCAAGGGGAAATTTTCAAAAAATATTGGCAGGTGGATGGGACATTCTATTAAACAAATCCGCAGCCTGTATTTAACATTGCATTCCATCCTGAATCTCAGATATAAAATATAAATACAGATCTGGAGGGAAAAACATTGTCTGAGTGTACCTAGCATGCTAAGCATGTATATATACAGCCTCAAAATACGTTCACATCAAATAAAAAGCCACTAAAATTGGTGAAACAGTATGTGGAAAGTGCATAAGTTGTCAAATAAATTAATTAGAGATGTCTATTTTTCAGATATTCACATATTTGTATTCTTGTCATTTAAAGCTGGAAATTGTGTTAGCAATTCCAGCTTTAAATGAATAAAAATAGTGACAAACAATTCAGCAAATCCTTGTTAGGTATCCTTGTTAACACACAATAAAGCAAAAATAGCTGGATACTGTAGAGCAAGAAACATCTAGTTAATTACGCCTTAGGGCAGATAAGCTGAAGAAACCTCCAGTGATCCACGCGCTCTAGGGCAGATTGGCATATTTGATTACTGGTAAAAGGCTTTTGTCACCACTGTTCGCATCAGTGTAATGCTTTTATTCAAAAATATTTTTTTAAATTCATTTTGGCATGTAGCAAAACGACTCTTAAAAGTAATCAACTTCCACCCATATACCACTCTTGTACAGAATAGGTCTATTTTACAAAACGGATATTTTCAGTCTCGAATAGTCAAAAGGCCACACCAATTTCTTTGGACACTGATCTCTCACAAACATTTTTCAATTTAACAAGTGAATGATAAGTAAAAACATTTGAATAGTTTAGACATAAGTACAAAAGACAATACATTATTCCAAATTTAACAGATTTTGTGTTCGCTGGTAACTTACAGATTTTCTAGTTGGTTTCAGTTCATCTCGAGGAACAATATCAATCAAGAAATCCATCTGGTCATACTTTGTCACTGCCATTGCTATATCATTTTTCTAAAACACAAAAAATTAAGCATGTAATAAAGCAAGAGATTTGTAAATTGTTTATAGAAAGAGGTAAATATTGGGTATTTATTAAAAGCAATTCAATTTTAATAACCTTGAGATGAAAATTTTGACAGCACCTTATATCTCTAGACTAGGTGACTGAAAATGAGAAACATAAGTACAAATAACCCTTGTAGCTCTAGGCCCGTAGATCTATGTCTTCAAGCAAATAAAATAACACTAAAATATCGTGGTAGATGCTCAGGGAATCAATTTAGGATATGTCTATTTTTCATAAATAATATTTTTCATTCATTTCAAGCTGGAATTTTCAATAGTAATTCCGGCTTAAAATGAATGAAAAATACTTACAAAGAGTGTATCACACCCAACACACAAACAAAGGGTAATTCTAGGTCTCACACCTTTCTGCGAAAAGATTGAGAGAAAATTGTAATACCCAAGTGAAATATGTCTGATTGAAACTCCAGTTGTCCAGATTTTTAGCGAGTAAAATAGAATGTGTTTGAATATCAGTGATTTTATCATTTACGCAATATTATTCACGTGAAATATTTTACTAATCAAAGCCGGAATTACTTAGTTTTGTGACTCATAACCGAACAGCCCTGAACACTGCATGTCAGATGACACATAATGTACATTCACCTGTAGGGTTCGCCGTTTATTATCCTCCGTGTAGATCCACGCTCGCAAAGTCAGCTCACTCACAAAGATCTCTGCAGCTTTGGCAAACAACACTGGTGCCTCTGCACTTATCATCTATAAAAAAACACGTTATCAAATCTCAAAGCATGATCATGTATGCGTAATTATTTTTTTCTCATTGCCATCAATGATACAGTATTTATCTAAGAATAAGATGATAATCAACAGAGTGCTTTGATTTAACAAAGTATGTATGCTGTGAGTAATTTTTACCGGGTTGAAGTTATAGATCAAAGTAGTGAGACACAACTTGAAGCAAGCATTTAAAAATTTTAATTCTGTAACTTCGCGTTTTAAGTACTAAGATTTAGGGAAACATTATCTATTAATATATACAGCTTGACAGTATGGCATAAGCTACATACATGTATCATGGATTTCAGAACCTTTCAAATTAAAATTAGGTAGACTTAGAGCTGATACAATGCAATGCAACATCAGAGCAAGATACACTGATCATGGACTCTTTCCTTAGTTATTAAATATATTGGCTTAGTTTTAACTACAAACAAATTACAAATCAAACCTTCACGTCATCATCAAGTTTCATGATTTTCTTTATTCTCGCCAAGGGCAGTTCTTGTGTTTTAAAGTCTGACTATAATGAAATAATAGGAAATAGTACATCAACAAACATAGACGAAGTCCATCTGTAATTAATAGAATAATTGTGCATAAAAGTGCATAAAAATAAATAAAGTTTCACTGTCATTAAATAAGGGAAGATAACACATCAAGAAAAAGATAAAAGGTGTAGGTTTATAATCTGATATCAAGTCTGAAGACTTTACAGGGTGGTGACTGGACATTTTCATTCATATGCCATTTCAACTCCACAGCGAACATACAGTCCAGCAGCCAATTCACTGCATTGAACTTATTGTACACAATGCCATCTCTGTCCTACCAGGAACTCTGTCCTACCAGGAACCAGCATCAATGAGGCGCGGGATTAAACAAGGGAGCAACCATAAGGGGCGGAGTTAAACAAGGTAGCATTCATAAGTCCTGGCGAAGTTGAACAAGGGAGCATTCATAAGGGGCGGGGTTAAAGTAATAAACAATAGACAATCCATAAGAGGTGGTCTGGGGTTGAACAAGGGAGGTGGGATTAAACATAACCTGATAACATATCTGGTTAAATAACTTTAATCTGTATCATATGTTTATACGTTTTTTATGAAAACAGTATAAGAGTGGAAGATCATGACAATTTATTCTCAAGTTGAAAAAAATTGTCATGTCCTAAATTTCACTTACAGGTGTTAAGCGTCTGATATCATTTAAGGTTCTCTCCCAGAATGAGTTGAGCATAGCTTGGGTGTCACCATTGCCTGTATATTCTGTACTGCCGGTGGCCATGATGTCTTCTGAAAAATATTGTGCATGAAACATTAAGCCCCCATATAACAGTGCTGATGATATTAGGCGAGTGATCGCACGCGCACGCCATTACACGCCTAAAACAACGTAGGAGTAGGAAAAACCGCACACCTCATACAATGTACAGATACAAAGGCAACACTTAGTGGATTGCAAATCACTCTCCTTCCTCACACTCCTTGCTCATTCAAGGAGTGTAATTTCCCACACACCACTATTTTGCAAACCATCAGCACTGATAAAATTTTATCAACTATGTAGTTAATCAAATATCTATATAATTTTTTATAATACAAGGCCCCAACACGGTGTTATGTGTTATTGCAGTGTTTATTTAGTCACTTAACTATGATAGCTACGGTATTTAGCTTTGTCAAAAAAAAACACAGATCTAAACATGTCAAGTGAAAAACATAATATAAGGCCTAGTCGACATGTAAAAAAAATTGCAATTTTCATAACTAGCCAATGCCTGGTACCAACACTCGCAACAGCCAAGTATGGAGTCTATCATCTATACCCGGCAGTCTATGACACACTTATTTGGAGCGCATGCTTTTTGTTGATTTCTCCATCAATTCCATCAAGTAATCTTGACCATTTGACACGTGATAAAATTCCAGAATTAGGGTAATGGGTTTATAGAGGGACGTCATATAATCAATTTACTACATGTTAAATGATCTAATTTTTGCAATTCTACAATTAATCTTTTGGTTGCAAAATATCACTTTCCGGAATTCGGCTTTGCTAAGAGTCGCCCTGATCTCAGGTATACGGACAACCAAAAAATCGGTAGGACAATCACATTTTGAGAATGTGCTTGTCCGCTGGACAACCAGACTTCAGCCCTTATTACTAACCCTGGTTTACAGGGAATGAAATAAGGATTATTGGCCTGGTTGTCCACCAGGTCAACTTTTCAGGTTGTCCGCAAGATTTTTTAGTTGTCCGAAATTTGGGACATAAAAACATGGAAAAAACAATATTTATTTTTAAAAATAAATTAATTTTAACACAATAGCTGGTGATTCCCTGCAAATCACCCGCTTATTTCAGGTATTAAAAGGTCAGTGCGCCGTGCACAGGAACAATTTCCTTAGTTCTGTAAATTTTTATCAATTTTTGACTGGTTGTCTGACAGAAACCCTTAGATTGATACTAATACTGAGATTGATACTGGGACATGATATAGGGACGTTGTAATTAGCAATGTAGCCTACTACAGAGTCAGAGGTTTTTAACCCACTGCACTGCAATATATTGCATTTCATTTGTAACCCCGTTCTCATTGTACCAACATTAGGTGAATGTCTTGTGTTTCGGGAATAAAATAAAATGACTGTTTAACCCTTCGCACACTGATAGTTGACTATAGTATTGTTTTCTCATGTTTTAATTGTCTTGTATAACCAGGTTTTAAAAATTAAATATGTTTCAAATCTGTGATAATCATATACATTTCAACCTAGATTTAGCAAATTCAACTAGTTTTTAGTCACCTGAAGTTGTGGATCGCGGTAGCGAGACACAATTTCAAGTGACTGAAAAATTAATTTTTTTGGCTCAGTGCTCTAAGGGTTAATGAGGGTGCACACGGGTTGAAAAACGAATCAAACGAACGGCGAATCGCCTGTTCTTGGGGTCCGTACGTCGAGGATTTCAGCTTCTAAATAGTGTAAAAAATTAACCTAAAAATTTTAATCTATTTTATCTACATTTATAGCATTTCCCCTTATAAAAAGCGAATAGCGAGGCCAAAAAATGGGTAAAAAGCGAACTGGGAACTAGTGATGGACTTTAGGAAAGGCTTTTGATAAGGTGCCACACAGGAGACTCTTATACAAGCTTGAGTGGTATGGGATCAGGCTGGGACTCTTGACTGGATCAAGTGCTTCCTGACAAATCGAACCCAAAGGGTAGTTCTTGATGGTACATTGTCTCTTCCGGGACCTGTTTTGTCGGGTCGGGAGTACCTCAGGGTTCGGTTCTGGGCCCTATCCTTTTCCTCATCTACATTAACGATTTACCTGATGGCGTCACCCACAGTACGATTCGCCTTTTCGCAGATGACTGTATTTTGTATGGACATGTTACTGACAAGAACGACATCAACCGGCTCCAAATGGATCTTGACAGAATTGCCAAGTGGGAGGAGACCTGGTTGATGGAATTCAACGATCCACCCATGTAGGCCTATATACTCCATAGCCAGGTGCTCTGTAGGCTATTACAGACACCACAAAATACCTAGGACTAACCATCACTTCTGATCTGAAATGGAATAGCCATATTCAGAAGGTTACATCCCCGGGGTTACATCTAAGGCTAATTCTGTGTTAGGGCTCTTAAGAAGGAACCTCAGGATAGCTTCAAAAGCTGTGAAGACACAAGTTCAAGAAGTGTTGGTCAGACTACACTTGAGTATGCCTGCACGGGTCCAACCCCCGTACACTTGTGAATGTCAGGAGGCTTGACTCTGAGCAAAGGAGGGCTACCCGCTATGTGTGTAACCGTTGGCATAACACCAGCAGTGTGTCAACAATGCTACATGAGCTGAGCTGGAAATCTCTTGCCAGACGGAGAGAATTAAGAGCTACAAAACCTTGGCCGCAGAACAAGGTATTGACTCCGAACTCACAGTGCACAAGATGATCTCAGTTAACTGCACAAATTTCACCTTTTCAAGGTTGCACATTAAGCCAAACAAGGCACTGGCCAACCGGGCTAGTGGTGTGAATTAGGTAGGCCTACTAGCCCTGATTGGCTGTTTGGTAGCCCTTAAATTTTTTCTACTAAAAGATCACTTCGATCATACACATTAGTGGGAATTTTAACTTATTTTTACTTAAGCTATTTTTAGTAAAAATCATTAAATTATTGTTTATTTTTAAAAATATATCCATGTCATGGTTGAAAATCATAGTAGCCAGCTGGGCTACAGGGTGAGAACAATTTAGTAGCCCTTACAGATTCTTATTAGCTGCGGGCTAGTGGGCCACGTGTTAACGTGCAACCCTGCATTTTACTTTCAATTTTGCGCAACTAACATTACCGGCAAATAATACTCTGTGTCAAGACGACAAGAGTGATTGCTGTACTAGAAGAAGAAGAAGGGAAAAACCCTTAATTTCCAGGACCAATGTGCACCCTCTTTAATTTAAACCCTTAAAGCGCTGAATATTTTTGTAAAAACATTGGAGACCAAAGGGTTCATTTCAATTTGAAATCATCATAAATGTCCTAGTTAGCTCTTTCTGCTTCATTTGAATACCTATATTATGGTTCTATGACCACTAGAAATATGTTTACTCTTACAGTGCCGGGATCGACTTTAGAAGTCAGAATCTGATGTCTACAGACGTCAGATTCTGTTGACTAGAGTCGATCCCCGCACTGTAAGGGTTAAACATCACCCAGTCCCAGCAAACAGTTTACACAAAAAATTTACCTAATGTTGCTACAATGTTGGCCCACACATTTCCCACACTGACCCAACATTGTACCAACATTAGGTGAATGTCTTGTGTTTGCTAGGCAAGATTTGTAAATAATAATAATTAAATTAATATGTTTGGTCTCAAATAAACAAATAGTAATTTTCAACCACTTGATTGCGGTAGTTAGACAACCTCAAGAGGCAAGTGATTGGAAAAACTAAATATATAACTTGGGCTCAGCAAGATAAGGGTTAAGACTCCAGTGCTGTGCCGGTGGGCATTGCTGGGTCTGACTCTGACTGAGCAAAAGGTGCAAGTTGCAAAGTCTGCAAGGCGAGATCTTACAATAAAACTTGCACAAGAACTTGTCTTGGGAGAAATGTCGCCTCTATTTCCATTTCCACGGGCATGGTGATATAACGCATATCAAACGTAATTTAACGTTGAATTGTATATTGTGAGAGTGGGAAATTATTTTGACGGGTACGAGTTGACGTGTGTTTAGGGAGTGAATCAATCAGGAGAGACGGGAGAGATTTCTGGCCAATAATTAGGGTAGGATCAAATCGCCAATCACTGTGAGCCAACCTCCTCCAATAAGAACAAACCTCACAATGGCGCCGCCTCCGTCCCCGCAATATGCGCCCGATAAAACACCAACAGCGACAAGACATGCACTAAAACCAGCCTTATACAACCAACATTGTTATGAAATGTAATAAATAAAGTGTTTTTTTAGATTTACCGTGTATTTTCGCGGAAAACAGAAGCTGTTTTTCCTGAATGAAAGAAAATGGCCGCAATCTGATTGGCTCGCTGACCTTTTCTCGCGAGGTCACGCCAAGCTATCACGAGACTGTCACTGCAACTTCCGCTTGTTTGTCAAAAAATGTGATCGGAAATTTGCAAAAACAACACGTTTTGTCAATTTTTTGGCTCAATATAAGCGTTGACAGCTGCACACACAAAATATAAAAATGCCATTTTGGGGCGCTAAAGAAAAAGAACCTCGAAAATCGAGCGGAAAGGGCGACGCCATGCTAAAACAGGTAAAACAATGTAAAATGGTTCGAGCCAACTTGCCAAATAAATCTCGACTCAACTTTTCATTTTCAATTCGTCTCGACTCTTGAGACTCGACTCTCGTATCATTTCAATCATCAAATGACAATTCGTCATCACAGCCGCTGTCGTGTTAGCCACCACCAACCCACAGGCATTAAAATAGGGGGTCTAATTCAATTTATTTCACTCGTTTGAAATCGAAACCGCAAATAATTTTGACAATCTAAATTCTACTATAGGTCTAGTCGCCGTCAAATTAAAAATGATCAACCAGGATCGCATGATTTTCGGCGATTTCTCCGTCAATTTTAAACCGTTTTCCTTGAAATTTGGCAAAGGCCATTTTCTATTAAAATCCTAACATGGGTAAAAAATTCGCAAAATTATATTTAATACTTCAAAAGTTAGACCATTTGCCATGTAATAAAATTCTAGAATTAGTTTAATGGGGTTATAGAGGGACGTCGTAATTTCAATTTACTACATGTCAAATGGTCTAACTTTTGAAATACGCTATATAATTTTACGAAATTTTCAGGGCTGTTAGGATTTGAATAGAAAATGGCTTTTGCAAAATTTGAAAAAAATCGGTTTAGAATTGACGGAGAAATCGCCGAAAATCATGCGATCCTGGTTAATTTGACGGCGAGTATAGTCTAATGCCAGTGGCTCTGAGAACGTACATGACGTAGTCAATTGGGTGCGTCCATACCCCGAAATATACCTATAAACCCCTAAATAGACCGAAATATACCACAAATACTTTACTAATTCACTAAATACCGGTTGTTTCATGAGCATTGGCTCGTTATAAACATTTGTGCCGATTTTCAAATCAATTTAATGAGTTTAACCCGACTTTGAGAAGTAAAATACACAGGTCTATCATGACTCAGCCTATAATATACTGACTATAACCTTCGGGCCTATATAGATAGCTCTTAGCGTGTCTATGAATTAACAGAAGGAAAAAAAAAATTTCTAATGGAAATATCAGAGGGCAAAGAGCGATTTATAGCCTAAATCGTGTATAAATATTTAAAAATAATTGTGAATTAAACCCTAGGCCAAATGCCACCAGTAGCGGTCGTTTTTTTGAAATATTTCGTGTGACGTCATAATTGCACCAATATATTTTAGTTTTTTACTCAACGCAGACAAAATCCCGTCTAAAAATGATGTTTTCGAACATTTTCACGCATTATTTTATTTGTGTGAGTTGATTTAAAATTTATGTCTGAAGAGTTCTACTGACACGTCCGCCATGATTGTTTTGGTTTTGAAGGGGATAATTTATGCATGGCCGAGTCTATTTTTCAGACAGGTACATAATAGGCTAGTCAAAACCTAGGCTCTCAAGCCCACTTTTCCCAGCATAGACGTTTTCTACTAGAATATATTCAATGTTGTCTATGGAATCATCCCTATTAGTGCTGATAAACATGATAAATAATCACTATTTTTCTGGTAAATTCCTATTAGCCTAGATTACGACAACAAACACAAAAATGTACCCATTAAGCATGCTTAGACTATATTTAGGCCTACAAATAATCATGGGGTTGCCGGCACCGCGCCCACTATTATAAGTGTTTACAAGTAGATCTACACAAACCCTACCATCATAGCTGTGACTGGGATGCTGGTTGTCTTTCAACAACGTGTTACGGTAGGCCTACTTAGTGGAGGCCGGGCGAGATCCTTCTATAACCCAGTACATGCAGAACATTTGTGTAGCATTTATGCAGTGTTGGACCAGCGTCGAAGATGTTGGGCCGACATTGTATAAATGTTGTACAGCTGTTTTTTGTTTGCTGGACAACATTTGTAGGCCTATAACATGATTTATGCAATGTTGGACCAGCGTCGAAGATGTCGGCCGACGTTGTATAAATGTTGTACAAATGTTTTGTGTTTTTGGGAAACCAACAAAATATCGTTGAAGCGTGGGTCCGGTCAGCTCACTCTAATGAGCTCCCGTACGAAATCTGCTCACGCTTCTTACTACAGTGAGAGTGACGAAGCCACCAGTGGCATCCATTCCTCTTTGAAAAACTCCTGGCCCACCATTTTCAGGGTGTCTGATGATGTATAATCACCACTCCAATGTTAAAATCAGCAAGATGTTTTTGTTGAAAATATATTATTTATGTAACCAATTAAGATTTATAAATTGTACTAATTTTGAAACTTTAATGTTTTGAAACTCATGACGTTTTGACGGCTTGTTGACAGTATCAGTATGTGATGTTTAGTATGAATATCAACTGATCAAAGTAATTATTAATACGACTAAATGTGGAAAGCAGGGGTGATTTTGTTTTAAAAAAATTATTGATTTTCAAACTTTTTATTCAATCTCTCACTTGGCAGGGGTAGAATTAAACGTTGGGGGCAAGCCAATCCACAAGACTGGCAAGTCAAGGAAACTGCCATTCCTGAGTAAAAACTGTCATTCCTAGGAATGGCCTTTGTCCTAGGATGGCCTAAAATTTGCCAGTTCATCGGAATGGCTTGTGAATTTTTTTGCCATTCCTGCATTTTTTGGAAGTACAGAACTGGAGGAATGGCCTTATTTTGAGCCCTGCTTGGACCCCATTTTATCTTAAGCCCTTGCGCTGCTACATAAATTTGTAGCATTTGTGGTTGCCCACTAAATACTTCCTTGCACGTTTTTTCTTCATGAAAGCATCTGATCAACAACTGATACTGAAAACCATTATAATTCAAAATTAGTCAGTAAGCAATTTTTAAAACGCAACTCAGAAAGACACCACAAAATGAAACTCAGAAAAAAAAAAAGGAATTCAAACAAAAACAATTTTTTTTAAAGAAATTACTAGGCAACCAGAGTCGCCCATAGCAGGCTGAGCTGGCCTTATTTGAGGCGACTATAGTCACCCATAGCAGCAGGGTTTGACACAAACTTTTTTGAGCAGTGGTCCACAGGACCACCAGCTCAGAGAATCTGGTGGTCCTACAATTTTTCTGGTGGTCCTGAGAATAAAGTCTCGGCAAACAAATTCATACACATATATCATTAAAAAGTGAGTGAGTTAAAAAAAAATCAATATGGCGATTTAGACTATAGCAAGCTTGATTTTAATATTACATTTATATCATTTTGATACCAATTGATCTAGATTTTGTAACCATTTCTTGCTTTAAAAACATTGAAATCTGGAAATATAGGCCTAAGTATAAAATGTAGTCCCTATGCTGGTAGTAGCAAGGCATATGATTGACTAAGTCTGTTAGCCTCCCCCCCCCCCCCCCCTCCAGCCTGATTCACCACATAGGATGTGCTGCTGGAGTAGGCTAAAGCGTTTTGGCAACGTTCAGGGAAGGTACTAGGACCTTATATTTGAATGTGAAATAAAAAAAGCCTGATGTTTTTAAAGCAGCCTTTTTTATTTTTCATATTGATAGATTATGCCCTATGTCCTGATGATTACAAAATATATAGGTTTATATAGGGGGGGGGGGGGTATATTTTTTCATTTAAAGATTGCTGGATCGAGGGGTATTATGTCTGGTGAGACAATAAACAAGCAAAGTTCAAGGTTGATGGTTGATGGTAGACGGGGCCTTTGTTTCCAGAGGGTGAGCTGGATGTTGTTATAGACTTCAGAAATTCAAACAAAATGGCCGCCGTTTATACTGTTCATACCAGCTTGATTCAAATTTTCAATTGTTTATCTTTTCCTAACTTCACCTTAAAAAACTATTAAAAGTGGCGGGCAGACACTTTTTCGGCGACACAAATTGATTGTACACCACTAGTCTGACTAGACAGTCAGATGAGGGCAGGCAAACAACAAACTAGTGCCTCGCGTGTTTTTTCAATAGGCAGCTGGTCAGCCGGGCTGCATGGGCTGTGACCAACGACCTATGGCTATGTGTAACACATTGTGGAGGTTGCCGTGTCATCCTCTTCCGAGGCCGTGTATGGATGTATTTGCTTTACCCGAAAAATCCAACATGGCGGTGACTAAGAGCGATCCCGACGCCAAGGTCCGAAAAATATCCATAACTTTTTATCAATAATGACTGTGCGACCTCTGACTCTGAGCTGAGCATGCAGGCATGGAACTGAAATGTTACTGATTCTAAAAAAAACTCTTTTTGACCTGATTACTCCCCGATATTTTCCGATATGACAGTCCAAAGAAATGTCCCACGATTTTGTATGCGGTCAATCTGTGGCTGAAACTGGGGCTAATTGTGGAGGGTGGCGTTTGCTAACTACGTCAGCTGGGTTGATGGTCGATCTCGGCCTCAATAATTCATAGTTCATGCCCAGCATGATTATAAACACTTGTTTTGTTCCGTGAAAAGGGGCGAGAGCGGTACCGTGTTTCTTGTATTATCGGCCGCGAGTGGCGACGATTGCTTCGATTTTTTGGCCATGTTACGATTTTGCTTAGGAGCTGAAAATTTCGGTGGTCCATCGGACCACTGGGTTTGAATGCTCTGGTGGTCCGACATGATTTCTGGGGGTCTCGGACCACCGTCAGTGTCGAACGCTGAGCAGTGTAAGTGTTAACATAAGAAAATATTTTTTCCTGGAAAGTTAGATGAGTCATGACATATTGGTTCAAAAACAAGCAATATATAATGGCCTTAATATCAAGGTTGTGATGTTGTCCGTTTGGCCACCCTACTCTCAAGTGCAGAATAAACGTGCCGATACGCTTATTTTTTAGCGAGGATATCCTACCAGTATGGGCTTATTACAAACGGTACGTTTATTGATTTTTCCACAGGCCAATTGATGTGACCCGACTGCAGTTGAACCAATGTTGTTTCAATGTTGGTCCAGCATCGTAGACAATGGGCCAACATTGAAACAACATTGGTTGTCTGTAGGAAATTTTAATCGGGTAGGTACTTTTATTGAATTTGGAATATCTTTCTGATAGGTATTTTTATTCCGGTAGGTATGTTTATTCCGCACTTAAGAGTAGGATAGGCCATGTCATGGTCAACCGTATACTCGACCCTTTGCCATGCTTACTCGTTCGGCCCGCTAACTGAGCCTAAAGTCAAAGCGGTCTTTGGGATCAAACATGTGATTATTATTATAAAATATATATAAATATCAAATTGGTGTGGCCTTGATTAAAAATGTTTCTGTAAGTTATTTAATTTTCACCATAAAAATATGTGAAAATACAGATTAAAAAGTCTTTTATTGGTTTGTTAAAATTTAAGGCCTTAAGATGTCTTGAAAACAAGGATTTTGTCATTCAACATGTTCACGGTCTTAAAAAGGTCTTTATTTTTGGTACAGCCAACTTTTCTGTTGAAATATGTGTGGATGTTAAAAGACTGACACCAATAAGCATGATAAGTATCTGCTAGTATTTTTCGGCAGATAATGTATGCACACTCCATACATGCATAGGCCCACCACAAGGGTCCCAGCTAACAACGGTATTGACACTGTACTGGTGGCACAGCATCAGCGATTATGGCACAACGCTAACACATTTGATTGGTTAACATTGTATTGCAAACAAATTTAAATCCCCAAATATGTCCTGAATTGGTTATTTTATTGGTCCGTGAATTAGTCTTAAAAAGGTCTTAAATTTACATAAAAGCTGCAGAAAGCCTGAAATATGCTGTAATTGTTTTCTAACTACAGATGGGGCTCGGTGGGATGACACTTGATGCTGTAATTGTTTTCTAACTACAGATGGGGCTCGGTGGGATGACACCTGATGATTGTTTTCTAACTACAGATGGGGCTCGGTGGGATGACACCTGATAATTGTTTTCTAACTACAGATGGGGCTCGTTGGGATGACACCTGATAATTGTTTTCTAACTACAGATGGGGCTCGGTGGGATGATACCTGATAATTGTTTTCTAACTACAGTTGGGGCTCGGTGGGATGACACCTGATAATTGTTTTCTAACTACAGATGGGGCTCGGTGGGATGACACTCGATGCTGTAATTGTATTCTAACTACAGATGGGGCTCGGTGTGATGACACTTGATGCTGTAATTGCATTCTAACTACAGATGGGGCTCGGTGGGATGACACCTGATAATTGTTTTCTAACTACAGATGGGGCTCGGTGGGATGACACCTGATAATTGTTTTCTAACTACAGATGGGGCTCAGTGGGATGACACTCGATGCTGTAATTGTATTCTAACTACAGATGGGGCTCGGTGTGATGACACTTGATGCTGTAATTGCATTCTAACTACAGATGGGGCTCGGTGGGATGACACCTGATAATTGTTTTCTAACTGCAGATGGGGCTCGGTGGGATGACACCTGATGCTGTAATTGTTTTCTAACTACAGATGGGGCTCGGTGGGATGACACCTGATAATTGTTTTCTAACTACAGATGGGGCTCGGTGGGATGACACCTGATGATGATGAAGATGAAGATTTAGAGGCCGAGCTGTTAGCGTTACAAGAAGGGGGGCCTCCTGCACGAGCAAGCAAACCCAAAAAAGGTGAGAATAATTTTTAATGAGGAAGTCTTTTGTCTGATTTAGTGAACATTTAACAATTGTAAAAATGTTTAAATTCTGGTGGCATCTTTCTGAATTCTGTATAGTTTAATTTTGATATATATGTGATTGCGTCACCATGAGAACTCAAGCTCTAGCTATTTATTTCTAATTTTATATTGGATAGTTGAATCCAGGATACTACTCATTAATAATAAAAAATAGACTGATCAGTCATGTTAGTCAACCAGTCTAGTACGTGATCAGTGACCTGCTGGCTCGTGTGCACTTACCATGCTTACCATGCTTACCCATAACAGCTAGCATGCAGCATGTGAGATCTCTGCATTGTAGCCAATATGTTTTCTCTAAAGCATGTAAAGCATGTATGTATGCTGCGCAGATGTACATATTGTCAGCCTCAGGGACAGGGTTTCATGGAGGATTTTTGTGTTTTGAGGGGGAATTAAGAGTGATTGGGGTTATAATGGCTGTAGACCTATAGCATAGATATTCAAATAAAGCAGAAAAAGCTAACTAAGACATTTATGATTATTCCAAATTGAAATAAACCCCTTTGGTCTCTTGGTTTATATAAAGATATTTCAGTGCCTTAAGGGTTAGCTGTGTCAACATGGTCAATCAAACATCTATCTATCTGTCTATCATAGAATGTTTAAAGACAGTATAAAGACGGTCCGGCGTGCTGAATGGGCTTAGACCTAATTTGTTGCAATTATCATCTACTTTTCATGACCAGATATGAATCCTGCTGCCTTGGACAAGATGATTGCTGACAGTATGAGGGACATTGGCAGTGAAGACGATGATGATGATGATTTAGAAGATGCAGATCTTCTGGTAAAGTTCATCATTTTTGTTTTTAAACTAGGCTACATTATATTTATAGCTGCTGTAATTGTTTTCTTGAATTTGTTATTTTGAAATCGGCACCCAGTAGATGTGTTTAAACATGTTGATATGAATGCATACATTGCTTGCTACATATGCTGACTGCACTTACACACTTAGGAAAGGTTTTCATATATCAGTTATAATATATGACTCATTATAGTAATTTTTAGAACTGTAGATTTCCATACGAAATCGATTCCACCCCTATCTTTTAAATGTGAGGATCAGTTACAACACAATCTCAGCAACCGATTGTCTTTTAGGCTTTTTTTATTCTTGTAGGTTAAGGTTGGAACATCAAATATATTGGTTTATTTCTTGTGTATAACAACAAAAACAACAACCAAATTTTAATAGTGTCTGTATTTACAAAAGAAGGTTACAATCTTTTCTCCCGGATTAATTTATGATGCTGGCTGATCTGCTGTCGGCTGTCAAGTAATATGTATATATAACACGTTCGTAACAGGATCTATTTCGAATAATTTCACTTGTTTTTATCTCACACCACCTAGAAAAGATAGTTGAAATTTCGGGTCTGACTGGATAGTATTTATAATGCTAAGAATGTTGTACATACATTGCTCTATTTTCTGTGCGTTTTAAATTCTTTTTTAGGAGTTTGTCATTTTTCTAGTTACACTATTGTGTAATTAGTCTAACTATACTATTAGTGTTCAATAATTATACTAATTACATTATTAGCATGATTAGTAAGTCTAGAGGATTTGGATATTTTAATGGGTTAATTTTTCTAATTGTCTTTTATTGCTGATATTATGCTAATGCATAGTTCCACGTTTATGATTCCAATATTGATATAATGTGACCCTTTTTACAGGCTCAGCTGGAGGCGTTGTCAGAGGACGATGAGGAAACCAGCTACGAGCCTCCAACGAAAACTGTGGCTCCTGAGAGAAGTCCAGTCAATCAGTCGGCTATGATTGGAGACAGGCTGAATAATTATAAGACCGCTCAGGCTAATGCCAGATCAGCGGGTGAAGATGGCAAAGCTCGGCGCATGGATAGAGGAATAAAGGTTAGTACCGTACACTGAAAAATGTGTCTTCGCACTTTACAAATGCAATGCTCAACTTCAACCTTTATGTCTAATATTCTGAAGGGCTCATTGTTTCTGGGTAAAACCTTGTCCTGTGTTTCTGAATATAAAACTTTGTCCTGCTTGGCTATATGTATACGTTTTTTCTTGCTGGGCAGTATACGTTTGTCCTATTAGGTCGTATATATGTTTCTCTCCCTGGGCCGTATATATGTACGTCTGCTGGGAGGGATATAATATACTTATTGAAGTCAGTTCACCCATTAAACCGCTAAATTAAAAAAATATTTTTTTTTACCCACTTGAAGTTGATACTGCGACACACAACTTCAAGTGGGTTAAAATTGCTAATATTTGATTAATTTGAGAACAGACATTTGCATATCTTCATGTTTAAATCTTCTTGTTTAAATCTGACATCTATAAATGTCAGATTCTGACGTATAAAGTAGATCCATGCACTGTAAGAGTAAAAATATTTATAATGACCGTAGAAAAAAATTATAGGTATTCAAATGAAGCGGAAAGAGCTAAGACTTTTATTTATTTATTTATTTATTTGAGACATTTATGATGATCTCAAATTGAAAAAACCCCTTTTGTCTCTTGGTTTTTCAGACGTTGGAGGATCAGCTTCGGAAAGCTAAGGCTGGTGGTCAGATAGACGAGAGTGACATCCCTCCTGCGGTGGCCACTGGGACATACCACAGTAAACCGACGCCACCACCTGCCCACGACAGCGGCTCGTCATCACCACCCCCAGTTTACACTCCCCCAGAAGCCACAAGACCTGCACCAGTTCCTGCTCATAGACCCTCTCCCAGACCTGCACCGGCACAAATACACGGTAATATTACTTGTTTTGTTGATGGGAAGACACTCATTAACCTTTTCACCACTGTTTTTTTTTCCCGGTCTGAGAACAGTGCATGCTTACATCCAGTGGCTTTGTCATTCACTCACTGGCTCTGGGCAGTGATGTCAGTCTGTACAACCAGTGGAATTCTCCTAGGACTCCAGTGGACAAAGGGTGTTATATTAGGGTCCCCAGTGGCGGTTAAGTTAAGTTGAGAGCTGCATCCTTGAAAAATAAAATAATTTATTACAACCAAGGGATTACATGTTCATAGAACTGTGTTTGCAATATAATTATGTTTGTTATTTTTTATTTTGTTTGTCATGGCAAAAAATAAATTTTGAATTGAATTAATGCTCCCTTTTTAATAAGATGGTTCAAATATGCAACATGGTAGCTCATTATGTTTCACAATGTATGCAACGTTTAACCGACAAATTATTTGATTGTAATTTTCAACCACTTGAAGTTTTGTCTCGCTGGCATGATTCACAACTTCGAGTGGCTGAAAATTATTCAGAAAATGGTGGTCAACGATTTTGAAATCTTGTTGATTGTTTCATCTTTAACATCAAAGACAGTATTTAATGTGCTAATAAAACAAATAAAAATAAAATCGGGACCGGCAGTTAAACATGTTAAAAGGTTAATCACTTAATCTACACCTGTGTAGGCCTATAAATGATGATTACTTGTAATTTATTTATCTTTTTCAGCTCACACAACACCTGAAGACAAACCCCCTCGTCCTGCACTTTCTCAACCTCCTGCCTCACTCAGTCCACAAGGTTAGATTTCACATTAACACGTACAACGCAATTATTTTTGTTTAAACCATGGAAACCAAAGGGTTTTTCCAATTTGAAAACATCATAAATGTCACCACAAGACCCTTTGTGCACTATGTGGGATATGGTGATAGAAGATCATAGAAAAAGAACTTATAGAGAATTTTCTTAACTCTTTCTTAGTTTATTAGAATATATTCAAAAGCTTGTGATAAGAATTATGTGTTTTTATTACCACCACAACATAAAGCTATACATGTAGGTTCTTTCTCTCAGTAGAATCAACCAGTGTAATAGGCATTTATGCATGTAACATTCAGAAAATTCACATTTTATTTTATTCAATTGTACAATTATGTTAAGTTATTATTAAAAAAAATTGCAATGTATCATACCTAATCATCTAAGAAACAATCAGCTACACACAGAAAGATATTTTAATAATAATTTTTCTACTAACTGTATTTTTGTTTTTTAGACGTAAAGCGGCACACAATGCTTTGTGAAAGGAGAGATCAATATAAACACGCTGCACTACGAGCGAAACAGAACGGTAAAATGGACTTGGCACGACAACACCTGAAAACAACTCATGTATGTCAAAACCATTTGAAGCATGAATTTTATCATGTTAGGTCACACTAATTTAATAATGTCATTTACAGATTGAACTCGATTAAATGATCAAATATAAGAGAAAAAAAGAGATGAAATTTAAAATTTCCCCTCCCCTCTGGTAAATTTTGTTTGACAAAAGAGAACAAAAAAATATTTTTGAAGTGACTAAGATATTATTTCCAAAGATTAAAATGTGGTAAAATACTTTTTTTTTTCTTTTAATTTCTATGATGTCCGGTCAAATGCATCATCACGATTATGTTTTTATTTTATTTTTCCTTATTGCCAAATTTAGTCTTATCTTTCTTGAAAGGTTGTAAGCATCATTATCATATAAGTGTGGCTTCGCTATGCTGTATTTTAGATCAAAATCTTTTTTTTTAATTTGATGGATTACTTTTTCCTTATTTCAAATTAATTTACCAGCTTATATGTATGATTAAGTCAATCTGTTTTTCATCTATATCTCAATTTTCAGCAATTCACTTCTGTAATAAAAGCTGTTGAGGAAGGAAAAGAGATTGATTTGTCCAAAATGCCACCACCGCCTCCCGACTCTGATACAGGTATAACCCCCTTTCAGTGCGTGGATCTGTTTTAGACATCAGAATACGAAGTCTTAAGTCGTTCCCCACACAACAATTTTATTTACTGAATAAAGAATGTTTATTTGGAATGAAATGTGTGTTTAAACATCAAAATTTGCAAATGTTAGGTCTCAAAATTAAGCAAATATGAGTAATTTTCACTCGCTTGAAACTGTGAGTTGCGGTAGCGAGACACAATTTCAAGTGGGTGAAAATTTAAGTAAGATAACTTAGCACTTCGAGGGTTAACATGGTTAACTCTTAAACCGCCGATACCGATTATTTTCGTTTTTTATCATTTTTTTAACAGCACATGCCTCTCTGCTTTCAAACATGTTAAAAACAAAATGTCATGCCAATCAACAAGATTTGAAAATAGAAGACCTCCATTTTGTCAAATCTGAATAATTTTCACTCACCTGAAGTTGTGGATCGCGTCAGCAATACACCAACATTTTTACCCACTTGAAGTTGTGGATCTTGGTAGCGAGACACAACTATAATTTTGTAAAAATGTTAATTCTATAACTTAGCAGATTAATGGATAATATAGAAAGATGTGGCAGACATAACTTGATTCAAACTTTGAACTAGCATTTATATATATATGCCATATTCAGTATGTCTGGTTTGATTTTATATTTGTAAATATTTGGCATTTACCATTATACCTGGTTTATTTCCAGATGCTGCTCATGCTGCACCAGTAACGTCTGTGAGGCAAGAGCAAGTTCAGGGTGCGGGAAATGTGGAAGCCTCAGAAGAACCTCTGCCGGAATTGGACGATGCTTGTGGGTGGTATCACATTTATGTTTCATGTTAAAATTGTTATTGTGTCTTTATTTAAACCTTTATTCTCCATTGTCCAAAATACTCCACGTGATGTATGGGTGATTAGGGGGTTAATTTGCCGTAGTCATCTTCATCCACTACAAGCCGAAATTGCTGTGGCAATTCTCGACTTGTAGTGGATGAAGATGATTTGATGTGGTTCAAAAATTAAAGAAAATCACCATGTATTGGTCAACCAGTTTCATGGAAATTTTTGTTCTAAAACCGTTGGTTGTAGGAAATTTAAGTTCTCTGGGATGTAAAATGATTCTTTAATGCATCTTGAGGGCTTCAAGGGTTATTCCACGTGGTATATATGTGCTAGAGGAATAATATGCCACATGGTGTATGGTGATTACCCTTTCCACAAAGGGGCCGTCTTAGACGTCAGATTCTGACATATAAAGCTGTTCCCCAGACTGAAAAAATTAATATATTTCTAATGGCCGCAGACCCATAACATAAGTATTCAAATGAATCGGAAAGAGCTAACTAAGAGTTAGACAGTTATGATGATTTGAAATTGAAAAAACCAATTGGCTTCCATGGTTTATACAAAAATATTTCAGCGTTGTAAGAGTTAAAGAGTTAAACGTGGTGCATGGTGATTATAGGGTGAAATATGAAGAGATAAAATATGCTATTCAATATTAGCATGAGATAAAATATGCAATTGTATTATTGACATGAGATAAAATATGCAATTTATTATTGACATGAGATAAAATATGCAAGTGCATTATTGACATGAGATAAAAAATGCAAGTGTATTATTGACATGAGATAAAATATGCTATTCATTATTGACATGAGATAAAATATCAATTGAAAATACAATTTTTTCAGCAAAACAAAAGTTGTTCAAAGCACCAGAATCTGCCGGTTCTGTGATGGAAGCGTTGCAACAGCGACTGGAGAAATACAAGAGTGCTTCAGATCAAGCAAAGGAAGAGGGTAACAGCAGCAAGGCGAGGCGTATGGGACGCATCACAAAGGTGGGTGTAATGCTAGAGTAAATACAGCAATGAGAGACGTATGGGAAGCATCACAAAGGTGGGTGTAACACTTACAGTAACAGCAGCAAAGTGAGATGTATTGGACGCATCACAAAGGTGGGTGTAACACTAGAGTAACAATAGCAAGATGGGACGCATCATGAAGATTAGTGTAACAGCAGCAAGGCGAGACGTATGGGACGCATCACAAAGGTGGGTGTAGCACTAGAGTAACAGCCCCAAGGCGAGACGTATTAATGACATTGAAGCTTGTGAATAACTGAAGCTAATAAAATGTTTAGTGATTTGCTTGCTATATACTCTTAGCATTATATTTTCAACGCATTTTCACTGTTTGTCCATGTCAATGCAGGCGACGATTTTAACCCCTACAGCGCGGAGATCGACTTCAGTCGTCAGAATCTGATGTCTGTAGACGTCAGATTCTAAAGTCAATCCCCGCACTGTAAGATTTAAAATATTTCTAATGGGCGTAGAACCATAACATAGGTATTTAAATGAATCTGAAAGAGTTGACCTAAGCATTTACGATGATTTCAAATTGAAAAAATAAACATTTGGTTGCGATGTGTTTTCCAAATTGTTTCAGCGCTTTAAGGGTTCACCCCCTCAGTGAAAGAATTAAACATTTATGAAGCAAAAAGAGCTGACTATGATTTTTATGATGATTTCAAATTGAAAAAACCTTTTGTTTTATACCAAAATATTTCAGTGTTTTAAAGAATAACCCTTGTCATGGGATATACCTTCTCATATGAAATAAAACATCATTGGAATTGGTAAACTGTTCTTGTGGATATTTATGAGATGTTTTTTCTTTGCAGCAATATGAAGATGCCATCAAGGCACATAAAGCCGGGAAACCTGTTGATTATGAAGACCTTCCAGCGCCACCTGGTGATTAAACAAATATATAACACATAGCTTTTCATAGAGCAAAATTATTTTCTATTAATTAGGCAACAATCAGCCATGATAAATTATTATGTTTATTATTTTGTGTGCTTGGAAGTTTCTTACCCTTCTAAACTCATATTTGTTTAATTTGAGATCAAACATTTTCAAATCTTGATATTTAAGGCTCCCCCTGCCTAAGCCCTCCCCCACCCCCCTGCCAGGGGGATGCTTTATGTTTTTGTACGGTTTCGTCCGCGGTCCCCGCCACCGCGCACCCCTCATGTGCACCCTCGTATCTACAAAACCTCTTTTCCGATTCATTCAGTGTTTTACATACTGGATACTAGGATGAATTCCTAAGCTGCATCAATTATCCGAAAGTTCATAAAAAAAATTCAGGTCATGGCAGCCATCTTCAATCTTTTTTTATAAAATTAGGACCTTGTGACCTTGATAACTTTAAAGCCTCTTATCTGATATACTCAATATTGAACCTACTGCATGCTAGTATTAATTCTTAGACTGCAATAAATTTTTAAAAACCTACTGCATGATAGTATTAATTCTTAGACTGCAATATAAATTTAAAAGTTCGAAAAAATATCCTGGACATGGCGGCCATTCATAATTTTATTTCTTCAAATTAGGACCTTATCACCCTGATAACTTCAAAACCGCTTGTCAGATATACTCAATATTCAACATACTGAATAGGTAGTATGAATTCCTAGACTACATCAATTGTTCAGAAAGTTAAGCAACATATCGTAACTAGCATTTGTTTCCGTTTTTATCCTGAGCCCATGAAGTAGGGGGGGGGGGTATTGTCATCACCATGTCTGGCCATGCGGCTGTGCGTTCGTGTTTCATTACCGGATGATATCTCAAAAGTGTTTGCTGGATTGTTTTCATAATGCACACACACATGTCTTAGGGGGTGTACATGTGCTTTGACCTAATTTTTAACCGTTTACGTTGAGCCCATTATTGACTTTAATTAATGATGGGGTATATCGTTAGCATCAGCACTTTCGCTGAAAATGATGTAAGTTAAGATAACATTTGTTTTTAGGGTTTCCTCCGATTCCCGTTCCATCTGGGCAGTCACAGCCTGCGGCACCACCCGCTGCCTCCACCACGTCGGCACCAACTCAACCCTCCCCAGGGATTCGCAGACAAGCACCGCAACCTCCAGCTGCCCAGAAGACAACACCACCAAGAGTGGAACGACAAAGTAAGTAACCCAGCAAATAAAAAGTGTTGTCACAGAACTAAATTACCAAGATCGGAGCGACACATGTAAGGGTAACCTCGTTGACAGAATGACGCCCTCCCATTGACTCATTATAATTGTATTAAATTTTATACTGTATCAAGGTGAAAAGATTTTTCTTTCACCATCAAATTGTCTCTCCTCAATGCTATGGTACTGAGCTTTTAAAATTGGGCTTTGGTGATTAAAGGTTAAGGCTGAGGCTAAGCGCCACCTGGTGAATAATACATGCTTATCTCTGAGCTTTTTTCCATGGCTGAGATTGTTCGCCGTCACCCGCACCATGCACTGTATGTAGCAATGTTGGAAGAGAATGTAGAATGGAAGATAATGAACTCCATCTTTAAGACTTAATATTTTGTCATCAATTAAATTTTCATAGTACTGAAAATTACTGAAAAGCAAGTCCGCACCTTCAACCGCCGGTGCCGCATATATTCGGGTTTTCATTTTTTATTAGCATATATATACCACCTTTTAAACAAGTTAAAGATAAAATGTGACATCGATCAGGAATATATGAAAACAGTTCAAGTGAGTGAAATTCAGATTAAATAATTTGGCGGTTGAAGAGTTAACCCTTACTGGCTGAAAGACCAAGTTAGTACATTTTCCCTTATAATACCGAAAGACCAAATCAGTACATTATCCCTCACGATGATCTAAGATTTTACGATGCTGTAAGACACAATGATAGAAATATTTAATAATTTTTAAAGGCTACAATGGCTTAGATAATGCTTCCCACTTTGTTTGAATACCTATTTTTTCAGGTCCGAGTAAATATTAAAAAAAATTCTTTTACATCAGATTGAATGAATTCAAAGTTTGTTCCTGCACCTAAATGGTTAAGTAAAATTTTTGTTCACATTTTATTTTATGCAACTATTATATTTTAATTATGTTATATTTGTTTGCCTTTTCTATTCCTACTGACAGCTTCCATTTTAAGTCGGGCAGAACAACAGACGATATTCCTACAAGAGCGACAACTTGCTTATAAAAAGGCAGCTCTGAAAGCCAAAAATAACGGAGAAGTTGAACTTGCCAAAAAATATTTACGAATGGCAAAGGTAACAGTTTTTCTAATTAGTAGATTTTAGATTGAAATCATTATTCAATGTACAACCTATCTTTTCTATCTCTCCCCTTGAACCGCTAAATTATATAATTCTTTTTTTTACCTGCTTGAAATTCTATCTCGCTATCGTGACCCACAACCTCAGGTGGGTAAAAATCACTCACATACATGTATGTACAATTTGGGTTGAAACATTTGTAAATTCACCACATTTAACCTTTACAGTGTGAGGATCGACTTTAATCGTCAGAATCTGACGTCAGATTTTGACGTCTAAAGTCGATCCCACACTGTAAGAGTAAAAATATTTCTAATGGTCTTAGACCCATAACATAGGTATTCAAATGAAGCGTAAAGAGCTAACTAAGACATTTATGATGATTTCAAATTGAAAAAACCCCATTTGATTGCGATGTTTTTTACAAATAAATTCAGTGCTTTAAGGGTTAATAAAAAAATAAAAAAAACTACTAGATACAACAAACACGAGGCTTTGAGCCAGTGTTTATTTAATGTTGGGCCAGCGTCATAGACAGTGGACCAACATTAAACCAATACTGGCTCAACGTCTCCTGTTTGCTGGGTATGCCTGTCCAGCAGGATATTTTAGTCGATAGCTAACTATAGCCGCCTTCACATTAACCCTTTGCCTGCTGATCATAACATTAGACGTTTTCAATTTGTTTTACTAGTCAATTAAATCTCTTTTATTGGCAACGAAGTTGTGGATCGCGTTAGCGGGGCACAACCTCAAGTGGATGAAAATTTTAATAAATTAACTTAGGATAAGTGTTACCTTACAGAGCATGTTTACATCAATTTCTCAGTCAATTCTCTGCCTGATTATTCAGTCTATATTCTTTCCATCTGCTGTGTTGTATGTTTTAACTTAGATCTAAGATGCAATAACTTTTCAATATTCAATGACTATGTGTGTCTCACACTGTATATTTACATTTCGCAAGATAACAATTGATTTAACAGCCTGATTATTACTACCAGACTCTGTCATAATTTAAGCATAAAAGGTAAAATAGATAACTAATCAGAGTCTATGTTTTTGCTCTATGGAGCTTTCGAGCTTATCCCAAGTTCATCCTCAGCACGACTAGGTAATCAAATCCTCATGGTCACATGGAGGATGAGCTTGGGATAAGCTTAAAAGCTCCACAGAGCAAAAACATAGACTCTGATTAGGTATCTATTTTAACTTTATAACAATTTTTTTTTTCTTTCAGGGCTTTGATCAGATGATAGAGGCTTCAATGGGTGGATTACCTGTCAATCTGGAGCAGGTCTGTACAAAACCTACTGTGCAACACATGATATATTTTGAATGCATTTTTTTCCAAAGAAGTTAAAAGCTTCATAAAAATCAGAAGAAATAGCTGGGCTCCTTTTTTCTACCAGGGGAGGTATACATTCTGCAGTACTATAACTACTGCACCCTTATTGTATCAAATTCATTCCCTTAACCCAGACAAAGCAGGGACTGTCTTTATACGTCAGATTCTGACGTCTGTAGACGTCAAATTCTGACGTATAAAGACAATACCCGCACTGAAAGAATTAAAATATTTATAATGATCATAGACATATAACTTAAGTATTCAAACGAAGCGGAAAGAGGTAATTAAGACATTTATGATGATTTCAAATTGAGGGTTAAAATAAGGAAGCTTTCTATTGATATATTACACTGTAATATTTTAAATCTTACAGCGCGGAGATCGACTTTAGTCGTCAGAATCTGACGTCTGTAGACGTCAGATTCTGACGACTAAAGTTGATCCCCGCACTATGAGAGTGAAAATATTTCTAATAGCCGTAGACCCATAACATAGATATTCAAATAAATCAGAAAGAGCTAACTAAGATATTTATTGAAAAACCGTTCGGTCTCCATCGTTTATACGTTTTGTAAAAAACATCGCAACAAAAGTGTTTTTTTCAATTTGGCCATTAGAAATATGTTGATTTTTACAGCGGGTGGATCTACTTTAGTCGTCAGAATCTGACGTCATATTCTGACGATTAAAATTGATCCCCGCGCCGTAAGTTACAATTTTTTTTACCTTATGGTAGTAATTGCATCGGAAAATTTCATCATATGAAAAATAAAGGTTTGAAGAAATCACTAGGTGCTTAGAGGTTTCAGGAAATATTAAATTCTCGTGCTTTGAGGCAAATTTACATACTACATAGAACAAATAGGTTGAAGTATTAAGTACATGTACATGTATGCTACTAATTTGAGACTGTATAATACAGTTTTGATTATGTAAAATGAAAACTAAATGTTTTAAACATTGGTTGAATTCACGATTATTTTTAAACCAAACTTAATTATAAGTTCTGATGCTTATAAATTTCTTCTCTGTAACTTTGGCGAACAATTTTCCTTGATATTGATACAAAGAGATGACATTATGATATATTTCACAGGTGCCACCTTTACCTGAAAGCGAGGGTGCGATACACACTGGGAACCTGGAGTTCATGCCAGCTGACCAGCCAACGGGTGATCGAGATGAGATGTACAAGAAGCTAGAGCGTGATCTCATACAACAAATCAGGGTGAGTTGAGGTACCTGGCTTTGAGTTAATGTTCGGCCAGCTTTGTAAACAGTGGCCCAATATAAAAATGACAATGGTTAAATGCCTCGTTTGTTTCAGACTAAGTTTATTAATAATAATGAAAAAAAATTCTGACAGTAATGCTTTTTTTTTTTCCAGACGTCTGACAATAATGGCAGTCACTTCACAAAACTCGGAGACGTCTCAACAGCAAACAAGTCAGTGAATAAGTACATTTTGCAACCATCATAGTAATACTTATTCACTTTTAAAGAAGAATTTTAGACAAAATGCATTTCATGATTTCAGAGTGTACATTATTATTAGCTAATGATTTCTGAGTCTACATATTTCCTGGTAATTAAGAAGCTGGTATATAAAGTTAAATAAGCTTGCATTTATTTATTTATCTGACAAGAGTTATGATGAATTAATAGTAGTTTACCATCATTAATTGTTTGCCTGATGTTTTGAAGTAACATGCTACTGGCCTAACGAAATGCTAATCATGTCTACCCGGGTATTCAACCCATATATCTTACTTTAATACAAGAAAATTTAAAATGTACTTGATTTATGTATGTATTTCTTCGAGTTGTGGGTTGTTGTAGCGAAACACAACTTAGAAAGGGTGACAATTTTTATTCTGTAAATTTTCACTTGAGGATAGTTAAATGTTTGCGTTTTTGTCGTGTAGGTTTGACAAGCTGTGTCAGGGAGCGAGAAAGGATTTAGATTCCCTGAAAAGCGCCTACAAACATGGAGATCCTGTCCCGAGATTCCACTACAATATGCAATCCTTCTCTATGATACAGTAAGGTCGCAATAACTAAATTAGCTCTACGTACAATACTGAGATAGATTGGTAAACCCTTTCTAATGGCCGTAGACCCCAGGCTTGGGGCGAGTACTGGACAAAAGTACTCGAGTACAAGTACAAGTACTTGAAAAAATGACGAGTACAAGTACAAGTACTGGATTTTGAAAAGTACTTGAGTACAAGTACAAGTACTTTAAGAAGTACTTGAGTACAAGTACTGAGTACTTTTGTTTTAAACTCTAATTAAATACATATAATTTATTCAATAAATAATTGTATTAAATATATGTTACTTCGTGTTGATATATATGACCCGATCTGACAAAATGTGTCGTAAGTCGCACTTTGGCAAACAATGCCAGAGCCCAAGCCAAAATGACCTTGATTTGACCTATTTTTAATTTTTACATATGATTAGTTTCGAATCCTAAAATTGTGTGGCATATAAATAGATGTACATGTCGATTTTTTTTATTATTTATACCTGTTATTTTAATATTCGTCTTAATTACACTCCATTAAGTGATATTCGTTTATATTTGCACGTTGCCATAGCAACAGGCGCTAATAAGTAGGAAATATTCATGCAGTGAAAACAAATCATGACGATGAAAATATCTGCCATATACTTTTAACATTTACAAAATGTTTAATTTGAAAAATGAGATGGAAATGAATATCTATTCTATTTATATTATTTTAATCCAATTGTGTTATTTTCAAAAAGTGCACAATTTGTCTTTTTGAACTTCAAAGGCCATTTTCTCAAAATGAAGAAAAGTCTTATTTTTTGGAGTTAAAAAAGCTACAGAGTTGTGTGATATAGCATTTTAAAGGTAATTTTGTGTAGGTTCGGGATATCTTAAAGGGACTGGCCCAGGCTAAAATCATAAAAAAATCGGTGATTTTATTTTGGCTTCTTAATATGACCATATGATGTAAACATGTCCATAGACTAGAACTGCACAAGTTTTTTAATTTTTGTGCCGCGCATTCACCAGTTAGACTAGATATAGAGACAAAATCTCTGATTTCTAATTATTGACAACCATGTCAAAAATAGGAAATACGGGAATTTCGTCTCTATATCTAGCCTAACTGGTGAATGCGCAGCATACAAATTAAAAAACTTTTGCAGTTCTAGTCTATGGACATGTTTACATCATATGGTCATATTAGGAAGCCAAAATAAAATCACCGATTTTTTTAATGATTTTAGCCTGGGCCAGTCCCTTTAATAACTCCAATATTTAAATATTCGACTTACGATTCATTTTGTCATACTTGATCACATATAGATATAATAATATGAGTGGTGAAAATAATATTTTATGGACAGGCCTTAGTATAGATATTGTATATCTGATGCCATGTCCCACCCAATAGTATAATACTGCATTATCCTATCAGTTTATGAAGTATTGTATGCTACATATAGGCTACTATTTGCATCTTCCCGGCAGCAAGGCTTGACACAGCGAGGCCGTCAGGCCACCGCGGGAGTAGCGAACCTTGGGTGGGGAGATGACTTGTCACTATTTAGTGAGTCATAATAAATAAATAAGTACATATGTCAAATGTCTGTGTCTAAACCTCTACCTTGCAAAACACGCTAGCTTGAAAACTTGCAGTAATCTTAATGATGGTAAAATTTTGGGCCAGTGCCGCCAACATTTGGCTGCCACTGCATGTAGTAAATGAAATGAATCGGGCTTCAGGCCACCTTTGTGCACATATAGGCTAAACTGGGCCAGGAGAACCTCCTGAGGATGGTGAGATGATCGAGATGACACTGTCCTCCAGACACAGGATTCGAAATTCGAACCCTGGCGGTCTGAGGTCGAGCACGCTACCTCTCGGTCACGGAGGCTCCCCACAATACTGACTTTCACACGTGGATGGGGAAGAAACATTTTTTGTTTCTTTTAAACCGCTGAGACCGGGAACCGAACCCCGAACTCTGGCGTGAAAGGCAGCGGTGCTAACCACTACCCTAGGGCCCCCGCCCTGCATGTAGTAGCCTAAACATTGTATCTTGGAAAAGATCAAAGCTATTAATAATAGGTTACACAGATCACAAATCTACCCTGAAAATCCAAAAGGCAGTATCTGCTTACTTGTAAAGTAAGCAGAACTGCCTTTAGGCTTTGCACGGCATAATTGTTTTGCGATAACAGGCACACTTTAGTTGCTGGTGACCGTGATATAAATCAAATGTATTACCCTAATACATATATATCCGTACAAAATTCAATTAATATATTAGCCTATTCTTAGTTTAAGAATATGTTTTTTTGCGATTTATAGAAGGAGAACCTCACTGCTGTAACTATTTTAATACTCGATCCGTCATCACATTTCGGAGACGGAAAGGGTTATATAAGCCCGCCGTAGTCCTACAATTGACTGTAGCCTCACACCTTTAACCCTTACGCGACACCAACCCCTGCTAACGTCTTCAAATATATTTTTCTCTCATTTGCAGTTATAATTATTGCTGACTCATTTTCTCGCTTCAAATGATAAACCACATAATCACGATATTAAAAAAATAGACAATGAAAAAACCCTTTTTTTATTTACCTGCTCACTGGTGACCTGACACAATGACATTGTACATTTTAGGGTTGTTTAGTTTTTTTTGGACGGCCGCTTTATAAATGATTTGTAATAATGATATATAAATAATAGTAGCGTCCCGCAAATAAAGGGTGATGTCTGCCGTCTAATTACTTTGGTCGTCTTTGCTTGAACAGTACTGTTCTATCAGGTGTTAATCCTTTGTACCAGTACTTCTTAGTACAATGCTGGCTAATCGTTGGTCCAATGTCTAGGACATTGGCCCGACATTGTAAGGTCAGCGGCACTGATTGATCGTCCCAACAGACACGAGACGTTGAACCAATGGTAATGCTGGTCCACCGTGTTCAATGCTGGCCCGACATTATACCACTATTAGTTCAATGCCTCGTGTTTGCTGGGGCTTAGCTGCGAAGAAAGGGGTGTTTCTGAGTGTGATTTCAAAATGGCGTGACATCATTGTTCAAATCACGCCTTCCCCTTAAATGATTACTTGTCCTACCGTATAGTATAGTCATTTGTGAATGTTATATATCAACAATTATTCTTGTTTTCTGGAGACACGTCTCTTGTCATTTTTTAAGAATATGTATTTAATTATATTGTAAACTACACGAGGATGCTAGTATATACGAGGGAGAACAAACAATTAGTAAAAATTAGTAAAAAGGTGCACGTTTGTTATAAGTAATGTTGATGTAAGTAATTGGACTAGCTTTAAAATAACTTCAAAGTAGTAATTAAATAAAATTTCAATATAATAGCTAAACGGATGGTAAACGAATCATTAAATGATTGTTCAATATCTCACTATAATGATTTATGATTTGTCTGTAAATTATTTTGAATCAATTTAAGATGACTACTACTTGTAAAGTACTCGTAAGTACTCGTTGAAAGTACTTTCATTTTTAAAGGTACTTGAGTACAAGTACGAGTACAAGTACTTTTTAAAAGTACGAGTACTGAGTACCTATGAGTACCGCAAAATCGGTACTCAAGTACCGAAGTACCGAGTACTTTGGCCCCAAGCCTGGTAGACCCATAACATAGGTATTCAATTGAATCGGAAAGAGCTAACTAAGACATTTATGATGATTTTAAATTGAAAATAAACACTTTGGTCTCCATTGTTTACAAAAAAAATTAAGTGCTTTAAGGGTTAAGCATCCAGCTATTTAACCCTGGTTCTGCTAGCACCATATTTATATGTTTACAAGGAAGTTTTAAACCAAATAAAATATCACTGAAATTGATAGAATAATCTTTGGAACCGTACGAGGTTTTAATCCTTATGCTGCCGAATTGTTTCTGACTATTTTTCATTCATTCGAAGCTGGAATTGCTAACGCAATCTCCAGCTCCAAATGACGAAAGATAATTATATTTATGCAAATATATGGTCGATTCCCACGAAAGTGATGCATTTGGACCTTATTTTGAAAAAGTACATTTTCTCAAGATTCAAAATAAACAGCGCCTTTATATTACGCCTTCTGAAGCGCGGCACCTGCACCTAATTAAAAGCCAACACTTTTTTTGCTTTTGTAAATTTGAATTTTTTAATTCATATTTTTTGAAAATTTAAAACTCGTGTAACCCTACGAATACAGCTTGTGTTATGATATCTGAGTAAATCAATATTGCACAATATAAATATTTTACACATTATATTTATGACCTGAGCTGTGCTTGCTGTTTATTTGCTGAACCGAATTCATTGTGGAGCATGTCCACTAAATAATGTTAGAAATAGTAAAATAGGTGCAATAATTTAAAGTGCGTTTTTGTAACCATACAAATGCGCTTTCATGTTCTATAAAACGAATACTACTACAGATTACCACTAGCTCTTTTCTTTGAATACACTTGTGGTACCAATGTATAATATGGGCAAGGTAACGTATCGGAAAATTATACCATTTTTTTAATTTCTTCTATTGAACACTACGGGGTTTTTTAATATGTGTAACCCTACGAATTTTAAATAAAGAAACGGCAGCTGTGGAATTCTATGAAAGGACATGGGGTTTACCACCTTGTCTAACAGAATAATCAAGGTACAGTGTACGTGACAGTCAGATTTTAGTGGTTAACATAGATATCTTGAAACGTTAGCAATGTTTGAATTTTTAATATATCCTACAAATTATCACGGTGCAATATTTCACTGTGTAGGTGTGGAGAATACAGGAGTTAATTGAATATTTGTGATGCATTATCATGTCATGACATGGCAATATGTGGACGATATCATTTAAAATATTCTTATGTAATAGAAGAGCCACCAGAGACTGGTGATATTGTCATTCGTAGGGTTACACAAATGTTAGGTATTCGTAGGGTTACTATTTACAAGAGAAAAACGTTAAATGATTTAAAAATATATATTGTTCTCATTGCAAAACAGGCCAAGAATAAAGCTAACATCATAGTGAGCACTTAAAAGGTGTAAAACTCAACAAGCTAATAAATATTTCTATCCAACAAATAAAATACACGTTTTAAAAACGTTTGAAAATTATTTTAACTCACCAATGCAAAGGTTAATTTTTTGTTAATATACTTTGTTATACATCATATTAAAAATATGCCTAACATGTATTCTTGTGTGTAATCCAAATATTTGAAATATTAATTTAAACATATCTAGCATCTAAAAGAGTTCACCACTGTGTGCATTCGTAGGGTTACCAATTTCACAAATAGCTTCTATGTTGTATAACACAATACGTGTTTAATTGGGATTGCGAGACCTTTATCTAAAAACACGATTTTTTTCAAAAAAACAATATATACAAGCAAGCCAAAACAAGTGGTACTTTAAAACGTGTGTGATACAATAGCGACATAATCACTGTCTGACTTCACCAGTTGGAAATACAGAAAAGTATTTGACAAATTAAATATTTTGTTCAATGGTCTATGTGAAGTTAATTATAGCGTGGTAAATCTATTGGATATTGAGCAGTATCATACGGGAGAACATACATGTGTTTAAATAATATTATGAGCCGTCAATATTGCAGTATTGAGATGATTTTTCATAGGCCACCTAGATATAGTAACCCTACAAATGACAGCGTAACCCTACAAACAAAGCTGGTATAAGCATTTTGAATCGACGTAGAGCCAACAGTTTTAACCTTTTTTGTTGATTGTAGCTCTATCTGTCAAATACCTTTCACAAGTGAATGATATATGTATATATGTATGTATATTTTTTAGGTTGACTATTAATTCAGTGACAAACAATAAATAAATCATTCTCGTGATTCTCGCGCACCTTGTTGCTAAAATCTCTTTATTCCATCCTTCTCTGATTGTTTATTAATGTGGCTGTCAAAGTAATAATAGTTATCGATACGAATCGTTTATAACACAACACTTATGTTAATTATTTGCCTTATTTTTCAATAAAATATCAATTTGTAACCCTACGAATGCACCTTTAAAACCTATGAGAAAAACGTTTAGATGAACAAATGATATGAAATCATGATTTTAAACAAGATGCTCCATTTACATTTCAATATTCAACTGCTATTTCCACTCTAAGCCTTGAATTGAAAGAAATATTATGTTTGACATGTCTTTTTTTGTATATTTTCTGAATATTGATTATTTGTAGCAGAGTAGAAGTTGGCTACAAATCATTATGTGCAGCATCAAATTTTCGCAACTGCTATTAAAATATTCCAAACATTACCACCTAATTGTTACCACTTGAACTGCTGTACTCTTTGCGACCAAAGTTTTAGTTACATTATGGCATTTACATATTACATAATATGCATTCGTAGGGTTACTCTGGTGTTCAATAATGAGCATGAACTCCATTCATGTTACAACTATCATATATTAAGAGCTCGCATATATTTTTTGTGAAAGTTCCATATGTCTGCGATATAAACTGAAGAATTCAGGGTTGTGCAACAAAGTCGTTTTTTTGCCGATATGCATCACTTTCGTGGGAATCGACCATATACATCTTCAAATTGTAATTATTAGATTAACTAAGCATCTACCAGAAAACATTTTACAAATTTGAGTTGAATTTATTTGGTCTAAAATTTGCTTGAAAACGCATATATACGGTCTCGGCGTTAACCCTTTCAGTGAGAGGATCAACTTTTGACAACAGAATCTGATTTCAAATGTTGATCTTCACACTGAGAAAAATGCAGTTTTTCTAAGCCGAAAAAATAGTTATTCCAGGGTGGCCGCAGGTCTTTGTTTTTGAAAAAATAAGGGCTTTAAGTCTTTAAAAATGTAAGTTGGGTATTAAAAAGGTCTTACTTTTTCATTTTTAGCCCGCCTTTTAATTTTAATTAAAAAAGGTGGGCTATTGCAATTGAAGTTCGGCGTCGTCGGCGTCGGCGTCGGCGTTAACATTTACTTGTGGGCGCGATAACTTGAAAAGTTTTTCATGTTTCCTTCCCAAATTTGTTTTGCATGTTACTAATGACCAATTCTCGGACAAGTTCAATAATGGCTGAAAAAAAATTCAAAATGGCCGACTTATTGCGATTTTTCACCTTTTACGTCAATAATTTGACCTTGTGGGCGCGATAACTTGAAAGTTTTTCACATATCCTTTTTAAATTTGTTATGCATGTTACTAATGACCAGTTCTCGGACAAGTTTATTAATGGCCGAAAAAAAAATAAAAATGGCCGATTTATTGCGATTTTTCACATTTTACGTCAATAATTTGACATTGTGGGCGCGATAAGTTGAAAAGTTTTTCACATATTTTCTTCAAATTGTTTATGCATGTTACTAATAAGTAGTTCTTGGACAAGTTCAATAATGGCTGAAAAAAAAAAAAAAATGGCCGATTTATTGTGATTTTTCACATTTTACGTCAATAATTTGACCTTGTGGGCGCGAAAACTTGAAAAGTTTTTCACATATCCTCTTCAAATTGGTTATGCATATTACTAATAAGTAGTTCTTGGAGAAGTTCAATAATGGCCGAAAAAAAAAAATGGCCGATTTATTGCGATTTTTCTCATTTTACGTCAATAATTTGACCCTGTGGGCGCGATAACTTGAAAAGTTTTTCACATATTCTCTTCAAATTTGGTATGTATGTTACTTATAAGTAGTTCTTGGACAAGTTCAATAATGGCTGAAAAAAAAAAAAAAATGGCCGATTTATTGTGATTTTTCTCATTTTACGTCAATAATTTGACCTTGTGGGCGAGATAACTTGAAAAGTTTTTCACATATCCTCTTCAAATTTGTTATGCATGTTACTAATAAGTAGTTCTTGGACAAGTTTAATAATGGCTGAAAAAAAATTCAAAATGGCCGATTTATTGCGATTTTTCTCATTTTACGTCAATAATTTGACCTTGTAGGCGCGATAACTTCAACATTTTCACAAGTATCCTCTTCAAGTTTGTTATGCATGTTACTAATAAGCAGTTCTTGGACAAGCTCAATAATGGCCGGTAAAAAAATCAAAATGGTCGACTTATTGCGATTTTTCACATTTATTTTACCTCCATAATTTGACCTTGTGGGCGCGATAACTTGAAAAGCGGCTGGTTTAACATACCATTTATATCTTGGGTTGTTATTTACGTGATGACATTCATCTTTACTTTCTTTATCATAATTCGGTGGCGGGCTATTATCGAGTGTGCTCTTGTTCTCAGATGCAAATGGGTTACGATCATTTTTTTTAAATGCAGTAAGAAAAAATGCTGTGAGACTGGATTTTTTCCCCATTCTTCGGTTCTCCAAGTGAGGCGATATCTGTGGAACTGATAATAATTTTAGGTTTTGGAGCTAAATGTCTTATTTTTTATTTCATTGAGTTGGCGTACACCCTGTATTCATATAAAGCGGAAAAAGCTAACCAAGATATTTATGGTATATTGGTATCCATGGTATCAACATATTTAGGCACTGTATGGGTTTAAGCTCTATAACCATTTCAATATTTCAGCCATTTTAGTAAAATGGTCACTAACATGGTGTTGTGGTCACTGACATTGTGTTTCTCTTCAAAAGTAGATCCCATCACTGAAATGTCTTAACAGATAATATAAACCCGGATTATTTATAAAAAACATTCTGTCTCACTAACAGGAGCTGTACAGATCTGGGTGATAATGACCTTGAACTTGTGATAGTCAGAGGAATTAATTATGGCCTGCCATCTGGTGAGTATCACTGTTATAATTATTCAGGTAATATTTTGTATAAATCTAAAGCTGAAATTACTGACGCATGTAAAATATTCACCCTTGTACTGCTGTGCCCGTATACAGTTTTAAGGCAGATTTAAACCTCATAAAATGTCACTGAAAATAATAAATCGTTTAGATAGAAAGGGTATTCCCCCTATCCTGGGCCAGGGATCTATACGGCTTCAAACCAAATAAAATGTCACTGAAAATGATAGACTGTATAGATAGGAAGGGTATTCCTCCTGCCCTGATCAGGGGGAATACCCTTCCTATCTATATGGCTTTAAACCAAATAAAATGTCACTGAAAATGATAGACCGTATAGATAGGAAGGGTATTCCCCCTGCCCTAGGCCAGGGGAATACCATTCCTATCTATACGGTTTTCAAGCCAGATTCAAACCTGGTATAATTTCACTGAAAATCATTAAATTGTTTGTGATTCTCCGTTTATGGAATAATTCAATTCTGGAGATGTCTATCTTTCATAAATAAACATATTTTTCATCATTTAAAGCTGGAAATTGCGTTAGCAATTCAAGATTTACCCGTTTAAACCCACACGATGCATCAAAGCATCATTTTATATCTCTGAAGAATGACCTAATTTCCTACACTTAGGGGTTTTACAACGAAAATTTTTATTGAACTGTTTTAATAATAACACTACATTTTTCTCATTTGCCACCCACTTCAGATCTTCTTCATGCACCACAAGTCGAGTATTGCTACAGCAATTTGTGGCTTGTAGTGCATGAAGATGACAATGGTAAATTCAGGCTTAAAAAGGTTAAATGAAGGGGAAAAAAATCAGCCACAGAAGGGTTAACAGAAGATTTTTTTCTAATAAATCAAATCACTAAATACAAATGTCTGAAGTAGATGACAAAAATGTATAGGTTGGATTATATTTATTGTTTTTTACCTTTTTAATGCAGGTTTCACGGCAAAGGATTTTGATACATATATCAAGTATGAGCTGCCGTACCCATCAGTAAGTTTACCTTCTGACTTCGAGTTACAGTTAATTTACTTCTTACGGTTTACTAAGTAAGACAAAAGTGGTGAAAAGGTTAAGGGAACAATACCTGATATCAGATTGTTTTGATTTTTTAGGAATCACAGAAAGGTGACAGTGATGTCTCTAAGGGATCTGAAAATCCAGGTTTGTAAATCAACCAGAATCTGACCGATATTCTCAATTTCTTTAACCCTCAAAGTGGTGATCTGTTTTTCAATTACTTTAGCATCATTTTCTAGAAGAGAACCTAACAAAGGGGCAGGAAATGTTGGGGTCCTTGACCTTATCGTGCTATTACCGATCAGTGCTGTAACAATTCGTGCTATAATGATGTTCACTTGTACCTACAATTTTTTATTGCAACTGAATGTAGTTGAAAGTATCGAAAAAATAATCATGAATAATGCAAACAATGCATGGGAAGCATCATGGAATACCGTGGAATTTAAAAAAGGATGGTGTAGTAGAGCCTGAAATATTATTTAGATTTTTTTTTGCAATGTTTGATTTCCTTACCTTTTTGTCTGTTCCACAGAATATAACCAGTCGTTCAAGTTGAAAATCGATAGGAAAGCTCGATCATTCCAGAGGGTGCTAAAATCAAAAGCCATCAAACTAGAAGTGTTCTATAAAAGGCGAGTAACAATTTTGGAACAGTACACTAAATGAGGCAATTTGTCACAATGAGTAAGTAAGCTATTAGTTATTTTTTCACAGCAGGATCTAACCCCTACAGCTGTGAGCTATTCAATTTAAATTTACTGTCACTTGACGCTGTGCCGCGCTGCCACGATGCACAATTTCATGTGATTTCTGAAATTTATGTACCAAAATATATCAATGTTTCAAGATTCAATGCATATTTTTTTTTACAACTAGTTATACATGGCTATTAAAACACAGAATGGTTACTGTAGTTCACATCAGTGCTCTATGGGTTAAAACACAGAATGGCTACTGTAGTTTACATCAGTGCTGTGGGGGTTAAAACACAGAATGGTTACTGTACTGACATCAGTGCTGTATGGGTTAAAACACAGAATGGCTACTGTAGTCAACATTAGTGCTCTAGGGATTAAAATCACGGAAAGGAATTATTGTTCTTCATGACTGTATCTGTACCCATTTTCCTAACTATGGCATATGTCTCATAAATTACCAAGAGTGCTTGAAAGGTTAATCTTGCATACTGTCTTTCGCAGGGGTTTCTTCAAAGGTGACAAGACGCTAGGGGTCGTGACAGTCAAACTACAGCCTCTGGAGAACAGCTGTATTGTTCATGAGAGCTATGATGTAAGTACAGCTCACATTAGAGTTATGGTTAGGGTGCTATGATGTAAGCACAGTTTTATTTCTCAGACGGCTATATTCTTGTACAAGTTACGATATATCGTATGCCACGGATTGGTCGAGAAAATTCGATGCACATATTTGCTAGATATAGATGACTAGGCCCTATGTGAAATATCAAGTTTTTGCGTAGACAGAGGTCATAGAAAAAGTTGAATAGGTCCTGGAAAGTCCTGGAATTCTATGGCTTCCAGGAAGTACAGGGTTTATACGCTGTGTTCAAAACATTGATTTTCAGCTCTTTTGTTTTCAAAGCCTCGAAAATCAAAATGAATTTTTTTAGTCCTGAAAAGCTTTGAATAATACCGTAGACATATGTGATAATTGGAACCATATATGAAGAGTCGTAGAAGATCCTCAACAATACAACAATTTTGTTATAATTTAACCTTTGTATTTTTTGTGTTTAGCTGATGGACGGCAGGAAGACAGTTGGAGGTAAACTAGAAGTTAAGATGAGAGTAAGGGATCCGTTCACAGCCAAACAAGTGGAGGAGGTTAAGGAGAAGTGGCTCGTCATCGACCACTTTGAGCGCAAGCTACCTCCAGCACAGGTGAATACCTCTGTGTTTTCTAGTGTATACATATAAAGAAAAGAAATACTGTGAATTGTAGATATTTAGAGCTTTCTTGGCTATATTTTAAGACCAGTGTAGTCGACATTTCACAGTCTACATGGCTTAAATAGTTATTAGAGGTTACTAGAAAATCTTAATGGTCAGAAGAAAAATGTGCTGGATAATTGTAGTGCAGTTCGTAGATTTACTGGCAGACCGTTCCAAGCAATGATCAGGGCTGCCGTGGCAGTTGGAGTTAGGGCCAGACCAGTTTTCAGCTAAGGTCAGCTAATCTAAGGGCGAATGATTATTCCTAAAATTTTCACTGGGATGGGGGTAACCATTTTTCTAGGAGTAGTCAAGTAATAATGGCCGGATCAGTTAATAAATGCTTTTGCCAGGCGCGATGATTACTGCTAAAACACAAAAGCAGCCTGTATGATAGTCTTGCTCGGTGAAACCTAAAAGGAAGTTGACTCTTAGTCTCCTGGTAGAATAAGAATTAAATTGAGAGACATTATGAAATTTAGAATTTAATCAAGGTACCAAATCATGGTTTATTTTGAGAACTTGAATTAGTTTTGGTTGGTTTGACAAACATGCAGCCATCCTAAACGATACTTCTATGATTTATTTATGATGAACCAAGTTTACTTCAGTAAATTTGTATTTTTGATTCAGTTATGTTTGTACACCGGTTTTCAAACTATTTATTTTTTAATGGTGAAATAGATCTATAGACTAATATCAGCACCTTGGTATTAAAGTGTGGCAGGCTCAAATTTTATATCAAGGTGACACTACACGCTTTTCAAATATCAAGGTTCAGTTGACTGATACAAATAAACTATGTGTGTAATGTGGTAAATTTGTTAAAATCATCCCTTTCTGTTTTGCAGCCGAGACCAGCGCCCGTTCCAAAGGTGAGGCATAATATATTACTACCTTATCACTTCTGCTGCCAAGACTGTATATATTCTTTTTTAAGAAAATTTCAAACCAAATAAATTCAGCTCGAATAGCTCAAATGTTTTGTGGGAGATGCTTAGTTAATCTAATTATTACATTTTGAAGACATATATTTTTTCATAAATATCATTATTTTTTGTCATTTGGAGCTGGAAATAGCGTCAGCAATTCTAGTTTCAAATGAATGAAAAATAGCACGCAAAAAATTGGCAGCATAAGGGTTAAATTACTTCTCTGAGCTGTGATACCAAATCTGTAATTACATTTACAATTTCGATACAATTGTACTGGAGTATTACCACTTGTACCAGCAAAAACACCCTTTCTGACAATGTTTAAATATCATGTAATAATGTTTTATTAGAATGTATATTTGAATAAATGTTGTGGGGTTCTCCTGTCTTTTTGAGAAATATTTTGTGTGGATGAAATTAACGTAAATTTTTTAAAAATCTTTAGACTTTTTAGTATCTTTGCATTTTTTATTTTCACCAATTAGGAAAACAAGCCTGGTTTTTATATCAAATTTAATTTCCTAATTTTTGGAATAATAATAATTCAGCAGTCCCCTCCCCATTGTAATTTGCAATGTGTATCAGATTAATCATTGTTAAATTTGTGGTAGCTGCATTGTAATGATATTTAAGATCTTTTTAGATCAATAATTGATGTCTTTTTTCCAATTTACAGGAACCAAAGCAACAGTAAGTATATTACATATTCAGTTTTCCAATTGTTTTTTTTCTGTTTTTCTAACCATGACAACTCTCAAAAGCTATTATAATGTAGAAGGTACAATGCCAATTATGTTGCTGTATGTAGGCACGAATAATACCTAATACTGAGTAGTGTTTCAGACCCTAACTTCTCAATGCATGCATTGCTTTTAAGTGCATCTGATCAGCAATATTGCCTGAAATTCATAGAATGTGTTGGTGCCATTGTAAATGTTACTTTTGAAGGCGTAATCTTGTTTATAGCCATTTTTTATTCTTTTATTTGACCTTCAAACCAAAAACTTTTAAGGTGTTAACCCTTAAAGTGCTGAAATACTTATGTATAAACCATGGAAATCAAAGGGCCTTTTTCCATTTGAAATCATCACAAATGTCTTAGTTGGGTCTTCCTGCTTCATTTGAATACCTATGTTATGGGTCTACGGCCAGTATACATATTTTCACTCTTGCAGCACCGGGATCGACTTTAGTTGTCAGAATCTGACGTCCACAGACGTCAGATTCTGGCAAATAATGTTGGTCTCAACGCTGTAAGGATTAACACTAAGAGTAGTTTTGATTCAATTTGTACAAGTGTAAGTAACCCCCCCCCCCTTCGAGCTCTGTAGCGAGACACAACTTCTAGTGGATACAGATTAAAAAAAAATCTATAATTTAATGCTCTGAGGTCTCTAGATTTAGGCCTAAGGCTATTTTAATCAGTTGAAGTTGGCAATAGCATCAGTAATGAATAGAAATGTTGCAGAAAATTAAACAGCAATTGTAACAGCAAAGCCAAGTCAATATGATTATACCAAACAGCACTGCTGGTGGTTAGAAAAATAGTGGTGTGTGAAAAATGAGCAAGGAGTGTGATCAAAGAGTGTGATTTGCACTCGACTAAATGTTGCTTTTGTATCTGTACATTGTAAGAGGCATGCTGTTTTTCGTACTTTGTTTTAGGCGTGTGATGGCGAGTGCGTGTGATCACACGCCTCAAATCACCAGCACTGAAACAGTCTAAACTAATGTAATCTTAATCACTCTACTAGAACCTATTGTAGAATTTACCCTTTAAGTATCCTTTTCACATTTATGCACTACATATTTTACAAAATATTAGAAATATTTCAGTGTTTCACTGCATAGTTTGACATTGGACATCAGAATGGAGTTGATCCCCACAGTAAAAGGGAATGTTGAGAGAGAATGTAATCAGTCATACACATAATTAGTGTTTAGTGTGGATTCTAAAGACCTATTTCATGCATCTCTTTATCTGAGACTTTACAAGTTAAGCAGACGTTAGCGGAATGCATTAGAAACACTTGTATTTTGACTATTCATTTTCTGCAAACTGTCTGAGCTCCAACCCAACCATTATTACACATGTACAATACAACCAGCTTATTTCTTCCATCAAGCATCTCTTCTACATAAAAATAATTATAAAATTATATTTCTCTTTGCTGTATTGCACAAGATATTATTTTGAAATTCACATTTAAAAATGACTACTATGTAATTGATTTTTCAGTTTTTCTGCCTCTTAGTACTTTTGTACATTTGTGTGTGCTTATGCTACTCACTTGAAATCTAAAATTTACATTTGAGAGATGCTATTTTGTCAAATTTTCTCAAAAAAATTTTTTGGTTGTGTTGGCAGCTCAACAGTTTGTGTGATTGCATGATTAACACCATCCTCCTGCATGATCCTACATGACTACGACTCACATGCCTTCAGAAATCTTCATGCATGTTCTAACAACTTGCCACGACATCAAATCCTGACTGTTGCATTGGAATATCTTCAGACCTAGTCACTCATACATGAACTAACAGTCTTTATCATCTGGATTCTTACTGGTTTCTAATCGATCCACAACAATAAATACTTTTTCAACTGTACATCGCATGCCTTAGGAATACCTTCAAAAGAATTAATCTTTGCATGATTTAAACTCCTTATTAGCTACTTATAAATCCATGACATTGAATCTTGGCTCAACTGTGGCTAGCATGCCTTCATAATAGCTTCACTCTACTGCATGAACTAACTGCATGAATAGCTACATGTACTGCATGAAGCAACATCATGAATACCTACTGCATGAACTAACTGCATGACAAGTTACATATACTGCATGAAGCAACAGCATGATTAGCTACTGCATGAACTGACAGCATGATACTGCATCAACTATTTTTTTGCTAATTAGTGATCAATCCATTGCACCGAATGTTTTAATTGACTTCTGCATAACATTGCATTTACTCACCTATGCAACTAGTTGAGAACAAGCTAAGCATTTTACAACATTACATGTGTACTACGTTATAACTACACCATAGCCTGTAGACCTGGCCAGGAATCCAACACAGTTATGACTACATGGGTACCAGACTGTATATTTCACACTAAACAAGCATTTATGTACTATGCAGATGTATGCCAGATTATTTTTCCAACAGCATTTTTGTGGAGATGGGGTGCTGCCAGCGCTCAACAGATGTTAGTTAGTTAGTTATCTACATGTTTCTCTAGCTATATGTAGTAATAATCATGTAGCAATGATCAATCAATTTTAGTTGGAAAATTGTTCCTGCAGCTATCGAATTGGCAACTAAAACATCCGTGAATGGTGCAGACTCCATTTAGCTTTTATCCAATGTATGTGATATTCAGCAGCCTTAATGGTTGATTTGGTTTTAGCTATCTGTTACAAATGTATCATAGTGTAGCAATACAATAGTCTTGTCTTGAGTTTGAAACCCTCTCTGTGTGTTTAAAAAATTTTAATCAACCATTTCAAGCCTGAATTTATCATTGTCATCTTCATCCACTACAAGCTGCGAATTGCTGTCGCAATTCTCGTCTTGTAGTGTTGTAGTGGATGAAGATCGCTTGAAGTGGGTGAAAAATTAAGGAAAATTGCCAGGTATCGGTAAACCAGTTTCAGGGTGATTTTCCTTCTAAAACCCTTATTAATAGGGAAATCAGTTGTGTTTCCAGGGATGTACAATGATGCTTTAATGCATTGCGAGGGTTTAAAGGGTTAAACATAAACACCAGTACTCTGTATTTATATTAGTATAGTGGTTATATTATAAAATCTTGTTGGTATGATGACTATTGCTGATTATTGTTGTTATGTATTGATTGTTTGACCCTCAAAGCACCAAAATAAATATTTTAAACTTTCACCCACTTCAAGTTGTGTCTCGCTACCGCAACCCACAACTTCAAGTTTGTGAAAATAACTTATATTTGTTTAATTTGATTCTAAACATTTGCAAATGCTGGTCAATTAGATGCACATTATTTCTCAGTAACAGTGATTTAACTTGCTAATAAAACAAATTTAAAATGACTACAGTCGTGAAAGCATTAATCAGTGCCCTCGAATCTGCCATGCAGTAACTACTTAATTTTGAATTTAGCAGTTACAGCATGGCCGTATTATTTTATAAGTATGGTACCTGTAGACGAGAGGTGTATCATTCATATTGTAGGGTAATTATATTTATTTTCAATCACAAGAGTATTATTTGGAACATATATAACTTTAACGTGCCTAAAAAAGCGGGTCGCCATTGCCTCAAATTTAAAACAAGAAACTGTGTCTACATAATTATGTATGAGAAATATTCTTAGTCAATTGTCTGTGATATCTTTATTTGTATTTATTTATATTGTATTTACCAATGTTGTTATGACTATATTTTATTATAGTTAATTAAACTAAGCATATTTATTTTGTTCTGTTTTCTTTCTTGTGATCACTTTCATAAAGTTTTGCTTTATCGATTTAATAACTGCTATTATGAGTATTGCTAATTTGAAAATATTAGAAAAGATCCTCTAATATCTGTTCACAAATATACTGACAATAGAGGGTTTGACATTAAATCTCTCACATGGGATAAATGGAGTTACCCTCAACTATTGAATAATTGTTACTCTGGGGACTATCTGACCGGAGGATAGCGGAGCTGTGCGAAGGGGCCGGTGTTTCAGCATTAAATAATCCAAAATGGCAGTCACCTGGCAACTAATTTATTTTTTTACCTTTATTTTTTTACAGAATTCCATTTAAACTTGATATATATAGGTTTTTAGGGGGTCTGTGAGTCTATTGGCATTGTCCGTTTCCGTGTGTGACCGAAAGCGCAGCTATGGTGGCCATCTTGATTTTTTAATTTTAAAATTCCTTGTTAACTTGACAACTTGAAAAACAGTTATTAGATCTCTCCAATTTTTATGTGAACTTACCCATGAGTATGGAGATGACCTGATTAGATTTTCAGCTTTTCACCAATAATCCAAATGGCTGCCACCTGGCGACTAAATTGTTCTTTTTTCGACTTTTAGAATTGCCTTGAAACCTGGTTTATATAGGATTTTGAGGTCTGTGAGTCTATTAGCATTGTCCATTTTTATGCTAGACCGAAAATGAGGCTATGGCGGCAATTTTGGTTTTAATAATTAAAAAAAAGTTATTCTCATTTTCTGTTAAATGCCTTGATTGCCATCTTGATTTTATCATTGATCTTCTATTATTGGCATAACACATTGGAAGCAGTTGTGTCAGATTTATGGACATTTTGAGCCAGTGCATCAGCCGAGGGGTGTTTGAGTGCTTGCACAGTATTTTTAAACTGTTACGATCTCCATTAGTGCTGAAAAGTGACATAAAGCATTGTATTACTACATTGTACTACCGTTCACAAATTTAAGCCTGTGACTTTTCGAAGTCTGATGAGTGAGAATGTTTCTTACATCAAAAATTTATTATTTATAATGGCCTTAGACCCATAACATAGGTATTCAAATGAAGCAGAAAGAGCAAACAAATTGAAAAAACTTTTTGTTATTCATGGTTTATACAAAAATATTTCAGCGTTATGTTAAAGGGTACACATATATGACATGGTTAAGCGAGATATAAAGATGAAATTCCTGTATTTCTATATTAATTCATTCTATAGACATGTTTACATCATATGGTCATATTAACTCTTTCAAGCCTCAATTTTCCATTGTCATCTTTATCTACTACAAGCCGCGAATTGCTTTCGATTCTCAACTTGTAGTGGATGAAGATGACGTGAAGTGTTTAAAAAAATAAAGTAAATCAATATGTATTGGTAAGCCATTATCATGGAAATTTTCATTCTAACATTCTTTGTTGTACGAAAATTAAGTCTGTTTTCATGGATATAAAATGATACTTTAATGCATCGTGAGGGCTTAAAGGGTTAAGAAGCCAAAATAAAATCACAAATTTTTTGTGATTGAGTCGCTTCAACTTAGCAGGATAATGACTAATCTGTAACAATCAGGATGTTCTGAGATTTGTTTCGAGATAAAGATAATTTTATTTACCTTAACCCTTAAAGCGCTGAATTCTTTTTGTAAAACCCATGGAGACCAAAGGGTTTTTTCATTTTGAAACCATCATAAACGTCTTAGTTAGCTCTTTCTGATTCTTTTGAATACCTAAGTTATGGGTCTACGGCCATTAGAAATATTTTTACTCTTACAGTGCGGGTATCAACTTTAGACATCAGAATCTGACGTCTACAGACGTCAGATTCTGTCGACTAAAGTCGATCCCCGCGCTGTAAGGGTTAAGGTAGGTATTGCAACAACAATTCATATCTAAAGGCAAATAAAAATGAAAATAAATAGCTGGGTATTATTAAAAATAATAAATGTAGATGTATTCATGAATTTAGAATATACACACTGATACCATTACAGGTTAATATCTCAGACAACAATTGTGGTAATAGCGGCCTCTTTACAATATTATAAGCAAGTTCAATAACAGCCGGGAACCGCATGCTTTTAATCAACATTTTTTCTCACACTTATCCGCTGGAACAGAGCTAGAGAATAACTGATTTTATCTTCTTACCCAGCTTGCCCACTACATGCGTAGCACATGGTCAATGGTGCTCAAATTTAAAATAGTGCAAATTGAAGCATATGCTCAGGGGCCACAGCCAGTAATTTTGTACTTGTCCCAACCCAAAGTCGTTTGTCTTGGCAATCAGGCAAAGATAGTGTAGAGCACTGTGGAAGTTGTGAGACACATTAGCGATACAACATGAAGAGATAGAAATGTACATTAGCAAATTTTTACCTCTCTAACCCTTTCAAGCCTGACTTTACATTGTCATCTTCATCCACTACAAGCCACAATTGCTGCCCAATTCTCGACTTGTAGTGGATGAAGACTTGATGTGGTTTAAAAATTAAAGAAAATTACCACGTATTGGTAAACCAGTTTCATGTCAATTTTCGTTTTAACACCCTTAGTTGTAGAAAAATTAGGTATGTTTTTCAGGGATGTAAAATTATGCCTTAATGCATCGTGAGGGCCTAAAGGGTTAATTAGATAATAAAATGATTGAAAACAAGTATAGTTGTGCTAAGCAGTGAAAGGCCTAATTGGTAGTGGCATTGTACATTAAATTGATTAAAATATCTCAGATGACACATATGTGTCACTAGCAGCAGTTAAAAGATTTATAACACAAATCATGTTAAAAAAGGGTAAAAAAGGATATATTAACCCTTTAAGCCCTCACGATGCATTAAAGCATCATTTTACATCCAGAAAAACAGATTTAATTCTCCTACAACCAAGGGTTTTAGAATGAAAATTTCCATGAAACTGGATTACCAATACATGGCAATTTTCTTTAATTTTTAAACCACATCAAATCATCTTAATCCACTACAAGTCGAGAATTGCGACAGCAATTTGCGGCTTGTAGTGGATGAAGATGACAATGGTAAATTCAGGCTTGAAAGGGTTAAAATATGTCAGATGACACATATGTGTCACTAGCAGTTAAAAAGATTTATAACAAAAATCATGGTAAAAAAGGGTAAAAACGAATATATTAATGTGACCATATTTAATTTTATTAGAGCGCCTGCTGTGCCGACGATGCCGCAGCCGTCCCGCAATGATTACATCAGTATGGAGGTGCTCAAATATGAAAAACAACTGCTGGATCAACAGGTTAGTAGTTGAAAAATAACAGCTGAATAACATAACCTGGACCGGTATTTATTCAAATTTAACTTTCTCTTCATCTTAAAGCGCTAAATAATTTAAATTTTCAACTACTCTTTAACTTGTATCTCGATACTGCAGTGAAAGGGTTAAAATATTTTTTATGTGATGTATTAGATTTTTTATTCAATGAATTTTATTCAAATTATGGCTGTGGTGCATAAATGTAACAAGGGCGCTAGAGCGTCAAATGCTGATGCAACTGCCAGCTTTAAATCATTGAAAGTAATATTATGTCTTGAAACTTGGTCTTTTATCATTAACACTTGTTGCTTCAGCTTATGTTAGGCACCTACATAATGGTAAATTTCAGTCAATATTTTTGTTGAGGAAAAAAACAATTAGCTTATCCCTTACAACGACCGAAATATTACAATTTGCTTAACTCTTTAAATACAAAGCTGAAATATTTTTGTATAAATCATAGAGACCAAAGTTTTTTTTTATTTGAAATCATCATATATGTCTCTTTTCGCTTCATTTGAATACCTATATTATGGGCCTACAGCAATTATAAACATTTAACCCTTTCAGTGCAGGGACCTTTTTAGACGTCAGAATCTGATGTTTCTAGACGGCAGATTCTGACATCTAAAAACGGTCTCCTCACTGAAAGGGTTAAACGTTCATTTCAAGCTGTCATTCCAACTTGAAAGTGATTCTGAATAACTTCTGAATAAGTTGAAATCTTCAATTGAATTTTTATCTTGCTGTTTATTTAACAGCACAGTGATTTTGCTGTAACAATTGTCTAATTTACATGAGTCAAAAATATATCTTTTTGGATGACAGATAAGGAAATACTCTGGAAAGTTGACACAGACAGAGCTTGATGCTTTACAACACAAGGGGGCGCTACTACTCAGACAAGTGGAGGAAACGCGAGAACGACTGAAGAGAGAGGGGCCAGAGGGATTTAAAGGTGAGAAGTGCTTGTGTGAAAAATGCAAGAGCTACGGGAACTGGAGGGCAATGACAAATAATATCTGTTAGCCTACAAAGGACTCAACACTACTAACAAAGAAATGCTTGTTCAGCTATGTCAGCCAATGACCTGAATAATTTTTGTGAAAGAAAATGGCTGTTTAGCGACTATTTTGAATTAGAGTAATTTTGTGATATTTAGGTGACTCAAAAACAATGCAAAATAGCTAGACCATGAGTACAAAACAAAATGTTAGGTCTCACACAATGATAACTCACAACAAGTTTTGCAGAATTAAAATTTATAATGGCCGACTAGTGGCCATTTTTAATCAATTTTTCTTATTATCTCGATTATCTTGCATGATAGCTCCAATCTATCAATTTCTATATCCTCATACTTCACTTAGGCATCACATGCCACTGGGGAATTTTCTAATGACATCTCAATCCCCATATCATCAACCCTTTATTTACCATTGCTACTGACAAAGAAATGAATGTCAGCGCATTTGAGGAAAAAGTTTTCATCATATCTTTTATTTTGGCAAATATGCTCAGCAATGTCAGTCCATGACCTGATTAACTTTTGCGAGTGAACAAACAACTCACAGACAATGTAAAATATCTGGACCATGAGAATAAAACAAAATATAAGGTATTACACAAGGATAACCCATGACAAATTTCTCAAACTGGCAGTATTTTTTTCAGTCCTACCAATTATCTCAGAACTATTGCATGATAGCTAAATCGGTAATATGAAATAAAATGTCTGGTTTTACACAAGGACAACACAGGACAATTTTTGCAAAGATAAAATCTAAAATGGCCGATTGCCAGCAATTTTGTTTTAATTGTGCTCACTATCTCGAAGACCTTGCATGATTGCTATAGCATTAATAATAAATAAAGTAACCAGTGTTACACAAGGACAACACATGACAAATTTTGCAGATATATAATCCAAAATGGTCGACTGCTAGACTTTTGTTTCAATTTTGCTCATTTTCTTGGAATCCTTGCATGATAAACTGTCCAGTGTTTAAAAAAAATTAAATGGCCGACTGGCAGTAACAAATAGCTGTTTTCGTGTTCATTTCCAAGCAACTCTTTCTAGTGTTTTCATATTGTCGCCAAGCTATATTGGCCTCAAAACAGCCTTTCATGGCCATGATGGCTCATTCGTATCGACTGGTGCTTGTAGCCTGGAGGGAACCAGGTTCGAATCCCGGTCGGGTCGAATATTTGTCATCATGGTTGTGCATATTCAGTGCTCCAAACTGTTCAAACGCATGGAAAGTACAGTGATGCCTATGCTAGTGTACACTATAAAGAACCCTTGAAGTCTTTCCGAATAAGAGTAGGGCACTGTCCCAGCTTCGGGCTTCCTTCTGTTGCAATATTGCCATGATCGTGCAGAAAGCAACGTAAAGCATATTCACTCACTCACTTCAAAAAATTCAAGGTTTTTAAGTTTCCACCCTCTCCCTTCTTTAAATGCAATCATTTACCAGTACAGTTTTTGAGTTTTCCAACATAGTTACACAGTCTCACTGGATAGTCTCTCTAAGACGTTACCCAACATACACAAGACTATGAGCGAATCCTCTTCTCTTTTAATGATTGGTCATCCAGCCTTAAACCAACATTAGCCTATTGTCATATGTTTTTTTAGGTAGGTCCTAAGTGACTAATACATCTTACACAAATGTTTATACTTGGTTGTTAGCACTTTATTTACATGGTGCTTCTCATCCATGTATTGTCATCACATATGTAAAGTTTGGTTATAAAAATATCATTTGTATGCTTGTATTTTAGTGTATGCGAAAAAATATCATTTGTATGTTTGTATTTTAGTGTATGCGAATGCGATAGAAAGGACACAGAATCAGTATTTACAAGAAGCCAAGGCTTTACTAGCAGGCGGAAACCGAGAGAAAGCCCAGGTGCTGATGTCTAAGAAAAAACTGGTCGAGAAAGAAGTGAGTGTTAATTATTAAGCCTTAAATAGCTCAATTATTTTTTTATAAACCATGGAAACCAAAGTGTGTTTTTAATTTGAAATCATCATAAATGTCTTAGTTAGCTTTCTCTGTTTCATTTGTATACCTATGTCATGGGTCTACAGCCATAAGAAATATTTTTACTCTTACAGTGCGGGGATCGACTTCTGTCGTCAGAATCTGATTCTGTCGACTAAAGTCGATCCCCGTAAGAGTTAAAACATGGAAACTAAAGACATTTATGATGATTTCGAATTGAAAAAGACATTACCCAGCATACACAAGACTATAAGCTGATAAGCGAACCTCTTTTAATGATGATTAATGATTATTAACTAAGACATTTATGATGATTTCGAATTGAAAAAACCCTTTGGTCTCCATGGTTTATACAAAAATATCGCAGCGCTGTAAGAGTTAAGACAGACAGATTCGTAACATGGCTTTTAGTTATGATACAGCAATTTTGTTATGTTTTCTCTGCTTCTAGGTTGATGCAATCAGAGCAAAACTAGGTGGCAAATAGAGTCTCTGTGAATCTCTAAGATGGCTGACTGGGGAGAACACACAGGTCTGAAGTGATGACCCACGTGCGGAGGATGATTTCATACTGGAGCTTCCTCTTTTTTATGAATTTATTCATTTAACCCTTTAACTGCCGGTGTCGCATATATTCGGGTTTTCATTTTTTATTTACACATTAAGTACCACCTTTTAAACATGTTAAAGATAACATGAGACATCCATCAGCAATATTTGAAAACAGTTGACCTCCATTTTGTCAAATCTGAATAATTTTCACTCACTTGAAGTTGTGGATCGCGTCAGCGAGACACAACTTCAGATGGGTGAAAATTCGGATTGAATAATTTGGCGGTTAGAGGATTAAAAAACCCTATGTGTTTGCAAAATATTTCCTTTATTCACATGTGATTTACCATTTTTGGCAATTAAATGCTAAGTTAATATTTGTACAAGCTCCATTCCTAAGTACTGTTAAACGTTATCTAGAAGAGGGTTTAGAATTGTACCTGCTTTATAGATCATGCTTGCAGGTATAGCTAACAGTATGTAGCAGGGTTCCCACGGTCATTGAAAATAATGGAAAACCATGAAAAATGAAAAAATAAAATCCAGGCCTGGAAAAGTCATGGAAAATAAAAAATTTGCAAAAAGTCATGGAAAAGTCATGGAATTTTAAATTTTTATAAATGTCTATCACATTTCTTTCGAGAAAAATGTGTTGATTCACACTACACTTTTGACACACAATAACACTGGCAGTCCACCTATAGCTGTACAAAATTGTTCGTGCAAAAAGGGGTTAAGAAGAAACACGCGGCACCAGTCCTACTTTCGATCGGACCACTGTAGTGGTGGACACAGTACAGTATATTTTTATATTCGTTTGCAAAGTCATGGTATTCTTAAGAAATTGTCATGGAAAGTCATGGAAAAGTCATGGAATTTCATTTGGGATATCTGTGGGAACCCTGTGTAGGTATTGAGATCCGAGTACAGATCTAGCTATACCCTACTATAGCTATACCCTTTGGCCTTGACTGCCTCAAGAATCCATACTGTCAGTACATTAACCAGCACGCTCTGAGACTGAGACATATGAAGGCAAGACAATAATCACTCTGTCGCATTTAAACTGAATATTTGAATATATTTAAAATTCCTAGCATAACACAAAACTCGAAGTGTTGAAATGTACTTTTTTTGTAAAATTAAACAAAATTCTGCTTATTAAACTTTCCAACTTCAAAACAGGTACGCGATCGTCATTGAGTTAATTATTTGTTAACACCTACTTGACATAGTAACAGTTAACATTATCATATCATTGTATATATCTGATTTAGTCATATCAGTCATTACATTGTGGCTACATCATTGTAAATCTCATTTTGTTTGTCTTCAATTACATCAAGTTATTACCCATATCAATCTTGCAAATTATATCTATGGATAAAAAGGGTAAAGACTGCTTGGAATAAGTTGTAGAGATTACTATTTTTCATGTCAATCGACTTGATTATATTTAAAATTTTATGTGATGTTTCATTTCTTTAATGATTTCTTTCTCGCTGTTATCAAACTTTATTTTCTATAGATACTGTTAGACTATGTGTAGCATCTATGAATTTGATTTGTGAATTGACTTGATTGTATTTTAAATTTTATGTGATGTTCCATTTCTTTACCCCTTAGGCCTGCAGAGCGGGGGACTTTAGACGTCAGAATCTGACGTCTGTAGACGTCAGGTTCTGACGTATAAAGACGGTCCCAGCACTGTAAGAGTAAACATATTTATACTGGTCCTAACCCCAGAACATAAATGAAGCATAAAGAGCTAACTAACACATGTTTGATGATTTCAAATTAAAAAAAACCTTCTGGTCTCCATGGTTTATTCGAAAGTATTTCAGCGCTTCAAGGGTTAATGAGTTTCTCCTCGCTGTTATAAACCTTTATATTTTATAGAAACTCATACACTATGTGTAGCATCTATGAATTTGATAATTCATGTGGATTTGATAATTCATGTGGGAAGTAGACTACACAGTTTATGTTTACATAATTATAACTAAATTTGTGATAAAAGTGAACTTTTAGATACAGTACATAATCAGGTTGTCAGCTTTGCTCATTCATTTGAAGCATTTTTAGCTGTGGAAAAGGCCGAGGCCAAAATGCTATTTCCAGCGTCAAGTGATGAAAATATTTATATTTATGAAAAATATACATCTCACAAGTTGAATTATTTGATTTACTAAGAATCTAGGTTACCACAAACGATTAATTTTAGTGGCAAAATTTCCTAGAAAATCTATACAGGCCTAACCAATCCAGCACACATTCAAATTGATTATTATGAAAGATCTAATTTTGGTATTTGTTATTGATTGTTATGTGATGTTTTATATCTTATAAGTGCCAATATTTATCAATCACTCCTGATGCCAAACTATCTGTATTTGTTGATACAAAAACTTTTATGTGATACATACTAAATTATAGTTATAGAGAACTTATTTTTATTAATAAATTGTAATCCTAAATTATGATTAGCTATAAACAATGAATGGTGTGGTGGATTATAAGAGAACACTTTGTTGGAAGTGTAATATTTAGAAAAGGCTTTCGAAAAACAGGATGTAATAGAGTAAGGCTTCAATCCTTTCTCTTTAATTGCCAATTTTGTTTTCCTATTTGTCTTTCTTTCCAAAAGTTTGGATTTCCAACTAAATTTTGAGGCTTAAATTACAGAAACGTACAGCCTTGTCAGCTTCTTTAAGGACAGGCTTTTAACATCTGTAATTAAGAATATGATGTTGAGGCTTCAATCATTCACTCTGAAAACCCAACCTAAATATTATTATACATATCTGAATAATGACATTTGATTATATCATGTGACATTTGTTATCGATATCTTTGATGATGGCATTTAATAATTTTATGCATATTATGATCACTCACTCATTGGATGTTGCTTTAGTCTGTGGTATTTCACTTTCATTAAATTTGAAACAGTGAATTGTCAAAGTAATTTTCAGTTTCCAATGAAAAAAATATTAAATGATCTTCACAAGTTGTGAACACCTGACTTAATACAATTTTTCTAATCATTCTCATCAATCAATATAACCACATACATATATAATTGTTCTCCGCACCGAAAGTGCTGTGCAAAATATTGGTATTTTACTCGGAAGCTGTAAATAGTATACAGATTGTATGTACGCATGTAGCTATCAAAATGTTGAATAACACTGATGTGATCCTTTTGCTCCAAAAGGATCTTGTTTTTAGCAATAAGTATAATACGAGTCACAGTGATTTTGAGTATCATTGCAATTTGTTACATGTTGACTTCTGCTATAATAAAGTGGTATTTTCTATAGGGAATCAATCGCTTTAGTGTATATGAAAATTCCTGTCAATGTATTTTGATCTAAATTTGCTAAGCTTCAGTGAAAATTGCTAGTTAATATTGTGAATAAGTAAAGGGTATCGTGAGTTACTGTATGGAATGCGCTGGTTGCATCTTAGAATGTAAATATTTATACGGATAAGCTTTTTCTCATGTATTATGTCTATTGCTACTCTAACTCTTTCTTGTATACACCCCAGATAACGAAAGATATTGACCCGGTATTGGTTTACTGTTGGCTCACTGTCTACTATGCTGGCGCATCAATAAACCAACAATCGGTCAATTTCTCGAATTTCCTGGAATATGCCTTTCTCCCTGTATATACACGATACCCCCATGCCTGTTGCAAATGGTGTTGTCATATTTATACACATCTGTTATTTATACCACACCTGTACATTATTGCTTTGAAAAATGCATAAATGAAACTTGATACTGTGCACTGATAAATGAACAATTTACAAGTTATCTCTGATTTCACTTAGTGCATTTATCTATATTAAAAAGTGGTACCCTTATCCTGCTAAGTTAATTTATTTAACCCTTTAAGCCCTCACGATGCATTAAAGCATCATTTTACATACATAATCAAGGGTTTTAGATCGAAAATTTCCTTTAAACACGTTTACCAATACATGGTAATTTTCCTCAATTTTTAAACCACATCAAATCATCTTCATTCACTACAAGTAGAGAATTGCGACAGCAATGCGCGGCTTGTAGTGGATGGAGATGTCAATGGTGAATTAGGCCTGAAAGGGTTAAAGTTACAAGGTGTGTCTCGCAATCCACAACCTGAAGTGATTGAAAATTACTCATATTTGTTTAATTTAAGACCAAACATTTACAAATCTTGATGTTTAAACAGTAATTTCATTCCTATTAACAGTCATTTATTCTGCTAATAAATCAGATTAAAATGACAATTGTCCTGATTAGTAGGACAAATTCCTGCTTCAAATAATTATGGTTGCTTCATTGCATTGTAGGCCTACTGCTCTGTTAGATCTCAGTTGAAGTTATTCATCGGGCCTTTGAGCACTAAACACGGCTATAATCGTTTTAATCTGTTTTATTATCACTGTTATTGTGTAAGAAATGACTGTCCAAACATCAAGATTTACTAATGTTTTTGTCGCAAATTAGACAAATATGAGTAATTTTCACCCCTTTGAAGTTGTGGGTCACTGTAGTGAGACACAACTTTAACTCTTACAGTGCGAGATTGATTTCAGTCGTCAGAATCTGATGCCTGTAGACGTCAGATTCTGACGACTAAAGTCGCTCCCCGAACAGTAAGAGAAAAAGTCTTTATAATGGTCGTAGACCCATAACATAGGTATTCAATTTAATCGCAAAGAGCTAACTAAGACTTTTATGTTGATTTCAAATTAAAAAACCCTTTGTTTACGATATTTTTAACAAATTAATTCAGTGCTTTAAAATTCAAGTGGTTGAAAGTTTACATAGGATAAATTTGGGGATAAATGGTAAACTATAACTACACGAGTGTTGACTTGTTATCCTTCCATTGAAGGCGGATTTGATAGAGGAATTTCATCTTCTATTGAATAAAATTGATACTATTAACCTGCTAAGTTAATATAATTTTAATCCCCCCCCCCTCCCCTACTTAAAGTTGTTTCTCATAACTGCGACCCACAACTTTATCTGGGTGAAAATTACTGATATTTGTTTAATTTTATGTTTAAACACACTAAACTTCCCACTAACAGTGATTTGGTCAACTGATAAAATAGATTAACCCTTTTATGAGGTCCAATTGCTTAGGACTATTTTTCATTCATTTGAAGCTGGATTTTCAAACGCAATAATGTGATGATCAGCTGGAAAAGGGTGAATTGCTATGACTATCATATTTAATAGTTGTCGTCAGCTTCCAAACTTTTATTTCAGTGTGGTGTGTGTGGCTAACAATGATGCAAAATCATCCACCTCACTATTTATCTATCTCCTGTTGACAAATTATCTAGCCGTTTATGAAATTAATGAAAATTACTCAATTTAAAAATGATACTCAGTGAATAGAAACTGAATCTAGGATGTAACCACTCATATATTTAGCATTACATGTGCGAGAATGCACAGTGACAGGCATGTATCTGCTTAGATTGGTAACAATTGATGTGTTTAATAGAGTATGTTAATATACTCCTAGACTTCTACTCTTAATACATGGATTTGTCATGTATGAGATATAACGTTATCATTGCGATATTATGTTTTCCATTTTGTGAAGTGCACTTTGGGCTGGAGTACTGTTAGTTAACCACTATACCTTAGGCCACAGCTATACCAGTAGCGCATGTTTTTCGTTGATTTCTCAGTCAATTATCAACCAGTTTTCATGAAATTTCGTAAAAATCATACTTTAACATCACATAGTCCTATTATTCCTGAAAATTTCGTAAAATTATATTCAGTATTAAATTAAAATTATGACGTCCGCCTTAACTCTTTAACCCTTTAACCGCCGGTGCCGCATATATTCGGGTTTTCATTTTTTAAAAGCACATTAAGTACCACTTTTTAAACACGGTAAAGATAAAATGTGACTTCAACCAGCAATATTTGAAACAGTTTCCCTCCATTTTGTCAAATCTGAATAATTTTCACTCACTTGAAGTTGTGGATCGCGTCAACGAGACATAACTTCAAGGAGGTGGAAATTCAGATTGAATACTTTGGCGGTTAAAGGGTTGAACTCATTAAACTAATTCTACAATTTTTTTACATGTCAAATGGACTAACTTTTGAAATAATTAATATAGTTTTGCGAAATTTTTGCCGACGCTAGGATATGACTGTGCTAATTTTTTAGGAAATTGGTTCATAATTGACGGGGAAATCAATGAAAAGCATGCGCTACAAATTCACCAAAATGAATGTGGCCCAGGGTATAATGTGGACGGTTAGTGTTTTTATATTCCCATGCTGAATTTATTTACTACGGGTCATAAAACTGTTTTATACATGTAGTAGTGGTTAATTTAGTTTTGAAGATATTGCATCATAGAAACTGTTTGGAAGTTGTGTGATATTGTTGCCAATGTCTATGCTAACTCGGAAAATGTATTAGTTATACAAAGGTGTATGCATGTTAAAAGGTAACGGTGAATTTTAGATGTATGTCTATTGTTGTATGATGTAGGGAGTCTTCATGAATTGTAATGAATGAATGAATGAATGAATGAATGAATGAATGAATGAATGAATGAATGAATGAATGAATGAATGAATGAATGAATAAAAAATGAATGAATGCTGTTTTGTGTCGATTTTATGCACATAAATTCTGAAATATGTCAGAAAACTTCCTGAGGATGGTTAGAAGATAAATAAATAAACAGTTGGCCTACACTCTAGATACAGGATTCAAATTTCGAATTCTGATAATCTGGCGGGAGCTAGGATACCCAACCTCACAGCATTTATTAATATTGTATCAACATTGAGTTATCCTTAGCCCATGTACACTGCACACTATATCAAACTACTGACCATACCTCCCTCCCCGACTATCACCTATGTTATTCTTCTACAAACATGAGATGTTAACCTACTATTGATTTATGTTATACCAATGTGGAAGATGCTGGTCCAATATTAAGCCATTATTGGACTTAACATATTTTGTTCACATGCTATAATCGTTTTGCTCTTTCTCAGTTGAACATCAGTGTCATTTGATGGAATCCCAAATTAAAGTGAGGTTATTTATCAGAACGTTATGACCTTTATTTTATCCCTGATATATTGAAATTCTCAGTAACATAATAAATTTTCAATACGTAAAGTACCATACAATTAGCTACGAATTCAACACAACTTCTTTTGAGCGTAGGTGTGTCTAATTTGTGCAGAGTTTGTAGCAAATTCTAGTTGATGTCGTGTTGAATAAAGTATCATGTTACACAAAATCTAAATGTCTGTTTGATGAAGTATTAACTCTTTTAAGTGCCTCATTACTACTTAACATTTTCCTTTCATTTGAAGTTGGCATTGCTCACGCAATTGCCAACTTCAAATGAAAGGAAAATACCTCCTCACTTAAAAATTAACCCTGCTAAATTTCACAATGGGGGCTTTACTCAAGATTTATACATGCATATTTGTTCAATTTCTGTCAAATTTTAGTTGTGGAAAAACAGTATGAATGCGCTTAAAAGCGTCGCCCGGACTCAAAGGTTTAACCATGTTGTTTTAATAAGTAACCTTGTTGTGCTGCCTCATTTTAATTGGAATCTCGTCAAATGAAAAATGTTTTGTGCTTGTAAAGGGATGCTCCCCTGAGATAGGGGACAAACAAGTATAGTATGTGGTGTTTGTTGGGAGAGAAGTTATGACCTACGGTACACGTTTCCTGATGATCAATAAGTCAGTGGAGGAGGGAAAGGGTTTAGGCCGAGTTTGAATTTAGTCGCATGGGTGGGGGTGTAAGTCGACACATGAGCTTTAGTGTGCTTGCTACAGTGCTTGCTGGATGCTGTATGACTAATTTTGCTTGTCATTGAACATAATGAGAAACATTAAGATTTTAGAAATTATACATTTATTAATTTAACCGCTTTGTGTACCAGTATGTTATTTGTTAGTGTCATGCAGAGTGCAGTAGGTCTACTAATGCGTTTAATACGGTGTCAAGGAAATCCACTGCAGTATTTCTTTCTGCACTTCATTTTATTATCTTATTACTGTTATATCAACTTATATTTGGCTGCTAACGCGTTCCGTCCACCCCGACCCCAAATGTAAATATTTTCCTAAGTAGAACGCATTTTTACCAACATAGTTCAAAATATAAGTCATTATTAACATGGTTAGAGGACCTGTGTCTTGACAATTACACTGGTTTATAACACATAACAAATAGCCGCACCGCGAACTGTGGGTCATGTGTACATCATGCAGCCAGTGGGAAACTATAAACAACAATTATGGCTTGCACCAACATGAAAAACACGATTTCCTGTTAGCTGCCAAAACAACAAGACTGCCCCAGTGTTGTGATAAACACGCATGTGTAATCGCTCAGACCCAGGTGGTTTAAGCTTGTGTTGGAAGAATTAAGTATAATTGATATATCGAGGCATAATTTGTAATTCTAACTTGATTGACTCCTGCCCTGCTATGTGCCAGTTAAATGTAGACAGTGATACCCTTGCCAGTAATTACACTTGTAGAGGGATACCTTGCCAGTCCTTGTGAACTATGCACTTTTCAACTATCTTTTGTTTTGTCTACTCTCTGTTAATACTTGGATAATAAACTTATTTGTAAAGCTGAATATTTGTATTTCTTATTTGAATGTAGTGGATCTACTTTCTAAAGTGATATTTGCCGATCATGTTGTAAAAAAAGAATGCTAAAGAAGCACAAACACACATGTTGATCTAGAATAGCCTTACTTTCACAAAGCAATAATGTATTGTTGCTACACAAAAGAATGTTGACGTTGTACAAATAGATAAACATTCACCAGAATTCTACAAGTTTGAAAGTAGAATAATGGATGATAGAAAACTGAACATGCAAAATTCGTTTTTGAAGATCGATAGATAAATAGATATTTTATTTCACAACAGGAAGTCTATGCAGACTTATGCGTCATTAAAGATAAACAGTATGAAATATATATTTTCATACAGAATTGGTTCCATAACCAATGGTTTCGCAGCCTCCCCGGTAACAGACTCGACTAAACCGGCCTGATCAATTAATCTTGCATGTATCTAAGGTCTAGTAATAACAGAAAGTAAATGAATATATATATATATAACTTCAGAAAGTACAAACTATCGCATAGAATCAGGTGACGTGTGATTGTTCCACATAGTAATGTATCATAATGACGACTGGAGAGCACCACATATATAACAAAAAGTAAAATATGAAAGTTATGAGACGCCCCTGAACATGGCCATGTTAACAGGTTAATGGGTTCGGGAGTTGTCAAACTACTATTGGGCATTGATAATTGTATGGTTTTCGCTGCGCATGATAGATGTAAATTGTTCAGTTTCGGATAGAGTGTTGAAGTTCGTAATATATTTTTTGGCCCCAGAGAGAAGAGCTTTTCTATTGAGTTCGAACAGATTACGCTGCATCAGGAAATGAATTTTGTCGTCAATTTGATTCGTCTGACATCGTCCGCAAATAAATATGGTCCTTATTCTTTCCATACCCCAAAACCACATAGTGGTGTGATCATATGCATTGTCTTAAATTTGTAAGTTCAGAAATGTTTCTCAGTTCAGGCTTATAATTTTATCATTTTGTTATTTACGGGTACGTCCCAGATAACATCACTCCAGTGGTCCACCAGTGGCTATTAGCGGCAAAAATACACTGGTGGACCACCAGTGGCACACCGGCGGCAATCGGAGGGTGGGATTTGCCACTGATGGCCCACGGTGGTCCATCACCGGCAGACAATGTAGCTAGTTGGCCACCCGCTATCAGCTGGACATCCGTGTGGTGGGCCACCACCGGCAAATGTGGCATTCGGTGGTGGGCCCACCATCACGTTGCTGTCTCGGGTAGAGTGTTATTTTGAACCCCATAAAGTCGTTATTTAAAAAAACAAATTGTTGTTGTTTGTTTAATACAGCGAAATCGTAGCCTACTGTAGACCTATGTACTTCTGTTATACAAGTTTCTCAATATAATACTTATAAAAATCATCATTTAATTCTTTATTTCGTTATTGTGTGATTTTTTGTGGCAAAGCATTGTTCGTTATAGTGAAATCCGACTGTAGGCCTATTACTTCTGTGATATTGTTTTATCCAAATTACGAAATTAGGCATATATATATCATTTGAGGGTAAATTAGTAGCAAAGTATTGCTCTGCTGTGATAAGTGGAAATGACCTAGTTTTACGGTAACAGCAGATTCACGACCCATGTGAAATTTAAATATTCAATGTGTTTAATAATATTAACAAAATATTAAATTTGCATCGCGTGTTTGGCTCTAGAACATTATTTTCTTAGTCGCGTATGCTAGACGTTAAGCGATATACTCTATTACTAGCTTCCTGGTCACATGACATGATTCACTCTCACATGATTCACATTTCAGATCTAACAAGCAACAATAACACTGGCAAATATCTGATTTATTCTCGTTAATTATTTCAGATAGGATTAGTGATCTGAAATTTATTGTGTGTTTTTCACCAATTAAACCTAGAACTTAAGTTAAACAAACTATTCATGTGTAAAGTTCAATAACTTCACCTGTTCACCAGCGAGATGGATGCACGTTTAGTTTTTCTTGTCACTTGTCTCCTCTTTCTTGTCAATGGTATTGCCAGTGGCACAGTATTGAGTAGGAATTTCCAAAATAAGGATAATTACATAGAAGACAAATTAGTGCTGAAAAGGCAGAGAGAAAATGTATTCAATATGGTGAGAGAGACTCCAACATTGCCCCCTCCTTTTCAAGAAGAATGTGTTAAAGGCACTTATCCTCCGAAGGAAGGATCCACCGTACCGAATTATAAGATCAACCTGGACCTCCCCCCTGAACAAAGATGGAATGAGCTCGCTAAAGACAAAAATAAAGAAATGAAGAAATTAGTCGGCACAATAAAAAATTTGCTAATTCAGTTTCCGAAAGGTGATCTTCTAGTTGACTTTATGGATAATTATCTTGGCGATTTAACAGACACTCTTCCAGATCCATTTGGGAAAGAAATAAAAGGAATTTCTGCAGCATCAGGGTTGCCGTTGGGTGAAACTGTACTTTATAATATTTTCTATGAAGTTTTCACTGTATGTACATCTATCATTGCAGAAGATCCTTCCGGAAATCTGTTTCATGCTAGAAACCTCGACTTTGGACTTTTCTTAGGGTGGGATGTGAAAAATCATACTTGGCTGGTGACAGAAGCATTGCGACCCCTTATTGTCAACTTGGATTGGACAAATGGAGGAAAAACAGTCTTCAAATCTGTGAATTTTGCTGGCTATGTGGGAGTATTTAGTGCTATTAAGCCGCAAATGTTTACACTGACAATGAATGAAAGATTTAACATTGAAGGCGGATTCTTAGGAATTATAGAGTGGTTGATGGGGATGAGGAACGAGCAATGGATGGGCTTTCTCACTCGTAATACAATGCAATATGCTACTTCTTACAGTGAGGCCAAGTCCAAATTGTCAGACACCCCAATGTTGGCTCCAGCATATTTTATTCTGGGTGGTAATAAGTCTGGTGAAGGGTGCATTATCACACGCTCAGGATCGAAAGCAGTGGATATCTGGGATCTTGGCACCAAGAACAGTTCCTGGTATTTAGTGGAGACTAATTATGACCATTGGGAGCCTCCTATGTTCATTGATGATCGTCGCACACCAGCCAAAAAATGCCTTGAAACCAAGGGACAGAAAAATGTAGGATTTCCTGGGATGTTTGATGTTTTAAGCTCTCGACCAGTTCTCAATAAATTAACCACATACACTGCACTCATGGAGGTCAGTAAGGGGACTCTGGAGACTTACATCCAGAACTGTCAAGATCCTTGTTGGGCCTGGTGAAAAATGCACTTTTCTCAAGTCTTCTTTAAAACATGAGAATACATATTACCGGTATCTGACTTGTACACCTAGATCACATACAATTTAAGACGTGTTTTTTTCCCTTAAGAATGGGTGAATAAGTCGAATCATCACCAACAGCTGATTTTCTAATTATTTTATATGCAATAATTCACTTGCTTGTTTTTTTCTATTGTATTTTGAACTGAGGACTATAGATGTAAAAAATGTTATATACAATTAATAGCTTTTTCTATATAATCATGATCATTTTTGAATTATTTATTTAGGTTTATAATATGATCACCTGAAATATTTGATTTAGACATTTGATGTAGACATCATATTTAAGGAGATATTATTTTCACAGATAAAATTGACTTTTTTCGATACATAACGCTATGTATATATAGATATGTGTGGTATTTATGTAGATCTATACCTGGTATGTGTATATATATATGTGAGAATTATTGGTACATATATTATTGATACATATCCTGTAAAGGAGTTTGATATACATGTATTTTATTTGGTCTTGTATATATAAACACAAAAAATATGTTACAATAGCAATTGATGTGGTGCATATAACTAGATGCACAACATTGTACATCTAATCCCAACTGGTCTGTTTTGGATGAGTTTTTTGTGTGTCTCTTTCTAATGAGTTAGATAACTTGGATTACTTTCTGTCTAACTCCCATGCATTTTTTTTGTCCAAGAAAACAGTGCTTGGTTAAATATGCTGTAAATATATTATCTGTAGCTATAAATATATTTTTTTATATTTTGTAAAGTGTTCTGTCATTGTTTACACCGCACTTCATGACATTCAGCTCATTAAATTGTATTTTTCTCACCAAAAGGTTGGATGTGATACACAATCAATTTGGAATAAAAAATATGTGCATATTGACTGATAAATTAAATAATTGTTCTTTGTCTTACATTTTTGGTAAAAAATAAGATGTTGGCTCACTTTAGAAAACAAAATTTATTATATAATTATTCAATTTCTGTAGTCATGTTATTTTACTTCAGCTACATCATTGTAGCTAAATTAATCCATGTCTGGTTGTGGGCCCACCTGTGAAGAACTGGCCATGGTTTTCCTCTTTTCACTGCTAATCGTAAACTAGAGATACACTGAATAAATCATGGATGTGCTGGGTGTTTTTCATTGTGGTTCTGCATACAGTGCTCCAAAATGTTCATATCAAACTTGAAAAGAGTTTGGGTTTCATAATTTTTTTCATATCATTTTTATTATGCTAACATATATGCTAGAGGAGCATGTATGTCATGGCTGCGCATATCACCTTGCTGTTGTGGAATAACTTCCTATTTTGAACAATCGTTATTCTTTACCCAGAGATCGTTTGATTGATTTCCCTCAATTAATCGATATCCCCTGATTAGGACCAAGACATTTTCTCCATTGTGAATATATGATGCATGTTACTGTAGTGGCACTATCAGCATGCGCACACCCAATGAACAGCTCTGCCTAAATATCATTCACCCATCAAAACAAACTTTCAGATTATTTGTAATAGAGATAACTAGAAATGTAGCTGTAGTACATATAGACGATTTGTTTCGATGCAATGTGGAATAGCTTGGAATTGTTTTTTAGACCAAAATGAACATTCTTTTAGGCCTACCTTTCAATGTATTTTTTTTAACCTTTTTTCGGAATACTGAACCATTTATATGTCTGAATAACAAATAAATAAACCTTCTAAATAATGAACTTTCGAAACAATGAACTTACGGAGTAACGAACCTTTGGAGCAAAAAACTTTCGGAACAACGGACCTAGCGAGCAGTCCCCATGCGGAGATATGTCAATGCCATAGATTCTCAACATAAAATTTTAACCTTTTCAGTGCGGGGATAGACTTTAGACGTCAGAATCTGATGTCAGTGGGTATTCGAATGAAGCGGAAAGAGACAAATGAGACATTTATGATGGTTTCAAGTTGAAAAAAACATTTAGTTTCCATGGTTTCTATAGAAAATATTCAGTGCTTCAACACGTTTGAAGGTTAAAGATCTTGGATGTTAAATAAGTGAAAACAACACGGTAGCTGTGTGGTTACATTGTATATATTCATTGATTGTGTTCTCCACCATAGGCCTAGAATCAATGGTTTATTTCATAAGACAATATAGTGGCTGTTTGGTCCTTAGAATCATAACATGAGAATAAAGAACGCTCTGAAGTACACATTTGCGGGTTATCGAGAACAGAGCACACATTTGCGGTATGAGTCGTGAGAAGGCCCAGGCTACTGTTGTACTCTGGTTCCCAGAGCCAATCTACGCGGCGTGGCCGAGCTTCAATTAGCCTCTGGTATGCCCCAATGGCGAATGTTTGTGACTAGTTACTATTTTTAGATGAAAATAGGGTAATCCCCAAGTTCAGGCATTTTTGAAAGGTCACTTCCCCGGATGAAGAGTTGTTCACAGTATTGTATTACCCCTCTGACGCATTTCCTATGACTTGACCCAGAATAATATTAACCGACCTCAATAGCACAGGCATGAAAGTCACGTGACTAAGAACTTTGGCCTTGACCCGGCCATAAATGAAATTGGCCGGGCTCGCCAGACAAGCTACTGCGGTTCCCTGTGTGTGGGATCCCGGGTTAGCGAGAACAGAGCACACATAGTAAGTCCTTATTGTCGACATAAGGTGTGCATGGTAGAGACCCGCATAACCTTTGTCGTGTAAAATATTACGCCATCTTCTTGTTCAGGGTTGCTGTATTGGGTTTTTTCAGAATCATTGTCCATACATACTAACTCGGAACGGTGATGAACACTATTTGAACGGTCTGCTGAGATTTGACCTAGATATTCTGTGGTCCATCCCTCTTTACATTGATTGGTTCCTGGCATTATCAATACTGATGTACGTGTCACTTGACACACTGCACATGGAACGTCATGCTTATCCAGTATCAGAGGAGCTCGATATTCTGCTCCGTAAACTTCCACTTGGTCAGATCTAACCTCATCACTTGAGTTGAAGATGGGTTCGCTCTCCAGACACAAGTGGTTACTGCCTCCTCCTGACATACCAGAAAACGAACCTCCCACAAAACATGTTGAGATACAAACATATACATGTATAATCCAATGAAGTATAACATATGATTGACATTATATTTGTCTTAATTCTTGAAGCCCTCACTATGCATTAAAGCATCATCTTACATCCCTGAAACTTAATTTCCCTACAACCAAGGGTTTTAGAACAAAAATTTCCATAAAACTGGTTCACCGATACGTGGTAATTTTCTTTAATTATTAAACCACATCAAATCATCTTCATCCACTACAATTCGATTGCGACAGCAATTCGTGGCTTGTAGTGGATGAAGATGACTGTGGTAAATTCAGGCCTGAAAGGGTTAAGAAGTTTTATGGATCACCTTTTCCAAGTAAAAATATGGTTATAAAAAAGTGATATAAGTGATCATGTATCGGCAGAATTGACCTTGTATGAAGAAGTTCGGTCATATTAGCAATGAGTCATACACAAATACACTCTTGAATATCACAACTCAGTAAGTGCTGACAGGAGCCTCATCTCAAACGTGTCAATTGTAACTGGGCTGTGCTGTGTTCGCTAAAAAATATACTAATAGTAAACAGATTGACTTAATTGTCCCTCTGTTGACTTATAGCGACACAATTAAGGCAAAAATCATAAAAAAAATCACTAATTTTATTTTTGATTCTTAATATGTTCATATGATGTAAGCATATCCATAGACTAGGCCTAAATAGAACTGCAAAAGGTTTTGATTTTAGTGCTGCACATTTATCAGTTTAGCGAGATAAAGACGAAATTCCGGTATTTCTTATTTTGGACATGCATGTCTATATCACTGTCTGTCACAGCGGAACACATATATATGTGTTCCGCTGTGACAGACATATGTACACATGTGTATGGAGTCGCCTAGCTATCACAAAAGGCCCCTATTCACTAGTCAAAATTATGTTGTACAATGAATGGGGCTTCGTCCGAAATGTACATCATTGAGCCGACATCGATTCACATAGTGATTTAGAAAATCCTGAATAAATCCGGAGGAACAACTGGGAATTCTTAAAAAAAGATATGGCAGACCTCCCCAATAGCCTACATAATGATCATTGTGCCAAGGTTTGAAGTTGATTTTTCGACATAGCCCTGGCCAGGGGCTTCCACAACTTTTCGATATATAGGGGGCCAAGAGGTTAAATTTAGAGAAATATGGGGGTTCCAGGAGCAAGCCAAATAAAAAGAGTAAGAACTGAAGCAAACTCAATATGTTTGGGCAAAACCCAACCATAATTATTAAATAAATGTGAGACATTTTTTTCTCTACATCAAATCGAGCATATTTAAAACTCACACAAATAAAACTAATTAAAAAACGTATTTTGATCATGTATGTTATTTGTAATTTCAAATTAAAACAGGTTATTTTGTTTATTTTTTTCATTTTCAATGGCATACGCAATTGAGTTTTTTTTACATTTTTAATGCCACAAGCATTTTCTGCCATTAGCAACTATGAAAATTTATATATTATGTTTTAATTTTCAACTCTCTCCTTCAAATATGAGCTCAGCGTCACCTGGACAAGACCTTCTCGTATACAGATGGCTCCGCCTGAAAAAAAAACGCCATCTACATTATACTTTATTAGCTTAAAGCTGCTGTATGTTTTATGCAAGTTATTTTAAAACTGTACACATGTACAAAGCTAACTTTTAGGGCATTTATAAAGAATAACAATAACCTCATTTGTCTGTTGTCAATTTCCATTTACAGAATAATAACTTTATTTGAGGATACCCTTTAAGGCCACCTTTGGGTTTTTAAAGAGTTCCAGATTTGAATATTCCTGAGACATATATACCCTACAGAGACAACTATACCGTACATTTGGACCTAAAACACAAATAAATCTATATAGGCTCTATTGTCCCAATGCCCGTGTAAGAGTGCATTCTAGAATGGGATAAGTAAAAGCTGTAAGTGTTGGCCCAAACATAAGCCGATATTGTGAAGCTTAACCCTTTCAGCGAGAGGACCGTCTTTATATGTTAAGCTGACATCTGTAAACGTCAGATTCTGTCACATAAAGAACTAGAATATTTATAATGGCCCATAACATAGGTATTCAAATGAAGCAGAAAGAGCTAACTAAAACATGGTTTATACAAAAATATTTCAGCGCTTAAAGAGTTAATTTAAGATTAACACTGTCTACCCGTTAGTGAGCTAGGCATTATTACTATGCTTAAAAACAGTAGATTTGTTATAGGCCTACACTCTATAATCATATAGCTGTACGTTCATACATACCGCCATAATTCCATCTAGTGGGTTTGGTGCTATGTGCCGTAACTCAACATTTATAGGCCTATTTATACCACCATAATCCCATCTAGTGGGCTTGGTGCTATAGCTCAAAGTTTATTATATAACGTCCTAATCCCATCTAGCTCCATCTAGTGGGGGGCGGGGGCCCTAGGGTAGTGGTTAGCAACGCTGCCTTTCACGCCAGAGTTCGGGGTTCGGTTCCCGGTCTCGGCGGTTTGAAAGAAACAAAAATGTTTCTTCCCCATCCACGTGTGAAAGTCAGTATTGTGGGGAGCCTCCGTGACCGAGGAGTAGCGTGCTCGGCCTCAGACCGCCAGGGCTCGAATTTCGAATCCTGTGTCTGGAGGACAGTGTCATCCCAATCATCTCACCATCCTCAGGAGGTTCTCCTGGCCCAGTTTAGCCTATATATGCACAAAGGTGGCCTAAAGCCCGATTCATTTCATTTCATTTTCTATCTAGTGGGTTTGGTGCTATAGCTCAATGTTTATTAAATACCACCATAATCCCATCTAGCTCCATTGTTACCATTTCAGTCCCACGGGCTGTGATCTAGCTAGCTGGGTTATCCGAGCGATGTGGGTGACGAAATGAATGAATGGATATATATGAAATATCTATAACGCCTAACTCCTCGGTGTCCCGAGCTCATAGGCGCGAAAATCAGAAAGGGTGTTCAGTATGGCAGTCGTTATCTCATTCCAACTATATTCTGGTCTATTTAATGTTGTTATCAATAGTACCACTAGTATAGTAATCTATAGTATTAAATTAAAACCTAATTATATTACCGTAATCGTTCGTATATATATTATACATGTAAGCTACACCCGTGTTAGCATGTTAAATTGCGTATTAAATTAATGTAATAACTACAACCAGTTATAATCATTTTGATTACAATTGCGTGTCTCCCACTTAATATGACTGTCGCCCAATGGGAATTATCGCGTTCATGTGATATATACGCTGAATAAAAATATATTGACATAAAAAAAGATAAAAGCTGTAAAAGGTGTCAGCTAAAGGTTTTTACACACTGGCTACGTGTTGCGATCGAGTGGCAGTATCTGGGTATAGCCGGCAAACACAGACGTTCAACCAGGGTTGACAAAATGCTCGGTCAGCGTTGCCGACGGTGGACCAAAATTGAACAAACGTTGGCTCAATGGCAGGTCAATTTTAGACTTTTTACACAGTCATTGTAAGTATTAAATAACAACGGAGCAAATGAAACGCATACGCAAATACGCAAATGAAACGCATACGTTATGTCGGTCTGCGATAAGCAGTGAAGACATGACAGTGCATCAGATCACTGAGCGACCAACCACATATCTCAGACACCGGGTCGACGTTTTCATAACTAGTGGTCGCTCATTGTACTATATATTCAAAATAATCACGAAGAATTATGTTGTTTTTATATATATTTTAATTTGAAATAAAATCATTTTTTTAACAAACTACGTATATATACAGATATACTATAGTATCAATAAATGAATAAAAACTATCTTTTTATTTTGCTTTGTTATCATATAATCATGTAGTCATCTACCGAAAATGGTGAGTAGCGAGCAAGAATTAAATCTACCACCTTTTTTCATTTTTTACATCCCCGTGGAGACGACGGACCCCCTCATATAGGTCGGTCAGCGCTATGTATTACCATGCTTACAATTGTAGCATTTTCGCTTATATTGTAAGGTGTTATGTTCGTACCCAGCAAACACGAGACATTGATCCAATGTTGGGCCAACGTCGAAGCCGAACATCAGGTCAATGTTGCAACAACAACGATTCTTGTCAATTAAAAAGTTTTTGTCAAAACAGTACTACCATGGGCACTCAATAATGCTGGAGCAGGTTATTTTATGCAATATATTTATATATCACAATGAAGTATGTTGCTCTTATTTTATTGAATTACGAGTATATAATATACCGTAGTCATTTACCTCGTCATTTAAGTACCGGTGTTCTAGTTACAGTGCATGTATGATGACTTGATAACCACAAGGGTGTGTCCCCAGCAAACACGAGACGTTGGCCCAATGTTGGTTAGATATTGGGTAGACGCCGTAGACGGTGGGCCAAAATTGAACCAGCATTGGGTCAACGTCTCGCGTGGATCTGCAGTGCGGCCCTGTGTATATATTGGCGCTGGTTATATTTTCATGTAGTCTGGTGTTTGATGATTGCAGTTGTAAGTACAAGGATTAAGTTGTTGTGTTTATTGGAGCATGTTGAACCCTGCTTATAGAGGCTTGGTAGTTATAATATGAATAATATAATATCAGTGATAATTATAATATCTTATAACACAATTTATTAAAAAACATCATATAAATTTGTTTTATTACACGATTTTTAAGACAAGTCACTACATCCGGGACGGGGTGTTAGGAGTGCTTACACGTATTTTAATATACTGCTATCATGTGAGCTAACAAAGAAAACTTCTTGCACTTGTGCATCTAATTATTTTAAGCAAGTTTTTGCAATCTAAGGTAGTTATTGGCGGAAAATATATATTTGTTCTGATTACAGTTTTACATGCATTGCTTTAATATCAACTTCAGTCTGATGCAAAAAATAACTCTCAATAATGTTCAGAACCGCAGGGTTCTGGTTAAATCTCAATTTAAAGTGAAGATGGTTTGTAACTTAATTGTGTAGACCGTCTTATTTAGACACCTAAGTTATCAGTGGAGTGGTCTGAGTCAGAAGAAGACACATGGCAACACCATTTGTGTTCACATAACCTTTCTTTTGTTTGTGTCTTCGTGCACCGCAAAATAGACCTAGGCCTACTAGATCTATAACCTTCTCACTGGGAGATGTGAACCATTTAAGTGGCCATATAACATGCATCTATACAGCATAATATATATGTTGGACCGATGTATTAATCATTGACCCAACATTGAGCCGTAATTGGCCGTATTTGTTGTTATAAATCGACGTATAGGCCTACTGGGATGCAGTGTCATTATCACCACTCTAAGGCCTCTCTACATATTATATATATATACATATTGTCTTCTGTTATATCAATTCCAAGTAAACCCTATTTCAGGTTATCACATACTTTAGGCCCTAATCAGTAAATGCATCCGACCTTTTACATGGCACATATCTATAGGCCCCTATGTAGGCCTACCTGGTAGGACTAACTGTGTGTGACACAAGTATTCTTAATATTCCACCCAATATGCAATATCTGGCCTCTCTATCTGTTTGTATGCCTTCCGGAATGTCTGCATGCTTGCATATTAGTCTTTTTGACCGCCTTCCTTGCTCTCTGTTTGTCTGTCTGTCTGTCTGTATGTCTGGTATTATTCATGGTATCAAACTATAGGCAAATAAGATTTTCCTGATCTTGTTGTAGCATCGACGCCTTAAATACTATGACATTCCTAGATACCATATTAACGTGTCTGCGAACCTATATTTAGTTTTAATGTATTTTGATATTGTTTAAAAAGACTATAATTTCGTGACTTTTCACAGTTGTAAAAAGTCAGTTTTAATGTCAAGTCAAAGTAAAATTTATTAAAGTGTCACCCACAATTCATTTAAGAACATTACAGTGGTACAAATAATTATTGTGGCCAATCAGTTCTGACTTATGAGACACTATCAAATAACATAGCATTGAATAACATATTGTTAAAAATAATGTAAAATTATGCAGGCTACCCAGCAAACACGAGACACCTAACCGATGCCGGATCAATGTTGGCCAGCCGCCTAACATTGAACCAACACCAGCTCAATGCCCCGCGTTTGCCGGGCATAGATTTATGTAAGAAAATGATACTGGACCTGATGCACACGCTCCCTATAAAAACTTGTCGTAGCCCATATTATAAGACATACGTCTGTGTATTAAACATGCAGGTAATGAATAGGAATATATGACTTGTCGCCGTGTATAAGATAAATGTTTGACAGGTAATGAACAGAGCAGTAATTATTAGAAATATGAATTGCCGTGGAGTGTAACATAGTCCTACACGTCTGACGTGTAATGAATCCAGTAGTAATGAATAAATATATATATGGAACAATTGTGCTTTAGAGTATCTGATATACATGTCTGACATGTAATGAACAGAGTAGTAATGAATACAAATAAGACAATAAACAGGTTAGGGAACCTGACGTGTCATGTAAGTATTATAAACGACTGAATGTAATGTATAATGGACATGAAATATTTATCTGTATCTGACCCTGTGTCGAGCTGGGCTTTTGTTTCTTCATTCCTAAATCGTGACATATCATTCTGCTCAAAAAAGCACCCTGTGCCAAGCTGGAAGCTCGAAAAAAGCACCATGTCCAGCGGCACATCACCAGTACTCGCAAGTATAGAAGTGTCCCACCCCCACCCCCCCCCCCCCCCGGTCTCATGTGTCAGATTAATTGACACTGCTTTTTCCGTAAAAATAAAACTTCATATAAAATTTCAGATTTAAAATATGTGCATCGTGTATCTGTTTCCAGCAAATTTGCTTCTTATTCTCGTTTGCTACACGTTTGTCAACATGCTTTATTACCTGGAATTTCAGTCAACATTTGACGTTATTTTTAAAAAATAAACATGCCAAAAACAAAATCGGCAAAGAAAGCGCGCCCGCAGCAAGCCATGCAGGGTAAGAAATGATATCCACTGATCGATTTGGAGGTTATATATATGTTTACTTGATCAGTTGATGCTCTTCCTGACTGTTTCTCTGTGAGTGGAATGAGCGATATTAGATGAGAATCTTGAGTTTATCAGTATTTTCACCTGTTATCGCTCATTAGCCCTATCGTGCCTAAAACTAAATGTTCCAGCTACGGCACAGATTACAAAATCGTGGGACTTTTCTTTGGACGGTCATATCTGAAGTCTTCGATTAATTGAGTTGAACTGGAAGATACCTTGAAAACCCTTTTTTTAGATACATTACAAAAAGTGTATTTTTCCGTGTTTTTTTTCAGGATTTAGATTTCTATTTGAATTTGCGAAACATTGTAGTCTGTAACTAGTGTAAGTGTAATGAAAGGCATATTTTTCTCTGTTTGTTCTTTTTGCTCACTATTACTGGTAGAAATGAAGCCATCATTGTAGTGAATTGTTCAATCTCAACTCACGATACCGCTACGCTATGAGAGTTGAAGAAATGTGTACTGACTTCTGAGACAGCTAAGATCTCAGCGGGACAAAACTGTCCTGCTGAATTCTGCAGCTGATAAATCAAGAATTAGAAAAGACACACATATACTATTCGACATAGATGAACAATGAACATTAATAAACGTTTTGATTATTAATTGCCTCTTAATTATGAACTATTCATCGGTATAAGTTCAAGGTATATGCACTCTGTTTAGGCCTATCACGCACACATTTTGAAACATGTCATGATAAATCATCGCCCATTTATAAACGTGAACCAAACAAGGCTTACGCACATTTAAAACTTAAACTTCAATGGAAAAGGTTCTAGTAGACCAAGTCAATTTTACCTATTTTTAGACATTGTCTCGTCTGAGTCCTATAGTCACGTGTTAGGCTCTGTGTAACTTATATTTCAAGACGTTGGGCGAATGTGCGTGATTTCAAAACATGGAGGATTTTCGATTGGAAAAATATTGTCTTGCAGTCGGCAATTAGCGTCAATATGATATTATGGCGGAATTATATTGAAAACTTTATTTATATATGGCATTATTACTACTGAACAGGAAAATAAATTGAAAGGCACTTCCTATAAAGTTGCATGGAAATACAGGTGATATTTCATTTTTCTTAGCGGAACTAACTCCTCAATTCTCAATTCCCCGTGCGTCAGCCGGTTGAGTTGAATACTCAACTAGGGTGTCTCATGACATCTAATCACCACTCCAATGTTATTAGTCCATTATTTACATTAAGATAGGTACATCACATAAATTTTTAAATTGTCCAATAAAATTATGCAAACCAAAATCGTGACGCATTATCTGCGAGCACTTTTGTACGCCTGGGCAACTTTGCGTGCACTTTTTTTTGTGCACTCACTGTTTTCCTATATGCCAAGCCCTGTTCAAGTGTCTGTTTGATTTTTTGGATTCTGTATCCCTTTCCCAATTTGCAACATTCAGGTCACAACTTTTAGATGTTTTTTTTATTTAGCTCAGATTTTGATCTAGCACAGCATTTTTCTTTCTCAGTGAAAACAGTAGAATATGGTCCAACGAATGGTGCTTGAGTGCTTGCACGATATTTTTATTTTTTACATTTTATTATGAATACTTGAATTGCTTAACAAATGCAATATTTATGTGAACTGATTTTTTGCAGGTATCCGTTTCAATCATGAAATCGGTCAGCACATATTGAAGAATCCTCTGGTTGTGACAAGCATGGTGGAGAAGGTTTGTGTAGCTAACAATCAAATACCCTGAGAATTTCAGACAAATGTTTTAGTAAAGATTATATTAACTCTTATCCTGACGAGTGAATTTATATAAATTTTCATCCACCTAAGGTTGTGTCTCGCTACGATCCACAACCTCAATCTATGACCAAAATTTACAAATTTTGATGTTTAAGCAGTCATTTCATTCTCAATAACAGCAAATTTTTCGACTAATAAAATGGATTAAAACAACTTCTGCCGTGATTAGCAGACAAAGGGTTAACTTCTCTCCCCTAGAGGTGTGAGCTATTATATTAACCTATATCCGCTAGAGGTCTAAACTATTTATTTTAATGTTGTGCCTCACTACTCTGATACACAGTTTTTCAAAAATATTTTTAATTGAAAATTCTCTCAGCTAGTTTAGAATATTAAATAATCTGTTTTTTATTGTACATTTTTCTTATGGGTCAAAAATGTGAAATTTTATGAGCCAAAAAATTGTAATTTGTTGACCAGCTTGATATTTTATTGTAGTCTGCCATCCGACCAACAGATGTGGCTCTTGAAATAGGTCCAGGAACGGGAAACATGACCGTTAAGCTGCTAGAAAAAGCCAAGCGGGTAAGTGAAGAGAGTCAAAAATATCTTCAAGGTTTACTATTCAGACTTTGAATCAAAGATATCTGGTTTTTATCTTATATCTGGATCATCTTGTCTGGTTGTAAATGAAAAACAAGACCTGAAACTTTCTTTAACATTGACTGGAATTAATAATCTTTAAAGTGAACACAAACAACTATCATATGAATCAGGGATTAGTCACAAACATTTTGAAATGAGTCAAGAAATAACACCAATAGATTTAAGCCTTGTCATTACGCCAGTATATATACAGTTTAACCTTGTCCTGCTACGCCCATATACATACAGTTTCAAGCAGATTTTATACCGAATAATATGTCACTGAAATGTATAATATAATTTGTAGTCAAATAATTTGTTTAGAAGATATATAAATATTTTTTGTCATTTGAAGCTAAAAATTGCAAACGCAATTTCCAGCTTCAAATGATGAAAAATGGAATGGTGTTGAAACAATTTGGCAGTAGAAGGGTTGACATTACAATGATAGTATATGTAACCCTTTTTGCACAGATTGTCACATACAGTAATGCTTGGGTATGAAAGGGTATATCTTCTACTAAGCAATGATATGCTAGGGGATGATTTAGTAGTGTTACATTTTTACAGGTTATTGCTTGTGAAGTTGACGCCCGAATGGTCGCAGAACTTCAAAAACGAGTTCAAGGAAGGTAAGGTTTTATTTTCTGTTACACGTAAGAGGAAACACAACTGTCACAGATTCAGATGTGAATCGATGTGAGATGTGAATAATTGTGAGATGTGAAATGATGCCGAAATTCTCATCTCAGTTCAGATCCAAAGAATGTTTTATGTTTTATTAAAATTTACACTGACCATCCATACATGCACTTATAGAAAATGATAGTTATTTATTTATTTACAGATAAAACTTTTCTATAATGTGTATTTGCAATTAACTTTTAATTGTGGAAGGTTTATATATCTAGTTATTTGTTTTTTTTTACAAAAACAAATAATAGTGTACCCTACATACTTTGGCTTACATATATGACTAATAGTGTACATACTTTCATCTTACGTATATGCTACATTGTGTTTTTTTAGTCCTTTACAGAATAAACTACAGATTCTGGTTGGTGATGTTTTGAAGGGAGATTTGCCGTTCTTTGACGTCTGTGTCGCTAATCTGCCATACCAGGTACCACCTTGAAACACTGCAAAATAACCCTTACGCCGCTAATCACGATTATAGTCATTATAAAATTAAATTACTGTTATTGGGAATGAGCGTTTAAACAAGATTTGCAAATGTTTGGTCTCAAATTAATCAAATTTGAGTAATTTTCACTCACTTGAGTTGTGAGTCGCGGTAGCGAGGCACAACCTTAAGTGCATGGAAATTAAATTTGGTGCTTTACCCTACAGCGTGGAGATCTCCATGTTTAACTCTTGCTGCATTATTTGTTTACATTTTACCAGCTTTAAATATATGAAAAAGAACCCTAAGACCTATTATAATTATTACTTTGATGCTTTATTAGAAATCTGCAACTGCACATTTATTATTGGGGTTTTTTCTAGGGGTTATTTATCTATATGGTTATTTTATTTCTACAGTTCAATTTTATTTTCATTTTTTTAGATCTCTTCACCAATTGTATTTAAGCTGCTCTTACATCGGCCGTTCTTCAGGTGAGTTTTAATTATTTTTGCACTAACAATCACACTTTATGTCTATGTTCTAACTACCATGTGGAGAATGAATCTCATGTTATGCTCTTTGAAAATACTCCCTATCAATCTAGAAATGCAACTTTTTCCTTAAAACTTTTAAATTTTTTGTCACTTAAAATTGTAAAGTCTTTTATTTGAAAAAAAATGAACCATATCAGACATATGTATCATTAGATGAGGATTGTCATCAGTGTTGTGGGGGGGGGGGGGGGGGGTAAACACAGATAGATATATAATCCATCCATCTCTATTAACAAAAGCTTTTTCATATTTTCACAAGTCTTTTTAAAGTTGGCAGATAATCTTTCAATAGCCACAAGGTCCCAACCTTGTGCAGGTTTTGTCCAATTCCTGATACTCTCGACAATATTTTTTATTTTTCTCTTGTTTTCAGATGTGCAGTGTTAATGTTCCAGAGAGAATTTGCTCACAGACTCGTTGCTAAGCCGGGTGACAAACTGTATTGTCGTCTCTCAGTCAACACACAACTACTCGCGCGAGTCGACCTGCTCATGAAGGTGAGTTAACATGAGTCAACCTACTTATAATAGTGAGACTTAACCATTACAGTGTGGTAATCAACTTGAGATCTACGCACTAAGAATTATAATATCTGTAATTGCCATAGACCCACAACATAGGTATTCGAATGAAGCAGAAAGAGCAAATTGAAAAAAACCCTTTGGTCTCCATCATAGACAAGGACTTAGCCAGGAAATGATAAAAGGGAGTCCAAATTGACTTATTGTTGGGCCAGGACAGGGTCTGGGGTCCTCCCACAATGCAATTTGGTGGAATCTGGCGATATTTTTCTACGTCCAGGTAGAAAATAGGCCGTCTAAAAGATAGCTAGACAGGTCTCTGGCTAAGTCCTTGGTCTCCATGGTTTATATAAAAATATTTTAGCGCTCGTAAGGGTTAAGGACTAAGAGTGATAGTCATGCTAATAAGCCTTTTTATGTGTCTTTCAGAGCAGAACATTTACATGATAAATAAAATTAACCCTTAAAGCACTTATTTTTGTAAATAAACAAAGGAGACCGAAGATTATTTCTATTTGAAATCATCAAAAATATCTTACTTAGCTCTTTCTGCTTCATTTGAATACTTATGTTGTGTGTCAATGGCCATTATAAATATTTTTACTCTTTCAGTGCGTGGATGATCGATCAACTTTAGAGATCAGAATCTGATGTCTACAGAAGTCAGATTGTGCCGGCTAAATCAATTCGAGTACTGTAAGGGTTAAATTTGTGAATCAGCATATATTTTTATTTAACCCTCAGAGCGCGGGGATCGCCTTTAGTCGACAGAATCTGACGTCTGTAGACGTCAGATTCTGACGACTAAAGTCGATCCCCGCACTGTGAGAGTAAAAATATTTATAATGGCCGTAGACCCCTAACATAGGTATTCAAATGAATCAGAAAGAGCTAACGAAGACATTTATAATGATTTAGAGTTGAAAAAACCCATTTGGTTGCGATGTTTTTTACAAATAAATTCAGCGCTTTAAGGGTTGAACTGTACATATATTTATTTATTTTTCACCCCTTTGAAGCGAGTTACAATTTGAAGTGGGTGATAATTCAAATTCTATAACTTAGCACTTTACATGTATTACAGTAACATCAAAATCAATCTAAAACAGGGACAACAATGTCGAGAAACAAATTCTATTGTTTACCTCTAATTACTTTCACTGGATACAATGCACATTCGAATATCTAAATCAAGTATACATGCTTTATATCCATTTCAACTAAATCTGATGTAAAAAAGTTATGGAGATGTTATCCTCTGCTATGTTTGTTTTCGTTTGAAATGTTGATGACAAACATCCTGTTTTTTGAAATGTTGAAGGTTGGAAAGAATAACTTCAGACCTCCGCCAAAAGTGGAGTCAAGTGTTGTGCGAATTGAGCCGCGGAATCCTCCGCCTCCTATCAACTTCCAGGTTTGTAGATACATATTACTAAAAAAACAGCATCAAAAACAAAACATGCAGTGCAATGGCAATCACTAAATACAAATTTTTCCAACTCTACTAGCGTGGAGTTGGAAATTTTGTAATTTTTGTGGCATTTAGTGAGAGTCAATTTGTATGTGGCTGTCTGGGTCTGTTTTAGGTCAGTACTCAAGCATTTGATCCAAGATGGGAAATATTTTGTGGGGCGTGCTGGGCAATTTCTATAAGTGAACTGGATATATGGAAAAATTTTGGGGCGAAACATAAAAAAATGTTGAGTGAATCGCATTAACGAGAAAATTTGTTGATCAAAAGTGGCCGCAAGTCGGCCATTTTTAATTTTATCATGTTAAAATTTTTCATGGTATATCCCTACCTGGAACTGCACATTTTGTTTTATAGTAATGGTCTAGCTATCTGGTCTGGTTTTCCAGATATTACGCATAGCAAAAAATTATTGGCCGATAATCGGCCATTTTGGCCGCCACGACCTAGTTTCTGTCCGAATCTTGCCAAATTTCGAACTCATCTGAGCTATTAGTGAACTGGATATATGGTATAAATTTTGGAGCGAATCATAAAAAAATGTTGAGTGAATCGCGTTAACGAGAAAATTTGTCGATCAAAAGTGGCCGCAAGTCGACCATTTTTAATTTTATCATGTTGAAATTTTTTATGATATATCCCTACCTGGAACTGCACATTTTGTTTTATAGTAATGGTCTAGTGATCTGGTCCGGTTTTCAAGATATTACGCATATTAAAAAATAATGGCCATTTTGGCTGCCACGACCTAGTTTCTGTCCGAATCTTGCCAAATTTCGAACTCATCCGAGCTATTAGTGAAATTGATATATGGTATAAATTTTGGAGCGATACATAAAAAAATGTTGAGTGAATCGCGTTAACGAGAATAATTGTCGATCGGAAAAAAGTCAAGGTCAAAGGTGTTACAGAAAGGTCAAATGTGCAATTTAAATAGTCAAGCTTTAGTCATGATTAACCTGTATGTGAAGTTTAATGTGCATTCCAGTTATGTGAAACAAGTTATAGTTCTAAAAAGTGGCGGACAGACGGACGGACGGACGGATGCGCCTGGTGACGACAATAGGCATCCGCTAAAATTTTGGCTGAGGCCTAAAAACGAGTGGACCAGTCTTTGGCTAAGCCTCAGCTGACTGATATTGTTTATCATTTGTTCTAGCCCGATGTGCAAGCCCAATTTTCAGCTTAAAATAAGTTACAGAAGTTTGTCAGGTTGACAATTGAAAATGAACATTTTTAACATAATTATTTTTATCAAAACTCGCATTCTGCAGTTTACAGTGAGGACTTGACTTTCAGTAGATGAATGGTACCATAATTTTCAAGGTTGTTTTTCACAAAGTATCATATTTGGATGTTTATATGGACTAATTCATCTAATTCATCATTTTCTCATCTTTTTGTTACAGGAATGGGATGGTCTGGTCAAAATATGTTTCTCTAGGAAAAACAAAACATTAGGTGCTGAATTCAGGTGATTATTTTACGACAAGAAATTACTATTTTATGGATTAACAAATTGTCACAATTTCTTCGTCAACATAGCTAGGAACAAAATACAATGGACTTATTTCTTTAATAATAGTGAAAACATACTTTGGACAAAATCACCAGGGGCTAAAAAAACACTGAATAATAATTAATAAATTCAACCCTCATTACATACTCACATACACATTTGATTACATTAAATTTTAATAGAAAATTGTCTCTCTGCTTTCAATTGTCTCTTAGCTTTCAATGCTTTTCTCGGCAATGCTCTTCTCGTGAATTGATAGAAATTATGTATAATTTCTTCGTCACATTAAAGTAAATGCAGTTTTACATTTATCTTTGCTCAAAAAATTAGTACAGACATGGATGACAATGCTATGTTCCATTTCCCTCTTATTTATTTCAGACAATCTAAAGTGGTAGAAATGTTAGAAAAAAATTACAAGGTTCACTGCTCCATGAATAATCTAGTAAGTCACTTTGTTTTATTTTACATATGTACCCTTTGAGTGCCAATCGTGACTATAATCATTACAAACCTTTTATTAGGAGTCTAAACAGCGAGTTTTGAAGATTACACATGTATTTAAATAGTAACATAAGAAATATTTACGAGTTATTTTCACAAATCTAAGTCATATTTACCCACTTCTAATTGTGAATCGTGTAATCAAACAAAATTTTTGGTGTTAGAAAATGGCAAAAGCTGTATTCAAAATTATCTGTGGAAATTAAATCTCTTGTAGAACAAGAACTTATTATTGTAGACAATCTACAGACATCAGATTATGATGTATAATATACATATTTTTTAGATGATGGACGCTGATTTCTCGATGAAAGATAAAGTATCAAATCTTTTAGAGCAAAATGAATTTGATAAGAAGCGGCCTCGTACAATGGATATTGATGACTTCCTAGGGTTGGTGGTATTTAAATGTTAACATTCAGTTGTTTCCATTGTCTTTTTCAACAGTTAGCACAAGCTATAGAAAGGAGAACTATTTGTATGTATATTCGCTTAAAAATATATATCACCATATATAATATGTTGTAAATATCTCGGGTGATAGATCATGTTAAACACACACGTTTAGAGCTTGATAGTTCTATGGGTTTTGTTGTTGATGGATTTGCTGTGTTTTCAGATGACTGTGATTGTTGATTAGTAACCTGGCTAATATTGATTATGAAATATTTGCGCTTAGGCTTCATATATTTTTATATAGTAGTAGTTTCTAACTATTTTTTTTCTGTGTTTTTTTCAGACTTCTTCATCTACTCAATTCTGAAGGAATCCACTTTGCGTGATCCCTGCATACATTAGAAGAGTTAATTAATTATGTGCGCTGGCCGTACCTGCAAACTTCATTGACGTCTTCCATCAATTTTCTTATTTGAAAAACAAATGAAATATTATTTCACCACAAATGCACTCTTCAGTTGCTATAATTTGTATTCAATATTGGACACTTTTAATATACCCCAGTAGACTGGACCATATGTCAAATTTACAGTTGAGCTGATATTAAAAGAAATATTGACATTTTATATCCATTGGATTGGAAATATTCATGAAAATTTAAATCCAGTTTAATCTGTGTCCTGCTTAATTGCTTGTTTATATTTTCCCTTAATTTTTAAAGCTGAAATTGCTGACGCAATTATTAGCTTCAAATGACGGAAACTACATAGATAGGAAGGGTATTCCCACTGGCCCGGGCCAGGGGGAATACCCTTCCTATCTATGTAGTTTTCATTCATTTGAAGCTGAAATTGCTGATGCAATTTCCAGCTTCACGGGCGGGGCCCCTAGGGTAGTGGTTAGCACCGCTGCCTTTCACGCCAGAGTTCGGTTCCCGGTTTCGGCGGTTTGAAAGAAACAAAAAATGTTTCTTCCCCATCCATGTGTGAAAGTCAGTATTGTGGGGAGCCTTCATGACCGAGAGGTAGCGTGCTCGGCCGCAGACCGCCAGGGCTCGAATTTCGAATCCTGTGTCTGGAGGACAGTGTCATCTCAATCATCTCACCATCCTCAGGAGGTTCTCCTGGCCCCGTTAAGCCTATATGTGCACAAAGGTGGCCTAAAGCCCAATTTATTTCCAGCTTCAAATCTTGAAAAATGTTTCCAATTGTGAACAATAGGCATCTCCCAAATTAAAGCATCTGAGCATCCACAATAAACTATTTTGTCAATTTAATTTTATATTCTTTGAAACATGTTTGAAACTATGTACATGCGGGCCCAGCAGGAAAAGGATCAAAATTATTTGTTAATGTGAAATATTTTTATTATTTTACAATGAACTAGAAATTAATCAAAGAAAATAGCATTGTTAGCCTATATGCGCATATGTCACATTGGAATGTGATTTTTTTTAAACAATAACATATGTGGTACATGTATCGCATAGTACTGTTTGTGATATTGTTATGTCTGAAGCTGTTTTGTAAAAGGGACCAGGCAAAAGCAATGGTGATTAATGAAAAATGTGTTGTTTTAACCCTTACAACTTATTTTTAAACCATGGAGACCACAGGGCTATTTTCAATTTCAAATCATCATAAATTCCCCAGTTAGCTCTTTCTGCTTCATTTCAGTACCTCTGTACGATTATAAATATTATAATTATAAATATTTTACTCTTTCAGTGTGGGTATCGACTTGAGATGTCAGAATGTGATGTCTTAGACAGTGACGTCAGATTCTGTCTGTCCCACACTGAAAGGGTTAAGTTAGGGGTATGTCTGCCAATATATATATTTCCTAGCATGACTGAACATACAAATATCCTGAAAAGCAACATTTCGGGCAGTAGCCTACATAGTAAGCTTGCAAGAATTTAGTTTTTCTTTAAACATTAATCTTTTTGTCTGGCCTAAAAGGTGTACATAAAAAATGTTGTGTATATAAAATGTAAAAGTTATTGAGAGAATAAAAAAATATCGCTAAGAACGACTTTGTCAGATTTTGTTACCTTAATTAACCCTAACAGTGCGGGAATAGACTTTAGTCGTCAGAATCTGACGACTCAAGTCTATCCCCACACTGTGATAATTAAACTATTTCTAATGGCTGTAGACCCACAAGATCAGTATTCAAATGAATGAGAAAGATCTAACTAAGACATTTATGAAGATTTTAAATTGGAAAAACCTTTTGATCTCAATGGTTTATACAAAATTAATTCAGCGTTGTAAAGGTTAAAACGCTGAATTTTGTTATGTAAACCACAGAAACCAAAGGTTTTTTTCTTTTTGAAATCATCATAAATGTCTTAGTTAGCTCTTACCGATTCATTTGGATACCTATGTTATGGCTATTCGGCCATTAGAAATATTTTAGAAGTCGATCCCCGCGCTGTAAGCGTTAAGATGTGGTTGCCCAAGACAGTATCTGGTTGTTTAGGACCATCAAACACGGCTCACAGACCCTGCAGTGAATGCAAATTGACCAATTCTTTAAGAGTAATACTGTATCAAATGCAAGGTCTTAAAGCTATAGACCACTCTATGTATGTTTCTGGTTTTAGTTGTACCCCAGTTGCCTCCATCTCTGTAATCAGCCTGGTGCTTTGTGGGTACAGATGTGGCCTACTATTCGTACATAGTGTACTATTCCTTTAAACATTCTAATTTTAACCCTTATCTTGCCAATTAATTTATTTAAATTTTCACCCACTTAAAGTTGGGTCTCGCTACCGCGACCCATCCTGTGAAACTCAATGACCTCCTTTGTTTTCACCGAGCTGCCTAATACAATGAAGTATGGGGGAGGGTTCTTATATAACCTTGTTTTCACCGAGTGACGTCACTGCGTTTCCCAGAATGAAGTATGGGGGAGGGGGTGTTATATAACCTTGTTTTCCCCGAGTGACGTCACCAAGTTTCACAAAATAACTACAAGTTGCTTAATTTCAGCTCAAATATTTGCAACTCTTTTATGTTTAGACACAGATTTCATTCCCAATAACAGTGATTTGGTCAACTAATAAAACAGATTAAAAATGATAACAGTCATGATCAACAAGATAACGGTTAATAGCAATATCTATTAAAATAATTGTGTTAAAAAAATATGACATAATTATATGGATCTCTTGCAGGTAGGATTTACTAAAACGGTCAGAGGCGTCTCCATGAAAAATAACACTATTGATAATGCAACACCAGAAGTAGTAATTGACAAATATAGCATTTTTTAATACATTTTATTATAAATCCATCAACAAACAAGCTCTGTTTATTAGTATAACAAACTTGAAATAGTCGAGTCAATCTTATACATAATCTAAGTGAACGTCTAACAAAGTGATTCAGAAGATTTTTTCAACTTGCCGAGACGATCCCAGTAAACAGTATATTTTGTAGCAAACCCATTCCGTTTTTGGAAAAATTGAAACTATATTTAACCTACATATCTCTAGCTGACCTGAAATTTACAAAGACAAAATAAAAAGTAACATGTACGTGATGTAGCCCACTAAAAAATTGCAAAAAGTGAACCACCCACCAATAAGAACCGCATTCGTACTTTGGGACATAAAATTTAATAGGGCACTAAATATAACTTCAAAACCCCTATATATTTGATGAGAATTTGAATGTGTAGTAGCATAATCTTGGCAAGATAAAGATAATACTTCTGAAGTAAGGAGACCATGTGTATTTATTTTGGCTCCTTGATGTGCTCTTAAAAGTTTCAAAATGTCTATAGACTAGAATTGTGTAAATCTTTTACATTTTGGGCAGCACATTTACTAGTTCGAAGACTAAGATTTTATGTTATTCCTATATTTCTTATTTTGTACATTAATGTTACGCAATTTTAGTCTATGGACATTTTGAAATCTCAAAAACATATCAAGGTGCCAAAATAAAAATGAAGATTTGAGGCCGGATTGTGTTGCTTTGATTCTGCTGTGCTACTAGGTAGCTGGAGGTATTTCTAATTTTAAACAAAAAAATAAAAAGGTAGGATAGAGTGTAGCTCTATATTTAACGAAACATCTCTACAGTAGTAAAATGAGCCGTTAAAATACAAAAAATTGTGCTTTGCGAAGACAAATAAAAAATAAAATAGCTAAATTTAAAAAGACCAACATCCCAGCAAACACGAGTTGCCGAGACAATGCTGTTTCAATGTCTGCGACACTGGCCAACATTTAAACAGCATTGTTTCAGTGTTTCCTGTTAGTCGGAATTGGGCTGTGTTGGCTGCCCCCTGACTACACACAAGCAATATTAACTCATCACCGTGAAAAATTGACACAAGCTTTTAAATAAATTTAAATAAAAAGTGTAGCTATACATGCATTATAATATATATTATCTGTATATCATACGTATAATATAAATGCCTATAAAAAGGCATAAAATAGATTGCTGTGGTTAATATCATATAATCAAATAATATGAAAATCTTATCTCTAGTTTCCTCCTATGATTGCAGAGCAGTATTAATTTTCAACACACCCAAAGGTGGAAAGTGTTCCGCATTCACAGAGACTCTAACGTGTTCAAATATATGTTGGACATCAATGATCATTGAAAAGATGAAGAACTCTTCATAAAAGATAAAACATTAATTAATGGTACACCATATTCGAAATACAAATGACAATAACAATATATTAAAAAAAACATCGACCTTCACATCCAAAATGTATATATATCCTATAGAAAGTGGTTAAATTTTACAATTGGTAAACACAAGACGTTGAACCAATGTTTGTTAGATGCTGGCAAGCATCGCAACTCAACAGGCATAACAAACACGGTAGAGGGGGGGGGGGGGGCGTGATGATGGTCACGGAGGCCACACGCCTCTAGAGGAGTGAACATATTGGGAGTGACAGGTTATCTAGTACAAAGTTGTGTCTCAATACAGCGATCCACAACTTCCCAGTGGTTGAGAATGACTAATATTTGTCTAATTTCAGACTAAAAATATGCAAATCGTGATGTTTAAACACACATTTCATTCCGAATAAATGATTTGAACAGAGAATAAAACAAATTTAAAACGACTATAGCCGTGATTAGCGATGTTAGGCATACACTTTAACCCTTTCAGTGCTGGGACCGTCTTTATACATCAGAATCTGATACAGACGTCAGATTCTAATGTTTAACCCTTTGAGTGCGGGCGACGCTTTTAAGCGCATTCATACTGTTTTTCCACAACTAAAATTTGACAGAAATTGAACAAACATGCATGTATAAATCTTGAGTAAAGCCCCCATTGTGAAATTTAGCAGGTTTAATTTTTAAGTGAGGAGGTATTTTTCTTTCATTTGAAGTTGGCAATTGCGTGAGCAATGCCAACTTCAAATGAAAGGAAAATGTTAAGTAGTAATGAAGCACTTAAAGAGTTAAAGAAGACGGTCCACGCACTGAAAGAAATAAAAGATTTCTAGTGGTCGTAGACCCATAACATAGGTATTCAAATGAAGCAGAAAGAGTCAAGACATTTATGACAAAATACCAAAGCGAATATACCAAATTGAAGCTTCAAACGTCATCACCAAAAGGTCAAGTTAACATAATTTACTTTAAGCGTCAGTGGCAGTCAGGTTAGGAATGTTAATGGGTTCATTGGTGAATATTTAAGTACACATCGGGGTCGCTGGAAAACTTGGAGCTGAAGGTGAAGATATGAACTTTTGTTCAGTGGAATTGTTGTACAATGAAAAAAATAAAATATTTTTTACAAAATGCAAGGCAAGATCTGTCCTTTTTATCAGCAAGATATCACATTCGCTAAAATATATTTTGTTAAAGGTGTGCACTCACTTTCATTTTTCTGTTCAACGAGCTAACGCTAACAAAATTTTGGGCTACATCAGAAAAAGTAGGATATAAGTGAAAAATACATTTATCTCCATTAAAATATTAACACGTACAAAGTTTCCACCTCACCAGCAATGTACTAGATTAGAAAGATAAAAATCAAAATTGAAAACAATCCATTTGAAATTTTCAACCGTAGTGCTGCCGAAACTGTGTATAAAGTTTAAAGCACGTTCTATTTCCAAATCAAATCATTTGTTAGTTATGAACTAATTAAATTGAAAAATAAAATCTAAAATTTTTTACTAAGAATTAGAAAGGTTTACTACAGTATTGAATACATGTATTGAGATTTGCTAAGGGTAAAGCAAATTACCACTAAATAAACTAACAATCTACACTTTAATATAATGCCTTTAAGCGCGATCATGACTATAATAATCATTTTACTTGGCACATCAAGTAGCTGGAGATGTAATATGAACGTAATCAACATAAAGTGTTCATCAAACAGCAGTAACTTTCACACACATGTTGAGGTTATGGTTCGAATTAGCCACACACAATCTCAAGCAAATAACGTTATTATGTATAACATTATTATGTGTACAATAAAAACAAAATTCTGCTCTCTAATGTTCAACTTTGGTAAATGGCGGTCATACTGATAAAAAGGTTTCAGTAAGTCCTGAAGGTATGAAATAAAAATAATCACTCCATTTGACTTTCACTAAATGTAACTACATATACCAGCTGGAAAATAATACACTACAGTCAATATACTCATATCAATACTCATACCAATAAGAATGAACCATTTATCAATAAACATATTTATCTATACCATCCTCTTTTCCAACACTAAAAACAATTCACACCAAGTAAAAAATAAAATCTAGTAGCATATAGGCCGAGATAGCCTTAGATACTTACATCAAGTCTTCAGGTGTATATATCTTACAATATCACTTACATAATATATTTAACCCTTTCGAGCCTGATTTACCATTGTCATCTCATCCACTACAAGCCGCGAATTGCTGCCGCAATTCTCGATTTGTAGTGGATGAAGATGACTTGAAGTCGGTGAAAAATTAAAGAAAATTGCCATGTATTGGTAAAACAGTTTCAAGGATATTTTCATCATAAAAACCCTAGTTGTAGGAAAATTAAGTCTGTATACAGTGATGTAAAATGATGCTTTAATGCATCGTGACGGCTGAAAGGGTTAATACAATTCAAACCTTTTATATCCAAAATATATCTTGTAATTTTCATCCATTGGTGTGAATTAATGCAAAAATCCCCACGTCAATGAAAATTACACAAATGTGTTGACAGAAAATATTTTTGAATAGGAAATGGTATAATACCAAGTGAATGTAGTAGAATAATGAAAAGTATTTGTTGTTACCCTGGGAGTGTATTTGCCACTTTTGGAATCCCAAGTGAAAATGTAAACAATGAGGGATAAATATATTTTGTACCATGCAAAGTTCAGCCTAACGTAGTTATGCAAAATAATGAACAGTAAAAAAATACAGTGAGTTAACTTACATCCCTCTCTACACATGGCAGCAATATGGTAACAGATGTAACAGAATTTTCCAATTAATTAAATTGGCTCTTTAATAATAGTGAGTAGTTGGCTACTAGCTCACTAGCACAACCTACTCCATGCTTTTGAACACTCAGGAGCACTGTATATATAATTACTATGACCATCATCCGGCCTCATCTGTACTCAGTTCCTTCAAGCTATAATCCGACAAAAAATATTGTTATTTTTTCTAAATATTTCAGAAACATGTACATAGACCTAGAACTCCTCCAGCATACAGTCAATGATGGTCTTGTTTAGTCTGATGACTTTGCACCAACCATAATCTCAAGCATAACTTTATACAATAACAGAAACAGCAATACATCATGGGACATCATTATAATATTGCTAAAAATAAAATAGCAGCATATATCTCTGGATATAATTTAATAAGGCTATTTCATTTTTATATGTATCACAACATAACATTTATCATTGTTAACATTAACCTAGTAGGTCAACATTGAGTATTACCACATTTGTACATAAATAATAATGCCAAACAAAAATAATGCTTTGAGAGGTCTCTGAAACAATATATATCCACACCCTGCCTATAGAAGTTGTAGAAGCATATTCTGTTTCTTTTTAAATTAGTTTACACTACTACCATGAGTTCTGATACCCATACTATCTAAAGGTATTAAAAAATATGCATCTTTCATCCATTCATTTAATTATACAGTCCCCAAACTGGAACAGTACCCTTAAATTGGTATCTGTCTGGAACACATATACAGTAGAACCATAGGAGGTTCATTTGTATATAAAATGTTACTTTGGGGAATGGTCAAGTGGCCTCCCATTGGAGCTTGGTTGACCTTAAGGGTGGCTGCTCATAGCAGGTTTTACTGTAGAACTGTTAAAGGGTTTCTGCTAATTAAATTGGAACACATATAGTACCGCTAAAGGGTGTCTGCAAATCGATAGAGTCGTAGACACTCCTCTGAAAAGGTGCTTTACTTATAAACGGCTAATACCTCACCCTTTCAACTCCTTTTTGAGGTCCTGTCACCCGGGTTAGCGTGGTAAAAAAAAACGTTTTAAATCTCAAAAAATCTCCACCAACATATCAAATTTCACACAATACACTGCTTACATTCTTCTAAAATTTTCAATAATACAACTTTCCTGCATGTAATCCATCTATAAACACATTAATTTATTTCAATTTTATTCTCAGTATTGCGTTAAAAATGGTCTAACTTTTTAAATACTCACCAGGAGTTCTTGCCAAATGACTAGATGAAAATAGTTACAATATTTCATGACAATAGCTTGTGAATTGACTCAGTAATCAACAAAAAGCTACCTTTCATTTTGGACAGTCCTCCACCGTCGGATAGATTATAACCTCAAGTGTTCACTGGGTATCAGTCTAATCCCACAGCCGGAAAAAGAAACAATCAAGCAAGATAAGGTCACTTTAACATGACATTAAAAGTAAAGAGATAAATCTGTAACTTTAGTAATTGGAAGATACAGCATATAATCTGAAGCATTTAACACCATTTTGGGATTCTGGCACATATATTAGAGTGGCGACATTGTAAACTAGCTAACTCTATCATGAAATGTGGTGACAAGACTTCATCTTGGTTTAATGTTGGGCAACCATCCACTTCATCAGTCCGACATTGAACCGGCATATGGTCAACGTCTTGTGTCTATTGGTGGGGGGGGGGGGGTCATAAGATGTTATTAATAATGCTTTACGAAGTCAGAAATACTACACAGTCAGAGGAGTTTGAATATGACTGGTGATCATATTCTTTCAGGTGTCATCTCTATTAGACTGATAGGTGGTTACGTAGTTCCCTTCATGGGGATATGCCCAGAAACTACACAGTGGAGGGCAGACATGACATCAGTGCCAAATTGTATAAGAGGCATGTCTTCCAAATGATCAGTTGGCAGTGTTTTTTTAGCTGTGGTGGCGAGTGGTCTGTCAGGGAGCTGAATGTTACCACCCACCACATTTATTATCCACTTATCAATTTATTATCCACTTCAGGTTAGAGCAGTGCACAACAGTCATTACCACTGCCGGTGGACGTTCCCTGGGGCCAGTTTCTGTATCGTACTTAAGTTAAAAATGTTAATTTTGTACTTAAGTATGTTACAGAAACTGGGCCCTGCGGCATATTTTCATAACATACTTAAGTAAAAAGTAAACTTTTTACTTAGGTATGTTACGTAAACCAGCCCACTTCATTTTTTACTTAAGTACGTTACAAAAACCGGCCGCAGGGGCCAGTTTCTGTCACGTACTTAAGTACAAAGCTGACTCTTTTCACTTAAGTATGATACAGAAACCGGCCCCTGGGTATACAAGTTCCCTACGTTCATCCAGCTCCCACATAAAACGTGGTTCACAGCAGGGTACAACAGTCATCACCACTGGATTGTATGACGGGTGGCGGTGGTAGGGCTGCCGGTGGGGGTTCCCTTGGTATGCCATCCATGTACACCCTCAGTACATACAGGTGATGCTCCATACGTTCTCCCGGCTCCCACGTATACGTCTGCTCAGGGTTCAGGTGCTGGTGACCCGAGTACATACGGACTGTCACCGTCTCCGCAGACACGATCCGTACTCCTGGAAAAAGATCAGAAAATATATTTCCGCCTAATTATTATTTGGACTGCAGAATTCTTTGTTAATATTTTTTTAATGATTATTTAATTATTTGAAGCTGCAAATTGAGTACCATACATATTTGACGTCTCTAAAATTGAACTAAAAAGTCAGTCACCACAAAAGTCAGTCAACACACTGAAAAGGCAATTTAGTCAGTCAGCACAAAAGTCAGTCACCACACAGAAAAGGTGAAGTCAGTCACCACACCAAAGGTAAAATATTTATAAAGGTCACATATTATACAGATAGTTTAATTAACAAAGGGAAGAAATAACTCAGACCTTGAGTTTTAACCCTTATGCTGCTGAGATTTTTCAGAATATTTTTCATTCATTTGAAGCTGGAATTGCTAACGCAATTTCCGACTCCAAAAGATGAAAAATAATTATATTTAGAAAACACAGACGTCTTCAAAATGTAATTATTAAATTAACAAAGAATCTACAGCGAAACATTTTAAACATTTTTAGTTGAATTTATTTGCTCTGAAATTTGCTTGAAAACGAATATATACGGTTCCGGCAGGATAAGGGTCATTTAACTTAAGGAGAGCAAATGGTTCCTCAGATTGCTTGATAGCGAGTTTATAATAAATGAAAAAACATTTATATAGCGCCATATATCTGTAGCAGAATCATAGGTGCTTCACATTTGATAAATTGCCCAGTCACTGTAGTGTATATTTAAAAATAAAAACTATGTATTAAAAACAGGTAAACATATATATTTAAAAACAGTTTTAAAGTATATCCTCGCCTATTCATTTCACAGATATTGTTAAATTAATGGCAAGCCGTCATCATGAACAAGTAAGTTTTGATGTCAGACTTGAATTGACTGAGGGTATTGTTTTCTTTGGCAATTTGTTACATTCTACAGAGCGATTAGTAGCTCTCCTTAATTACTTCATGCGAGTACGAGGAGAGTGAAAAGATAATCATAGGAGACCTTTTTCCAACTGGGCTTCGAAATCTGAAAATGAATGACTGGCAACTGAGCCTTTTAAGTCCTCCACCTTTTCCTATTGATGAAGATTGGTCATTATATGGACCCCCTCTCCTAATGCATTGCTTGTTTCTATCTTTCAGCCATTTGAAGAACTGCTTGCACAGTTTCCAGTTTCAAATGACAAAAAGTATTTCTATTTATAAAAAAATAGACATCTGCAAAATTGAATGATTTGACTTACTGATCATAATATGCCATAAATGATTTCAATGTCATTGAAACATGCCTGAAACAGTATATCGTCCCCATGGATATGAAAGGGTGTATCTGCTACTTTGTAAAGTGGCAGATACACGCTTTCATATCCAAGGGAACGATATATACAGACCAGATTAGTGTTGCTTAACCCTTGTGCTGCTGGGATTGCATACTGTAGATCTGGTAATTTTCACATGTTCAAATTTTCACGAATTTCTGATTTTGGGACTTTTCACACAGTTTAGAATTCGTCAATTTTCATTTTTCTTTAGTAGCGCTATTATATTAATAATTTATAATATTACCAGATCTACAGTATATTCGGTTTTAAGCAAGTTTCAGCCCTAATAAAATGCCAATCAACAAAATCAACAAAATAGTTTGTGATAGATGCTCAGTTAATTAAAGAATCATTTTTTTCAGATGGCAACTTTTCATAAATACAAATATTTTTCGTCATTTGAAGCTGGAATTTGCATCAGCAATTCCAGCTTCAAACATTGATGAAAAATAGAAACAAACAATTCAGAAGCACATGGGTTGAGGTATTATTTACCATACCTGAATAGTTAAGCCAGACCATGGCCCTCTTCATTGTTTCACTCATCGTCTCGTATTTGGCCATGGTGAACGCCCCTCCCGAGGTAACGGGGAAAGGCATGAAGGTCTTGTATGTCAGTGTGGCAGGATTGGACAGCGTGGCGCTGCCGGCATAAGGCCGCGTGTACGCCACTCTCACGATTCTCAAGAAACGAGTGCGACGCTCTCCGTACTCCCTGAATAGCGAGCGTTGAGTGTCAATGGTGTCACCAGCTGAAATAAAACAGACAACAACCAGTGTCAATACTGTCACCAGATAAAATGAAACTGATATAAACAGCGAGCGCAGAGTGTAAATACAGTAGAACCTGCTATGAGCAGCCAACCTTGAATCAGAGGAGGAGTGGCCTTTCAAGATAGGTGGCTGCTCATAGGAGGTTCACTTGTATATGTACAAATGCATTTTGGGGTATGACCAAGACCAAGTGGCCTCAATAAGAGGTTGGTTGCTCATAAGAGTGGCTGCTCATAGCAGGTTCTGCTGTAATAACAAACAGCAACCAATATAAAGGCCATAGTGCTGTTTCCTTTTTTGAATTCCCAGTTTCTTAAAAATTTGTTAGGTGGTGGATAATTCCTAATATAGTTAGACCACCAAAATAAACAAGACTACATAAGTCCAGGAGCTCCCGCGACGAATTAGAATTTGATTTAAGCAATTTTGTGTAGGGTTTTTAATGTAGTCCTAGGCTAGGTCAAAAATCAAGACGCAAGACAACTAGGTCTAAGAAGCTCAGTCTAAGAGTAAGATAAGAACTAGACAGTCTGTCAGAGATTGCAAACCTCCATTGAAATTAATGATCCTAATCAGTATCACAGTAATGGTCTACCTATCTGGCACGGTTTACCCAATATCAGGCCAATCGAGGTAACTAATAGCTGATTTACGGTCATTTTGAATTCGATATAAACTAGTTAAAAACTTAGGGTGCATCCTCCCCCGAAACCTCAAATTTTGTTTTATAGTAATGGACTAACATCTAACACAGTTTGCAAAATATTGGGCATGTGAAAGTAAATAATGGCCAATAGGGGGCCATTTTGAATTTGATCAAGTCAAAATTTTCCAAGATACATCCTCAGCTGAAATCTCACATTTCATTCTATAGTAATGGTCTAGCCATCTAGCACGGTTTACCAAATATCGCCCATGTGAAAGTGAATAATGGCCGATAGGAGGCCATTTTGAATTTGCTCAAGTCAAAATTTTTCAAGATGCATCCTCTCCTGAAATCTCACATTTTGTTTTATAGTAATGGTCTAGCCATCTATTACGGTTACCAAAAACCGGCTATGTGAAAGTGAATAATGGCCGATAGGCGGCCATTTTGAATTTGATCAAGTCAATTTTTTTCAAGATGCATCCTCTCTTGTAATCTCACATTTTGTTTTATAGTAATGGTCCAGCTATCTAACACGGTTTACCAAATATCAGCAATGTGAAAGTAAATAGTGGCCGATAGGCGGCCATTTTGAATTCGATTGAGTCGAAAGTTTTTAAAAGGCATCCTCTCTCGAAACGTCACATTTTGTTTTATAGTAATGGTCTAGCTATCTAGCACGGTTTACCTGATATCAGGCCTATCGAGGTAAATAATGCTGATTGTCGGCCATTTTGAATTCGTAAGTTAAACATTTTCAGGGTGCATCCTCCCCCGAAAACTCACACTTTGTTTTATAGTAATCAGGTAATGGTCTAGCCATTTAGCACGGTTTACCAAATATCAGCCATGTGAAAATGAATAATGGCCGAAAAGGCAGCCATTTTAAATTTGATCAAGTCAAATTTTTTCAAGATGCATCCTCATCTGAAATCTCACATTTCGTTTTACAGTAATGGTCTAGCCATCTAGCACGGTTTACCAAATAACGGCCATGTGAAAGTGAATAATGGCCGATGAGCGGCCATTTTGAATTTTATCAAGTCGAATTTTTTCAAGATGCATCCTCTCCTGAAATCACACATTTTGTTTTATAGTAATGGTCTAGCCATCTAGCACGGTTTACCAAATAACGGCCATGTGAAAGTGAATAATGGCCAATTGGCGGCCATTTTGAACTTGGACAAGTTGAATTTTTTCAAAATGCATCCTCTCCTGAAGCCTTACAATTTGTTTTATAGTAATGGTGTAGATATCTTGAGCGGTTTTCATGATATTCCACAATATCAGGCCTGTCGAGGTGAATAATGGCTGATAGGCGGCCATTTTGAATTTTATCAACTTCAAATTTTTCAAGATGCATCCTCTCCTGAAACCTTACAATTTATTTGATATTAATGGTGTAGCTATCTTGAGCGGTTTTCATGATATTCCGCAATATCAGGCCTGTCGAGGTGAATAATGGCCGATAGGCGGCCATTTTTAATTTTACCGACTTGAAATTTTTCAAGATGCATCCTCTCCTGAAACCTCACAATTTGTTTTATAGTAATGGTGTAGCTATCTTGAGCGGTTTTCATGATATTCCACAATATCAGGCCTGTCGAGGTGAATAATGGCTGATAGGCGGCCATTTTGAATTTTATCAACTTCAAATTTTTCAAGATGCATCCTCTCCTGAAACCTTACAATTTATTTGATATTAATGGTGTAGCTATCTTGAGCGGTTTTCATGATATTACGCAATATCAGGCCTGTCGAGGTGAATAATGGCCGATAGGCGGCCATTTTTAATTTTATCGACTCGAAATTTTTCAAGATGCATCCTCTCCTGAAACCTCACAATTTGTTTTATAGTAATGGTGTAGCTATCTTGAGCGGTTTTCATGATATTCCGCAAAATCTTTCAGTCGGATTTACCGATGTTATAAATTAGGTCAAAGTGCTGGGTCAACTTCAAGGTCAAGGTCCAAAAACCTGAAAAGGCACAACTAGGGATCTTAGAGAACATGTATGTGCAATATGACTGTCATCGGCCCAGTACTTTTCGAGATCTGCTCCGGAAACGAAGTGCGCGTCAAAACGTCTAAATAGGTCATAGTTCTGAACCAGAAGTAGGTCAAAGTTCAAATACCCCAAAAGGCACAACTAGACCCCCTAGGGGTGTTGTGTGTAAAATTTGAAGACAATCGGACAAGTACTTTCAGAGATATGCTCCGGAAACGAATTGTTTACGGACGGCCCAACCGCCCAACGGCCCAACGCCGTCACATCATCATTTTCTCCTCTGCAACCTTGCGTAATGAATTCAGATAAAAAATATTTTAACCTGTCCATTAGCCACCTGGAAGTAACCCACATACCAAAAATTGTTATCCTAGCTTATTTTCTTACAAAGTTATAGGCAAAAGAAGAGGCCAAAAAAAAACGGAGGTAGAATCCATAGCTCCCTTCGTCTCACCTACGGTGACGGCGGGAGCTAATATAGGGATGTATGTGGATTCAGAAATTTGTAGGCCCAGCTATATCGATTGCAAAAGACATCAGGCATGCCTGAACAATCCGCAATAAATAATGATTTACAATAATGGCCAGTTTTAATTCTATTACTTTAAAAATAAAGTATTTCTTATATTTCTCTATGCTTATTCACTTTGAGGTGGGAATCGCTAATCACATCTCAATTTAAGTATATAAACATATCAAACATACATGTGTAATATATCAAGTGAAAGCTCAACATGTCATTATTGTGATTTTATGCATCTTTTCTCAACTCTTACAACACTGAAATATTTTTATATAAACCATGGAGACCAAAGGGTTTTTTTCAATTTGAAATCATCACAAATGTCCTAGTTCATTTGAATACCTATGTTATGGGTCTACGGCTATTAACTTTGTTTAATTCTTTCAGTGCTGGGATCGACTTTAGACTCCAGAATCTGACTTCTATAAACAGTCCCCGCACTAGAAGGGTTAAATTATTTCTATGGAAAATCTGTACTCACACCAAGATGAGCTGATTTTGTAATCTATAGACTGGACGTTAATCAGTTTGCAGCCTTGTTGATGAGCAAGCCAGCTCTGAGCTTTCTGAACGACTGACCCGAGTGGTTCTGTGCTGCCGCTCGTCAGAATACCGTCCTGCTGTAGCCAGACCGGCACAAAGTCAGCACAACCTAAGTACACAAAGCAATAAAATAAACAAAGTCAACACAACCTAAATAAACAAAGTATTGTGCTGACATTGTGCCATTCCGCTGTGTGTAGCCAGGCCGGCACAAAGTCAGCACAACCTATATAAACAAAGTAATAAGCTATACACGATAGATTTTGCATTTCATGCCTAATTTCCATTTTTTGTGAAATGTTAGGTATGAGTGTGGGTACATGGTTCATTTCTATTAAAAGAATAATGGTTTAAAAAAAAATTAAATCCCCTCCCCCCCCTAGACATTTGATGGTTTTTTGCGTGTTCATTTCTATTTTGCAGTCATTTGAAGCTAGAATTATTAACACCATCGGGGTTTCCACCAGGAATGTTCGAGAGGGGGGGTCCAAGAGGGGTGGGGGGTCTGCGGGCACTCCCACATGAGAAAAAAATCAGAGATTTTACATTTTAGTGCTTAAAATGGTCTATTTTAACCGAGATAACAGTAAAAATATTTTAATTTTTCTTGCCAACAAGGGGGAGATATTCCCCCCTGTGGTGCTGAGTGGGGGGATCTAGACCCCCCGGACCCCCCCCCCCCCCCTGGCGGAAACCCTGACCATATCAAGCTTTGTATGATGGAAATATATTTATGAAAAATAGATATATTATAAATTAACTCTTACAATGCTTAAATATTTTTGATGGAGACCAAAGGGGTTTTTCAATTTGAAATAATCCTAAATGTCTTGGTTAGCTTTTTCCGATTCATTCAAATACCTATATTATGGGTTTACTGCTATTATAAATGTTTTAGTTCTTTCAGTGTATTGACCGTCTTTATAGGTTAGACGTCTACAGACATCAGATTCTGACGTATAGAGACGTCAGATTCTGACATATAAAGACGGACCCCGCGCAGCAAGGGTTAATTATATAATACATGACCAGATACCTATTTCTTCATAACCGGGGGAGCCGACCTCATAGAATATGCGTATTACATTGAGGAAGTAAGTGGTCGCCTGGCCGTATTCCATCCAGCACGATTTATCAGGGTCACAGCCTCCTTTCCATGAGCTGAACTTCATGTCCTGTGTCTCCACTGTCAAAATACGACCTAAAAATATAACAAACCAAAAAATCAGGTATTGACTCGCTCCTAAATTATGTAATTTAAGGGTGAGGTCAAAATTTGATTTTTTTTATATATATAGTAGTATTCACAACAAATTTTTAAAGCATTATTTTTTAGTTCTGCAACTACTACACTGAAAATTTCGAGGCAGTCTATAACATGTAGTAAAGTGCTAATTTTGCTGTTTCTCTTTAAACCCATTAAGTTAACTAAATGCTTGCTCTTTGGACAGCCTGTTGATACTTCAGATTATATCTAGCATGATACTTACCCTGTAGTGGCTGCTGTTTGAACATTTGATTGAGTCTGACAATGGTCTCCCCAAAAGACTGGAATTTAGGTTCACTGAAGACACCCCCGTGATCAGCGCACTCTGGGATCACGTTGATATAGCCAAGCTGTTGAGGTTCTGGAGCATCGTTAGGATCTTTAGGAACAATCCATAACCTGATGGATAAATATAAAACAATCTGATAGATAAATATAACAATCCATCACCTGATGGATAAATCAATCCTTTTTGATTAAGGAGCGCGATACGGCACTCCTCTCGCACTCGTAAGGCAAGTGAAAATGACATCACTCCTGATGATCACTAGAAGTTAAATGTTGAAGTTAATTAAGCGAAAAAATCTCGCTCTGGGAGAGCTTAGCATGCCTCAAGGAGAATACAATGCTCTCAAGACTAGACATTTTCAGGATAGTATTTTATAGCTCCCCTCTTATTTCCTTAACTTTAAGTTGGTGAAAATGTAAATAAGATGACTTTGCTAGTAAAATTAAATTATCAGCAGAATTTAAGAACAATGAATTAAAATGAAAAACTGCTGGACCTAAGCTGATTTTGCATGTAGCTTAGTTCTTATTTTGCTGATCACAACTATTGTTGTTTTTAATCTATTTTATTAGTCGATCAAATCACTGATATTGCGAACGAGATGTGTGTTTAAACATCAAGCTTTGTAAATGTTTGATCTCAAATTAAACAAATATGCATAATTTTCGCCCACTTGAAGTTGTGGGTCACGGTAGCGAGACACAACTTCAAGTGAGTGAAAATTTAGAAAAATTAACATAGCAGGATAAGGGTTAACAGGAGAATAAAGTGTTGAGGAATGTAATTACCTGAGACATCGTATAAAGTATGTATTTGCCTTTCCGCTCTCAAAGTAAGTAGATTTTTCTGTATCGACTCCTGATCCGTCGTCATAGCGATATTTTACCTCCATACTCTCGCACGTTCTGGCTCTTATATCGGGATGGCCACGTAACCAAGCATTAGCCTTAGCCATTATGGCACTGCAAACGTAAAAACGTAGATAATGCTAATTACTCATGTGTCAATTGTTGGGAATTTATATAAATTTACTTACTAGGACAGGGGTTGAAAACGACTCACTGGAAGTTTTCAGTCACTTGAAATTGATAACAATGCTTTGAGCCTGTACATGACTTTTTGTGTGAGATCAGAAGATATTTATCAAATTTTCCAAGTGATTAACTCGTTTTTAGTCCATTTCATTAGCCGACTGATATTGGGAATGAAATGATAGTTCAAACATCAAGATTTGTCAAATATGAATAATTTTCAACCAGTGTAAGCTGTGGATCATGGTAATAATAAACAACTTCAATTGGTTAAAAATTAAAATAAATTTACCTACCAGCATAAGAGCTAAGAATGACTCATTTGAAGTTTTCACTCACTTGAAGTTGTGAATCACATTAGCGAAGCACAACTTCAAGCGAGAGAAAATTAAAGATTTAAGAATGACTCACTCAAAGCGTTCGTATTTAGGTTTTGAGAACATGCCAGGAGCCTCTGTCATCTGAGGAGTGAAGTCCACGTAGGAGAGAGTGAACGACTGAGCGGGTCTCGTCACCTGGTCATATGAGGGCGGCGGAGAAAATCCTGAACCACCTGTGGGACAAAATGACAATAAATATAATGACAGAGCTTGTCAGCTCGCATCAAGGTGGGAGAAATACAAACCACCTATAGCACTCGGTATAAATAATATCATGGTTCATACAAAAAAAGTTGATGGAATTCAAGGCTTTTCAAGGTTTTCAAGGTCAAATATTCAAATTTTCAAGGTCCTACCACAAACATGAAGTAGGGAATCATGACTAAAACCTTGACAATTTCAAGTCAAAAAAAATATTCTTATGATTTTCACCTTCATTCTGTTTTGCGAGAAAAATAGTAATAATAGCAAGAACATTTTTATCATTTTTTTAAAGACTTCGATAAAATCAGCCACAATATATTTAAACAAAGAACATCTCAAACCCGAAAATCACTTTTTAAGGCTTTTCAAGATATTTTTTTCAAATTCAAGGCTTTTCAAGGTCTTGAAAACTATTTTTTAATTCAAGGCTATTCAAGGGTTTTAAAGGCCTGTGCGAACCCTGAATATACAACATGCTTCTTTCTGCTAGGTCCACACAAATAACTTATGTTTAATTTTTAAAACAAATAAAATGGCACTAAAATTGACAACAAAAATATTTCGATCAACCCTTTACCCGCCAAGCTATTTTATTTAACCCTTACACTGCTGCATAAAATTCGCCGCATGTGTGGTTTCCCACTAAGTAATATCTGGCACGTATTTTCTTCAAAAAAACATCTGATGAACAACTGATATTATTATTGATATTATATTACAAAATCAGTCAGTTAGCTATATTTAAAGCGCAAATAGAAAGACACCACAAAACGAAAGTAAAAAAAAAAAATCAAAAAAATTAAAAAATAAAAATAATTCTTTTTTTTTTTTTTTTTTTTTAGAATTTATTTGGCGACTATAGTGCAGTGTCAGGGTTAAATTTTCACCCACTTGAACATGTTGAAGTTGTGTCTCGCGACTGCAACCTACAATTCCCAGTGGGTGAAAATTACTCGTATTTGATCAATTTGAGACCAAACATTTACAAATCTTGATGATCATTCACACTAATTGGATTTGATTGGCTAAAACAAATCACAAACGACTGTAGTCTTGCTTAGAGTTTAAAGGGTTACCCTCAAGTCACTTCTAATTGTGTCTGAATACCGCAGTCCACAAGTGACTGAAAATTATTTGGATTTGTGACATTTACCTAACCTTCCAATGCTACAGATTTAAGACCTAAATTGCCGATGATCACGGTCCGGGTTGTGTCTTACTTAATAATTAGCTAAATTAAATTTTAAAATAAATTGAATCATGATCCACTTTCCACCTCATGTGCATTGAAAGAAAATTACTCAATATTATAAAATACCCATCGCATGCATCACTAACGTTAGTAGATGAAGAGTCAATTAGGTTAACGAGTAGGTTTACCTGTATTGGGCGAGGATGTGGGTACACTTGAGTACCATGTGTTGGCAGGGGGCTGGCCACCCCCCGCCTGCTCAAAACCAATATGACTCATCCCACAGATTACTGTGTATTTATTCCAAACATCTATCTGCAAACAGTTATACAATTTAAAACATTCATATCAATTTTCAGATCTAATTCAGTGCTCGATTTCGTGGAGAGTCCGGGTGCCTGAGGCTCCCAAATTTACTGCAGGGCGCTCTATTAGCTGCATGACTGTGCCCGTGTGGCTCACTAGATTTTGCCAAAATGCTTCTATTTAACACCTGTAGGTCAATTTAGTTCCAGCACTCAAATGATATGATGGGCTCTGTAGATTTTCTAGGTGGGTGCCCTGCTGGCTCTCACCTCAAATCTTCCAAAATCGAGCTTTGCAATTTAGACCATTTGGTACATAATAAAATATAAAATATTAAATGACAAGTCTTACTTCAACATTACCATGATTACTGTGAAACAAGAATTGTATTAGGCCTACTTGTCAAATGGTCTAACTACGAAAATACACTCTAAGTTGTCTAAGTTTAAGTGTAACTAAATTTCACGAAATTCCATTTTTTTAGACTGAGTGAAGCAAGTGAAGGAAAATACTCTTATTTGCAGAGGTAGGGGAGAGGAGGGTAAATTTGATGACCCTCAACTTTAACCAGTTACTGGTAGCATGACATTAGACATATGAGTAGATTTGTAGTTTCAATGTGTAAACATATTATTTTTGATAATACTAATGTCGGGGCCACTCGTTTAAATTACCTTATTTAAATTATATGGATAATAATATATCAGATATAGTGAATGAGGGCAAATTCGATCAATGTGAGGGCAACTTCGATCAGTTAATGGTGGGTAGTTTGGATCACCTATTAAATGGTCATTTTTTTAAATATGTGTGTTATGAAATTAATTGTGGCTAGTTGATATCTTTCTGTCTTCTGTTTAGAAGGTCATGGACACAGTTGATTAAAGTTATTGTGGATAAAGTTATTGTGGATAGATGTGCTGGCCAAAATTCATTTGTGAGCTATTGCCATTGGTATATCAACTGACCATCGACTGGCAAAATGATGGTTCCAGCAATTTCAAGCACTAGAATACTTTTCCACTAATGTTGAAAATTTAAGACCAAGTTTAACTTTTCAATTGATAAAAATATGTTTATTGTTTATTAATCACACAATTTAATTTATTTTACTTCTTTCATATTTTGTTATGAGCCAGTCGGAAAATGCAAAAAATGTTGTATAAGTGGCCGATTGAAATTGCCCTCCAAGCCCCAGTGACACAGGAGGGCAATTTCGATCACAATGAATTGTTTATTTGAATAATAAATACTTTAGATATACAGCCATTTTGTTAATGCTAGACTGTTGTAAATAATATTTCTGATATATTCAAAATGTTGGATAACGTAACACCCTTGATAGTTTCGAGATTTGACATGTTTTGTGGTGACTGCTAAGAATAGAAAAAAATCCATTCTGGCTGTAGTACCTGAAATGTTAACGTTAGGGGATAAGAATATCTTTCACACAAAAATCACAACTACAACATCAATATATAGATCTACATTTTTGTGCGTGATTTTGCTCATTTGCTATGGAAAATATATCTAAATGAATATAAAAAACAAATATGTCAAATAAGTGATTATTAATCAATACAACAAATATTTTCAAAAATGATAGAATTTGCCCTGCTATCCAAATTGCCCACCTCTCCCCTATGATAGGTAATGAGCTGTACAAAGAAGGATAAATGACAGTGTGAACGTGATCAGTTTGGTGATTACAATACATGGATTGACATAAATTGATTGACATCATCTGAAACTTGAGTTTGAGTGAAGTCTCTGAGTCCTTCGCCTCTGCGCTGCGTCTGAAAATGAAATGAAGGAAGACATGGAACTGAAAGATGAGTGAAGACTGAAGTGAAACTGGAAACGCCGGTTAGGCCTACATGCAAATGATAGATTTTTCAAATGTATGTTTACAATTAAATTAATCTACACTATACCTTTCATACTTTTCTTCTAATCCATAAATGATAATTTTTTTTTAGGTAAATAACACGTTAGTAATGTAAAGAACTGGCAGGACATGAAAATATGGTTTGTTTACAAAAAAATTGTTGGAGAGCTAGGGACACCTGGTGAGTATGCCGTTCACTAAACTTCTAACATTAGTAGATGCGGGTAGAAGAAAATAGATATTTTTTTTAATGGATTGATTCAGCATTCACATAAAATAGGGTTAACATCAGTATGATAAATACATTATGCAATCAAAATACAATTGTGACCACCATTCTGAAACAACAGGGATGAAAACACTGAAGGATGATATACAATTTAAGGGGTATTTCACTCTTTATTTTTTAAAGGGACTGGCCCAGGCTAAAATCATCAAAAAATCGGTGATTTTATTTTGGCTTCTTGATATGACTATATGATGTAAACATGTCCATAGACTAGAACTGCACAAGTTTTTTAATTTTTGTGCCGCGCATTCACCAGTTAGACTAGATATAGAGACGAAATTTGTTTGTGCTAAATTACTCGAACACATCATTTGTAAACAAATTATGTCCCATTTTTCGGAAAACAAAATTTTAACACCTGTACAACATGGCTTTCGCTCAAAACACTTTTGATTACAACTGCTGAATTTATTCAAAATTTTGAAGGCAAGACACAAACAGATGTTGTTGTCTTAGATTTTAGTAAGGCCTTTGACGTTGTCCCCCATCAACGCCTCTTACACAAACTCGACCACTATGGAATTCGGGGAACAACTCTTAATTGGATTCAAAATTTCTTGACCAATAGAACCCAAAAAGTAGTAGTTGATGGCAGCTCTTCAGAATCAGCTCGTGTAAAGTCCGGTGTGCCCCAGGGTACTGTTCTCGGACCACTACTTTTCTGGACCTACATTAATGACCTCCCTTCCACGGTCTCGTCGCAGGTTCGTCTCTTTGCAGATGACTGTCTCCTGTATCGCCCCATGAAATGTCGGGCAGATCAGGAGAAACTGCAGAGAGACCTATCTGCGTTACAGGACTGGGCAGATCGATGGGGGATGTGCTTCAACCCCTCGAAATGCTCGGTCCTGAGGGTGTCCAGGCCGAAATCAAAAAACCTGGAATTCCAGTACACCCTGAAAGGTGAAACATTAGAAAATGTTTCATCAACACCATATCTTGGTGTTTGCCTTAGCGAGACTCTGGAATGGGAGGCCCACATTAACAAAATTACAAGTAAAGCGAATTCCACCCTGGGCTTCCTTCGGAGGAACCTGAAGGCATGTCCACCTAAATTAAGGGAGACTGCCTATTTCTCCCTGGTCAGATCATCCTTAGAATATTCTTTAGCAGTTTGGGACCCCTTTAGACAAAAAGACATTGATAAATTAGAAAAAATTCAAAGAGCAACAGCAAGATTTGTCACCCAAAATTATAGACAAACAGCCAGTGTGACATCTCTCATTCAGAACTTGGGCTGGACTGACTTGAAAACAAGACGAAAAAATTCTAGGCTTTTATGTATGTTCAAAATTTTAAATGAGTTAGTTGAAATTCCTATCAATGACCGTTTAATCCCAGCAGATAGAAGAACACGTGGTGGGCACAATCAGGCTTATAAACACATCAGAGCTAACACCACACTGGGACAAAATTCTTTTTGGCATCGAACTATCCCTGATTGGAATTCTCTTCCGGCAGCTGCCACAGAATCGAAAACTGTGGCAGCATTCAAGAGTCAGCTGGTCGACTAGATCTGCCAGCCTCTTTCCCCCCCTCCAGCCTGATACTCCACAATGGAGGGCTGCTGGAGTAATTACTCAAAGTCAAAGTCAAAGTCAAAATCTCCGATTTCTAATTATTGACAACCATGTCGGAAATAGGAAATACGGAAATTTCGTATCTATATCTAGCCTAACTGGTGAATGCGCAGCAGACAAATTAAAAAACTTTTGCAGTTCTAGTCTATGGACATGTTTACATCATATGGTCATATTAGGAATCCAAAATAAAATCACCGATTTGTTTATGATTTCAGCCTGGGCCAGTCCCTTTAAGAAAACAAAGTCGCTTCAAATTATATATATTCCTACTATCAAAAATGCCGTCACATTAAACCAGGATCGCATGTTTTTCGTCAATTTCTCTGTCAATTCTCAACCGATTTCCTTGAAATTTTGCAAAGGCCATTTTTTATTTAAATCCTAACAGTGGTAAAAAATTCGCAAAATTATATTGGATATTTTAAAAGTTAGACTATTTGCCATGTAATAAAATTCTAAAATTAGTTTAATGGGTTTAAAGAGGGACGTCGTAATTTCAATTTATTACATGTCAAATGGTCTAACATTTGAAATACGCTATATAATTTTACGAAATTTTCAGGGATGTCGAAATTCTTTTGAAAAATAGTGTTTGCAAAATTTTATGAAAATCTGTTGAGAATTGACTGAGAAATCAGCAAAAAACATGTGATCCCGGTTGATCACTTTTAATTCGACTTTAATTTTCTTATAGCGTCAGATATTGAGGATATGGTACATAGAGTTAGTAAAGAAAGACCCTATGTGATACACATTTGAAATATCAAAGCTTAATCTCAAACAGATTTTGAAAAAATTATGTGTCTTTGTGAAGAACCATAAAATTAAAATGTCAACTCAGCAACGGAATATATATATATTTGATCATTTTCCAATCTTAAAGTGCATCAATTGCTTTGTATGATAGCTTTGTGATATATTAGTATTATTAGCACTTTTTTGAAATAAAGACAGAACACATATTTTATTGTGAAATTATGTTGTTGCTGAGTTCACATTATTGTTTCTGAGTTGACAAGACACGATATGCCTGACAATAATTGGATGTAAACGTCATGTTATAAGCGCATCTATGAGATTTCTCAACACTTGAGAGCCCCAAAATTGTGTTAGTTTTGGTTCATCATTGTAAAGACAAAAAGGAAATGGGAACATAATATGCCTAATGCTGAACATTAATTTCGAAGGCCATCAGACAATATATGCATGCCAATATAATGAGGTTAAATTTGATTCAGAAATTTAACTAAGTGGTATTTGTAGTTTTATTTTTGTAAAAAAAAATTAAAATACTCTCTCAATCTAATTTAATAAAAAACAGCTTTTAGCTGCATTTTACATTGAAGGATCTAAATTTTCAGTTTCTATTACAATCATGAAAGCAGAATTCAGTCAACTCAGCAACGTTATTGAGTTGAACTGAGAAACGTTGTTTTATTGTTGTAAAAATGTCTACATAAGCGAATACTCTCAATCTCTCAATCTTATTTAATTAAAAACAACTTTTCTAACTGCATTTTACATTTATATAGTCACTTTTTTAGTCTTAATCACATTATGTACATGCCATACACACACTCTATAAGAACTGTATATTATTATTATTATTATCATTATTATTATAATTATTATTATTATTATTATTTCTTATTATTATTATTATTATTATTATTATTTCTTATTATTATTATTATTATTATTATTATTATTATTATTATTATTATTATTATTATTATTATTATTATTATTATTATTATTATTATTATTATTATTATTATTATTATTATTAGTGAGACAGAAAGCTAAATTTAGTCAACTGAGCAACGTTTCTGAGTCGACTGGTCAACTCAGAAACGTTGTTGAGTTGACCAGCATTTTTATGTTGCTGAGTTGGATACGGAAAACATTTAACGATATTTAATGTATTTAAAATAGATGTAGGCCTATCATTGCCCACCGATACGGTAGGGGGATGGCCATCATTACCAAGCACTTTTTTCAGTTTAACATGTTTTCAATGATTTTTTGCTAAATTATGAGCGTTTCTGAGTTGACACAGATAATGAATACGTTTCAGGGGTGATTGTTTTGGTTATAAAAATGCAGTTCGAATTGAACGTTTACAAATATTTCACCTACCTCAAAATATTGTGACTTTGCAGCTGTCTCTGCGTATATCAAATGAATTGAATGGTATCACACAGCAATTTTAGAAGTTTAGATAACACTGGTACGTGTTGCTGAGTTGACTGGATGATGTGAGACAACTACAAAGCCTCGGTAAATGTATCCTTGGCAACTTTTTATATTGAGTTCATGCCTGTTTATGAATAAATTCCGTTGTACATAACAATTGCGCTACAAAATAACTCGGGGGTAAGTTATTTCCAACAGATGTTCCATGTTAAATCAGTCTATATTTCAGGTGTTACATATTGGAAGACATTGCATTTGTGTACAAATTCGTGTATTTTGGCACATTGCATGTCGAATAAAAAAATATTCGTTAGAGATATTAAATTATTTATTTTTCTCAGTTTATCATATTGCCCATAGGACAACATAAAAATGACCCCTAAATTGTATATTCACTCTGAAAAGTATCCTGGTCAGCACCAGGTCACTTATTTCCACAGTGGTATACTATACGCTGTTCTAGAATGACGGCGACAATCTTGGCCAATTATTTTTATAATTTTAATAAATACTTATTTATATCACAGATAAACTGTTGACTAGGAAAGTCATAGTATTTTTAGAAAAAACACAGGCAGAAAGTGCCTCGACTAGATGACATACGAAATGACTATGTAAGTTTATAAATATAGTGCATATGATGAAAAACATTTTATTGATGATAGTATACCCTCTAGAACCCTTATTATTTACAAGGGTTTGTGTAGTAATTTCCAGACTCTTCTTGTTATAAATTAATTAAAAACATAGAAAACGAGCTGAATAAATGGCCTTTTAATCTCTAAAGCACATAAATTGCAAAACATACCCGCCTAGATTTATAAGGCCGTATATGCATGGTTATATGACCAATAGAAATGAAAATCACTCCGAGCTTCGTAATTAGCTCCTTTCTGAGATGCTTATTGACTCCTTTCTTAAACGAAAGTAAGTCTTTAGCTGATCTCAGTGAAATTGGGAGCGCATTTCATTTTACCAGCTGAGAATCTAAATGTATTTTTCCCTGATGATTTTAACTGGGGTAAAACAACCGATAGAATACCATTTCTGGTGAAAAAAGAATTTTGATCATTGATCAAATGTCCCGCTTTAAATATTGAGGGGCATTTCCATGGACAATTCGATACATATTGCTTAGCTTGACCTTTAACAGACTGGGATCCAATGCAGCAAAGTGAATTCTTCTATGCCAATGTGAGACATAGGGGGGTAGCGTAGAAAAAATCTCATAGTTTTGTTTTACAAAATTTGTAGTTTTTTTTGTAAGTTGACCTGGAGACCCTCAAACCATGCGGAGCAGGCATAATCAAAATGACATAAAATTAAAGATGTAGCCAAAAGTTTCCAAGAATTTATATTCAAATATTTAGCCTGTCTCTATAGAAGTTTGAGTCTAGAGTTTCCCTTTTTTAAAATACTTTCTGCTATATATTTTCTCCCCAGTGACTGGTCTAGGCTAACTCTCAGATATTTCACATTATCTTTAGCAGCAACTTCATTCCCTCCACATATGATTTTCATTGTGGACTGTTTGCGTATTTTCTTATTTGAACCAAAAATAATACTTTCGGTCTTTCCTAAGTGAATGGATATCTTATTATCCACTAGCCATTCACTTAGGAAATTAAGTTCATGTCCAAGAGTTTCCTCTATGGCAGAAACCGATCTGAGTCATCAGCATAAAGAATTAATCTGCATGATACAGCTGCCTCCATGTTGTTTACATAAATAGGAATAGTAATGGTCCCAAGATGGATCCCTGTGGTACTCCACAGGTAACCACCTCTTCTGAAAACTATTTTGAAATATTACGAGAACGAAGATTTTGAAAGATCATCCAAACCAATAGCTTTCAGTTTATATAACAATATGTCATTATCGACAGTATCAAAAGCTTTTTGAAGGTCGACCATGACCATGCCAGTATAGCTTCCTTTTTTTTATCCTCCATGTTTTTGTTTTGCATAGTATTTATACAAAAATGATCAATACATATTTTGGGAAATGTTAAAACTATAAAAAAATATAACATTTTACGTGTGTGTATACCTTATGTAGAAGATAAAGACTTACTATGTGTGGTCTGTTCTTGTTGATCCATCAATTGTGAGCTAACATAGTTGATGAAACTTCTATAGAAACAGCTCTCTTGATCAAAAAATGTTTTTTTATCAAACAGTTGATAATAATATATTGATAATAATATATAATAATGGTTGGTTCTGTGTGAAATCATTAACATGTTCAGGGCTCGAAATTGGACTAAATTTCCACTTGTCCAGTCGTACAACTGGCTAAAAAATTAACTGTCCTTCCCAAAATATGTCTTGTCCTTCCTAATTATTGTCAATCAGGGACACTCGTCCGGAAGGACAAGCTCAGTGAAACTGAACTCGTCCTTCCGAGATTCTTGGTCATCTCGGACGGGGCCAATTTCGAGCCCTGATGTTCTGCTCCCTTGGATGTGAAAGAAAACAAATAGAAATATAACACTGAAATGTTTACCTCCACCAAGAAGGTTATGGTTTTGTCCTTGTTGGTTAATCTGTCTGTCTGTCCCCCCGATTACCTATTAAGTAACAAGCGGAAATAAAGTTTGTTTTGTTCGGCAAATATCGTCAAAAAAAAATTGCTTCCACACCATAAAAAAATCCAAGTTGATAGAAAAAAGGTTGTTCAGTGCCTAAGATGTCCATTTTGACTGTCGAAAAACCCAACAGCGACCCCTCCTAAAATGCATGTAGGCCATTCAACACAATATCATTCTGATTTTTGGTGCGCTATGATCCGCAAATTTCAACGACAACCCTTCCCCCCCCCAATGTTATGTACTTGCCTGGAGTGTGTAATTCTGTCGGTTCCAGTTAATGCTAAAGCTGTTTCGAAAATGCCCAAGAATAGATTCTAGTCATGCGTTTGGGCTTTCCCTTATCGGGATACCTTAAATTTCCATAAAACGACATGCACTCACTCACTCACTCATGTGTACTGCACTCACTCTCATATGCAATGCACTCACTCATGTTCACTGACTCACTGATGTGTAATGCACTGACTCATGTGCACTGACTCATGTGTACTGCACTGACTCACTCGTTCACTCACTCGATCACTCACTCACCCAACACTAGATTTTAGTCTGGTTACTAACAATAAAATACCTTAAGTACCACTATGGGTTTTCTGCACAATAAATATATTTTATTTCGAGACACAGGTTATGTGCTTTCATTTGATATATAACACTTCACACCCATTGATCCAATGTACGGTTAGTTTTAGTCCACAGAGTCTCAGCGATCTAACATTAAACTAAGATGGAGAGAGAGAGAGAGAGATAACAATTTAACAATAATAAGCTGCTTGATATTTTTTTATTGAAAAAGAAAGACGCCTGTTTCAGCACAGCAGTCAATTTAAAATCACCTCGCAGGATGTATATTTTGTTCAAAACTTTTAATGAATAATTGCTACAACAAAACGTCTAGATTCTACTTCACTATGTCATTCAAAACTTAATAACCAGATCGTTTGAAGTCTCAAATGGGTAAAATGCAATGACAAGTCAATGACCTAGACAATTAAAATTTTAAGTTCAATCAACATTCATCCATGGACATATTATGAGGCTTACAATACATTATCTGGACTATGCCCTTTTATATAATCGAGTGTAACCATTCTCTTGTATTTAGGGTTCAATTTACTACAAGACATGATGGAGAAACATGCCATGTGTACATAAAATTGGTAAAAAACCTGCCGAAGTGTACATAAAATTTGCAACAGAATACTTTGCAAGCAAAGCAATAACTCCTTATGCTTCAAGTTACGAAATTACAATTATTATCCCGAAAGCTAAATCATTCGTTTTTTTATTTTCGCTGATTGAAAAACAGTTTCACCTTCATCCCTTTAAGTGCTAAGCACGACTATAATTATATAGTTTCTAATCAGTATTAATATCCGATAAAATCGGGTATAGGGAATTGAGTAATTAAAAAATATTAGAAAAAATGTTTTATTCGTGATTGACAAAGAAAAGGTTAACAAATTATCTTAAAAAAAGCAACAAACATTTATACAAAAAATGCCCTGATATCAAATATGTAAACAAAAAATATATTTAAAATGGTTTATACGAAATCTGAGAGCAGTACTTCACAATAACAACGTGTTTTTTGTCGTATGAAAAATAAAGATCAAAATTAAAAATAAAGATATACAATTCAAGTTAATATACAATTAGTAAATAATAACAATGCGACATATTTTGAAAGCACAATTATGTCACTAGAAGATATATTGTTAACTATCAAGTTCTAAAATATGTTTATATAAACCGATAGTACATCACGAATGTCTACTTTAGCTCTTTCCGCTCCATTTAAATAACTATGTCATGGGTCTTCCAACATTACAATTATTTTACTCTTTCAGGGGACTTTAGAATCTTTAGTCAAATCTAAAGTCAGTCCCCACGCTGAAAGGGTTAATATGACATTAGATCTGTTTTACACGTTATACATTACTCAAGTGTGCGTGAGCTCATGTGCCTTAAGACTCTGCTGCAAAGTAAACTGTTTGTGACATAGTTTACAATTATAATGGTTTATACCAATGTGAATCCGTTCATGCCTTTTGAGATTACCTGACTGTCTGAACAGTTTTTGACATATTAGACATTTGTAAGGCTTAATGTCAGTGTGTATAAGTTCGTGTGCTTTAAGATGTGCTAATTGTGTAAAGTGTTTGCCACATCTCACACATTCATAAGGTTTAACTACACTATGTGTCAGTTCATGCGTCCTTAGACTTTGCTCTAATGCAAACTGTTTGTTACAAATTTGGCATTTGTAATGTTTAACACCACTGTGAATTAGTTGATGTCGTTTTAGATTTCCCGAATTGGTAAACAGCTTACGACATGTTGTACATTCGTAAGGCTTAATACCTGAGTGGGCAAGTTCATGTGCTTTAAGAAGCCCTAGCTGGGTGAACTGCTTGTGGCATGCTATACATTCATAAGGTTTAACCACCCTATGTGTGATTTTATGCTGCTTTAAATTTTGTTGTAAGGAGAACCGTTTGTGACATATTTTACATTTATAATGTTTAACTCCAGTGTGGGTAAGCTGATGCCTCTTTAAGTTCCCTGGCTGTCTGAACTGCTTGTGACATATTATACATTCACAAAACTTATCTAAACTACGCGTATCTACATACGTAATATATGTATCTACAGAGCTGTTGATATCTACATCATCTGTATCTTCACAACTGTTAACATCTACATCATATGTATCTTCATAACTATTATTATCAACAATATCTGAGTCTACAGACCTGTTACGATCCACATTATATTGGTCCACAGACATGTTACTATCTACATTATCTGTATTTGCATACATGGTAATATTTACATTATGTGAATTTACAGACATATCTAGAGTATGTTTAGTTACAGTATTTGAATAGTCACACCTTTCTAGATATACTGACGGAGCGAACTGTGCGTGGCAAGTAATACATTCAAAGGGATTTTTACCAGTGTGATTGAGTTTTAAATTTCCATTCGATGTAAACTGTACTTTACATATTGCACATTCATAAGGTTTAACTTTAATAGGACTATTTATATCACTATGTTCATGATTTTTGACACTTTGTTGCAGAGCAAATTGTTTGTCAGATATTTTACCTTTATAAGGTTTTATACCAGTATAGATGAGCTTATTTGACTCGGTCTGCATTGGAACCTTGCGACAAATTAGACATTTGGAAGGTTTAACACCAGAGTGGATGCGCTCATGTGCCTTTAGATGTCCTAATTGTTTGTGACATGTCACACATTCATAGGGTTTACTTACTATATGTGTAAGCTCATGTTTTTTAAGATGTGCTTGCTCTGCGAACTTGGTGTAACATGTTCTACATTCATAACGCTTAACACCAGTCACCGATAATCTGAATTTTTGAAGACATTCTAAAAACTTGGCACCAGTGTGATTGAATTCGTGAGCTTTTAGATCCTCTAATTCGCTGAAAGGTTTGTGACATGATCCACATTCGTACTGCTGAATATAGCTATGCTCATTCTCTTCAGGATTATCTGACTGTGAATGTGGTATATTACCATATTTGATATTAGATGGCGCACTGTCAGTCTCTTCATTAGTCTTCATATCTTCCACTGTTTGGTACTGTTCGTGACAAGATGCAGATTCACAAGTTTTAATATCGGTATCATGAGAATGTTTTCTAAACACCCCTTTTTCATATACAGTATGGCTATAATGTTGATCACCAGGCTGCTTTCCTGCATTATTCATCAAATTTGTACACTGATTAGATATGTGATTATTATTTGCGTAAAGATCTGTTTCCATCTTCAAAATTTGTAGATTAGCAGCATTTATAGAATTGACATAAACAGAGCTGCCAGTCTCAATACATTGTGATAAATAGTAATATTTAGCAGCAAATAAGAACGAGTGACCTTGACCTATGTCACCCGCCATTAAACAATAGGGCGTATTCTGTGGTCGCGTATTTCACAGAGCTTGGTGTGGTGCAGGTCTACCATCAGCATGCCAAGTTTCATTTTCCTGATTCTGCTTCCTTTATGATTGCTTTAACATCTGCAAAATAATAATAATAAAAAAATATCAAACATTCTTTCTTTCATTTATTTGTGCATTTATTCAACTCGTCACTCACTCACTACACTCACTACACTCACTTCACTCACCACACTCACTCACTCACTCACTCACTCACTCACTCACTCACTCACTCACTCACTCACTCACTCACTCACTCACTCACTCACTCACTCACTCACCCACCCACCCACCCACCCACCCACCCACTCACTCACTCACTCACTCACTCACTCACTCACTCACTCACTCACTCACTCACTCACTCACACACTCACTTGAATTTTATAGCAATTTTCTGAATTGTATTCAAAACTATTAATCTGATCGGACTGATGGAGACCAATATGTAATTATTGACGGCAAGGAATTAGACAACTTACACGTAACTTTAGTTGTACCACAAGTGTCGATATTAGGCCCGCTTTTCTTTGTACTTTACATCAATGATTTACCTAATATATGCTACTCCGAGGTGTCTCTATACATCGACGATTCTAAGGTTTTCAGAAAAATCAAGTCCAGAGATGACTGTATATTGCTACAAAATGACTTTGATTCTTTGTTAGCACGGAGTCATGAATGAAAAATGAAATTTAACCCTGCAAAATGTAAGGCTACATCTATTAGTCGAAAGTAACATGTCCCCAATTTTCAATATTGCTTCGATAATTTTTTTTTACAGCATACCGACAAAATGGTAGACCTTGGAGTGATAATTGACTCAAAACTCAGTACTCGGGATCATGTTGTTAAAACAGCTTCAAAGCATACACCGTGATTGGTATGACTGAACGGGCTGAAGGATATGATTCACAAGATTCTGTTAAACGTCAGCTTTTTGTCACATGCTCGGTCTGTATTAGAGTATTGTTATCCAGTTTAGTCACCATACCTCGTGACAGAAATAGCATCATTGGATAAGGTGCAGCGACGTGCTACTAAATTCTCAATGATTTTTCAGATATATCCTATACTACCCCTTTTTCCCCGTACAGAAAGACATGATCTCTGTTTTATATTTAATTGCTTTCATGGAAAAGTTATTGTAGCCTTTCGAATTTTATTAAATTACTCGATACAGTACAGTTTGTCGATCTGCACAAAAGGGGATTATTTTAAAAATACCCCGTGTGAAAACAACGATATTTTATAATTCATATATTGATAGGGTTGTAAAAACTTGGAATATTTCACCTCAAACATTCGTTCTTCCAGTAACATTTATATTTTTAAACGTAAGATAAAATGTAAATAATCAATGCTCATGGAGTACAGCTTGTGGATGTAGTAAACATCATTAGGATTTTTATGTACAATACACATTTTTAGTGAAATGTGTCACCAGCATAGAATAGATACTCTAAGAGTTATTATCATAATCTAATTTATGTAACTAATTATTATTGTTATTATATGTGGTAGGCGATCGCAACAGAGGTCTACAGAGACCTGTTATTGTTTGCCAGTCATAGCATGTTTTTGCTTGGATATATTGCGCTTGTGAACATTATCTGTAATTTATGCTATACAACACCATTGTCATGACAAATCGAAATAAATAAAAACTCCTGGTTCTGTTCAGCCTACAAAAGTGGCCCACATTTCACTTATTGATTCATACATTTGTGGCGACCTCACTAGCAGATCATCGCGCCCTTGTTCGAGCGGGACGGAATCGCTGCTCGACGGGTCAGCACTTCCGCCCGGCTCACGCCATGTGCGGCCCAGCCGCGCTCGCTCATTTTATCACTGGCCTTCTTGGAAGTCAGACGTGTAACCGCGTCACACACATTCAGCCGCGTGGCTGGATAGCCGCCCCCTGTCGCACGGGACTAAGTAGCACACACATATCTGACAATGTCTGCACGAATATGGAATGAAAAAAGAATGAGTTTCTGCAGCGAACCAAGACACCACAATCAAGATAGGGGCCTGAGGCGTTGGTCGCGTCCATTGACTTGTCGAACATTCGGCAACGTCAATAGTAACCCTCGCCCCAGACCACGATACATTCACCTGCTCGCTCGTCACTCACTCCCTCCCTCACTAGTCTCAGTCATTGTTGTCATGAAGTCAACAGCTAGTAAATTTTAACTTTTAACAGTAGAACGATTTTGTAACAAAAATTTTAACAGAACAACTATTATCAACTGTCAAAAGAATAGGTTTTTTTAATGGAAAATGTGTAGGTATATTGATTGTTATTACGTTTATAAGTTTGCACCACAAATGATATCAGGGAATCTGCGGGCTCATAGCGACTGTGCTTGCAATGTCACATAGTTAAGATCTACCTGTTTCGTGGATTGCCACATTTATTGTACTTGCATATTATGTTCGAATTTTAAAATACCATATAATTTTTGACATTGTCTTATTAAATACTCCAGTGAGTAGCATAAGGAATGTACTTTTTGATTAAAATTAAATTACCCGAAAAAAAGTATTACATTTGTTTCTACCTTTATTTGTCGAAAAATCCTATTTCACCTTTAACTTGACCTTTGACCTTGGATTCTGCCCCCTAGTCCCACCGCCATCTTAGATTTTTGACAATGACAGAATGTTTTTGTAAATAATGAGCTCCACAACTCTTAAAAACATGTATTTTAAACAAGAATCATGATTTAATTGTAAAAGTTTAGGCAACTTAGGATGGTTTTACCGATTTTTAAGGCCAATGGCGGCCATCTTTGATTTTCAGACTTTTATGAGTCAGATTTTGGTAGACTTTTTTCTGGTCATTTACTATATCCAGTAGGATAGAAAACAGTTGAGAAACCTTTTGTTATAACTTTTTGGGGTCAGGTGGTATATAAACCCGTCCGAGGAGTTGACCGCTAAAGTGATCAAGGCGGCCGATAGCGGCTTTGGCACTTCACGACTACAACTGATGCATAAAGCTGGGACAGTGGTGAAGAAACTTCATTTACATACTCCCTATAAAAATGGTGTGCCAGGGAAGGAGTGGTTTAGAAAATGCAAGGCGAGGAACCCTGAAGTGTCCCTGAGGAAGCCAGAAAAATCGTGTACACAGAGATTAAAGGCGATGAACCCACCAACATTGGTTGGAGATTATTTTGTCGATTTGAACCGCCTGATGAAAGAGAATAAGCTGGGAGAAAAGCCACAAAACATCTGGAACATGGACGAAACGGGCGTAACTTAAAGCATACACCTGTGAAGGTTCTGGCCCGCAAGGGTACCAAACAGATGCTGGGGAGGGTTGGCTCCCGAGAATCTTCGACCATCATTGTTGGTGGCAACGCAGCTGGTAGGTCCCTGTCCCCCTTGATCATTATCAAAGACAAGACCAGCAAAAGTCTGATGGGACTGAATGTGTCAGAAGGGCCCCACGGAGCTAAGTGGACCTATCAAGCCAATGCATGGACGGAAGACGTGATAGGAGTTGAGTGGTTTGAGGGAATATTCCTGAAGGAATGTGGGCCATATAGGCCACAACTGCTGATATTAGACGGCCACAGTTCACACGAGAGACTCGGGTTAATGGAAGAGGCTGCACCCTCTGGATAGAAATGTATTCGGGCCCTTTAGAGCCAAGTATAACCAGGCAGCGTCTACTTTTCTATCCGCATCTCCCCTGCACTTGGTCACGAAGTGGGCCTGGCCCAGCCTGCTTAGTAAAGCGTACACATTAGCGAAGGCATTACAACGACCAACTTAATGTCTGGCTTTATAGCCTGTGGCGTATTGCCATGGAACCCTCTGGCCATTCTAGAGGGTGCCTTTTCTGGTAGTGTACCATACGAAGATGGCAGAGCTGGGCCAGTGTTCATAAATTCATCAAATCAACCTTTCTCTCAACAACAAGTCATCAGTTCGTCAACTCACATCACAACAGCATTGGCACCATCACAACAAGTTATCAACTCATCGACACCACAAAATCCAACACCCCGTATAGGATTTAATTTCCAACAACATTGTTAATTTGAGGATTATTATACCAGAATTAGAGGTTACACATTCGTCATTAGAAGTTACACCTTCATCTAGTGATTGGCGACTAGAACTATTTTTTGTGTTCCCATCAACATCTGCAACAGCTGTACCAAGAGAAAGCGAGTGTAAAAGACACGTGGAGTGCTATCGAGTGATGATGCCATTAATAAAAAACAAAAGTATGCAGAAGAGAAGGCAGAGAAAGAGAGAGAGAGAGAGAGAGAGAGAGAGAGAGAGAGAGAGAGAGAGAGAGAGAGAGAGAGAGAGAGAGAGAGAGAGAGAGAGAGAGAGAGAGAGAGAGAGAGAGAGAGAGAGAGAGAGAGAGAGAGAGAGAGAGAGAGAGAGAGAGAGAGAGAGAGAGAGAGAGAGAGAGAGAGAGAGAGAGAGAGAGAGAGAGAGAGAGAGATAGAGACAGAGACAGAGACAGAGAGAGAGAGTGGAGGAAGACAAAAGAAACAGAAAAAGCCAGAATGAAGAAGAGAAATGTATGTAAATATTGCCAAAATACATGTGACAGTTCTCAGTGGGTGGCTTGTGTTTCATGTCACGCGTGGATGCATCAAGATTGTGTACAGCCATGTCACCAGTCTTACATGGCTATGGTAGTTGAACAAGAAAGGCCTTTTTCTAGTGTAGTAACCCGCCGCTTAAGAACAACAACAGCCTCCTGAAAGGAAAGGCCAAAGCACCGTCAGATAAAGAAAGAAGCAATGAAACGTCTCACAACATTAATCTTCTTAGAAAACCAATTCGTACCTCCCCACTACGGGGGGGGGGGGGGTCACACTACTACACTGTAGGTTCCTTAAATCAGGCAACACGGAATTACACACAGCTCTGTCTCAGGCTTGGTATGAAACAGAGTAAACGTAAAAACTACCGGGAAAAATACTACCGGATTATGAGTTCCAAGGGTATGGACAAGAGGGTATAATCCTATGCATTTATCACACCTCATACACGGTAGATTATTAACGGTAACCTAGCTATATATAACAGTAAGGAGCTTAATTATACCGGGCGACATAAACTACTGGTCTCCCTATATTTTAAGAAGATATCGAATCAGGTAAATTAAACAACCTGCTTAAATCTACTGGGGATGATTATATCTAACTAAGCAAGGCCTCCACTTACAGCAATAAAGGCGGTATTAATATTCCATTTAAACGGTAACTTTAGTTACATTACAGGCGGTAGGCTATCCGGTTATTCAGGGGTGGAATAGTTATATTACCGGTTTCAGGGTGAACACTCGGTAGAATCTACCGATACGGTAAATGAGAGGGCAAGCAACACATGATAAAGAGAACAGGTTAACTTTATTATTGTAAAACATAACAATCAACAAGCTTCCAATCCACTAAAATATGGATCAGTGTGGCACTTTATGACATTTGTACATCTATACTCGCTATTTACAATTTATAAAAATTCACAGGGTTTATTGTCAGTTCCGGTAATATATACAGGTGGTTCACATGATATAGACTAAGGAATAGATCACCGGTGAGACTAGGGTGGTGTGAAAGGTAGAGAGAGAGGCAGCTCATTAACTAGTGCGTGACAAGTGTTAATCGGTACATTGAAATCAGCAGGTTGGGATATAAGCAGGTGAGGTATAAGCAGGTGAGGTATAAGCAAGATGAGGGATAAGCAGGATGAGGAATAAGCAGGATGAGGGATAAGCAGGTGAGGTGTGAGCAGGATGAGGGATGAGCAGGATGAGGGATACGCAGGTGAGGTGTAAGCAGGATGAGGGATAAGCAGCTAGGTGAGGTAAGGGAAAAGGTCAGCGACAGCAGAGCGAAAACTACCGGTAACTACGGTATACTACCGGACAAGGAGGCAGTCTCATCTACACCGCTCTACAAACTACCGAGCAGAAAGGGGGGTAAGCCGAAAAGTACTAAAGCTACATAGCTCTACAAACTGAAGACGGTAATGTTAGACAGTAAAATATATGTATCCAGTAATATCCGGTAATATATACCCGGTAATATATATCCGGTAATGGACAAGAAAACAGAAGGTGACCTTTTCCACCGGAAATTCAAGTGAATTACCGGTGGAAAAAGAATACATACAGGGCTTTCTCAAATCTAAATTTCAGCTAGGAATGGTACATTCCGTGGGCATTACTGGCACTGAGATATAAGGGGAAAAAACGTAAGGCATAAAGCCTAAACAGCCTATGCTCCAGTAAAAGAGCTTTTTCTACCGGAAATTACGGTGAATTCCCGGTAGAAAAAGAGTTTACAAACCGGCTTTATCACATGAAGGATCGAAGGGCTGCACAAAGCAATGATCTATATTATAGGATAAAAAGTATGATCCTACTGGTGTCCCTGCCTACAAGGTCTAATAAGACATTTTGAGTCACTGCATCACCCGAGGGGGTGTTTGAATGCTTGCACTGTATTTTTAAATTGATAAGCCTATAATTATTTCTAATTTTTTCCTAATATAGGGCTATAGCTGGGGGGATTTTTTATATTAATTATCAATACAACATTTTAGGGTAGAAAAATAGTGATACCATAAGTAGGCCTAGTGGTTTGGTAGTTATTATTTTCCAATATTGCAATTACGGCCTAATCAGGATCATCTCAAAAATTTTAAAGATGATTCCTGGGCTAAAAAAACATCTCTACAAAAAGTTTCACGCAATCGTTCTTTGCGCATTATAGGCCTATGTTTGCAGTAATCGACGGACAGACACAAAAATACCCCCTTTGCTAGAGGTGATACATTTCTATAACTAGAAGTTTCACTGGAGATGTCTCCTCTCCCGCAGATCAGAGGCTGATAGCTAATACCCAGCAAACACGGGTCATTCACCCAATGCTGTTTCAATGTTGACGCCTAGTGTTTGCTGCGACTGCACAATGGAAACTACTGGACAGACTGACAGGACAGTGCACTGAGCAGACAAAGGTAAACCAACATGTTCCACCTCTGTGTACAGAGGGGTGACATAATTAGTAGAAAATTGTCCGTATTACATAGTTTTCCGCTGCGCAACACTGAACAAAATGTTCCCTGAATGAGATGAGTGTGAATAACAACGTTCTGATGCATTATATTTCAAACCAAGTACATTATACAGTTTTACCATTATAGTTCACCAATATATATATGTTCCCCGGCTCCTATGTTCCCCAGTACCTATGTTCCCCGGTATCTATGTCCCCCCGTGCTATGTTCCCCGATACCTATGTTCCCCGGTACCTATGTTCCACAGTACATATCACGGGCAGATCCAAGGGGGTGGTCGAAAAATATTATAATCGTATTTAGGGGTGTCCTTATGAACTGGTTATACACATTGAGGGACAAACAGTGTCCAATATGCCTTAGATTGCAGGAGAAAATCAAAAAATTCCCCGGGGCGGGCTTCTCGGACCCCGCGCTGCAGTGAAATATTCCTCTGTCAAGTTTTAAACCTCCCCGTCGGTGGAAAGCTAGATCCGCCCCTGCCTATGTTCCCCAGTATCTATGTTCCCCAGTACCTATATATTCCCCAAATTCCACAATAAAATACTACGTGATAAAGGAATCAGTATTTGGTGCCATGTTTATTATGTCATCAGTCCGTCTGTCTATCCATCCGTTCAAATTAATTAGCCCTAGCTGTGGCTGCTAATAATCGCAAAGTGAAGGTTTCATTCACAGATTGAAATACATTACAGGGATTTAAGTGCCAGTCTTGCTACATCATATTGATTAATTCTATGAGTAAAGTCCTATGGCTATGAATGTATTCTTTATTTTTTTTAATATATAAGCCTAGGCCCTACCCTGGCCTATAATTATAAGCCTACTTCTAATCTATTATAATTGTATGACTTCACACAATTATGTTTGATTGTAGATGGCGTGATGAAGAATAGTTTGCTATCTGAAGCCAGGCCTTGAAGCTATACACCAAGAAGAATGTGAATATACTGATCTAGGATTATGATGTGGCTAATTAATACACCTGGCCGATATGGAAGCTGGAAGACACTAAACCAATGTTGGCTCAATGCTAGCCCAGCTTTGTAGACAATGGACCAATATTTACTGGATTTATGGATATTGTAGAGAAGGACAGTACTGGATCTTCTATTTTGATTCAAAGTACACATTTTATTACTTGTAACTAAAATCACAAACAAGTGGTCTGCCTAGGATTTATCTGCACTCGAAACATTTCAAAACATAACTTTCTCTACAACATCAATACAGACTTCCACCTGCCTGATGCCCTAAGACCACAGGGACTGTGGAAGAGGTGGATAGCCAAGAAACCACTGGAAAAAAGATCAAGAATGAGAATAAATTATCAAATAAAATATTTTCAGAACTTATTAATGTTGTTTTTATCACCAGTTACTGTGCCATTACAAACCCCATTACATTTTCATAGCGGGCCTGCACAGGCATTGTACCGGCTTGTTTATGTTGCCAGTACAAAACCTTTATGATTACTTAACTGCCCAGTACAGGCATTGTATTGGCGATATGATGGCAGCCAGTACAATGCCACTACGAAACCAGAATATATTTTTTTCAAATGGGCTTGTATTGGCCCAGTAAGGGCCCCTTACCGTTCCGGTACCGTTTACCAGTACTGGGCCGGTTAATCGCCAGTGTGCAGATCGTTTATTACTTGTAACTAAAATCACAAACAAGTGGTCTGCCTAGGATTTATCTGCACTCAAAACATTTCAAAACATAACTTTCTCTACAACATCAATAGAGACTTCCACCTGCCTGATGCCTTAAGACCACAGGGACTGTGGGTTAGAGGTGGATAGCCAAGAAACCACTGAAAAAAAGATCAAGAATGAGAATAAATTATCAAATAAAATATTTTCAGAAATTATTAATGTTGTTTTTATCACCAGTTACTGTGCCATTACAAACCCATTACATTTTCATAGCGGGCTTGCACAGGCATTGTACAGGCTTGTTTATGTTGCCAGTACAAAACCGTTATGATTTCTTAACTGCCCAGTACAGGCATTGTATTGGCCATATGATGGCAGCCAGTACAATGCCACTACAAAACCAGAATACATTTTTTTCAAATGGGCTTGTACTGGCCCAGTAAGGGCCCCTTACCGTTCCGGTACCGTTTACCAGTACTGGGCCGGTTAATCACCAGTGTGCAGATCTTTACTGGGCCTGTACATAACAACGATATGAGACCTTTATAAAAGAGTGTACTGGGCCCGGTACCAAATTGTTTGCTGGGTAGTAGTTCATCGTGTGCAAAATTCAAGTTGAAATGTAGTAATATTTATGTTTTCTCTGTTTATGCCCGAGCATGACCTCAAAACAAAAAAATAATCTCGTAAATGAGTTTCTGATGCGAAATATTTTTCGAAAAGTGGTATTACACATCGTTTTCTGGTGGAAAGAAAAACAAATTACAAGATGGCGATGCGGCCATCTTCGTTTAACCCTTTCACTGCTGGCAGTAATGCTCATCATAATACTGGGCCATATTGTATGACGTCATATAATTAGGCCGTCGTGGCGACAGCCCACGTACTTTAGTGTAGCCCTGAATACAAGGCTATTCCGCCCGCAGTCGCTGGCTCACTATACAAAGTAACGCGCAGAATAGTCTTGTATTCAGATCTCACTTTAGTATACACTATTTAGGCCATCGTGGCGACGGCCTACGTACCGAAAAGGTTAAGCATGAACGAGACCTCAAAATAAAAACAAATGGTGTCAGAAATAACGTGTGAGATGATGTACGTACAGTATAACCTGTACATACCGGACCCTGTACAAACCGGAATCCTGTCTATACCGTACTGATTATTTTGTCCCGTAATAATTACACTTAAAGTAATATAAATGAACCATTCCCAAACTGGAAACAATATCTGCATTAAAAACAACTAATTCTTAAACAAATTATACAAATATCATGCTCCGTATCTAAAATGTGTGACGAACGAAATTGTTTGTTAAATGACAAATGCACTTCAGGAGATGATTGATGACAAGTGTTATAAATACTGAATCGCGTCAGAGCTATCTGCCTTCTCTTTAAGCATAGACACAGATTATCTGAAGTCATACATTTATTATGCTGATTATCCTAATAGGGTTCAGCCCGCTGGTCTGACAGTCCATTGGTCCGACAGTCCATTGGTACGACAGTCCACTGGTCCGACAGTCCATTGGTCCGACAGATCTACTGAATAGCAGCAGAATGAATGGCAACAGTGACAAACTTCGAAGAGCCATACAGTCCATTGGTCCGACGGTTCATTGGTCCGACAGTCCACTGAATAGCAGCAGGGAGAATGGCAACAGTGACAAACTTCCAAGAGCCACACAGTCCATTGGTCCGACAGTCCATTGGTCCGACAGTCCATTGGTCCGACAGTCCACTGAATAACAGAAGGGTGAATGGCAACAGTGACAAACTTCCAAGAGCCACACAGTCCATTGGTCCGACAGTCCATTGGTCCGACAGTCCACTGCATAGCAGCAGGGAGAATGGCAACAGTGACAAACTTCGAAGAGCCATACAGGCCAATGGTCCGACAGTCCATTGGTCCGACAGTCCACTGAATAACAGAAGGGTGAATGGCAACAGTGACAAACTTCCAAGAGTCACACAGTCCATTGGTCCGACAGTCCACTGAATAGCAGCAGGGAGAATGGCAACAGTGACAAACTTCCAAGAGCCACACAGTCCATTGGTCCGACAGTCCATTGGTCCGACAGTCCACTGAATAGCAGCAGGGAGAATGGCAACAGTGACAAACTTCCAAGAGCCACACAGTCCATTGGTCCGACAGTCCATTGGTCCGACAGTCCACTGAATAACAGAAGGGTGAATGGCAACAGTGACAAACTTCCAAGAGCCACACAGTCCATTGGTCCGACAGTCCATTAGTCCGACAGTCCATTGGTCCGACATATCTACTGTTTGGTCCAAAATGCCACACAAATATGCAAAAATTGATCGATGTAGTATTAATGATAAGGAAAAATACTAAGTGATGTTTTCCTTGGTCATTATAGCATGAGTTTGGTAGAGCGCATGTGTAGGCCTATATAAAGTAGTACGGTGACTGATCCTGATGACGGTAAGTCCAAGTAGGCCTATAGTCTTGGAGACGGTAACTCTCAATGTATCTTGATTTGTTCATCTAATATATATTAATGCAACTATAAGGAACGTTATTAAAATAGACCCAATATGACAAGCATGTTCGTCATCTTGTAGGGCATGTTTCCCCCCGATTTCTCACTCAATATCAACCGATTTTTATTAAATTTTGCAAGGTCTTTGTTTGAGTCACCCGCCAAATACCGTAAAATTTTCATAAAAAAAAGTTTAAAAGTTAGACCACTTGACGTCCCTCTATAAACCCAAGCCCTGAATTGCATTACATGCCAGATGGTCTAACTTTTGAACTATATTTTCCATTGAAAATTGTACGGGATTTGTCGGACGCGAAAATAGTGAAGTCCTTGTAAAATTTCATGAAAATCGTTTTTTCATGATTTTTTTCATGAAATCGGACTTTCTGTTTAATTATGTAATTTTAACAAATTATGTTATTTGAAGTTCCGGAAACTTGAAGTTCCGGGAACTTGAAGTTCCGAGAACTTTGGAACTTCGGAACTCACTTTCGGGAGTCACAGTACATTTCTGTCTACGTTATGCAATTATTACTATTATTATTCTCCTTCTTATTTTCATTATTATTTAACATTCTCCAATAGTTTACCGCGGTAAAACTTCAAAGAGTGTCTAATTCGCAAAGCCAAGATGGCCATCCCAGTTCTTTCTCGGAATAAACGTGTCTATGCCGAAAATTTACTGCACTTGATCCAATTATTATGGGTATTTTAAATTCATTTGATGCTAGAAATTACGTTAGCAACATTAGGTTAAAACATAATGAGTAGCCTATTCTTAACGCAACCCCTATGAAAGTGCTAGACGTTGTTACAGGGGGTCCGGGTCGTTATTCCGACAGGTCGTTATTCCGACAGGGCGATATTCCGACAGGTCGTTATTCCGACAGGTCGATATTCCGACAAACAGGTCGTTATTCCGACAGGTCTATAGTCCGACAAACAGGTCGATATTCCGACAGGTCGTTATTCCGACAGGTCGATATCCGACAAACAGGTCGCTATTCCGACAGGTCGATGGTCCAGCAAACAGGTCGATATTCCGAAAGGTCTATATTCCGTCAGGTCGTAATTCCGACATAAAAATAATAGTGATGAGAGGATTAGGCTAACCACTATTAACAGCTACTGTGGTGATGAATAGCGATGAAGACCTATCTCTAAAATACTAAGACTGTTACTTGTTAACTCTTCTCGTGCTGCATCATTCTTTGACATGTATTATTCATTTGAAGCTTGCATTGGTGATGCAAATGATAACTTCAAATAGGCGTTTAAAAGTGGACCAGCTAGGACTAATAATTTACAATCGGTGCTTTATTTGAGATCTGAACGCTTTCGCCCGCACTGCATGAAAGGGTCAACCTTGTCTCCCCGGAGTTTCTAGGAGCCATTTAGGGGGTGTTTTTGAGAGTAATGTATATATGCCCACACTTCTTTGTACAGCTGTGATATATAGATGCGTTCAGATCCAGCTTAATATGCCAACCAATGGCATAACTAAATTTATGTCAACGTATTTGATATCAAAAATTGTTTTTACAAAATTGCAGATGTATACAATTATTGTATATATATATATATATTTATGTATATTCCAGCCTAATAAATTAATACATTTAATTATTGTTCCCACACATTCCCCTGATTTTTTCCTGACTGCTCAGAAAATACATCACCAACTATTAAATTGAGCAAAATGCGCCGTCCAAAATGCTGGTACAAATTAGCAATCTCATCAACATCAGTACGGAAACTATTTTCGTGGTAAAAGTTGTATAGCTGTGTTGCATAAAATCCAAAACAGTAGGCTAATATGAAAATATAATTTTGTTGTGCCTTGAGTCACAACTATAATATTATACTATAATATTCTTATTATAAATACGATTACTTATTATCTTGTTCATGTTCGTGGCGCCAGGATAGATCATTGGTCGCAAGGTGGACTCGGGAGTCCGGGAGTGCCTGGTTCGGGTCCCGCTGCGGCCAAAATCTTTCCTTGCTGTACACATAATTCAGTGACCCGAGCTGTACAAATTCGTGGTGTAATAATAGCAACCGAGCGTATAACCGATTCGCGCGGCCTAAAAAAACGTACACAAAAAAAAAGAAATAAAAATGTCAAAGTTGACATGTGGACGGTCAAAAAAACCTCCAAAAAAACCTTTCGTCCTGGCTGGAAACGGGCTCTTACAAACAAATGAAATAATAAGCTCTCAATTTCGACGTCTAACTCAACTTTTTTGCTTAGATAGTACGATTTTTAGAATATTCACTGCCCTTAAGGAACTAATATATATTTAAATCGTTTATAAAAACCGTAGAAAAATGCTATTAAGTGTGTCTCTACTGCTATTAGTTGGCAAGTTATGACGTGGGCTTGTTATAAACAGCGGCCATTTTGAATTTATCTAATATATCTGATACACAGGAACTCCAAAGACTGGCTCCGGTAGCAAATATTATGGATAGGTCGTTATCAATGCCTGATACAGACGATTGTATTGCTGATCTGCGTCGCTTAAACCGGTATCATGCCGTATATATATTGACGAAATAACTTTTACATATATTTTTGTGTTTTAAAGAATTCCCAAATCAACTTCAAAACATCATAAATCAATTCTACATATTCCAAAACCATAGAAAAGTGGTATCACATGCGTCTCACCGTCTATTAGAAATGAAATGACCATAATGTATATGGCGGCCATCTTGGATTTGTATCATAAAGCGCCCACGGCGAGAGTTCAGCTTGGCTCCCGCGATAAATCAAAAGTATTATGGCCTTGGCCATACGTGGCCCAAATTTGGTGCTTTTGGGACGATTTGAACAATTCGGGGTTAATATGTCCCATGACTAATTTGAATACTTATGCTATGGATCCAACGCCATTATTAATATTTTTTAATATTTCAGTGCTGAGACTGACGTCAGTTTCTGACGTATAAAGTCGGTCTCAGCGCTGAATGTGTTGTCTTATTATTGGATCACATGTATCAGACAGTTTAACTCTTCCTTTACCGACTTCCCCCTGATAAAACTACCCCCAGAAACCGACTTCTTTTTTTAAGAGGCCCCCGGATAGCCCCTGGCCACGATACAGGTCATAGCTATGCGCATGCGCACAAATTAAAAATGCAAGAGAACATTTCGTGCGTGTCACTGACCATTCTGGTTGGCGATTTTCAACCATGCATGTATATAGTAATGAAATATCTGAATTGCAATTAATGCATGTACACATGTGGAATTCGCATAAATGCGAAATTGGTAAATGAAGGTAGTTTTCGCATAAATGCGAAATTGGTAAAGGAAGAGTTAATTTGGCATCACATGTTCTTAGGCCTATGTATACATTTAAACAGTGTCACTGGTTAAAATAGCCATTTTACCATTTATGTATGAAAAAAAAATGGAATTTCATGATCAGCATGAAATTCTGAGTTAGAAACACTCTTCAAACCTTTTGGGTCCAGACACGTAATTAAAAGTGGTTCATCTCACAGACTAATCCCTATTACAATTTACATCATGAACTGTCGGAATAACGACCTGTCGGAATATCGACTTGTCGGAATATAGACCTGTCGGAATATCGACCTGTCGGAATATAGACCTGTCGGAATATAGACCTGTCGGAATATCGACCTGTCGGAATATAGACCTGTCGGAATATAGGCTAGACCTGTCGGAATATAGACCTGTCGGAATAACGAACTGACCCCGTTACCGGCACAAGTAAATAATAAAAATAAATTAGTCATAGGGCTGTCCACAAATGAGATGATTCCGGTGAGGTGGGCTAATTACAATGTATCTGATTTTCTGACTAACGGGCCTTCTGACTAATAATCCTTACATATTTTCTGACTAATGGGCCTTTTGCCTTTTGACTGACGGACCTTCTGACTACCGGGCCTTCTGACTAAAAGGCGGGCACCATAGACATATCTGTCACCTGGCAAACTAGTATTATTTCTAAAATGAAGATCACTTACGATATCATAGAACCTGTTCCGCCTCATAGAGAGACTGCAGAGAGTTGTGAACATCAGCCGACTCTTACCAATAAAGCCGGGTAAAGGGGTGACTGCCCTATGTTCAGAAGGTTCTGTGTTCAGAAGGTTCTATGTTCAGAAAATATTTGTTTAAAAGGTTCTGTTCAGAAGGTTCTATATTCAGAAGGTTCTATATTCAGAAGGTTCTATGTTCAGAAGGTTCTATGTTCAGAAGGTCCTATGTTCAGAAGGTCCTATGTTCAGAAAAAAATGTTCAAAAAAGGTCCTATATTCAGAAGGTTCTATGATCAGAAGGTCCTATATTCAGATATATTGAGAAGGTCCTATGTTCAGAAAATTCTTTGTTTTATGTAGGAAAAAACTTATATCTTTCAGTTTCAGGTAAATTACAATGCAAGATAACAAATCACAGGCTCTCATTTTAGCTCATTCGGTCGAAGGTCAGATGAGATTTCCGTCCGTCTACAATTTGCCAAAATCGCTATCGTGACTTCAATCAACATATAGCCAGAAACCAGGAGTGATCACAGAAGGATATAGTCCCCGCAATTCAGGAATATGACACTACGTGTAGATCTGGTCATTCTCGCGTGTTCAAATTTCCGCGAATTTCTGATTTTGGGACTTTTTACGAAGTTTAGAATTCGCGAATTTTTATTTTTCTTTAGTAGTGCTATTATAATAATAATTTTCGCGAGATTCTGTAATTTCTGAATTTCTTCTCCTTGCCAAAATTAAAACCTCGCGAATATTACCAGATCTACATTATATCTTAATTCAAATCCACCTGAACCGGTGTTAGTGTGAACTTGTCCTATAGCCTAGACATGTAGAAAGTTCAAACCATAAACACATGCAATTACAAAGATGAGCTATATACGGTGCGATTGACACTTTTTAGTCTATTAATCCAGGGGGGGGGGGGGGGGCATGTGTCTGTAGCCCCCTGCATATCCACAAAATAAATCTGTAGCGCATGTCTTACGTCGATTTCTCAACGATTCTGAACCGATTTATTTGAAATTTTGCACAGGCCATTTTCTAGTCAAATCCTAACACCGGTAAAAATTTAGTTAGACCATTCGACATGTAATAAAATTCAGAATTAACGTAATGGGTTGATAAAGGGACGTCATAATTTCAAATAATTTTGAAATAATGCATATTAGACTCTATATAAATTTACGTTTACAAAATTTAATTAACGAAAAACATGCGCTACTGGTTAGTTCTGTCCTAATGTATAGCGGGGGATGGATGGAGTTAGTCCTTGATTGATCGTTTCACCCGAGAAAAATCAACGTTCTCATTATGGCGGCGACTGAGAGCGATTTCGACCCCAAGGTCTGAAAAATGCTCATACCTTTTTAATGACTGTGAGGAAAATGAGCTGAGCCTGCGACATCGTAGCTATAAAATGGCTGAAAGCTATTTCAGCCCCTGCGGCTAGAATGGACTTACCCTCTGTAAGACTCATATCGTTACTCTGGGACTATCCGACCCGGAGATATTGTAGCTATGTGAAAGGCCAAGGTGTTTCAGCATTAATTGCATAGCAAAACCAAAGTGTACGACCGTCTGGGGGTAAATTACATGACCTACACATCTATATGACCTTGATTTTTAACTACAATTATTTTTCTCCTTTGCACAATACATTCGACATATTTCTGAAATGTATACCATATATGAGTATTTCACTGGTCACGATGACCATAAATTTATTCTATTTAAAAGACGTATTTCTTATTGTAGATATAGACGGGTCCCGATAAATTGATTAAATAATATTTTTCTCATCACCAGCATGCATCATTACCACCGGTATATTTACTTGTGAAGGTTGTGATATATGCATATTTACCTATCACCACATAATACTTAGACGTTACATTCAACAGAGAATAATCCCATAGATCACATAAGATAAGATAATTTATATTTCTACGTCTATATCTGTATATCTGTATATTACGTGGCTATCGCGCAGCGCCACCTTATGTGCATGCCAAGTACTCCACATTGTGGATTTTCTGGGGTCTCGCCGGATGGAAACTGCGCCTATATACGTCTATTGAGTTTTTTTTACGTCCAACTCAAAGTCAGTCAGACGAGCCATCTGATTTACGTGGTTCTCTGAGCCCAACGACACGACATCGCTGCACGATATCCTAGTGTATACGGCATCTGGCAGTCCCAGGCGATCACCCACCCGACTATTAACCGGGCGCGACGATGCTCAACTTCAGTGATCGAGCCGACACCGATGAGACAAAGCCGTATTCCGTATATCACTTGTTTTTATATGGTATTTCGAACAACGTACCTCCTATGAAATATAATTAAAACTGTGATATCTACAATTTAATGAGTCCATCAAATTTGATCAAACCTCATTAATTTTAAGCTCGGAAACCCACTGGGTAGGCCTACACAACGTTTTTGCGACATCGAATCAACGTCATTGACGTTGATTCAATGTCGTGTGCCCAATTGCAACGGACAAATAGTCACCCGTACTTTCTAAACATAGGACCTTCTGAGCAAATATTTCTGAACATAGGACCTTCTGAACATAGAACCTTCTGAATATAGAGCCTTCTGAACATAGAACCTTCTGAACATAGGACCTTCTGAACAAAGGACCTTCTGAACATAGAACCTTCTGAGTATAGAACCTTCTGAACATAGGACCTTCTGAACATAGAGCTGTAACCGGGTAAAGGTGGTATGGTAGTTGGTTGTATCCAGAGAGAAGAATAGTAGCCTACCTATTATATAAAAATGTTAGAGACTCCATTTGATCTATACCGAGGCTTCTTCACTTTTTCTGAGAATACAGGTTGCACTGTCTGCATGATATCAACCAGATTGGGAGGGAACATTGAGCATTAAGAGAAGTACGGTTCCACGATATTTAGCATTCTCTTTAAAAAATCTTGGACAATTCGGTGAAATTTTTGGCCACGACTAGAAATGCTGTACACAATATGGGTTTCAGCTCTTTAGTCCACGCAGAGTTTCGCTGCACTCGTCTTCGACCTATTTTTCCCTTCACTACAATATTCCGTCTCTGTGCTGGTGGGGCTGATATCACATCCTCTTCATCCGATGATTCATGTTCAGATGGCAATTCGAGATTGATTCAAGTTGTGGAGCTATATCATTGTCAGGATGGTTGACACACTTTCACTTTCTCTCAGTAATCGCCTTGGTAAATCTGTTTTCATTGTCTTTATCACAGTCAGAGGCCGCTACAGACTGGTGAAAAAAATACACAAATGTCTTCTTCCTCACTTTCTGAGCTACTTTACAGTAGTTGGCTCATCCCTCGCAGCGTATTCAAGCAAGGAGAGAATATCATAAACATATCAATCAAAAACACCACAATTTCTCACTGGCAAATTTTGTTGCCAGTAGCCACATTTTCAATTTCCAATATCGTAAGAGTATATGTCATTTGGCCGATAAACACTTGGAAAGGATGAGAAATGTGCTTAACATATAAGCATGCTCGGGGACTTAGTATAAGTCAATCTGCATAATAAACTAATGTATTTCGTTGCATCATTTTACAGAATGGTTTATTACTACAGACTATAACACCATGTAATATCCCACTGGCAATTTTTTGCCATGTAAATTAGTGGTCTTTTTATGCACAGGTAGCCTATGAATCTGTTTTAGCATTACAATTACATGATGAAAATCACCACACCTGGCAGTTTCTTTATGAATATTGACTCAGATACTGAGAGACTTTTAATAAACTACTTATTGGTCTTTCCCACGACGATGAAGTGGCATTCTGGAATTATTATTTACAGACGAACTTAAACATTGTTAAACGTTGGTATCAACTATCAATTGCAGAAAACGTAGTTAACCAACACGGCAAAGGAGTTTACAACGGGTTCAAATCCCCCAGCCTTTTAAAATAAAATTTATTATTGTCACGTCACATAAAAACGTCACTGGGAAAAAAACTTGAAATATTGGTTGCAGGTCGACGCTGTTCATCTGTATAAATAGTATTGATTAGGACCATTCGTTAGAATATATATCATAAAAAAAACTGTTAGTTAGACTTGGCGGCATCAAGCCCCCGAACCATGGAACCTTCAGAATAGAAATACTTTCGGACTATCGAGCCTTCGGACCACAGAACCATTGGAGAACCTTCGAACTATCAAACTTTTGAAATAGGACATCCCCGGTTGTCCGCCATTAATGTAGGTTGTCTGCAAACAAATTAAGACAACAAGACAGTTAAAACATACCAAAGCATTTAAAACCATCAACAATTTAAAGTCAATTCATAACAAAAGTAAACTACTAAAAGGTGGAAGTACTCGATTCAATTACTGAATGAGTTAATTCAATAGCAACTGGACCAAGGGGTCAATCTCTTCCTCTGTATCCGAGTCTGACTCTCAGTTTTATATCTCATCCCTCAGCTTTGTCTGATTCTCTCTCCTCCCAGCAGCACTTATCCAGTGGTTAATCGCTTTCTGGGTCATGATCAAGAGAAAGAAGAATGATGTGCAGAAGTGTGTTTGAGCTTGCTTCTGTGATTCTATTTCTCCCTTATAAATATTAGTTTCAACCATCTTCATTATAATAATGCCACGTTTGGCTTCAGCCGAGATGGCAGGAATTATGAGTACCAAGTCCACCAGGCGCAGCCGTGCGAGAAATTCGGTGCCAGTTCACCACACTGCATGTTGATTTCTTGCAAGTTGAGCTCACGTAATTTATTCTAGTAGAGGTCTCATTTCGACAAAGTCCATTCATACAAGATGTTGTCAATAGAGAACTCTGCATGCTTCAGGTTAACACCAAACTGATATGAGTAATGAATCCACGAATGAAGTCATATCACAAGTGTTTTTGCATTATCGTAGGTAAGTGGTCAGCCGCCAGCTACTTTTGTTAATGAGAAGTTGCACGCCATTATTGAAGACTGGTACCTAAGTTTAGTCCTTACAGATGGTCCCTCTCAGCTCATGAACAGGCACTGCATATCTGTGGTATGGCGTTCAGGTATTAGATCTTTAAAAGTATTTTATCCATGTACAAGAGGGAATTCGGGGCCAAACTGGTTTTCTCCCATTTGCTCCAACATGGCCTCTTGAGAAAACATGGCACCAGACACTTCTGCCATAGAAGCATTCTTTTTTTCAGTAGAAGTAACAACACTTTTGACCGATTTATCACCACATCCCAGATGAAGTGACCAAATTCAACAAATTCTTCTGATTTCAGTTTGGTGTAAACCCTCAACCCCCAACCTAACTTAGGCAGACTTAGTTGTTCCCACACTAATCATGCCAGTAGTAAGCCTCTGTGGACCTATTTGGGACCCCACTCCAGCAAAACACACTGTCAAAACGACTTTAAAATGCAATATTGTCATTCAACAATTCTCCACTGTTACCCACAAGTTGCGTGGCATCATCAGCAATAGATCATGCATGTCATGTGCTGATTAGCCCCTGTGCTCTTCTGATTTCAGTTTGGTGTAAACCCTCAACCCCCAACCTAACTTAGGCAGACTTAGTTGTTCCCACACTAATCATGCCAGTAGTAAGCCTCTGTGGACCTATTTGGGACCCCACTCCAGCAAAACACACTGTCAAAACGACTTTAAAATGCAATATTGTCATTCAACAATTCTCCACTGTTACCCACAAGTTGCGTGGCATCATCAGCAATAGATCATGCATGTCATGTGCTGATTAGCCCCTGTGGCTGAAACAGGTTTCAGCCACAGATTGACCGCATAAAAATCGTGGGACATTTCTTTGGACTGTCTTATCTGAATATATCATGGAATAATCAGGTCGAAAATAGTTTTTTTAGAATCAGTAACATTTCTGTACCATGCCCGCATGCTCAGCTCAGAGGTTGCACAGTCATTAAAAAGTTATGGACATTTTTCGGACCTTGGGGTCGAGATCGCTCTTTTTTTCGGGTAAAGCAAATACATCAATCCATGGCCTCGGAGAGGACGACACAGCTAATGTGCTGATCATGTGACGTGGCCGTGTCTATTTCTGACAGTTCAGCAAACAAACAAGCAATGGCTGAGCCAAGATATGATTTTATCAAGTACCGTTTTTCAAGTCGAGTACTCTAGAGTACACTAGACCTTATTACTGTTAGATGATACATCTTACTTGAACTGAGATGTTACCATATCTATAGTTTCAGAAGCCTGATGTCCTCTATAAAGTTGATGCCACTGTGGGGTCGGTAGGCTATACCTGTGGGGTTACCTGCAGCTGGGTACTGTCATGACTGTTGGCAGGCTCCCGCGCTGCGGCACAGACAACCCCATGCCTGTAGCGCGCACGACCCTGTATTGGCGCGTATTTTTTATACACATATACCACCATACAGCTGTCAACGTGATGCACACACGCGGTATAGGTGTGGGTCTGTGTGCGGTGTGTATTTGAGCCGACCTGAGCTGGCAAACTATCAAGCATGTGCTCTCACTGGGCACTGAGTCTCAGAATCTGAGATAACGATGTTTTTTGTCTGGTGGCATTTTAAGTAAACTGTTATAGTATATACATTCTGCAATCTCTCTCTACAGGCTCCTTGGTGTGGCGTTGGTGACAATTGATGTGACTCGCTCGGTTTGCGTTTGCCACGTTCACGTAACAAAAATCGTGTTTACACAAATTCAAATGGCGACAGTTAGAATATCATTTGGCGATACAATCATTAAAACATGCTGTATGAGAGTCCTGAATGATGCAGTATGGCCACATATACGTGGCATTTTGTATCATAATTAAACTGAAAGTCTTGTTTTGGAAACTCTATACGAGATATAGACTACTTCAATGTGGGAACGTTTAACTGATTGGGGCCCCCTGTGCTTTACTGTTTAATGCTGATAATTTTCAAGACATTTAAAAGTTTCCCTGCAGCTAACTGGCATAGCCCATTTTCCCTAATCCCCAATTGCCCTACTAATATACATTTGATCTAGATAACTGTATAGTAGACTACTTTATGACATCATAGTCATGGTTACTAGATCCATAGCTGATTGAGTGAAACAAACAAATAGGTTGAATCTATGACATCATAATTGATCCTGTACAGTGACGCTTTACCATATCACTGTTATCTTGGTGATTGTTTAATTAAACATGGTATAAGCAACACTGCAGCATCATATTGATATCCTAGTCAACAGGTTAACAGCATATAATAAGGGTAAATTAATAACAGAGGTCATCTGTGTCAGGTTAGAGACCAGACTGAAAGTATACTGAAACCTTAAAGGGACTGGCCCACGCTAAAATCATACAAAAATCGGTGATTTTATTTTGGCTTCTTAATATGACCATATGATGTAAACATATCCATACTCTAGAACTGCAAAAGTTTTTAAATTTTTGTGCTGCACACTTACCAGTTAGACTAGATATAGAGACGAAATTCCCGTATTTCCTATTTTTGACATGGTTGTCCATAATTAGAAATCGAGAATTCCGTCTCTATATCTAGCCTAACTGGTGAATGCTCAGGACAAAAATTAAAAAAAACTTTTGCAGTTCTAGTCTATGGATATGTTTACATCATATGGTCATATTAAGAAGCCAAAATAAAATCACCGTTCTAGCCTATGGACATTAGACTACACCATATGGTCATATTGAAAAGCCAAAATTTTTTTTTATGATTTTAGCGTGGGCCAGTCCCTTTAACTACACATTATATTGTGTATCGATTATCCCAGTAATAGCAAAGCATGCTGCTGTGACTCCATGTGAAAATGTCTTTGAAGAACTATTTGAGTGGATCCGAAAAGCTCAAACCTGAAAAAGAGGCGTCACTGGCTTCTGTGCCTCAGCTTACAACTTTCTTTAACAATGCAACAAAGCCATCAAAAGTAGATTCACTGCAGCCAGATGCTAGTGATGCAACTTGCCATACTGATAAAAATGAGGACGAGGAGTCTCAAACAACATCACACAGTAAATCTACTGGCTTGGATGGAAGTTTACCATCTCAGATTGATGACAAAATGTGTGAAACAAATAACGGATGTTATATCAATTGACCCTTTTGACTGGCTGACAACTGATAATAATCTTGTTGAATACTTGATAAATCATCCCCTTGACGAAAACATCGATTTTTCAAAATCTGGACGCACTGAAATAGTAACACAAAAGGAATGAGTTAGATTTTTGCCCAGTCACTGTTTGAGAGGATAATGGTAGGCTAAATGGTGAGACTGCTAAAAGGGAATAGCTGGTTTATTCCCACAAAACTGGTAATGTATTTTGAGTCCCTTGCAAGCTCTTTGCAAAGCAAACTACACTGTTTACTGATGAGTTCAATGACTACCACATAGGCTCCAGCAACAATGAGAACTACCTTGGAGTGTTAGAACTCCTAGCAAAGTTTGATCCATTCCTTGTACGGCACTTAGAAGTATGGTGCAGTGGGTAGCGGATACACCTCATATCTATCAAAAACAACATGTGATGAGCTGATTGACCAGATGACTGACGAAGTCAAATCAGTTATTAAAATGAGGTAAAACAGGCCAAATAGTATTCGATTAGTGTAGATTCTACACCTCATACCGATCAACTCACATTCATAGTTCGTTATCTCAAACCTGATGGAAGACCACTTCAGCGCTTTTAAGGTTCATTGACATACACAACCTTGGTGCAGAAAGCATGGCCACAACTGTGGTTAAACTCATTGAAGACGTTGGCCTTAATAAGTGATATCAGAGGGCAGAGATATGACAATGCTGCCAACATGTCTGGTACTTACACTGGTCTCCAAGTAAGAATAAAAGCTTTGAATCTTCTTGCTTTTTATGTACCATGCACAGAACACTCTTTGAATCTTGTTGGAATTGCAGCTACCAACAGTTGTTTTGGAGCCTTTACATATTTTAGATTTCTGCAAGCCATATAGGCCTTAACTTTTTCACGGGTTCCACATAGGTGGTACCACTAAGTCACCACTTGAAGGCTGCCCTTCCAAGTGATGGGCTTGTGGTAAAATCCATCTCAGTAACTCGTTGGCGTGCAAGGACTGGTGCTTCTAAAGCAGTCTTCCTGCACTATCACCAAATAAGGTCGGCACTAGAAAACATCTGTTAGGACACTAAAGTCACTAAACAAACAATGGTAACTCGAAGCGAAGGTGAGGGATTAATTAAACAAATGGAAATGTATGAAACAGCTTTATCGGCTGTAATTTTGCATACAATATTAGAAAGATAGTATGCCACAAGTGCATTTGTCCAGAAAGTGGAAACTGATCTTTTGTCAGTTTTCAAACAGTATGACCCATACTCTAGTGAAGGGGCCAATCTACAAAGACACAACTAAGAGAGTCAAAAAAAGTTTCTTTGATGAGGCTGACACAAATGTTGTGACAAATTTAAAATTGACACTTATTGTAGAATTATAGACTGCTTTATCAGTGACTTGCACAAAAGAATTGGTGTTTACACAAATATGTTTAGCTTTTTGACTTATTTCGAAACTACTTAAAATCATATAATAGTAGGTTCCAAATTTGGGGCAAGTGGGATATTTGTCAAAAAATAACCTACGCTTCTTTAGAAATGAGGGCAGAATTTTGTAGAGCGCACAATTCAAAATGACCGCCATCGATCACAGTGAAAAGCAAGTAGGCTTATTCACTTATTTCATCCACTGGTCGTCACATCAAAAATAGGTGAAATTAAGTGGTAAAATACCAACTTAAAGCTTTCTTGTGCATTTGTCAATGATCGGACAAAATATTTTACATCCATGTGAAAGCCTGTGTCTGTATCTTTCTATTGATATTACAGATATTGATATAGTTCATAATTTAACTACTCAGTGGGCGAAAATGTGAAAAACGCTCGATTTCTCATAATCAGACTCAAATCGCACATGTATAGGTAATGTACACTTTTGGTCATATTTCAGTAAAGCAGCGGCGGTTACCTGATCAACAGTGGCTTAAATTCCCCTTCTGGGCGACACCTTACCCCCAGCCACGTCTGGTCTATTAGCAAAACCAGTTTTGTCTCTTTTGTCTCGTCAGTTTCGTTTCGTCAATTACAAGAAACCAGTATCGTCAGTTTCGTTTCTTCAGTTTCGTTGATTACAGAAAACCATTCGGCCTAGTACATGACCGATGTGGGTTAACATCTGGTTCATCTCCCCAGCCAGTCCCCCCCCCCCCCAGGGTTTCCGTCAGGTATGTTCGAGTGGGGGGGGGGGGTCCAAAAGGGGAGGGAGAAAAAAAATTCAGAGTTTTAAATTTGAGTGCTTAAAATGGCCTATTTTAACTGAAATGACAGCAAAATCTGGAATAAATTTAAATTTTCTTCCCCAACAAGTGTGGTGTTGAGAGGCGGGGGGGGGGGTGGGTGGGTGCGGAAACCCTACCCCCCCCCCCTCCCCTGGCTCTCTGCTGCATGCACTCTCTCAGGTGGCAATTAACGCTTCTCCATCTCCACGAGAACGGTCTCCTACGAGAAAATTTAGCGTAGGGGCTACTACACACCAATGCTGTCGCTAACAGCGAAATTGCGGCTATATTCTGCTGTTTTCTTAATTCCTATCATCATTTAGAATAAGAGTCACTGGTGGGGTGAATATGAAAATCAATCAACATAACGACAGATAGGCCTACACGGCCAGGCTGACATACCCTCTTTATCGGACAGCGTCATTCAACACAAGATAGAAAAGGGTGCTAACTACTTGTCTTTATTATTATAAACATACAAAATCCACCTTGTGGAGTGAAGGTATGTCACCAGGTCAACATTATGTATAAAATATCTACATATATTAAAAGTATAGGCCCTATAATTAACAAGAAGTATCAAATAACATAATTTACTTGCTGTGATTGTGGTGTGTGATCCTACTTCACAACAAATAGAAAAATATTATTATGACTAGAAAAGGGTTTACCAGTGAATACCATATGCAATAAAATGAAACACCACGTCAGTGCTTTGGAGGTTAGCCTAGTTCTAAGCCACTTTGGTCTAATTTGTTTTGGGTAGTGCACATTCTTTTGAAGTTGAGAGACTAGCTGAGTCTTCACAGTTGCATTCATATGGCGATTTATTACTTAATTACTACTCTTGTTTTTTTTTTCACCCCACCTCATCTTATTTACACAACTTGACTGCGCCCTTACTTGTGTATTGGTCTGCGTCGTCCTCCTTAAAAATCGTTAGAATAGTTCTGTAAAAAAAGAAAATACGAGAAAAAAACGATATATTATTAATGAATGCAATGGAAATGCGTTTGCTTTTAGCCGTAAAAAATATATGATAATGAAAAAATATTGAGATGCCAGAAACGTAAAAACGTTTTTGAGCTAATTCCACTCGCAGAGTTGTGATTTTTGTTCTCATTTTCTAGCACATAAGATATACGACATTATTATTATACGACATTACCATTATCCTTCTTAACGCTAATATTATGGAATTCTAAACGATTGCTATACAAATGAATAACCGTAAAATGAGTATTTTAACCATTGTCTTTAATTTTTATAGCCTCCAAAAGTAAAAACAGTTTCCATTCATCCGGAAATAATTTTTAAGCTCACCTGCATTTTACCAGATTTGACCAATAATTATACCTTTAATGTATACATATAAACATATAGACTACGAATTCGAAAGGCCAAAGCTGGATTTGATTATCATCATTATTGTCAAATTATGTAATTACCACTTGCACTTGTTTCTCATTGGAAAAACAAAAGATTGTGAGTATAAATATCTATGGGTCTGTTACGTCTGTTGCATAATATACTGCATGGTTCGGCAGCACTAGTCTACAGCAATCATCCGAGGGAAGCTGCATCCTCCACGTGTCTGACCATAATTTTCGGGCGGATTGTCAGCAGCATAACTTCGACAGCAGCTCTCGTATCAGTGCAGAGTCACTACAGTGCAGGAACTGATGTTGTTCAACACAAGGCTATTCCGCCCGAGCTGCATAGCCCTGAATCCACCTATAGAGTATATCCTGGGTTTCAGCTGTATGTGAGTATAGTGAGAAGCGACAACAGATCGGGTCGCTGGCTTACTATACAAAGTAACGCGCTCAGAGGGCAGAAGCCGGGTTTATCTCTATAGCTGACTATGCAAGACTATGCAGCTCGGGCGAAATAGACTTGTTTTCAGGGCTATGATGTTGGCCGTGGTAGCCTTAAAACAACCAGCAATAGTGTGTTGGCCATTATGTGTCTCTCGTGGGATGAATGAAGTCACCCTTAGCTATTGTTACTCTGGGGACTATCCTACCGCAGGATATAGTACGCAGCAGTGTTTTATGAGTCTCTGGACGTCTGGGCATTAATCCCCTTATTGGGCGCCTGAAGGAAAACACTTACACAAACAATTACCCACCGTGCCATATCACCCCACCCTCACGTCATCATCTCTACATCATTCATCTAGTCAAAATTTTATTTCGGGTTCTTAATATGACCATATGATGTAAACATGTACATAGACTAGAACTGCAAATTTTTATAATTTTTGTGCTGCGCATTCATCAGTTAGACTAGATATAGAGACGAAATTCCCGCATTTCCTATTTTTGACATGGTTGTCAATAATTAGAAATCAGGAATTTCGTCTCTATATCTAGCCTAACTGGTGAATGCGCAGCACAAAAATTATAAAAAATTGCAGTTCTAGTCTTCGGACATGTTTACATCATATGGTCATATTAAAAACCCGAAATAAAATCACCGATTTTTTGATGATTTTAGCGTGGGCCAGTCCCTTTAAATGACCATTAGTGCCGAAAAGTGACGTAAAGCAACAATTCACTACTACTACTAAACTATTATAACTTGTCATTGGCTCAGCATAAAAATAAATCTGTTTTGTTCATCTGAATGTAGGCCTTTGCTTTGTGGAAGTAACTTCTATCGATCGCTTTCGTGTTTTTATCTTTGGTCGTTTCCTTGTTCGATTTTTTTTTCTCTTCTTTCTTTTCTTCTGTGAATTAGACAAAAGGCGTTTTGTATTTTTCAGGCTCGACGAAAGCAATTATTGACTGTTCCGGCCATGCTTTTCGGCCGGATGGGGTTGATTATTTCTAAATCAAGTAAAAAAGCTAAAAATTGGTCCTACCCAAATCGTACCGCCGCCCCTGTTTTTTGTATCTTGTCCTTTTTTCGCTGTTCAGCTACCTGCTTTTTTGTTGCCAACTTAATAATAATAATAAAATATATTTATTCAGGGTAAAACTGATTAGCAGAAGGTGCTATTTTACATAGTTGCCCTGATGTACCTCAAAGACAAGGTAATATTGACGTTACTATAAAATATAACATATACATATAGACATCATGCATTTAACAATATTAATCAAAACAGAGTATTTTAACTCTGCTGCAGTAAAAATGTTTTTAAAAGCCTCTTGAATGAGTGTATGGAGTTACAATTGCGTATATGAATAGTATTCAATATTCCATATCATAGTCCTATTAACTTGTAATGCACTCTTAAATGAAGATCTGTTGATTTTAGGCACATGTAAAACATTAGTATCGCACGGTCTAGTTTGCCTGATGGCAATATCACGTTTAAATGTAAAATTATCCAAAATATGATCAGGTAAATTCCCACTTAAAGATTTAAGAACTAAGAGCGCAGTGAAATAATCCCTACGCTGGGTAATATTGAGCCACCTCAGATCCCTCACAATGTCAATCCCCCTAGTGTTAAAATCAAAATTGTTGGTAATAAGCCTGGCGGCACGATTTTGCATTTCCTGTATTAAATGTAAATTGTGAGAAGATGTGAAGCTCCAGACTGTCAAGCAATAATCTATGTGAGACTGGACGGTGGCCATGTAGTATTTAGAGAGGCAATCAAAAGAAACAATATATCTTAAACGTCTTAATAATCCAATTTTAGGTGCAATTTTTTTTACTAATTTGTTGATATGATCAGACCAGCATAATTTCGTATCTAGACAGAAACCTAGATATTTAGTGACCTTAACTTGTTCAATTTGAGTGCCTTTTAAATTTATATTCAGTCTATGAGACAAAAGTTTCCGATTAGATGTTACAATCATACAATGTGTTTTAAGTTCATTAACTAACAGCTTATTATGAAAAAACCATTGGGAAACAATATCAACATCCCTCTGGAGAAGTTGTTGAACGTTATTAATGTCGCTACCACATGCGTGTATGACAGTATCGTCTGCGTAAAAATTCAAAAAAGTATTGGTTAGACAACAGGGTAAGTCATTAATAAAGACCAGAAATAAAAGCGGTCCCAATACTGATCCCTGTGGGACCCCAACATTAATGTCATTAAAGGAAGAAGAAGAGCCATTAACAAAAACAGACTGAGTTCGGTCATATAGATAATCAGTGAACCATAACATTTCTCTGTCTAAAATACCATATCTTTCAAGTTTCAGAATAAGGAGTTTGTGATCAATAGAATCGAAACATTTTTTGAGGTCGAAAAAGCAAATAGCATTTACCATCCCTTTATTCATGTTGTCAAGTAAGTCATCAACCAGTCTATGCAGAGCTGTAGTTGTTGAATGTTTTTTGCGAAATGCAGATTGGTCACATCTTAACAGGTTGTGACTTTCAAAATATTGCATTGGTTGTACATTAACACTTTTTTCAACAAACCTTAGAGATGTGAGACCACCGATATCGGCCGGTAATTACTTGGTTCCTCCACAGAGCCAGTGCCTTTATAAATGGGTGTGACTTGGGCTTTCTTCCAGTCATGGGGTAAACTGTGCAAAAGTAGTGATTTGTTGAATAGTAAAGTAAGACTGGATGACAGTTCACTTGATGCATTTCTGAGCAATTTAGCGTCAAAGCCAAGGACATCCGTTTTTGATACATCTGATAGCGTAGTACTGTACCTGAAGAAATATGGTGATCTGACATAGATGAATATATAAGATCTATTGTAGATTTCGTGTTCAGTGTACAGCGGGTGGGTGTAGTGATGAGTTGACGACAGTTGAGAATTAATTCAATATAATGTGCCGGGTTATTGGACAAGCTGTCATCAAGAGTATAATCCAAATTAAAGTCACCAAGTATTATTATTTCATGCTTAGACATTGCCAATTCAAAATTTTCTATCATATTATCAAAGTATTTTTTGTCTGCAGATGGTTTTCGATAGAAAGAGCATACATTAAATGGTGAAACATTATTAACCATTATCTTAACCCAAACGGCTTCAATGTTAGATTTTTCAGTTAGCTCACTACTAAATTCATGTGGTATTGACGATTTTACGTACAACGCCACACCACCAGCAGGATGCTCTCTGTCTTTACGGTAAAGAGAATAGCCATCAATGTTCACTTCGTCATTAGAAATCTCTGCTGTCCACCATGTTTCGGAAATTGCAAAAATATCAATGCTGTGACCACTCAGTAGCAATCGTATTTGTGAAATTTTATCTTTCTTAAACTTTGTGTATTTAAATAAGCAATTTTCAAACCATGAGCAGACTTCAAAACCTTAGGTAATATACCAGAATATAATGGACAAGTATGATAGGTGGCGTCATAATTTCCAGTTATGGGTGATTTTTTATCACATTCATTTCTATTACTTTGATCCGTTTCGTTATATTCATTTGATTCATATTTATCCTTATTGTTATTAACATGTACAGGAATATCCTTATTATTATTAACATGTACAGGAATATCCTTATTATTATTAACATGTACAGGAATATGACTCATTTTTAAAACCTTCGGATAAATATTTTCAGTTTCTTTATCAGTGGATAGGGGACTGAACAACGTGATAGTTTGGGCAAGGAGTGGCTCATCGGCCCTGTCATCATACACTCTTAAAACCACAGGTGCCTCGAAGAATTTATTGGGGTTCTTTAGTCTGCCACACATAGGGAGCCCTTGCAGGTTCCCTAAAAAACGCTTTGCAGGGTTCTTAATAAGGGTTCTTCGTGATTAAAATAAAGGTTCTTCACGAATAACCCCAAAGAGTTCTTCTAAGAACGTTTAAAGAACCTTTATTATATTTACAGGTTCTTTCGACATAGGGTTCTTCAATGAACCTAGACATGACATGAACACGGGTTCAGTAAGGAACTGATTATTCACTGAAAGGTTTTTCACAACTCTTTTCGCAGGCACTATAGCGGTTCTTAGGGGAACGATATTCATTGAAATTGAAAGGTTCTTATAGGAACGTTTAATGACGATGAAATGTGGGTTCTATGAAGAATCTTTATCAAATTTTGCGGTTCTTCCGACATAGGGTTCTTCAATGAACCTATACATAACTCGAATAAGGGTTCAGTAAGGAACTGATGATTCCCTGACAGGTTCTTCACAGAACTCTTTTCGCGGGTGCTATAGCGGTTCTTAGGGGAACTGTATCCATTGTAAATAAGAGCTTCTTATAGGAATGTGTGTTCGGTGGCACACGTGGCTTAATTTGAAGCAGTTATTCTTAGAAAGAGTTTTTTATGATAACACAATATGCCTGAATATTTGTTGAATAGGTCTCACAGACATATATTTATCGCAGGCGGACATCTGGTCAATTAATAAATGAATGAATGAATCGGTCATCCGGTCTAGGCCTATAAACCAATCAATCAATTGGTGATGTAACATTAACCTTTTAAGATAAATACAAGGCAATCTTATAGAAAATGTTTATTTATCAAACATCGCCTTCCATACAGACAAACTGATATCACTATGATGATACAACCATTATTATGTATGTAAGCCTTATGATATTAACTATTATATGCATCGTATCTTGCCAATATACAGAAGGAATTAAATATGCGCAATAAATTTGAATTTTGAAATACATATTAAAAAATTAAATGCACATATTAAGTCTTTCGTACCGAGGTAATTCACACCATATGACAATTTAAAACAACTGATGTATTTTGTTTTGTAACATAATTACTTTATCTTAGAACAGTGATTAATCTATAGTTTAAAAAAGTACCGTAGCATTTGTTACTTTGAAGCCGTAGTGCTCTGAAATTTAATGGAATCTAAAATATTTTATAACAATAGCATGTTTTCATAACAAACTTGAGAAATTTGCAATTGAAAATGGCCATTTGAGCCCTGACATAAAAAACAAACGATCATATAACAATATCATATTTCTAGAGTACTATGTTCATGTGAAACCAGACTTGATAGATGTGAACCTAAAATGTTCATCTGAGCCATGATGCGAAGAGGATGAGTTCTAATGAACATGACCAAGCTCAAATCGTACTGCCGAAACACTCGCTTATTATCATCACCTGAAACCGGGCATTAGAAGTGTGCTGTAAATGTGAATCTATATCGGCATTCAAGTTTACAGTTTATATTTTCCATAATACCCGGTTTCAAATTGCCTTTGAACCCCCTTATTCATGTTGAAAGGAAATTTCTACATGAATAGTGAGGCTTCACAGCCTTACAAAACAAAGTGAATGAGCCCCATACTATAGAGTGATATAATAATATTAATAATAATAATAGTTAACTAAGTTGATAACATTGTGAATACTTTTTGTACTGTAATTGGAGGCTTATCCTGTGCTACTTTGAAAAGGTAATTCTCCGAAAATAGCATGGTATTTTTCAGTTTCCTGGGGTATTCTATTCCATACACCCAATACAAACAAAAGACACAGGCAAATGCCAAAGTGCCATCTAAGCCACTGTCTTTAACAACTGTATGTCCATCCATCACTATTGATATCGAGCGTGGACTTGCCAATCCCCCGTCAATGAGAATAGTTGGAGTCCCCACATCTGGCTCCTAAACACATAAACAAAAACATGTTATATGTTGAATTATCGAAATTCTCTAACCAATATGATAATTACATATAAAGAGAAGTCTGCATACATTTTGTCAAGTTCGTGTTATGTATATTTTAATAGCAGGTAGAAGTGTGTTTAGCAAAATAATTCCATTAGGGAAGTTTTCAGCAGTCAGCCTTACTACCCCGTTAGGCTAAGTTTCCAAAAGCCATGATTACAATAGTACCTATCCTACTTCTATTTCGTTATGCTTCCTGGCAAGTTTCATTTCATACATAAACTATAAATAACATCGAGTAGATCTACTTCACGTAATTGATGTTGAACGAGTTATCATGACAAGTAGCATAATGTGGGCGGTAATTGATTGAGTTGTATGAATGAAAAGGTTTCTGAGGAAAATCTAAAGCTCAACAAACGTCCTTATTCGGCTAACTTACACTTAGCCCACATCCATAGGGCATGTTGGCCTAGCAGACCCTTAATAACTATATGTTAAAAAAGGATATTATTCCAGTATGACCCCCTTACTACTTATTCCATCCCATTATCTCCGGTGTCCACTTTAATAGTAAAACACTTTAACAGTAACAATCTAGTTGGCAATACACGTGTCAGTTGACAAAAAATCCGATACATACCAAATACAATGTGACTTTTCCGAATAATATTTAAATTATTTTCTATATGAGGTTTGCTGCGAATGGAAATGGATTTTGAAAAGCATTCATTTCATTATGATGTTGTGTGTCCCTTACCTTGTCACAAATGTAAAGTAAGGACACATCTTCTTTAAGTAGTGGCAGACAAAAGATTGCTGCGTTCATCATCAGACCTGTCCCGAAAACAATGTTATGTATTATTCAAAGAATCAAGTGATTAATTAAATGTAACACATAATAATATAGAGTGATCAACAATAACATACGAAAAGCTTTGCAAAAGGCACCTTTTTATTTGATATGGGTTGATCCCAGCACAAGTCAACTAATCTAACCTGCTTTGTTTGTCCGAGATACTATCTTGATTAGGTGACGAATGCCAGTATCAACCCATATCAAACAGGAATCGGTACAGTATTAATTTTTACACGAGAAAAATACTCTTTTAAGGAGTGGATCTAGCCAACAATCATATTGTTTTTGAAACAGTCATAAAGTGAATAGCCAGTCGACTCAGCCCAGGTGTCGGCGACACAATAACAGTGAGAGTGCGAAAATTCGGATATATCACACTAAATGAGGTCATTAGGTGTATTACATGTGAGGGGATATTGGATGTTTGATGACTATTAATTACTAACTGCTCACCTTTTCTACTCCTGTTGAGATGTGTCAATGTACAGTCGCAAGCTGCGTGCGGTGTCAGACTGCAACTAGTGGTGCTAGTCCAGTATTAGAGCCTGGTCAGCATTAATGTTATGGTGCAGATGCATCTCATGCAGGATCTATATATTTAAAAGAAACATTAACACCTTAGTTGTGCATTTTCTTCACAAATATATAACCATGCCTTGCTATTGGCGTCGAGTGTGTGCCACTGTTCCATTACGTTATGGCTGAAAGGCTGTCAGGGCAATTCAAAACAAATATATATATCTGGTCATGACACATCAGCAATACATTTTTCAAAAATAGTAATGATCCATCAGTTTTTTGTTCAATAAAATATGTTTAAAAATCTGCCTTGCTTCTGATTAATCAAATAACTATCAAAATCACTATCACACATCAGCTGTCCATAATTGTTCACATTGAAAAAGGCATGATATGATTCTTCTTATGCGTTATACCTCTGCCGCACGTGCGTGTTTAATCAATACAAACAACCAGTGAAAGTGCGCACTGGCTGGCTGCAGGGATTATTTTAAATAGCTATTTAAACAATGTTTATGGACAAATACTTTAAGATTATGATGTCAAACATTTAAATATGGCCACCAGATAAAGCATGTTGAGTTTTTGGCAAATATTTGACATATTAGGAGAATTATCAGACATATGAAAAATCTAGCCAAATGTTATGTAGATTGTAGGGCGCAAGGCCTACACTGTACTGTTTTAAAAGTTTAAGCAGGGCCTTGGAGATAGACACTCGGGGCCTGGTTCTGGAGCAAGGCGGAAGGGGCCAGTTGGACTACAGTCTGTCCAACGGTGGAGAATGATCCAAAATAATAGTTAGCTTTTCGGTATCTAGTCAGTCAATTCTCAAGCGATTTTTATGAAATTTTGTAAACCCTATTTTTTAGTCATTTGGCATCGATTCTAAAAATTTCGGAAAAAAATATTGGATAGTTCAAAAGTTAGACCATTTGACATGTAGTAAATGTCTATTTATGACGCTCCTCTATAACATGTATAAACCAATAAACTTCCATTCCGGTTTATTCTCAGAATTGCGTTACATGTCAAATGGTCTAACTTTTGAAATACCAAATGAAATTACGCGAAATTTTCAGGGTTGTTGCCAAATGATCAGATAATAATGGTTGCAAATTTTGTGACAATCGCTTGAGAATTGACTGACTGGATACCGAAAAGCTAACATTCATTTTGGACCATCTACCACCGTCGGACAGACTGTAGTATGCGCCCAGCTTTGTGAAACGCGCTCGATCTCCAGCGAGACCAACATTAAAACTTGGTCTCAGTCTAGTCCAAAGCCAAGGTGTGGATCAGCCTGATCTAGGTCTCAGTCCTGAGACCGAGACAACATTAGGGCCTAATGAAAGCGGGCCCTGTATGTCATTGTCAGTGTAGTGTAGTCTGTAGAGTGTAGTGTAGCGGTCGAATATCTCCTTATATAGTTTTTTCGCCAATGGCAATAGGGCTAGGCTAGACTACTTAAAGATTTTGCCGAAATTTTGCACATGTTTTTTTCCAAGTAGACTAGACTATATAGTCTACCTTCGCCTCGGGCTACATCCCTGAATATAATGTTGGATAGGCTACCAGGATAGTTTACAAGTTGGTCACTTTAATATGTTTTGAGATTATAATTATAGACTAGGAGTCTAGTGTCTACCTGGCCGTTTCGCTGATTTCTATGTCAATTATCAATCGATATTATAGTCTGTCTCAATATTAACCAGTAGCACATCATTTTCGCTGATTTCTCAGTCAATTCTCAGCCGATTTTCATAAAATTTCACAATCACTATTTTCTATTATAGCAATCCCGTAACAAGCCTCAAAATTTCGCAAGTATTTCAAAGGTCAGACCATTTGACACGTAATGTAACAGAGCTCCAGATAACGTTTTGGTTTGAGGAGTATTTCACTCATTGAAATGGGTCATGAGGAGTGAAATATGATGAGAAAATAAACAAGGAGTATTTTTCATGCAACAACATGAAAGCTTCATCAATCATTTTGTCTTACACTCAGGTCACATAGTTCTGCTGAGTGCTCACGTACAAAATACAACAATCGTTTCATTTTGTCTGTTTCTTTTTACTTTGATGGGTATTTTAATATTTTTTTTTATAAGTAATATTACTCCTCAGATTTTCTATCAATGAGTATTTGCTGTTTTTACATGCGTATTTCACGCATATACGCATGTTATCTGGAGCACTGATGTAATTCTGAGATAAAAACTAAATTAATTTAATCAATTTGGGCCTAATGGGTTTAAAGAGGGACGTCATAATTAACAATTTACTACATGTTAAAGAGACTAACTTTAGGCTATGTAATATTTTTCTATAAAAAAAATCGGTTGAGAATTGACTGAGAAATCAGCCAAAACCATGCTCTACAAAAACGTCTTTTTAATGTGAGACGGACTGTTAATAGTGTTATATATAACGTTATTAGACTATATGTATATCCTATACTCTAGTACATGTAGTATAGCTAGGGCTATGGCTATGCTATGATCCAACATTTTCACGGATGTTTCCGGTGGGCGGAAGGCTAGAAATAGGCCTGTGGTTGTGCAAATGTTGATGTCACCGCTAGCCTAGGCCCAGGGCGCTAACCTAGTCTACAGTAGATTAACATACATGTCACATGATACAGTCACAGGTGACAGGGAGTCAGTCAGTGCGGGTCTAATCGTCTAAGGCTTAAGCATTAATATATCTAATACACATAGCCTACCGTCCATTGGCATTGCCATACTAGTCTACTTCTAGTAGAACTGACTTTTAATTAATTTACCGTCAACACGTCAAAGCAAGTATGAGTATGAAGGCAGAAGGGGCTCTTGACATTGGTGACAGTCTTGTTGAGACAAGAGCTGCACTTAGAATGGGCCTTTGCTCTGTGGCCAAGGCTTTATACGTCTATGCTTTGAACAGCATTTGCGCGTGTGAAGCGATTGTGACGACATAAGGTAATTTAATTACACCAATATATTTAATTTCGTTATTGCCAGTGGTGTACTCGCCGTCAAATTAAAAATGATCAACCAGGATCGCATGATTTTCGGCGATTTCTCCCTCAATTCTAAACCGATTTTCTTGAAATTTTACAGAGGCCATTTTCTATTAAAATCCTAACAGGGGTAAAAAAAAGGGGTAATAAATGTTTAATATTTCAAAAGTTAGACCATTTGCCATGTAATAAAATTCCAAAATTAGCTCAATGGGTTTAAAGAGGAACGTCGTAATTTTAATTCATTACATGTCAAATGGTCTAACTTTTGAAATACGCTATATAATTTTACGAAATTTTCAGGGCTGTTAGGATTTGAATAGAAAATGGCCTTTAGAAAATTTTAAGAAAATCGGTTTAGAATTGACGGAGAAATCGCCGAAAATCATGCGATCTTGGTTAATTTGACGGCGACCTTGTCACCAGTAGTTGTTATTACTGGTGCCAGCACTGGTACCAGACTTTGTCACCAGTAATGACCATTACTGGTGCCAGCACTAGGAACAGACCTTGTCACCAGTAGTTGCTATTACTGGTGCAAGAACTGGGACCAGACCTTGTCACCAGTAGTGGCCATTAACCTTTTGAGTGCCAGCCCTATTGTGCTACCCTGTGCCACGCAACATAAGGCCAATACTGGGAGTTTTAGGGCAACCATCTTCCATGTGAAATATCTTTGCCTATAGGTAATGGACCCACACCTGGTTACAAACTGACTTGGGTTGGGGTGAGACTTTACAGGGGTACTACCCCAAGGTCATATCAAGGTCATTTGAAGGTCAAACGAGCTAAAATATTGAATAAAAAACTTTTTTTCAGTTTTTTTGTTGCAAGAAAGTGTTCCACAGAGCTGCAGTTGACATATTGTGACTGGGAAGCCTTCCAACACGCATCATAGGGGGGTACAGTGACTATTATGTAGCTTGGAGGGGTAATACCCCACTCGTATATCACCCGTCCCCTCTTATATCAGACCGTCTACCAACACTAAAATCAGAGCAAAATAATGGTCAATTGGAGTATTGTGGAACATGGGCTTAAAGTTACAAAGCACATGAGGCACCCACAACTCGGGTTGCCCTTTACTGGGGTTCTGCTCCAGAGTCAGGTCAAGGTCATATAAAGGTCAGGTTAAGGTCAAATCGGCTAAAATATTGAATAACAACATTTTTTTAGTGTCCATATGTTTTTGTTGCAGGGAAGTGTTCCACTAGGCTACAGTTGACATAATGTGGCTGGGAAGCCTTCCAACACGCATTCTAGTGGGGGGGGGGGGGTACAGTGATTATATGTGGCTTGGAGGGGTGATACCCCACTCTTATATCACCCGTCCTCTCTTATATCACCCCCTGTACTAGCGCTAACATCAGGGCAAAATGAGGTCAATTGGAGTCTTGAAGAACATGGGCTTCACGTCACAAAAGACCTAAGACACCCACACCTGGATATTAAAGGTGACATGGGTTGGGGTTGCCCTTTACTGGGGTTCTACTCCAGGGTCAGGATAAGATCATATTAAGGTCATTTCAAGGGCAAAACTGATACATTATTGAATAAAAACACTTTTCACAGTTTCCATGTATTTTCTGGTTATTTGTGGCCATATTGTTTTGGACCTTCATATTACATTGAAACGTAAAAATAACCATTCCAATGAATTCAGTGTATTCAAATTAGTCAAAAATGAGATATTACACAAGATTCTAGGGCTATCCTGTGAAAAGTTAAAAATTCAAGATGGCCGCGACGGCAACCATATTGGTTTTGACCTCTAGATGACCTTGAATCATAAAAATATCAATACCAATGGAATCAGTGAACTCAAATTAGTCACAAATGAGGTATTACATAATATTCTAGGGATACTCTGTCGATGTTAAAAATTCAAGATGGTCGACTGAAGCCATTTTGAGTTTATGCAAATAAGCATATCAAGGAGAAAAAGTGTGTCACGTGATCGCTGTGTGCTCATGTGATCAATACAGTGATCATGTGACGCTAAACACAGAATCCCCGGGAATTTCCCACCCTCTACTCTGAGGCAGACACAAATGAATTAGGGGCCTACTCGTACCAGGGGGGGGGGGGGGGCATTGGTAAATACCTGACAAATGACGTCATCGCGGCACTGGGGAGCGACAAAAGTATGACGACAGTCGTCATAGTGGCAATCAAGAGGTTAATGGGGCCAGCACTGAGACCACGCCTTGTCACCAGTAGTGATCATTACTGGTGCCAGCACTGGGACCAGGCCTTGTCACCAGTAGTGGACATTACTGGTGCCAGCACTGGGACCAGGCCTTGTCACTGGTAATGAACATTACTGGTGCCAGCTCTGGGACCAGACCTTGTCACCAGTAGTGGACATTACTGGTGCCAGCACTGGGACCAGACCTTGTCACCGGTAATGAACATTACTGGTACAAAAACTGGGACCAGACCTTGTCGCCGGTAGTGGCTATTACTGGTGCCAGCACTAGGAACAGAACTTGTCACCAGTAGTGGTCATTACTGGTGCCAGGCCTGGGACCAGACCTTGTCAAAAGTAGTGGCAATTACTGGTGCCAGCACTGGGACCAGACTTTGTCACCAGTAGTGGCTATTACTGGTGCCATCACTGGGAGCAGAGCTTGTCACCAGTAATGGTCATTACTGGTGACCGCACTGGGCCACACCTTGTCACCAGCAGTGGCGGATCAAGGGTACCCCCCCCCCCCCACACACTTTTTCAGCAGAATTTTAAATTTAAAACATTTCCCCACGAAAATAGCCGGAACGGGCTCGGTGCTAGGTCTTTTATGATGGGTTCAATGGCGAAAATGTGCACCAAAATTTCCTAAATGTAACAAAGAGCGCGCGTGTTCGAACCCCCTATTCTTGGATACGCTATGTGGGCCTACTTGGTTGTATGATAAGCTGAAAGTAGTAAGAATGACATATCCAACAACTATCATAATCGATAAACACCGGACAGCAAAAAATTACAGCTGTAAAATGTTAAACATCAATTATTAAGGCGGTATTAGGGTGACATTTTATAATAAATAACGATAGTGTACTTACTAGAAATTTTCTTTTCTTCTTATGATCCCCTCCACCTCTCTAGTCTCAAGAAATGTGTATCTGCTTGCTGAGAGAAAATAATTTGGCGAGCACGATTCTATTGTTCGCTTACCGTTTTTTAAATATATTTTTTTTGTATACGAGAACGCAATATCGGTAACTTACGCACACAAGGGATATAAGGGAGAAAACACTGATTCCAAAACGTTTTGCTAATAATTGTAAGTCTAACTAAACTATAGTACCGCTGTCATATAAATTACGGACAGCGCGACGGCGGCGCTCAATATATACGACAATCGTAATTAAGACATGGTTCAGCTAGGTAAAACATGTAGATCATGAACTGTCATAAACATATGTGAAAACAAAGTTTTTCAATAGTTTTGTATGACATGATTTTAAATTACGCAAATTTATTTTGGATAATCAAACAGTGGGATTCAGTGAATGGGATTGTGTGTAACCTGTCGACCGGGTAAGCAGTTTTGTTAAATATCCAAGTGAATAGAAAGAACCCTTTCTTGTGGTAAAGAACCCCTTGATAATCATTTGCTATTATAAAGAACCTTATAACACGAAGAACCCATTAAGAACCAATTGAGAACCATAGTAATGGCCAACGTTCTGAGAAGAACCCTGAAGAACCTTTATTTTTAAGAATGTAGCCACAACTCTAGGTCACCATACGACAATTTTTTTGTTTGTGACCCTGTTTATGGCATTTGTTGCAAGTTATCCTGTAACCATGGTGACAGGACTCAGAGATACGACCCTTTTTCGCCATAAAACCAGCATCTCGGAGGTTGGTCATTATTGTAAATAGGTCTCGTCTTCCTTGCTGAAGCAGATGACGCGTTAGATGTAGGCCGGGATACATGGCTAGAAGTTTTCTTCGCTCTGATTTTATCATTCAGTTTCAGGTTGTTGATTAGACGTAGGAGCCCTTTACTATTAAGATGCACATTATCCGCAAACACACTATCATCAACAGATCCACCCTGAAACCGAAGGTTGATATCATGGTCAATGAATGTCTACATTGCATGTCAGAGCAGAGGGTCTTCAGTTTGTCATTTTATAATATATCCGCTTTAGTATTGTAGGCAGCTGACGTGAGTCGTGGAAGAATACTCGACACACAAACGTTATCACGAGCTACTCTCTTGGCTTCTTCTAAAACACATTCGTATCTTTTAATAATATCGTCCGGTGTTGCTTTTGAACTGCAATCGTTCGAACCAACAATAATAGAAACTACTCCTGTATCATCGTTTGGATGTTTTTGTAGCATGTTCAACACATCATAGGTCTTGGCACCACTCATACTCCTTAGCTGCACATCATCATGGATGCGCTCAAATGTACTTACATGAGAAGAGCCAATGAGTAGTAGTGCAGTTCTCGGCTGGGTGAGTTGTGGCTCATTCTGAAGACTTACTTTGGTCCTAGGCACAGGAACTTGGTTTTTGTCTTCTTCTTTACATCTTTCCCTTCTGATATAGGGGGGGGGGTGTCATCTCGTGGAAAAAAAACATTCTCAAGACCTAATTGAACTAATAAGTCTCTAATTTTTCTATAGCAGAGACCAGAACAACGTAGTTGTCACAACACAGGGTAGAAGAGGCGCAAACTTACATTACTAGCAACGTACAAGCCCAAAGTGTATTGTGTTTTGTCTCTAACTTGCAACAAGCTATATAAATGAAGATTGACTATAAAAAACCCATCAATTGGTCTATGCTCATAATAATCAATAATACATCACTATACATACCTTGTCAAAATAGTTTCTGATACTGTTTTTACCATTAAGCAGACTATAGCTACATAGTCTAGCCACGAAAAAAACCTAAGTAACATAATGATAACCTGACGGTTAAGTTATGGACCCAAAGGCAATGAGATTCAAATACGAAAAGGTTACCCATATGATTATACTCATCAGCTCTGGTATATTCTCTTTCTTGGCCTCTCATTACTTTATATTAAGGCTGTCTTGGCCTTTCCCCATGTTCTTATATTCTCAAATAAATTAGGCTCACTTGGCCTTCCCTTATAAAACAAGTTGTGGATTGCATCAGATAGGTAACTTGAATTGGGTAAATGTTACTAAGTTCTTGGCACTAAACAGATAAATTTGTTTAAAATGGTCAACAAAATGTTCTCATTTGAAAAAAATATAACTTCATGTAAAACAAAAACGCCAACATAACAGCCAACTATTACTTAGCCATACTTACAACCTGCACAGGTAAAAGTTTACTTCCATACTTTACCCGTAGGTAGGTCCACACAATATTTCCTGTTGAAAAAGTTGCATAGACTAACTTTACATTATGTACACATCATAATGGATATCATTTTATGATTTTCCTGTCCTGGAGAGCTACAAGACTTTTTCAAAACAAATTTACCGATATTTGAAATATAAATTTATGTGCTGCCTAATTGTTGCAAATCCACACATTTTTATACTGCACTACAAACTATGATAATGTCCGCATAAACAAAAAATATTTACTCCCACTTTAGTACATAAACTATGTTTTATCACTGCACAGCCACTTATCTAAAATGTGATATATTAACTAAAGTAGTTGCAGCAGGCCTGAAATTAGACAAATATATTTTAAAAACAGGCTATGAGATGTTAATCAACCAGTTTAATTTATGAGGTTTCTATTTTTCATAAATAAATATATTTTTTGCATTTTAGAGAAGGAAATTGCGCTTCCAGATTTAACTGAACAAAGATACAAACATACAATATAGCATCACTCAGTTTCTCAGTGAAATCGTTAAGCATCCCTGGTGGGGACTCATTTAATGTGGCAACTTGCACTGTTGAAGTAATAACAGGATTAACTGAAGCATGGAACATGCAATAATACATTACTATACATAAAGTGTGTCCGATACCGTATTTACCATTGAGCAGACACAGCAAACGTAGCTACGTAGTCTAGCCACGAAAAAACCCTAAAGCAACGCAATGATAAGTTGGTGGTTAGGTAAAGTGATGCACCCAAAGGCTAACATTAAAATACGAAGCTAAAAAAATGTTACCCAACTGATCATGCGCGTTACCTTCACTCATTAGCTCTGGTTATATTACCTTCATTGGGCTCTCTCTTGGCCTCTCATTACTCTATATCAGGCTCTCTTGACCTTCCCCCCCATATTCTCGTATTCTCAAATAAATTAGGCTATCTTGGCCTTCCCTTATAAAACACAAGGTGCGACAGGTAGGCCGACTATTATTCTTATATTTATTCCAGCTATCTTGGCTATATATCCATTAACAGTAACTTCATTATTTCACTTTATTTTATTTCACATCGCTTCAATATCCACGTAATTATTTCCCACATCAATATACTCACAGTTAATTAGGCCCATTCGTGATCTAAAATTATTCACAATTATTATAGTCAGTGCGTACCCTACAAATAAAATGAATGAAAGTGTACGTACCCTGTCTGCCTCGACTGTTAAAGACGGGTAGCCTAATATTATATCATAGGTAATATTTAGTTTGAAACGGCAAATTATTGTGTTTTCTAATTCAGTCGACGGAGTCTAAGAGGCATCACGTAAATAATCAATCACGACAAGAGTTTTTTGTGAACAGTCAAACCAACGGACTGCTTTCTCAGCAATGTACTAATGTCAGCATAAAATCCAGATAAAAAAATAATTGGGGTACTTGACCTTGCTACACCACTGTCATTTTTTAACCTAAATGACACACAATAAATTGACAGATCAAAACGATATAGCCTCCTTTCTTTAAAAAACTGATAAATGCACGAGATGTGATGCATCAAATCCAACAAAATATTGCGTAGGCCCTGATAGCCTACTCTTCAAAATAACGTTATTTTTCAATCTGGTGATATTCACATTCCACAAATTTTGATAATTTAAATATCCATATAAAATAATTAGAGTAATTTTTACGCCATAATATTATTCGTTAAATCTAGGTATACACATAGTTACAAACAGTCCTATATATAGCAGGGACAAAGACAAAAAGTCCTAAAATTATGAAAACACTTATTTTCTCCTGCAGACCAATTCTTTTTAAAATCGCTATGAATCTCTAGAATAACTAAATTTAACCGGACATTCCCATTATTTCCTGTGATATATTTGTTTAGTTGGCTGGTACCCTATCCAGGTAAGGCCTAATTAACTCTTACAGCGCAGGGACCGTCTTTATACGTCAGAATCTGACTTCAGATTCTGACGTATAAAGACGGTCCCCGCGCTGAAAGAATTGAAATATTTATAATTGCCGTAGACCCATAACCAAGGTATTCAAATAAATCGGAAAGAGATAATTAAGACATATATCATTATTTCAAATTGAAAAAAACCTTTGGTCTCCATGGTTTATGAAAATATATGTCAGCGTTGTAAGGAATAAGGGTTATTTACCTGTCTACCATATGTACGATATAGGTCACCCTGGTGGCTGATGGGCGGTAGGACTAAGTATCCCCGAAATCAATATTCAAATAAATGAGGGAGTATCCAGAAATAACAGAAGGGGGTGTTAGATATTTTAAAAGTTATTTTCAGCGGGGCGCGCAATAAATTAAAAAAAAATAATCATCAAACAGGTCGATTTCGCGGGACCTACTAAGTACTGCAAATTGAAAATATGAGATCCTGGCTGTAATTAATGGGATGGAAAATCATCGCGCTGCAAATTAAGGGGGTGCCCGATAGGCCCCTACCCTGGACACCATACTGAATATGCCTCAGCCGTGGTGTTTACTATAGGTTTGAGTAAGATATAATGCAAGCAATTTGCTGTTGTTATTTTAACCCCCCCCCCCCCCCCCCACACACACACACACACACATACACCCCTGCCCCGACAATACACACACCAATTCCATACTAACGTTTATTAGCACATTTTAGCGTATAATGTAGCCCATTTAATATAAGAGTGAAACAAAAAATTGGGGGTAATTTTACGTGAAATTAGTGTCCCCAGGACTTGAAAGGTCCGCATTTTGAATTAAATATAAAAATATCAAAACTAAATGGTTCAACTTCATGTTTAATCATTATTACTTAATAATGTTTAGATTATTTGTAAAAAAAATAAATATATATATGGTTTTATAAGAGCTCTATGTCATGAAACGTGGAAAATGGCATGTCCCCAGAGAAAATTCCACTATTTGAAACTTCACTGTAGGATACAAATACACAATACAATTCTAATAATTACATTTTATGGCTAGACATTGTTCACTTAAACTAATCCATGATCAAAATTCGACTTAAAATTGATATCGATGTATATAATTTTGATGAATATACATGTCCCCACATTTGGACTCTACTCCGTTACCATCATTGTAGCATGCCCCATCAAGTGAATAATCATGAGCTAAAATTATATTAAGTGTAGTTTGACATACTGAAGGGCCTTATACTAGTTTTTCACCTTGAAAGAATTAATATTGTTGAGTGTCGAGTTATTCGAAACAGGTATTACCAAAACGTTAGAAAATATGCTTTTGTTTTTACTACTTTGTTCCTAGCATTGTGGGTCTAAAATGATTTGGTTTTATTCTTGTATGCCTAGAACAGTTGCTATGGGGACTATTTCCACCATGTGATATATCTTTGAATTATTGCCCATATATTTTCATTAATCCCAAGAATACTTTTAATTTTACTACTCTGTTCCACTCTACTCCGTTACCAAAAAAAGGGGACGGAGTAGTTAATTGCCAAATTTTATGGGTTTAACAGTCATAGTGATTGATGATATAGTCTTTGAAAACATGGCTCGTTGTCCCCATATAAATAGAGCACCCATTCATTGTCGATGTTATGATAAGAGAATATACAGTTTATATTTATGTCGAGCCAAACATTTGGTAACGGAGTTGAGTATTTTTTGGTCTGGTAACGGAGTTGAAATAAGGATTTTTGTTTATCCCGTCAAATTTTCTTAAATTTTTAGCAGTTTTGAGATACGATTGTTTAGTATTATGCTTCAATAAGGATATCACGTGTAAAAGTGTGATATGAAGCTAAACAAAGTAACATCAATTTTAAAATGGTTTGGATTTGGAAACGGAGTAGTAAGTGGAATGTTGCAACTTTTTTAAAATGATGTTTTTGAAGAGAAAAAAAAATTCTAGCGCAGCCAGTGACTTTTTTGTTTTCTATTGGGATCAGTGCACCAAACCCATCAAGTAGTTTTTTTCTTCTTTGATGGTCACCTCACTGCCATTTTTGATGCTACAAAATTACCCCAATTTTTGGTTTTACCCATAACCCTCACAAACCTGAAATAGTTTTGTATAAACCATGGAGAACAAATGGGGTTTTTTTCAATTTGAAATCATCATAAATGGCTGAGCTAGCTCTTTCCGCTTTATTAATTAAATGGGTCGAAGACTATTATAAGTTTTCAATTCTTTCAGTGCGGGGATCGACAATCTGACGTCGACAGACGTCAGATTGTGACGAATAGGGATAAGCTATCATCTTTTTGTCCGTGGCCTCATCCCACTAAAATTTGAAAAATAAGTTTGTCTTAACTTTGAGTTTTTAAGAGCATCTTATATTTTTTCTAATGGAAATTAATTTTAAGATTCAGTGGGATGGGCTACAGAATGCAGAAAACTGCCTCGCCAGAATCGGGACTGTATTCCAGTCACTCACCAGCTGGCGTGGTAATAACGCTTCCCTGGCACGGTTGCCATAGTAACCATTACCTGAGCTTTATTACTGTCATCACGGCAGAGAAACGTCAGAAAATCAATGTAATCTTTCTGTTCTCATTGTTAAATGTGCCATCCCCGCAACACACAGCGGTTATATCTGAAGGACTCCGTGGCGCAACGGTAGCGCGTCTGACTCCAGATCAGAAGGTTGCGTGTTCGAATCACGTCGGGGTCATTACAGTTTTATTTTTTACAATGAAAATCTGATCTGAATGGCGATAGTTGGTGGCCTAATCAGCTGAGGCGATACAATTTGTGCATGATAAATTTACAGCTGTAAAATAATGTAGGCTCTAAGTAGCCAGCTGGTCAACATATAAGGTAGGCTCTATGTAGCCAGCTGGTCAACATATAATGTAGGCTCTATGTAACCACCGGATCAACATATAATGTAGGCTCTATGTAACCAGCTGGTAAACATATAATGTAGGCTCTATGTAACCAGCTGGTCAACATATAATGTAGGCTCTAAGTAGCCAGCTGGTCAACATACAAGGTAGGCTCTATGTAGCCAGCTGGTCAACATATAATGTAGGCTCTATGTAACCAGCTGGTAAACATATAATGTAGGCTCTATGTAACCAGCTGGTCAACATATAATGTAGGCTCTATGTAACCAGCTGGTCAACATATAATGTTCGCTCTATGTAAGCAGCTGGTCAACATATAATGTAGGCGCTATGTAACCACCGGGTCAACATATAATGTAGGCTCCATGTAACCAGCTGGTCAACATATAATGTAGGCTCTATGTAACCACCGGGTCAACATATAATGTAGGCTCTATGTAACCAGCTGGTAAACATATAATGTAGGCTCCGTGTAACAAGTAATTTATTTCTGATGACCTTTCATAAAGGTAAGACAGACATGCCAGGAGAGAGCTGGCTAAAACAAAACATACACTTAGTTGCATGAGCTCTATACGTCAATTTACAAATATGTGATATATATACAATGCGAATTACTTAAATTTACTTAAAATGCTTTTTATGAACAGAGATATGTTTTGTATATTATCAGACTTGTTATCATTCATAAGTTTCTTTAACATTGAAGTGGAGGGTCTTTTCCAAAATATACTTTCGACGTATTTTTTTCTTTCATTTTTAAAGTGGCGGCAGATAAGTAAGTAATGATATTCATCACCTATATCTTCACGGAACCAGCAGGTCAACATATAATGTAGGCTTTATGTAACCACCGGGTCAACATATAATGTAGACTCCATGTAACCAGCTGGTAAACATATAATGTAGGCTCTATGTAACCAGCTGATCAACATATAATGTAGGCTCTATGTAACCAGCTGATCAACATATAATGTAGGCTCTATGTAACCAGCTGGTCAACATATAATGTAGGCTCTATGTAACCAGCTGGTCAACATATAATGTAGGCTCTATGTAACCACCGGGTCAACACATCATGTTGGCTCTATGTAACCACCTGTTCAACATATAATGTAGGCTCTATGTAACCAGCTGGTCAACATATAATGTAGAATCTATGTAACCAGCTGGTCAACATATAATGTAGGCTCTAGGTAACCACCGGGTCAACATATAATGTAGGCTCTATGTAACCAGCTGATCAACATATAATGTAGGCTCTATGTAGCCACAGGGTCAACATATAATGTAGGCTCTATGTAGCCACCGGGTCACATATAATGTAGGCTATATGTAACCTGCTGGTAAACCTATAATGTAGGCTCTATGTGACCAGCGGGTCAACGTAAGAATATCAAAATTCGTTATTCGACTTCACTAATTTTGTTACCAATTGTGTTCATGCACACCCTCCAATCCTGCATCACATGATTTGAAAATACCGAAAGAGAAAAATATTTATAATGGCCGTAGACCCATAAGATAGCGGAAAAGGCTAACTGAGACATTTATGATGATTTCAAATTCTGTGAAACTCAATAGCCTTGAGCTCCAATGTTTTCACCGGGATAGCTAATACAATACGGTGACATCACTGCGTTTCACAGAATTGAAAAAACCCTTTGGTCTCTTGGTTTATAGCGTTTTAACAGGTGAAAAAAACTCCGCGGAGCATGACGATGGTAATTAAATGACTGCTAGACATCATAGACGATATGTCTGTTAATGAAAGGAGCTAAGCTAATGGCGGATCAGTGTTGGCCCACCGTCGCTGGGCCAACACTGATCCACCAATGATTTAGCGCTTTGTGTTTGCTGGAAATATTCCCTGAATATCTGTTAGCTGTGGTTGTTCACGCCAGTAGTGTGGTTTTATAAGGGTCAGGATGGTTATTGATATAAAGGAAGACTTTTGGATCCACCAAAAGTTGTATTATATAAAGACCTTAATATGGTGATAAACGTTTGGGAGTTTTCTGCCACAAGTCTGTCGACAATGAGGATAAATTCCCGTGATCATACACAATAGGATAATTATTATCATATCTGTGTTACTACCAGTGATACGGTATCTGATCATGGTGCAGTCTATATTACTACCCTGATTACTGATGGATGACTAGACCTCACTGGTAGCTTGGGTGTGGTATATACTGATATAATATTATAGTTACGTACTGTGAGGAGTGATTAAGCTTAGATAGATTGTTTTCGAATGACGTCAAGGGTTTTTTATAGTGTACAGTACCATGGATACCTCATGATCCCAGGATCATACGATCAGAATACATTGATCATACCATAGTAATATGATTCATATCATGAATGTGAAGGATACAACGTGTTATACCACTCTGAGAAACGAAGGAACATAACCAGGGTAAAGCATATCATATTTAAATTTTCACCCACTTGAAGTTGCAATGTCTATGGTTCGTACTCTGAAGGATACCACCTCATACAAGAAGGGCATTAACAAGATATGAGGATATTTATTCTATGTTCATAATCATGGGTAACTCTAGTGGATTGAGAGACCCCATGTATTCTATGCTCATAATCATGGGTAACACTGGTGGATTGAGAGACCCCATGTATTCTATGCTCATAATCATGGGTAACACTGGTGGATTGAGAGACCCCATGTATTCTATGCTCATAATCATGGGTAACACTGGTGGATTGAGAGACCCCATTTATCTATGCTCATAATCATGGGTACCACTAGTGGACTGAGAGACCCCATTTATTCTATGCTCATAATCATGGGTACCACTAGTGGACTGAGAGACCCCATTTATTCTATGCTCATAATCATGGGTAACACTAGTGGATTGAGAGACTCCACTGATGACTTGCGACTGACATTTATATTCACCAGGATGAAGATGAGGTATCCATTGGACACCGTAATGGTAACATTGACAGACCATCCTGGGCTCTGTAGTGACATTTAAGTAAGTATACAATAGTGCTCAAAACAGACGAGTCGTTTTGCTTCACTGATAAATAATATATACCTTATGACAGACACTACTTTTTAGAACGTTGACCATTCTGTGTGTTTTTGGCAAATCTTGACGACCCTCCTACTTTTTACGTCACCTCTCGACAAGTAGGGTCATTTACCATGTTTAAGTGACTTTGTATGTCAAAAAAATGTAATCTGTTATGGTGTCTGAATAATGTACAGATGATGACAGATGGTGAATGTGGGTGTGATTGGACATGCTTCTTTTCCTTCACTCTCCACTCGTCCCAAAATTTGATCTAATGTCAAGCTCTCTATTGATGGACTAGCGTAAGGACTCACTGTGGCCACATCACTGATTCGACGAGTTCTAAATTCTTCTGTTGGCACTGCTGCCGAGTGGGGGTCCTATGTTAACCTCTGGCTGCCGCACTTGGATAATTATGAACATGATTATGAACATGACCAGGCTCAAGGAGGCTAAAAAAGTATGTGTATGGTTGTTAATGACTAGCGATTCTTCACCATGTTATAAAAACATACAGAAGACGGAATACCTCCCTAATATTATGCTAATGTGCTGTCATCGTGGATTAAGAAGTATGAAAATAGCTCTGAATGTAAGTACATACATTACATATCCCTTAAATATGTTGAAGCGCTGAAATATTTTTATATAAAATATAGGGACAAAAGTTTGTTTTTTTAATTTGAAATCATCTTAAATGTATTAGCTCTTTCTGTTTCATTTGAATACATGTGTTATGGGTCTATGGCCATTATAAATATTTTACTCTTTCAGTGCTGGGACCGACTTTAAGAGGTCAGATTCTTCTGACGTTTAAAGTCGGTCCCCGTGCTGAAAGGGTTAGTATACGTATGAGCCATTACAGTTTAATCACGTCTACAACCGTTTATTTGTCCTCCAACAAGAACATTTGAAGGGAAAATGAGCATTTCACTTGATTCCACATTGGCAAATCTTGTGATTCAAATTATACATGAAAGTAATTTTGAGCCACTTGAGGTTGTGGTTCGCGGTAGCGAGAAATAACCTTAAGTAGTTGAAAAATTTAAATTCGACAAATTAGCGCTTTGACATGTTTAAGAATTAATTATTCATTCATGTTTCTTTATATATGATTGGTCAAAACGGTCATATTTATATTTGAGAAAACCAGTCGGCCCAGGGACATGCCCAGGTCTCAATTCATAAAAAAATCGGTGACCGTCTTTATACGTAGATTCTGACGTATAAAGACGGTCCCCGCACTGACAGAATACAAATATTACACGTACTCCCATAACATAGGTATTCAAATGAACCAGAAAGAGATAACTAAGACATTTATGATGATTTCAAATTGAAAAAAACCCTTTAATCTCCATGGTTTAAGCAACAAATAATTCAGCGTTGTAAGGGTTACCCTCATTGATTGTCCACATTCTCCACTACACGCCTCTACACCGGACTCAATAACCATGATCCAGTGATTACACGTGATGTGTGTCCTAGAGGAGCGAGCATAGGTGAGTGGCAGGTTTTCCGTTTACTGTTTTTTACATATTGCCTAGAGGAGCGAGCATATGTGAGTGACAGGGTATTTGTTTTTTACATTCTGCCTAGAGGAGCGAACATATGTGAGTGACAGGTTATCTGTTTACTGTTTTTTACATTTGTCTTTATGTTCATCGAGTCATGTAATGCGCTGTGGCTGCTTGACAGCTTGGTAGACCAAGATAGCTATACACTGCCATTTAGTCTAATTTCAAGATATAATGTAGTCATCTGGTATGGTGCATACAGCTTTAACATGTTTAAAGGTAGATGTTTTAGAAACTGATTATTCATTTGCTTCATTTGAATATCTATGCTGTGGGTCTACTGCCATTATAAAAAGTGTACGCTTTCAGTGCGGGAATCATCTGACGTCTATAGATTGCGACTTTATACGTCAGAATCTGACGTCTATTGACGTTAGATTCTAGCGTATAAAAGTCAATCTCCGCGCTGGGAGGGAAAAAGTGTCATAATTACGTCTATAGCTGTTTGTCATTTAAAAAAAAAGAACAATTGAAAGAGAATTGAACACCGATTTTACAAGATTGGCACATATTGGATTTAAATTTTACCTATGAAGGTTAATCTTCATCCACTTGAAGTATTGTGGTGTGGGTCGTGGTGCGAGACAAAACGACAAGTTCGTACAATTCTTTTTTAATGCAGCACTTCCTTATATAGGCCTACGCTATTATACTTGCTGCTGAAAAAAAAGGGGTTTTTTTTCAAAAACCTATTAACATGATAAGGGGAAGTTCCCCCGACCTTCATTCATATCCACCAACCACAGCAAATCTAGCGATAGACATTGGCCCAATGTTGGGCGCCCATCTACTGTGATATATTTTAAGGTTTCTACGTTTTCCAGAGTTGCTACCATATATAGCCTAATTTGTATAGTATACATTATATACATGGTTAGCTCCGGTTTTGGTGCGGGAAACAGAATGATAGACCCCTATCGTAATCCGTATCTTGGCAATGCCCTTTAATCTTATTTCAAGTTGACGTCTACAGGCGTCAGATTCTGACGTATAAAGTCGATTCCCGCACTGAAAGGGTTAAGATATGGTTAGTTTACAGTCAGTCACTAGGTGAGGTTTCGCTCACGGAGCTGTCCGAGAACAGTTGCCATGGTAACCATTACCTGAGCTTTATTACCGAGATCCAGGGAGGGAAAACGACAGAAATCGATGCCGTCTTTCTCGGCTCACGTTTGCTAAACATGGACAAAATACCACAGAAGAAACAGGAGGACTCCGTGGCGCAACGGTAGCGCGTCTGACTCCAGATCAGAAGGTTGCGTGTTCGAATCACGTCGGGGTCATTACACTTTTATTTTTCAGAATTAAAATAGCACTTTCTGTTGGTGTGTACATCTATTTACATTTCTCCCAGGCAATGTGAATGTTCTGCAATTTCAAAGCTTAATAATTGCAAGCGACAACTGAATTTTGACCAAAAGGAGGTTCAATGTCAGGACAACCGTCTGTGCCGCTGGCCGAACATTAAAACAACATTGTGTCAATTGGTTCATTGTCTCATCTTTGCCATATGCCTTCAATTGGAAATGTGCATACCCAGCGAGCGCGAGGTGTTGAAACAACGCTGATTTAATGTTGGGCCAGCGTCCCAACATTAAACCAACATTGTTTCAAAGTATCGTGTTTGCTGGGTAGGCCTAAGTACTCGCCAGTTGGGCCAGTGTCGTAGACGATGAGCCAACATCAGCCCAACATTGGGCCAACCCCTCGTGTTTGCTGGATACTTGTTCTAATCCATCTTTTGTTTTCTAGAATGCGCGTCAAGATTAATTCGACAATTGAAATTATAAGAAAAGTGCATTTACCAGTATATGGGCGCTTGACACCCTAAATTTACTGAAGCGTTTGCAGAATTAAACATGTATTGAGCACGTCAGTAGGCTAAATGTATGCTGTGTATTTCTGCCGTCTGTGAGTAAACATTATTAAATGGGGCTTTAGGATACGTTTCTGCATATACAGGCTAAACTGGGCCAGGCGAACTTCCCTAGGATGGTGAGATGAATCATGTGATATTGACCACCAGACACAGGATTCGAAATTAGAGCCCCGGCCATGTATGCCACCTCTCGGTCCCACAATACTGAATCTTTACTGAGTGGGCAGGGGAGAGACATTTTATTTCTTTGAAACCTGAATGCCAGAGCGCGGAGCAAACCTATGATCTCTGGCGTCAAAGGCGGTATTACCCATTACAACGCTTACATATTTCAGTACAAATCACGGAGACCACAGGGTTTCTGAAATCATCATAAATGTGTTAGGCAGCTCTTTCCGCTTTATTCGAATACATACGGGGGCCTATGTTATGGGTCCACGGACATTATATTTGTTTAATTCTTTCAGTGCGGGGATCGCCTTTAGACGTCAGAATCTGACGTCACGTCAGATTCTGATGTCTAAAGTCGATCCCCGAACTGAAAGGTTTAACTATCACATCAGATTGTGTAACAATCCAATCTTTAGCGTTCATCTTAAACATGTTGACACCAGACGTGGATAATTCAATTCAACGGGTATTTATTTGTGACCGAGTAAAACAGAGACAGTTCCGGTACAAAATGGAAAAAAAACAATACACAATCATCATGATCAATCAGCACTGAAACAATAAGCACATACACAAAATATATGTGGATATACTGTATATAAAAGAAGTAAAAGTACAAAAGTGAAATCTACTACTCACACATTTTTATATAATTTGACTAACATTCGCATAAATCTGCAGTATTAGAATTACATTCACCCTGGTGTAACTAACACCCATAACGTTACTGTTAATACAGCATTAACGTCACGCTGTTAATGCAACATTAACATCGCTGTTAATGCATCATTAACAGCGTGGCTGTTAATGCATCATTAACAGCGTGACCAAGAGTGAAATTTCTGCAGATAGGAAGACGGCACTGACCAGTTAAAGCGCCGAACATGTATCAAGAGTGCATTTAAATGGTTAATTACATTATATTCATGACATTAGAATTGAAAAATAAGCACACTATATGTTACTATATATAGACCTAACATGTATAACGTTGGACCAGTGTTGGTACAATGTTGGGCCAGCGTCGCAGACGGTGGTACAACATTATTCCAACACTGGATTAACGTCTCGTGTCTGCTGGGGGATCTCTATCCGGCATTTAACAATATCGTCCCCTCGGATATGAAAGGGTGTATCTGCCACTTTCCCCTCGGATATGAAAGTGTGTCAGATATACCCTTTCATATCCAAGGGGACGATATATAGATGTAATACATGGGCAGATGCGGGTGGGGGGGGGGGGGGGTGTTCGCAACGGCCCAAATCCTTTTAAAAGGTGCTTAAATGGGACTAAATATACAAAAAAATATTGGTGTGCATGTCCCCTAAACTCCCTGTGTCCCCCTTTCTTCAGATTCTGAATCCGCCACTGAAACATTTTACTACATTATAATTGAATGAAAAGTTCACCACTCGATACATATCACTACCAGCTATCAGCATCAAAGCATCCCATCATGATCACCATGGTCAAAACACGCAACAATGATATTATAATGAGGTCATGCAAAATGATACAAATAATTAACACGTAGAGAATAAAATATAGTATTTAAAAGTATCAACAGACCACAACCTTGGCATGAATACGTAATACCATAGCGGTAATATTCGCAGCTGACACACGATGCTCATGCAATGTATTGTTTAAATGTTGGCCCGAATCACAATCTGTGACCACCATTGAACAACACATGTTGTGGGTGAACGTGTTGTGTTAGATGGTGTAAATGACTTTAGATGGTGTAAATGACTAAAATCAAGGACACATAACACCATGTATGGTATGTAGGCCATCTTCTTTCTAAAACTAAACGTAATACTATGGATACCATACCCAGTAGATAAGATTATACTGATGGACCAGCGCCGACAACACTAAACAAACGGTGGCTCAACTTGTAGTGTGTTTATTGGGTAACGTAGGCTGGAGCAATACTACCTTTTGAAGAAACTACAAGTTGACTAACTAAAAACAAAACATAATACATATTTTTATCTTAATTATACAAGCTTAGAAAACTCATATAGGCCTATACATGTAATATTATATTACATTCTATAAAACCACGGAACACTAGGACCATTAGAACACTTTTGTATCACAATACAGTCTTGGCTGTGGAACAGATGACACCAGTGGGGTGGCTGTTCAGAAAGTTGTCCTCCAATATACCTTTAGACCACTCTATGTATACATGTTTCTGGTTTAGTTGTACCCCAGTTGTCTCTATCTCTGTAACTAGCGTGGTGCTTTCTGGGTACAGATGTGTCCCGCTGCTCGTACACAGTGGACTACTCCTTTAACTTGTAGGTTTTGTCTTATGTGTTTTGTCTTATGAATACAACGGTAACTTATCCGTCCATAAACAGACCAAAGATCATGTACATGATGTAGAATACGATGATCAACTTCCAAATGTGTAATACATTATCCAGTGGTGCCACCTATTGACGGGGGCTGGAACTACGACAAGTCAATTGAATCGTCATATAAAACATATGGAAATTCACCCCATGAACGTCCAGTTACACGATAATGTTTTTTCTTTGTAGGGCTCAAAGAGATAACTAACATAATTTGCCACAGGCATACCATGTTAAGTTGTCCACCCATAAGTATATACAGCAGCTGAGCTCTCAGTCGGTTTGTGACATCATAATTATAGAAGCCGCTGTGAGCGGATCATGAGTGTATTTTTAGCCACTGATAACTATGCCTCTAACCCTTTAACCGCCGGTGCCGCATATATTTGGGTTTTCATATTTTATTAGCACATTATGTACCACCTTTTGAACATGTTAAAGATAAAATGTGACATCAATCAGCAATATTTGAAAACAGTTGACCTCCTTTTTGTCAAATCTGAATAATTTTCACTCACTTGAAGTTGTGGATCGCGTCATCGAGACACAACTTTAAGTGTGTGAAAATTCAGACTGGATAATTTGGCGGTTAAAGGGTTAATTAGTGGATTTTGCCACAGGCATACCATGGTAAATTGTCCACCAATTACTACCTGATAGCTGTATCATTAATTAGTGGGTTTTGCCACAGGCATACCATGGTAAGTTGTCCGCCCATTACTACCTGATAGCTATATCATTAATTAGTGGGTTTTGCCACAGGCATACCATGGTAAGTTGTCCGCCCATAACTACTTGATAACTTTACCTTTAGTTAGTAGGTTTTGCCACAGGCTTACCATGGTAAGTTGTCCACTCATAACTACTTGATGACTTTACCTTTAGTTAGTAGGTTTTGCCACAGGCATACCATGGAAAGTTGTCCGCCCATTACTACCTAATAGCTATATCATTAATTAGTGGATTTTGCCACAGGCATACCATGGTAAGTTGTCCGCCCATAACTACTTGATGACTTTACCTTTAGTTAGTAGGTTTTGCCACAGGCATACCATGGTAAGTTGTCCTCCCATTATTATACCGTGCGCTCTCTGGCTGGGCATATGGCCCGCGTCCACCAGATGTCGCCACTAAACCAGGGGCAGAATTGTGAATCCTGCTCTCTGATTGGTCAATGAAGTTTTCACGTGGGGGCGTACCAGTGTGACGGCCGTTAGACATGCTATTCACTGATTGGTCATTCAAGGTGTCACATGGATAGGTATTGCGGCCATGTGGGTAGTCGTCAGTCATGCTTGTCGCTGATTGGCCAACCGAGTTGTCACGTGGATACCTGGCAGCTCCAGTGGTATATCCATTGGAGGTGTGGCTCAGTGGAGGGTCACGTGGTACATCACCTTGGGGACCAGCTGTAACTGCTTCACCTACAATAATAACATCGCCATTTTGTAGATGGGGGCCGTTGGCTGCAGGTTCAAGAGGCACCGTTTGTTCTCCATTCTGATTGAGGTCTGGGTCTCTTTGGTTTCTCTTTTTATACAGGTGCCACACGAGAACGCCTATCACAACCAGCCCGACCAGGAAAACCAAAGCAATCACAATCAATGCTATATCAAGTCCCGATATAGCTTGTTCTGAAAAAAAAGCAAACAAATAATTTTCGAAACTTTCCAACTGCGTTGAACCCTTTGAGCAATTATGCACTATACGACCTACTTTTAATAAAATTTATTGAGTACTAATAAAATATGTTTTTATTCTCCAGATCACTGTCAGTTTTGTTTAAAAAATAAAATAATAATAATAATAAATAAAAGACAAAATATGTATTTCCGATTATCTAATTCATCCAAATAAAACAGTATATACTTTTGTTGTTGTTTCCCCCCCCCCCCCCCTATGGATTGCTATGACTATAACTAAAATTCTTACCTTCTGTATTGACTATTGTAGGCCTAATTGGTGCCTGGGTTGTTGTGGTGGTCGTGACGTATTTAAGGGCATTGTAACCTTAAACAAAATATAAAAAGTGTAATAAATAAGTGTTAATGACACACAGGTAACAAGTTCAACAAACTGCAACCACACAATTCGTAGTAACAATATATACCCATACTGGAAAAAAGTTATAGGTAATCTACATATGAGGAGAGGGAGGAGTCGACTGCCACTGGAATCTGTAGAGTTACGTCAAGAGATGCGGGTGCAGACACGAAACATTGACGCAATGTCCAGACGATGGACCAACAATAAACCAATATTTTGGTCTGTCAAACTTTCAACCCTTATCCTGGTGATCACGACTATTGTCATTTTTAATCTGTTTTATTAGTCCACCAAATCACTGTTATTGGGAATAAAATGTGTGTCTAAGCATTAACATTTTCAAATATCTGTGCTTAAATTAAACAAAAAGAAGTTGATTTTCAGCCACTTGACGTTGTGGCTAGCGGTAGCGAGACACAACTTCAAGTGGGTGAAAAATTGAAAAAATTAACTCGGCAGGATAGGGGTTGAAGTTGGTCCATGCTGCACACCTGTGGTGTGGTTGATGTGACCTGATTCTCAAACAATCACAACCACGATCTAGGAGGAGGAGGTAGATAAATGATCAGGAGTGTATTGTTAGGCGTACACCCATATCGCCCCATGGGGATTTTGTGTCAGGATCAGTTATCTACCTCTTACTCTCAGATTACAATCTTGATTGGATCAGAATTAGGTCATGAGGCTTGTATCGTCCCAGGACCGTAGGTCCAAGGGACAATACAAGACCCATGACCCTCCTGAGAATACAACCAGGTCGGGCTGATATGCGGGACGATACAGCTTTAGTCATGATAGAATCTATAATTATGTGATCTTTAAATTAATCAGAATATTTACTTACATTTACATAGTCCCCAGCATGCATAACTCTGTCCACACTGACTACATGGTCGACAGGATAGAATTGTAGTGTCACAATACTCATAGGTGACGTCACAGATGGCAAGTTTACCACAGTCTACATTGGAACCACATTCAGCTGAAGACATGGCTGCCCTAAAACAGAACATTATAGTAAATAAATCCTAGTTGATGTACAAAATAAAATGACTAATAAATTAATGTCGTTTACACCGTCCGCAATAATTCTAAATGACACCATCAGTCTGCAAAACTCAGCCGAAATTAATTATCGTGATCCTGGTCATGGATCCGGATCGTAATGTGGATCATCCCCAAAACTTGATGGGCTCGTCATCAGCCCGCTACACATGCTTGGTAAAAGCTTCATACAAATCCGTGCGATCCAGATCAGATGTGGATTGCAATCCTGATCCGGATCGTAATCCGAAGCATCCCCAAAATCTAATTGATTGACCGTGGCCGGAGACACACGTCCCAGTAAATACAAAACATTTGTATAACATTTGTACAATGTTGGGCTAACGGCACACACGTTGGGTCGACGTTGTACAAATTGAATACAAATGTTTTGTTTGCTGAGCTCGGGTAATAGTTTAATGGAAATCCGTTCATTAGTTTTTGAGTAGGCTAATCAGAGGGACGGACAAACAGACAAACCAACGTGACCAATAACATAATTACACACCTTTCTTGCTGAGGTAAATAACGGGCCAGACACAATAAACCACCTTATCATGCAATAATTTTGGATTGAAAAGAGAGGGAATTTATCGCGCGATAAATGCACCTTCTCCAACACTTTAAGCACTAGCAGGTAAAGTACTTTGCACAAGCACACAATATAGCAGGGATAGACACTAACTGATATGATCTTTGATTTGTTTGGTACTTGTGTCCTCCCTCACCCCCCCCCCCCCCCCCCCAGAAAAATGTATCACCTGCCAGATATCCACTGACTGCCATGCAAAGCCAAAAAGCAGTATCTGCCTTCTTTACAAGGAAGCAGATACTGCCATTTGGTTTTGCAGAACAGCACTGCCACCGTGTGTAAGGCATTATCAAATGGACAGTTGTAAACGATAGTTTTGCGCTCTCCATTGTCAACGATGTTCCTCGACCGTTGAAGAGGAACGTGATTCATAGACCCTCAGGCTTATTCCTGAAAAAATTGGCATGTTTGTTTCTAATAACTCGGTTATGGAGGTAGATTATACCATGATCACGACTACTACAGAATGAGATTATTATACCCAGCAAACACAACGTTGTCCCACTGTTGTTATAATGTTGGGCCAGCATCGCAGATGATAGGCCACCATTATAACAACAGTGGGACAATGCCTTGTATATTGTGTCTGCTGAGGATATAGGCTTATAATTCAAGGCATGATTGACGTTTATTTATAGGAGGCCAACATTCAATCTCCAGAGAAGGCTGGAGTATTCTTGAAATACATATTTTGAGACTGAATTTTCATGAAATAAATAATCATGATAATTGTCTCAAGGACATGTAGTAAATAAATAATTATTGGCCACCCAAAAAATTGTGGCCTCGTTTCACTTGGTATCATCAAATGATATTTGCGTCGCTCGTCTCCCAATACTAAGATTTGTTTGGGATTCAACTTTGTAAAAAAAATCTAAGACAGTGAAATAAATATTTTGCTTGAGGCAGACTGTGAATCAAATAAAATATTGCAGACAGGAGTGGAAATAAATAATTTGTCCAGTTCAAAAACTCCAACGCCCCCCCCCCCCCCCCGCACAAATAAGTATGTGTATATGTGTAATATGTGGAAAAAGTCTGTTATGAAAATTAATCTTCTGAGGCCATCGTCAACATGGAAGTGATATCATATTGACATAATTATATGCTGTCATGATAGATGAACGACATAATGTGTAGGATATTATCTTATCTTGCTGTTGAATGGTATGTGAAGTAGTGTGTTCAACTGGAAGGTAATTGTCAACATGATCAAGTAGTAGGTCTACTGGTCTACTGTGGCGAATCCCCTCTTATCAGAAGTTAAAATACACCTGCGACGTACGAATCTACTTATATTTACCTGCGACATATACGAATCTACTGATATTTACCTGCGACGTACGAATCTACTGATATTCGATATTTAACTGCGACGTACGAATCTACTGATATTTAACTGTGACGTACGAATCTATTGATATTTACCTGCGACGTACGAATCTACCTTTATAAATTGTTGTACACTTGTTTGAACAATATGAATGATCTCCTTGATCAGCGGGATTACACAGCTGTTACACCATGGCATGGTAGCCCCTACGCAGTACTCATTATGAAATTGATTAATGGGTCTATTCAACTACTTGCATTGTAAAAGCACCATTTTATTTATATATGTATTAACTAGGCACCCATGGCTGCATGTATTTCCACCATCTCGTAAACATTGTAAAAACCTTAATCGTTTTGACCAGGTTGACGACAACTATTATGTAGGCCTATGTATGCATAGAATTGGTGGTGAAAGGGCATGATTTCCGGTATACGGGGAATGGTGGTGAAAGCGAACTTAGAAAGTTAAATTACCTATAGGGCGTCGATCCTCTATGTCAAGGCCTATGCTTGTGCAAAATATGAAGTTGCTCCATCACTGGCAAGGTGACCTGCATAAACGATGACACGCATACATGTTCTGTTCTTGTAGTCAGTAGGCCTATATAATATGTTAGATAACTCACCTCTATTGTACTATGCAGTGCCATAACGACGATAATACATTGTAATAACATTCACTCGTACAATGTTAAAATATTTATGATGTATAAATTCCAGGCGATACTGTTTTGTAGTGTTTGTACAATGTAGTGGTTTTTGTCTATTTTATTCTGACTGAAATAATCCCTGTGTTGTCGTTATGTCTTCATCTGGTCTGTCTGGTTTATGTTATGTTATGTTGCGCCGATAACGTTACAGGCCTCTGTCGTGCAAAGCCAACTCTGCTATGCAAAGCCAAAAGGCAGTAACTGCTTACTTTTCAAGTGAGCAGTTACTGCCTTTTGGCTTTGCACCATAAGTACTATAGTATGGAGAATCTCTTCGATTGCACTTTGTCCCCAGTTAACAGTGTGTTATACGGATCTATAATTGAAGTGGGGAGTGGGCGGATAGTGGTAGAGATCAACAGCTTGTTTTAAACTTCCCGTACCTCCTAATATAACTCCCATGAATCCGGAAGTTTATATATAAAATGTGTGTGAAGAGGAGGGGGGGGGGGGCAAGCAGCTGATATTGGAAATATACGTTACCCCATAGATATATAGCAGTGGTTATCTATGACTATATACTTTCAGTGGATCAAGGACTTGAGTGGATAGCCTGACAGACATGAGACGTTCTTTTGTTTAGATTTATATAGGCCTACACAAATATTTACAATAATATATATGCAATTTTAATTAAAATGGTGTACATTAGGATGTCAAATTCAGGGGACCAGCACCCTCACTATGTTTGACATCCAGGATAAAATGTTGGTATACACTTGAGTTCAAGTTACAGTGTAAAAGAAAATTTTTATATAGATATATGTGCGTGTGAAGTTCACCTAATGTTGAATTCTTCAGAGGCGCATCCACTCTAAAAAAAGGCAGGGTCACAGAAAAATCAAAAGGGCGTGTACATATAAAATCAGAAGTGAGCGCCGAAGTCACGAAAAATTGTTTTCTAATAAAATACACCATGTCCATACATCCAAGAAAGAATAAATCAGAAAGTAACTCACATTTGAAACTAATATAGGATATGCGTGAATTTTTTTTTCCAGATATTAGTGTTCAAACTTCGAGATTTGCAAATGTTTTGTCTAACCCTGCTAACATTAAAGAAATATGAGTTATTTTCACTTGAAATTGTGGATCTCGGTGACAACCGAGCAAACACCATAAACCGATGATAGTTTAATGTTGGGCCACCGTCTCCGACGCTGGCACAACATTAAACCATCATTGTTTCAACGTCTTGTGTTTGCTGGATATTTCCATGAACACATTGTCACTGTACCCTGCCTGTCGCTCTGATGCGCGACATAGCGACAATTGGCCAGCCCTGCTTGAGGCTGCGAAGGTTCAAGGTGATAAACAAACCCGTGACTCTGAAGTCAGAGGGTCGCATCTGTTACCCTGGTTACAATACTATAGTAAAAGTCACTTTAAATCTGTCACTTTCGCGTTGCATGTTTTTCGCTCATTGCTCATGCAATTTTCATCCGATTATCATGAAATTTGACAAGCGTTAGTTTCTAGTCTTACGGCACCTGCCCTGAAAATTTCAGGGACAAATATTATGTAGTTTTAAAGTTAGACCATTTGACATGTAGTTTTTGCGAATTATGACGCTCCTCTATAAACCCATTGCGCGCTATCACCATCACTCACGAAATTCCACTACTTGTCAAATACTACTTGTCCACTACTTGTCTAACTTTTAAAATACTGATTCAAATTTCATGAAATTTTCAGGGTAGGCGCCGGAATAGTTGAAAAGAGTGCTTACAAAATTTAATGGAAATTGATTTAGAATTGACTGAGAATTCAGCGAAAAATACCCAACGCTGGTGGAAGTTGACGGCAACTATAAGTCATAGATACGATCTTTACACCATGGTGACGATCGTATATCGTGTACACTAGAAGATAAGAGAAGACATCACTGTGATGTTAAGGCCACACCAGATTAATTTTATGGATGACGGATTCTCAGAAGAAAAAAACGGAGCAAGCGAGCGAAATTATTATTATTATTTTTTTTTAATTTTGATTTCCCCAAAAAATGGAGCGAGCGAAGAAGCAACCATTTTTTTTTTAAACTGATTTCTCGCAAAAATGAGGCGAGCGAAGAAGCGATTTTTTCTTTCTAAGAAAGAAGCGTAACACTGACGTAATTTCCAGGCTGGGGGGAAAAAAGGTGTCTCCAAACAAAAATGGAGCGACGGAATAAAAAAAAATTGTTGTTTCCAAAAAAAATGGAGCGGCGAAATACCTTTTTTTTTTTAAATAAAAAAATTTAATCACTGTAAAATCGGAGCGGCGAATCCGTCATTCACAAAATTAATTTGCTGTGGCCTAACAATGCTTACTCTATAGTCTGACTAGGCTATTAACCCTTGTGGTGCCGTATACACGGTATATACATGGTAGTATAATGACTGAAACGTTGGGAGAGACTACGTTTCTATCTGGGTCGATAGACAATAAATATCATAAATATCCTTATATTTTAGTTGTTAGATTCTAGACTGGATGACACATTTTTAATCATTTTTTGACTTCAGATTGTCACCAGATATCTATATATGTCCGGTATATTAGTATCACATGAGTGTATCAATATTATCATACGCGTAGCGCCGTGTATTGTAGATCTGTAGAGGCTGATAACAAGTTGATATTTCACAGCTCCACACAGCTGACGTGTGGACTGCAGTGTCTGTTTACATGAGCCACTTGGACAAGCTATAAAACCTCATTGGTGGGCCTATCCCAGCAAACACAAAACATTGTATAACAACTGTTGTATAATGTTGGACCAACGTCGCAAAACACAAAACATTTGTATAATGTTGGACCAACGTTGGGGCGACGTTGCACAAATGTTATGCAAATGTTTTGTGTTTGCTGGCATACCAGCAATTTATACACCAGCGGTGTCCTTATACATGTTATAGAACTTATATAATTTATATAGTGTTTCATTATGCTCTAAGAAATGTTTTTTTCTGCTAACTGGGTGTTGATGGTGGTTTGGCCGTCTATATGGCTCATCAATGGCAGTTTTACTTCTGTGTTTTGCTGTACCGGTACATGTTTTATATGGCTCATCAATGGCAGTTTTACTTCTGTGTTTTGCTGTACCGGAACATGTTTTATATGGCTCATCAATGGCAGTTTTACCTCTGTGTTTTGCTGTACCGGTACATGTTTTATATGGCTCATCAATGGCAGTTTTACCTCTGTGTTTTGCTGTACCGGTACATGTTTTATATGGCTCATCAATGGCAGTTTTACCTCGGTGTTTTGCTGTACCGGTACATGTTTTATATGGCTCATCAATGGCAGTTTTACCTCTGTGTTTTGCTGTACCGGTACATGTTTTATATGGCTCATCAATGGCAGTTTTACTTCTGTATTTTGCTGTACCGGTACATGTTTTATATGGCTCATCAATGGCAGTTTTACTTCTGTGTTTTGCTGTACCGGTACATGTTTTATATGGCTCATCAATGGCAGTTTTACCTCTGTGTTTTGCTGTACCGGTACATGTTTTATATGGCTCATCAATGGCAGTTTTACCTCTGTGTTTTGCTGTACCGGTACATGTTTTATATGGCTCATCAATGGCTGTTTTACCTCTGTATTTTGCTGTACCGGTACATGTTTTATATGGCTCATCAATGGCAGTTTTACCTCTGTATTTTGCTGTACCGGTACATGTTTCATATGGCTCATCAATGGCAATTTTACCTCTGTATTTTGCTGTACCGGTACATGTTTTATATGGCTCAACAATGGCAGTTTTACCTCTGTATTTTGCTGTACCGGTACATGTTTTATATGGCTCATCAATGGCAGTTTTACCTCTGTATTTTGCTGTACCGGTACATGTTTTATATGGCTCATCAATGGCAATTTTACCTCTGTATTTTGCTGTACCGGTACATATTTTATATGGCTCAACAATGGCAGTTTTACCTCTGTATTTTGCTGTACCGGTACATGTTTTATATGGCTCATCAATGGCAGTTTTACCTCTGTATTTTGCTGTACCGGTACATGTTTTATATGGCTCATCAATGGCAGTTTTACTTCTGTGTTTTGCTGTACCGGTACATGTTTTATATGGCTCATCAATGGCAGTTTTACCTCTGTGTTTTGCTGTACCGGTACATGTTTTATATGGCTCATCAATGGCAGTTTTACTTCTGTGTTTTGCTGTACCGGTACATGTTTTATATGGCTCATCAATGGCAGTTTTACTTCTGTGTTTTGCTGTACCGGTACATGTTTTATATGGCTCATCAATGGCAGTTTTATTTTCTGTGTTTTGCTGTACCGGTACATGTTTTATATGGCTCATCAATGGCAGTTTTACCTCTGTGTTTTGCTGTACCGGTACATGTTTTATATGGCTCATCAATGGCAGTTTTATTTTCTGTGTTTTGCTGTACCGGTACATGTTTTATATGGCTCATCAATGGCAGTTTTACCTCTGTGTTTTGCTGTACCGGTACATGTTTTATATGGCTCATCAATGGCAGTTTTACTTCTGTGTTTTGCTGTACCGGTACATGTTTTATATGGCTCATCAATGGCAGTTTTATTTTCTGTGTTTTGCTGTACCGGTACATGTTTTATATGGCTCATCAATGGCAGTTTTACCTCTGTGTTTTGCTGTACCGGTACATGTTTTATATGGCTCATCAATGGCAGTTTTACCTCTGTATTTTGCTGTACCGGTACATGTTTTATATGGCTCATCATTGGCAGTTTTACCTCTGTGTTTTGCTGTACCGGTACATGTTTTATATGGCTCAACAATGGCAGTTTTACCTCTGTATTTTCCTGTACCGGTACATGTTTTATATGGCTCATCAATGGCAGTTTTACCTCTGTATTTTGCTGTACCGGTACATGTTTTATATGGCTCATCAATGGCAGTTTTACTTCTGTGTTTTGCTGTACCGGTACATGTTTTATATGGCTCATCAATGGCAGTTTTACCTCTGTGTTTTGCTGTACCGGTACATGTTTTATATGGCTCATCAATGGCAGTTTTACTTCTGTGTTTTGCTGTACCGGTACATGTTTTATATGGCTCATCAATGGCAGTTTTACTTCTGTGTTTTGCTGTACCGGTACATGTTTTATATGGCTCATCAAAGGCAGTTTTACCTCTGTATTTTGCTGTACCGGTACATGTTTTATATGGCTCATCAATGGCAGTTTTACCTCTGTATTTTGCTGTACCGGTACATGTTTTATATGGCTCATCAATGGCAGTTTTACCTCTGTATTTTGCTGTACCGGTACATGTTTTATATGGCTCATCAATGGCAGTTTTACCTCTGTATTTTGCTGTACCGGTACATGTTTTATATGGCTCATCAATGGCAGTTTTACCTCTGTATTTTGCTGTACCTGTACATGTTTTATATGGCTCATCAATGGCAGTTTTACCTCTGTATTTTGCTGTACCGGTACATGTTTTATATGGCTCATCAATGGCAGTTTTACCTCTGTATTTTGCTGTATCGGTACATGTTTTATATGGCTCATCAATGGCAGTTTCACCTCTGTGTTTTGCTGTACCGGTACATGTTTTATATGGCTCATCAATGGCAGTTTTACCTCTGTATTTTGCTGTATCGGTACATGTTTTATATGGCTCATCAATGGCAGTTTTACCTCTTTGTTTTGCTGTATCGGTACATGTTTTATATGGCTCATCAATGGCAGTTTTACCTCTCTGTTTTGCTGTACCGGTACATGTTTTATATGGCTCATCAATGGCAGTTTTACCTCTGTATTTTGCTGTATGGGTACATGTTTTATATGGCTCATCAATGGCAGTTTTACCTCTGTGTTTTGCTGTACCGGTACATGTTTTATATGGCTCATCAATGGCAGTTTTACCTCTGTATTTTGCTGTACCGGTACATGTTTTATATGGCTCATCAATGGCAGTTTTACCTCTGTATTTTGCTGTATCGGTACATGTTTTATATGGCTCATCAATAGCAGTTTTACCTCTGTGTTTTCCTGTACCGGTACATGTTTTATATGGCTCATCAATGGCAGTTTTACCTCTGTGTTTTGCTGTACCGGTACATGTTTTATATGGCTCATCGTGGGGAGCCTCCGTGACCGAGAGGTAGCGTGCTCGGCCTCAGACCGCCAGGGTTCGAATTTCGAATCCTGTGTCTGGAGGACAGTGTCATCTCAATCATCTCACCATCCTCAGGAGGTTCTCCTGGCCCAGTTTAGCCTATATGTGCACAAAGGTGGCCTAAAGCCCGATTCATTTCATTTATATGGCTCATCAATGGCAGTTTTACCTCTGTGTTTTGCTGTACCGGTACATGTTTTATATGGCTTATCAATGGCAGTTTTACCTCTGTGTTTTCCTGTACCGGTACATGTTTTATATGGCTTATCAATGGCAGTTTTACCTCTGTATTTTGCTGTACCGGTACATGTTTTATATGGCTCATCAATGGCAGTTTTACTTCTGTGTTTTGCTGTACCGGTACATGTTTTATATGGCTTATCAATGGCAGTTTTACCTCTGTGTTTTCCTGTACCGGTACATGTTTTATATGGCTTATCAATGGCAGTTTTACCTCTGTATTTTGCTGTACCGGTACATGTTTTGTCCCCGTTGAGCTGAACTGAGATACCCATCATCCCATGATGCTTCACAAAACAGTCATAATCACTGATAAGATTTTCAAAGCAAACACGAGGCGTTGAACCAATGCTGATTTAATGTTGAGCCAGCGTCGTCGGTGGACCAACATTGGCCCAACATCGGTAGATGGCTCGTGTTTGCTGGGCTGATCCTGAAAAAACGATATACTGACCCAATGTTATTTTAATGTTGATCCACCTTCTTGTTTGCTTTGTTGGCAATCTACACTGTGTATTGGCAAGCATAAATATTATTTTGATAATGAGGAGTTTACAAACTTATGTCATTGCAATTTATATAGTAGTCCATTTACTGTGAGATAAATATAACTTAGTCCGACATTGTTTCAATTGAGGCGGCATTATCGACAATTGTCCAACGTTGACCCAACTTTGATCCAATGCCTCGTTTGCAGTGTGCCGTTTCACGTATGATACGCCTATAATAAGCAACATTAGCCCAATGGCTCCTGAATGTTGGACAAGCTACACAGACGTTGGCCCAACATCTGATCTGTCAAGTTGTTACTTTGATAACATGAAAGCACGTATGTTTCTCTAATACTCACTAGGTGGCATTAGAGGACAGTCATATGCCACTGAGAATAGGGATTTGACAGTGTAGACTGCACAGCATATTTTGTCATTTAAATACAACAAAATATACTACATTATGTATTGACTGTTTTCAATTTCATAGTTATTAAGTCTACACCCACCATGTAGTGGAGACTTATTGCTTTAGTGCTGTCTATTGTTGTTATTATTATAATTTGTTATATATTATTATTATTATCAAAGTTAGGCCACGGCCGTCCAGTCTGCCTCACGCCTAAGATACAGGCTTCTCACATGTCCATCAGGCTACCGGCCACACTAAAGCCTCTGGCATTATTACACAATCTCGCCTGCCTGCCTGCCTGCCGTATTTGAACCGTTCGAATCCTTCTCTGCGTAGCTCGACTTGGCCTGGCTAAGCAATCTGGCTGGGTCGTCGTTTGTATATCCGACCCCCTCTCTGGCTGACGTCTGTCCGTAACACTACAGGTACTGTGGCGTAAATATCCGTGATAGTCAGTGATCTCTTGAGATCTGTTTTCTATGGCTTACCACTTTTAAAAGATGTTATACATTGTCTGTGTTAGTGTAACTAACGCATGAGTTAGTGTAACTAACACCTATGTGTGGATTGCTGACCGGTTCACGTGAACCGTTGTGAACCCCTCTGATTTCGCGCCTGTGACTCATAACATAGGTATTCAAATAAAGCGGAAAGAGCTGACGAACAGTAAGTGGGCCACCTAAGTATAATTAATGACTTCTATAGCGCCAGTATCTCTCAACAATATTGATACTCAGTCACACAGTGGCACTGTAAACGATAGCTTATGATGATTTCAAATTGAAAAAACCGTTGGTTTCCATGGTTTATACAAAAATAATTCAGCGCTTTAAGGGGTAACAGAAAACATCAAACCAGGGTTGGATCAATGTTACTTAACCGACTGAGCGCGTGTCCTATAGGCCCCCTATCACGTAATTAGAGTGAATGTGTAGTTTTCCGGGCGTTACGTTACTCTCATTGGTGTTGGTTCAAACCCTGTGATCATGACGTGGCCTCGGAGCTAAATGATTCTATCTGCCACTCTAACGAGTGTCAGATAGAATCATTTAGCTCCGAGGCCACGATCAGGTCATGGAGTGACGTCACTGTGTAACAGATAGCCTCCAGTACACCATGTACACCCTCGACACGTATTAACCCTTATCCTGCTAAGTTAATTTATTTGAATTTTAAACTGTGTGTCTCGCTACCACGACCCTCAATTCAAGTGGCTGAAAATTATTCATATTTGTTTAATTTGAGCACAAATATTTGCAAATCTTGATGTTCAGACACACATTTCATTCCCAATAACAGTGATTTGGTCGACTAATAAAACAGATTAAAAGTGACTATTGTGACCGAGAGGTAGCGGCGTGCTCGGCCTCAAACCTCCAGGGTTTGAATTTCGAGTCCTGTGTCTGGAGGGCAGTGTCATCTCACCATCCTCAGGAGGTTCTCCTGGCCAAATTTAGCCTGTATGTGCACAAAAGTGGCCTAAAGCCCGATTCATTTCATTTGTTATTTTCCGCCTGGCGTTGGAGACTCATTTACACTCATTTACCATGTTTACTCAGCGGTCACAGAGATAAAAGTAACTGGGGTATTAAATGACCACATATATCATATAGACAGGTTAACAGTACCATTAGACTATTATTCACAACAAAGTGTAAACAGAGGCCAACTAGATAAGATAATAAACACTTACATTAGATCCGCGAAGATAATAAACAGTTATATTAGATCCGCGAAGATAATAAACACTTACATTAGATCCGCGAAGATAATAAACACTTATATTAGATCCGCGTGACCTGCTTGAATGTCACTGAGCTGTGTGAGAGCATGGAGATAGTGGTGACCAGCAAATGACAGTGAATGAATGTTGTGACGGCCATGTGGACCACGTGTAGCTAAAACCACGGCTGATCTCAGAGAGGGTGCCCATGACTGGGGCAAGTGTGAAAAATATTATTTATGTGAAAAAAATATGTATAAATGGGAAATTTCTGCGTAAAAATGCTCCCTGGCTGAAAGATATTATGCTTATGCATTAGAGACCATAATAAACTCGCTGAACACTCTAAACAATATAGGTTATTTAGAACCACCCTTCAGTACAATCACCATGCAACCCCAGGAGAACCCTTGCAGAACCTATATCGAATTATTTTTGTTTAAACCATGGAGACTAAAGGTGTTGGAATCATCATAAATGTCTCAGTTAGCTCTTTCAGCTTTGTTTGAATTCCTATGTTATGGGTCTACAGCCATTATAAATATTTTAACTCTTTCAGTGCGGGGACCGATTTTATACGTCAGATTCTGCCGTATAAAGTCGGTCCTCGCGCTGATAGAGTTAAAGCCAGATAATTCCAATATTCCGCTACAACGACATTTAGTTAGGCCAAGGATGGTTGCGCCTAAATAATTTACGCCGGCTTGCTATAAATAGACTCACGATTCCCTCAAGTTGAAGTACTACCTTAGTAAATATTGTTGATCAAATACAGATATTTTGGCTATTTTGATCGATGTTGAGACAATTTAGTGAGGAAGAGGGGGTTCACCCTGACCCCCTGACCGTTCCACCCTCCATGGATCCACTACTACGGGTATATGTCTGTATATTGTCCACATCCTATGGTATAAATGATGTCTGATGGAGGCCACGTCTGAGTCAATATATAGGTTATCCCCCCCGCCCAGACTTAGGTAATAAGTAATTATGGTTGTGGGCCCACCCTTCACGGGCCTCAAAGCAGTGAAGGCTTTGCCCCCCCCCCCCCCCCCAGCAAACACGTTGTGCCAGTGTCGAAGACGGTGGGTCAACATGGAAAAGGCATTGGGTGAATGTCTCGCGCTTTCTGGCCCGAGACCTTGAGGCCACTGTGTTTTTTCTCTGTTTCAGATGAGCGCGCACATCAGATTAAGGCCGCACATTGCAGAAAAAAAACAAGTGTAAAAACATGTGTGTGTTTTCTGTCCAGCTCGGGCATTGAATTGTTGCCGACTTCAAAAAAAACCCTGTTTATTCAGAAGATAGAAGACATATTTATCCAGCTATGTTTTTTTACCATTTTTTTCCGTCTCTTTCATTAACTTTTTTAAAATATGTAAAAAAATGATTTCGTTGCCCTTTTCCAGAAATTTTTGCAATATTTTTTTCAATAATTTCCCCGGACATAGGTTTAATAGGGTTTTTCATAAATGCTTTTTTGTTGCCCTCCCTCATTAGATTTTCAAATTTTTCTCATCAAAAACAGAGAAAAAACCCATAGTGGCCTTCCCAGCTAATACAAGACATTCACCCAATACAATCAGCATGATGCACTAGCTCAATGTTGGCTCAATGTTAGCCCATCGTCTGCGACGCTGGCCCAACATTAAAACAACATTAATCTAGTGTATCGTGTTTGCGGCCGGCTATGCTAAGTCAAAGGTGGTCCACCATCTACGACGCTGTCCCGATATTGATCTAATATTGGGCCAAAGTATGTTGTTGCAAGAACTTTGGTTGTTGTAAGCTATACACATTGCTGAGTTAGCCCAACGTTGTTTCAATATTGGGCAGCATCAGCGATGATGCCCCAATGCTGTAGATGTGGTAATATTTGCAGGTTTGTTTTTTTTTGCGAATTTCGCGAGGACGACAAATCCACGAATCTCGCGAAAATTATTATTATTATAATAGCGCTACTAACATGACTAAAGAGAAAGGAAAATTCGCGAATTCTAAACTCCGCGAAAAAATCGGAAATTCGTGAAAATTCAAACACGCGAAAATTACCAGATCTACAGTATTATAAAACGTAACATTGGCCCAATGTTTCCTCAATGTTGGGTCAGATCCACATACGTTGACCCAGCATTGGTCCAGCATTGATCATGTTAGGCTGTTGGATAGATAAATGAAACCGGTGGATGTATTTTCTGGTACTCACTAGATGGCATTCATCAGAATTATGTCACAGAGAATTGATAATGTATATACATATACCCTCAAATACCGTATTTGACATTTAACTACAACGCTGAAATATGTTTGTATGGTTTTTTCCATTTTGAAATCATTATAAATGTCTTAGTTAGCACTTTCGCTTCACTCGAATACCTATGTTATGGGTCTACGGCCATTAAAATATTGTACTCTTCCAGATCGGGGATTAAATTTAGACGTCTAAAGTTGATCCCGGCGCCGAAAAGGTTAATGTCTGGCCAACTTGAAAGGTAGTGGCCCAGCATCAAACCAGCATTGGCAAACGTATAGTGTTTTCTTGTTACGGCAACCAGTAAACCTGGGACGTGCATCCAGCGCTAGTTTAATGTTTGACCAACGCCGTAAATGATGGGCAACCTTAAAGTAACACTGGGCCACCATAATAAATAACGAAACACAGTGTTCTGAATGGATTTCCACGATGTAAGGTGACGCTGTGACATTGGTTTGATGTTGGAACAGAGTATGTAATTATATTAGGCCAAAACAAAACATACTGCTGTTTCTAATCACCTGACCGATCCTATGTCAACCCTTGACATTGGGGGGGGGGGGGGACGTCCTTTTCCTATTTGCCAATCAGCGTTTCGGCAAATGGGTAGTTTCTTTAGGAGTAAAATTACAAAAAAAAAATTAAATCACCACCTACCTAGCCTGATTGGGAAGGCGTTGTAATCGGAAACAGATATATTTTTTGGCCTTGTATTGCCAGATTCTAGATTCCAGGCAGATTTTATTCAGTGACAAGTAGTAATATAATAGCTGTATACAACACACACAGTGTACGCCTTACCAGCTTACTGGATATGTATCCCAACAAACCCATACAATGTAGGCCTATTTTATTGTACGTGGTCAGGGGCGGATCTAACTTTTCTATATGGGGGGGGGGGGGGTTAAAATTAAAAAAAAAGGTTCCACTGTAAAGAGGCCCACCCCCGGGGAAATTTTTGATTAATAAAGTTTTCTCATGCAATTTAAGCATATCGGGCACTGTTTCTCACTCAGTATATCACCAAATCGGTTCAGGTCCTATAGTCCGACGGCCCAATAGTCCGACGGCCCATTAGTCCGACGGCCCATCGGTCCGAAGGCCCATTGGTCCTATGGACGACCCATTGGTCCGATGACCCATTGGTCCGACGGCCCATTGGTCCGACGGCCCATTGGTCCGACGACCCATTGGTCCGACGGCCCATTGGTCCGACGGTCCATTTGTCCTACTGATCATTTTGAAATAACAACCTCGCACAGTATATTATCTGTGACAAGACACTTATATAGAAAATAATTTTATTGAGTTTTGAGAATATTTGAACTGTAGATCTACAGGGCCTACACATGAAGGTTTAAAACAGGGTAATTTTCCTTCGCAGTGAGGTAGAAATTACAATATAAGCTGTTGCTAAGTAAAAATAACGATGCATTTCTAAGCATGATATAATGTATAACTGTACAATAATTATATCATGCCTATAATTACCAAACAGGAGTTTTTTAAATAAAATAATATGTTACTAACGTAAACAAGCTAAATTGCGGTTCAATGTTTATCATTTGTAATGGTCTGAGGAAATAAACTTAGAAAGCATACAATTGAAATTTTTTTTAAATTATGTAATGATGGAAATAATATAGGAACATGATTCAGTGAGTTTTTATTATATTTATGTTTTATATTAACGTGGGGAGGTTTCTCAAGTAGGCCTATTGTGAGACATTAATGATGTTTATTTAAAAAATACAGATAATTTCTGAAAAGACGAAATTTAGATTTTTCATAAAAAAATACGTTATACGGTTAGTCTACAATATGTTACTTCGTTTTATTACTTAAGCCTATGAATACTTTACTTTACTTTACTGTGCTATAATACAGATGATTAAATGGACAAAAAGGAAATATTTTGAATTTTGGGTTGTTGTGGCAACGTAGCAAGTGTACGGAAAGCCTGTTTTTCAGTTACTCCTGTATTTCTTATTTTATACATGCATGTCTAAAATTAAACATCGTCATTTTCTCTTTTAGCTGGTAAATGCACCAAATTAAAAAAAAACTTATAAAATGTTGGGTCTATTTACATGTTGACATATAATGGACATATATAAGGAGCCAAACTATAAAATACGATTTTTGCCTGATTGTGTCAATATACACATATATATATATATATATATTTACTTATGATTTTCAGCTTTTTTTCGTCCCGAAAACTCAAGCAAACGGGAATAAGGGTAATTGCACCATATTCAGTATTTTTTTTTTTTAATTGATATAGTGCTTTTGTCTTAATATCATAGGGATATAGCTGGGAATTGTTCATATTAAATATCAATACAACATTTTCAGGGTAGGAAAATATTAGGCCTATACAAGGCCTGGTTGTTTGTAGTGTGAATTTATTTTTCAAAAATATTGCAATTACGGCATGTTGCCTTAGTATGGCACTATAGTAATAATACAGCATAATAGTAGTAGTGAGTACACATTTTTCTTTCTGTATGGAAACGGACAGTTTTAAAAGAGGAAATTCTGAAGAAAGGATGAAACAAGAAAGAAGAAACGAAAATGGCACTTGCGAAATAGATATAGGCCCCACCAAGATTCACATTGATCGTAGTGAATGAATTTCGCTGATTCAGTCAATTATCAATCAATTTTCGTGACATTTTAAAGCAATATGTTCTAGTGATGACTGGGCATATCTAAAAATATCATTGAAAAATAGTAGTCTATATGAAGTAAATGTCGCCCTCTATTAACAGATTAATTTCGTTTCATATTTTTTATCGTAGTCGCCGCATTACTAGAAACTAGTTTGTGTAAAATATTATACAAATTAGTTCAGAAATGACTTATTATTCAGTGAAATTCATTCACCCTATTAATCTGAATCTGACTATAATCATGACAATACATATGGGGTTATTTAATCGTATTCCCAAGTGATCATGTAGGCCTACGTCATTTATCGGAACTTTTTAATTCTGGATCCGGGTCGAATAGGGCCTAATCCGGATTATCTCCAAGATTTAATCAATTATTCCTTGGCCAGAAACACAGCTACGGAAAGTTCCATACAGATACGTTTATTGCGCGGTATAAGTTTGAAGTAATCCGACAGACAGATAAAAAATACCTTGATTTTCAGAGGTGATAAATTTCTAAAAATGAGTTGCATAGTTTTCCGCTGCACAACCCTCAACGTTCTTATTCATTATATTTCAACCCAAGTAGGCCTACATTATACAGTTTAACCATCACTTCACCAAACTTTACTTTTTTTTTAATCCAGCATTAAGTTTCACACCAAGCGAGGCCTAAATTTATATTATTTGGATAAGTTTTGATTCATTTCGCGAGATCATTAGGCTATAATCCATTGGAATCACCACACATTACAAATGCAAAACCGTTTTTATGCTACAAAACTACTAGTCCCTAGCGCCCACACCTAAAATTAGGCTTCAATAGATTGCAGCAGGCATATACATTTGTGTAGTGGTCACGCCGAATGCTTGTCACGCCGATTCTCACCCGCTCTGAAACTCAGGGTCAAAGTGACATGATGTTTCTTTCCCATCCACCCCTATTGGGGGAGCTTCCGTCCATGTCTGGAGGACAGCGTCGTCTGATTCACCGGTCTCAACCTCATGGAGATGTAATACATTGGTGAAAAGTTTAGTGTGAATGTACAATAACGTAGCCTATTATGCACTCATTCTTATACACTCATATCCTCATTCGTTTTAAAAAAATCTTCCCAATAGAGCGATCATTTGATATCCTTGGGGGGAGGTCCTGGCAGAATATTTTCTTCAGTAGATGCTGGTTATTTTTACAAACCGTTTGATTTTTTTTAGTATTATCAAGGAATATCAATATTGATTTTTTTTATTATTGAAGGCCGAATTTATTAGCTACAGCTATTCTACAGAGTAGGACTAATGAGCCGTCGGACCAATGGGCCGTCGGACTATAGAGCGGTCCCCCACCAAATCATAAGGAAACCACTCCCCCCTTGGATCCGCCACTGAGTGGTTATATCTCAGCATACATGAGACGTTGCCTCAGTGTTAATATGATGTTTGGCCACCGTCTACGACGCTGGCCAAACATCATATTAACACTGAGGCAACGTCTCGTGTTTGCTGGTTACCAGATACTTGATCTGTACCCAACAAACACGGTGGTGGATCCAGAGGGGGGTGGGGGGGGCGCAGCCGGCGCGCCCCTCTGTTCAGGGTCAAAAAAACACAATAAAACGACCATATCTCGGCCGAAATATGGTCTAAAATGCGTAATTTGACGCCTTAGATTTTAAAATTTTCCGGGTGAGCATGCCCCCGGACCCCTAGTGCCAGCTGTGGTGTGTAGTCTAGAAATTCTTTCGATGATCGCCCCCCCCCCCCCGCCTGTCACTTCCTAGATCCGCCACTGGAACACCAGATTTCCTCCCACGCCCTGTATCATGTGTATTGTATACGATATCTATGTCAAGTGAGCCAGAAATAAATGTTATCACTTCATTTGACACGTCCCGGCAGATACAAGGCGCTAAACCAATGTTGTTTTAATGTTGGGCCAGCGTCGTAGACGGTGGGCCAACATTAAAACAACATTGGTTCAACATCCTGTGCTTGCAGCCCACCAGGGTAAGCCTATACAAAGTACATTGATATATAATCTGAACAGTTTCCAAGAAATTACGCGATATGCCATTTTGGTTTGATCGTAAGCACGGCTATATCATGTGCATTGCCTGTATTTGAGTTCAGCATTTTATTATCACTGGTCACAAAAACATATTTTGAATGTAAACTATTTGAATTTGATAACTGTAAAAGTTAAAAATACGCGGCCTCCATTATGACAGATCTGAATATTGTTCGCATCCTTGTAGGTGTAGATGTAGGTGTAGGCGTAATGAAATTCAGAGATAAACTTGAGTGAACCATATATTATTTTTTATTAAATTTTCAAGATAGATCCGAGCTTATCCCAAAAAAGTGCTTGCAAAATTGTATGAGAATTGAATAAAATCAGCACAAAGCTAGCTTTCATTCTATATAAGTTGGAGAGTCATTCGCCATCGGATGAGGTATAGGCGTAGTATAGCCAGGTTAACATTAAATTCATCAACCAGGGTGAATTTCGCGGATTCCTCAGTGAATTCTCAACTAATTTGCATGAAATTTTACACACACTATTTTACATTCATGTCTCGACTACCCTGAAAATGTCGACATTTTGATAAGTATTTCAAAAGTTAGACAGACTATTTGACGTGTAATGGAATTTTGAGACGAAGCTGATGGGTTTATGAAGGGCGGCATTTTCATTTATTGTTACTACATGTTAAATAGACTAACTTTTAAACTATAATATATTTTTCAAGGAAATTTTCAGGGTAGTATCAATAGAAAATTGATCATAGTGGTTGTAAAACTTCATTGGTGAAGAATTGACTGAAAAATCGGCGAAAATCATTAAATGTGAATCCGAAGTGTTTGGGGGACACGAGGCACCTGGCTCTGACATCAATCGATATGCGGCACCAAGAAATATGACTTGGTAGCATGTGCACCTTTAGAGGCCTCGCTACAGCCAACCCATCGACCCTTTACCAAGTTATTTTTACTCGAGTTATTTGCACTTGAAGTTGTGTCTAACTAGCGCGACCCACAACTCTAAGTGTGTAAATATTGTTCATCTTTGTTTATTTTTAGTCCAAAAATCGCAAATGCTGATGTTGAAACACACATTTATCCCCGATAACAGTGATTTCACCTGATAATAAAATGGATTTAAAACGTTTATCGCTTAGCGCTTTCACCCTTTAAGCCCCCACGATGCATTAATGCATCATTTTACATCCTTGAAAATACAATTTATTTCGCTAAAACTAAGGGGTTTAAAAGGAAAATTTCCATGAAACTGGCTTACCAATACATGGCAATTTTCTTTAATTTCTCACCCACATCAAATCATCTTCATCCACTACAAGTCGAGAATTGCGACAGCAATTCGCGGCTTGTAGTGGATGAAGATGACAATGGTAAATTCAGGCTTGAAAGGGTTAAACCTTACATGGGTCTTCATGGTTTATACAAGGGCTTTAAACCTTTAACCGCCAAATTATTCAATCTGAATTTTCACCCACTTGAAATTGTGTCTCGCTGACGCGATCCACAACTTCAAGTGAGTGAAAATTATTCAGATTTGACAAAATAGAGGTCAGCTGTTTTCAAATATTGCTGATTGATGTCATATTGTATCTTGAACATGTTAAAAAGGTGGTATTTAATGTGCTAATAAAATGAAAACACGAATATATGCGACACCGGCGGTTAAAGGGTTAAGGCTAATTGATGGGGGCTCAGGCTCGCTGTGGAACAGATCTGTTCGCGTGTCACTGATATATCAATGACATGCGAACATATCTCCTTGATAATAAGTGATTTTATCATTTTATATTAGCGTATTAACCCTTCGAGTGCAGGGCCGTTTTTATACGTATGACATCTGTAGACGTCAGATTCTGACGTATAAAGACGACCCCTGCACTGAAGAAATTATAAAAAATTATAATGGAAAACAATAAAAAAATATATTGGCCGTAGACCTATAACATAGGTATTCAAATGAAGCAGAAAGAGCTAACTAAGACATTTATGATGATTTCAAATTGAAAAAACACTTCGGTCTCCATTGTTTATACAAAAATATTTCAGCGCTTTTAGAGTTAGCTGATGGGCACTCAGGTTCGCTGTCGAAGAGATATGTTGGCATGTCACTGATATATCAGTGACATGCCAACATATCTCCTGGATAGTAAGTGATTTTAAGTGATACACTGTAAACAATAACGGTTATTTAAAAGGAACCCTTCAGTACTATTACCATGCAACCCCAGGAGAACCCTGCAAGGGTTCTCCTGGGGTTGCATGGTAATAGTTATTCAAAAAGAACCCGTCAGTACCAGTAACGGATTCAGCATGGGGCGTACCCGGCGTACGCCCCCCCCCCCCCTTCTTGGTGAAAATATCGCATGTTCATGCATTTTTTAGAATAAAGTGAAGCTAACACCCCTTTTTTCAGCCAAAATGTGGCTTACGCCCCCTCCTCTTGCACATTCTGGATCCGCCACTGAGTACTATTACCATGCTACCCCAGAACCCTGCAAGGGTTCCTTCTAAAGAACCTATATTGTTTAGAGTGTAGTAAAGCAAAAGATTGCTGCTTTTCGCATACTAGTGAATCCCCTTGGCTTCTGAATTGTCAGTAGTGTACATGCACGAAAAATGAATGAATGGGGGTTTAGGCCACCTTTGTGCACATGTAGGCTAAACTGGGTCAGGAGAACCTCCTGAGGATGGTGAGATTAATGAGGTCACACTGCCCTTCATACACATTTGAGCCCTGGTGGTCTGAGGCCGAGCCACTACATCTCAGTAACAGAAGGTCCCCACAATATTTAATATTTACGAGTAAGCAGAGAAGAAACATTTTGTTTCTTTGAAACATGAATGCCAGACCGGGGTTCGTACCAGCTTTAAACACTGCATCAGGGCCTCCGCCCTTGTCCATGTACGATATGCATAGAGCTATATTGTACATGAATCTCCAAGGAGACTAAATTTGTCAGTATTGACCAGTATTGTACATTGTACGGTATGCATGCATGGAGTTATTGAAAAGTGTCTTCCTACATGCGACTACTAATCAATACTAAACAGCCAATTGGCAGCCTGGCAGGTATCTCAGTCAACACATACACCGACCCAGTGTTGGCTCAGTGTTGGTCCATCGTCTGCGACGCTGGCCTAACATTGAGGCAACATGTGACTGGGTCGGTGAAGGCCTATCATGTTTAAATGTTTTATATGCTTCGTGTGCACTTTATGTAAACATATCGAGCTGTGTTCTCAGCAAACACCAGCCATTGGTCCTATTTGTTTAATATTGGACCACCGTCTATGACATTAGCCCAACTCTAAAACAACATCGGATGAACGCGTTGTGTTTTCTATTTTTGCTCTTTGATAAGCAATTCTTGACCTACATACATGAAATATGTGATGATATGGAGAGGTCGTGGGTGGTGGGGTCGATCTATAGCTGTATAGCTCACAGCAGACAGAAGGGTGTTATTGGTACAGGGCCAAATTACAGAGAAGACTGTACAGTACTTTACAATAAGTGTGTGAGTGAGTGAGTGAGTGAGTGAGTGAGTGAGTGAGTGAGTGAGTGAGTGAGTGAGTGAGTGAGTGAGTGAGTGAGTGAGTGAGTGAGTGAGTGAGTGAGTGATATACCGCATCCATGCACTTCTAAGTGGGCATAAGTGTTTTATCGGTCTTTGTGAGATTATTTTGTTTCAATATAAATATTGTTTTGAACATTAAGTGCATCTTCAAATATAAAAACATGCACTTTTATCCGCCGGGTACGGTATAGTGCAAGTAGTTCGAAGGATCTCGACCTCCACTATGGTCCGGAACATGTTGTGGGGGTGGCGTTTGCTAACTATACTCGCCGTCAAATTAAAAATGATCAACCAGGATCGCATGATTTTCGGCGATTTCTCCGTCAATTTTTAGCCGATTTCCTTGAAAATTTTCAGAGGCTATTTTTTATTAAAATCCTAACATGGGTAAAAGATATTTAATATTTCAAAAGCTAGACCATTTGTGCAAGTAGACAGTTTAACACTACAGTTTTTCTTTGAATAGCAGTTTGGAGAGAAACATAATGACTTACCTTAAAGTAATATACGTGTCACAATCATATAACAGCAGGTGAGGGAATCCCTCTGATGATTCTCTTCCTCACTGGATACACTGAGAGATACACCGCTCTCAACGACAGGTGGCTGTGAACTGACAGAAAGTTTTTCAGTTACTGTTGTCACCTCCGTATTATGATATGTGGGAGGGAGCCGTCTAGCAGTACACTGGTACAGTGTACCGCTATATCTGCTACACACGCCGGTGATCAATAACAAGACGGGGAATCCCCACACTCTCAAATTCTACGCCAGTCTGGCAGATCAGCTGTTATGTTGTCCCAGTAGTCACTGTAGAATACACGGCCGACTCACAGCTGCCGACTCATGGTCTGACACTGTATCAACCCTAAACCACTAAATTGAATAATTAAAATTTTCACCCATTTGAAGTTGTGTCTCGCTACCGCGACTCACAACTTCAAGTGAGTGAAAATTACTCATATTTGTTTAATCTGGGTCCAAATATTTGCAAATATTGATGATTAAACACACATTTCGTTCCCACTTATTGCGATTTGAACAGCTAATAGAACATATTTATAAAGATTATACTGGCGCTTAGCCTTCAAGGGTTACCAGGTTTGATATTTTGGTGGATTTAATTATTGATATCAGAGGGAAGGCAGTAACTGTACCCAGCCAATGATGGCTTAATGCTGGTCCGGCATCGGTGATGATGGCTCACAGAGGCGTAGCCAGGGTTATGAACATGTGTACGCACAACGCTTGGGGTACGGATTTACAGAGCTTTTTCGAAACGGGGAGGGAGTGGATCTCCCCTAATTCATGGCTGCTATTTTATGGGGGAACCCCTATACCCGCTGCGCGCCGCCCAGCGGACACGGCGGGGGGTCCGGGGGGGGGGGATGGGGGGGTGGTGCTGCCCCGAGGAAAATTTGAAAAAAAGATCGCAAATGGTGGCATCTGATGGTATTTGCGGTAGAGATATTGATTTATAAATTTTGAGTTTTTTTTATATTTTTTGTAAAATTTCAAAATTGAATACAGCAACAAAATTAAAAATATAATTATATCAAGTTATAATATAATTTAAATCATTTTACTCAGTGATTACATATTGAAATTTACTGATTATTTTCGGTCAAGAACGATTATCCATAGATAGTCTCAACTTTTTTAAAAACAGACATGGCGGATCCAGCATTTGACTATGTAGTCTACGTAGTGTCTTTGTGTGCTAAGCTGGACATTCTGTGATTGGTCATAAGGGGGCCACCACTCAATCGCCGGGGGGGGGGGGGGTGTAGTGTTTTTGAAGTGAATATTTTGAGATTGAATTTTCATGAAATAAATAATTGTCTGAAGGACATGTTGTAAATAAAATATTTAAAGGCCCTCAATTTTTTTAGTCATACATAATTAGAGGCTAGTATGTGGAGGAGTTAAAATATGAAATAACTATTATTTTTAGGCATACAGATCTATATCCATTATTTTTATTACTATGCCAGCTGCCAGACAGTATACAAAACAGATAACCTTACACGAAAACGAAACTATACACTATATATACACTATATATAGTCTACACTATACGAAAACGTTATTTGATCATTATTACCTGGTTACATGATTCGCTGTGATAGGCATAAATCAGCCCTGAGCAAACATGAGATGTTGAAACAAAATTGTTTTAATGTTGGGCCAGTGTCGTAGACAATGAACCAACATTAGTATATCATTGGTTGAATGCCTGCATGGGATTTCACTCTTGTCACCAGTGTCTTCACGTCTGAGAAGCTAGTCAGTGTAGCATGGGATTTATGCATGTATACATGTCATTTTGCAGCCTATCATTTGTTTAACACAGTACAGTGCAGGTACAAAAATAGATCGTTTAGAATTTAGCCCCATAACGTTGCTGGAACATAACTGCCACAGATTATAATGCCCACTCAACATGCTCAAGGGTAAAAAAGTGGGACATTTCTTTGGACGCTCATATCTAAGACTTGCCTTGAATAATCAGGTCAATAAAAGGTTATTTTGTATACATCGTACGCTCAGTTCATTTGTAAAAAAAACAGTAAAATGTTATTAGCATTTTTCCACCTTGGGGTGGATATCGATCTCATTGGCTGCCTGGTTGAAAAAAATTGATTTCCCCGGGTAAACCGAATGTAGTAATACACGGTCCCACATCTATACGGGTGGGCTCGTCCACGTCAAGTTTAGTGGCACTATAGTCATACATGTGGTGAATTTGTGACTGTCATTGAAAAGAGAAACATTTAGGCCTATTGCATTTGTATCCTACTTTTCCGGCGTTTTATGCAACACCACATAAAGAATAGACTGCTAAGTGCGCATGTACATGTAGACTAGGCTAGTCTGCTAACTTGTTGCTTCTTTTTTTGATGGGTCATATTTTTTTTACTCTCCCTTACAATGTGTACGCACGTGCGTACTGGCGTACGGCTGGCTACGCGCCTGGCTCAGCATTGAAAATGCATTGGGTCAACATCCTTTTTAGCTGCCTTCAAATACCTGCCTTTGATCCAATGTGTTGGCCCGACATCGCAGAAGGCGTGCCAACTTTAAAACAACAATGGGCCAACGTCTGTTGTTCGCTGGAATATGCAAAAGAAATGCTTCCCCAGCAAACACAAAATATTTGTACATTTGTACAACGACGGCCCAACGTCTTCGACGTTGGTGCAACATTGTACAAATGTTTTGTGTTTACTGGGTCGCGACTTGGCACTGTGCCACCAGTTTGCCCGTTGGACCAAGGAAAATAGAATTCCTTGGTTGGACGAACGCTTACCAATGATATTAGCAGAGATTAAAGCTTAGCAAATGTTTACTCACCTTCAGCTATCAAGTTGTCTTTGTTGCTGAGCAGACTGTGGTCTTCCTGTCTGACCTGACTGGGCAAGATGTTGTTTACCGTGTAGTATTGCTCTTTGGCAGTGTTTGATACTACCAAGTACACAATGGAATGGACGTTAATCCAATGTTGGGGTGATACCCAGGGGGCAAACATCAAATTTTTTTGGAAAACAGACACGGCGTGTTGTAAAAGGTTGGGCACTTGAAACGATATCTACATATGTCTAGGATCACAATCTAGGTGCACAACCGTGCTAATCGACTACTCAAAATTGGCAGGAAGCCAATAACGGCGGCTATTACCGAATAAACGGAATTTGTCAATATCTCGCTCAATATTTTAGATATTTTGTTTTTAAAGTTATCTAGACCCATGTTTTGAAGGTCAAAGATCACAATAAAATCACGCTTGATGCAAAATAATGACTCCTTGACATAATATCACGTTGAGTAGTGCTGTGTTTTGTTAGAATAGGACATAACAATGTAAGCGCATCGTCGTTCCAATAAATTTAATGAAGTGCCATGTGAAATGTCTACACATCTTAACATTGCTAGTTGAATGTTATTGCTTATGGTGGCTGGTTATTTATTTGTAGTAGTTAGAAGCCAAGTCACTCAAATTCAGCATGTCAACAAAGGGGGTCATAGAAGGTGGTGTGTCAATGAATCCTGAACCTTCAAAGAAGAAAAAGTCAACCTCTATTCTCAGCATAGACTATACAAAGTGCATTGTGTGTCAACAATGTAGTGTAAAAATATTGTGTGATATCACATTCAGCATATAGTTGATTCTGGCAATGAATGCTAGACAAGATGGCACTTATATTATGCTGATGATGTAGCAGTGGGGACATGGCTTGACGACAAGAACCCTAAGTGGCATGATAAATGTAGAAACTGGTATACAAACACGAAAAAGCTATACCTATGCTAAAACAAAACGTCATCAGAAAGAAAGTGCAGCAGACTCAGTCCAACCATAGTGCAGTGGACCTACATCTTCTGAGAAACCTCACACAAGTCATCAACAGAACACATCAATATTTAAATAAAATAACACATGTATGATCTGCAACAAAAATTGGTACAGATGCAAAGAACCAACTAGATTGGTGTCCATGAAAACATCCAAAATGCAATCTTGGCTCATGCTCAAAGGCTGGAAAGAGAGGATATCATGTTAAGATTGATTGGTCCAGGACACGACATGGTGGCAGATAATATAAGCCATCACATCATCACCTCTTTTCAATGATAAGTGTGGCTTTCTGATCAAATCACTGCCAGACCAGTATAGAACCATTATCCAGGAATAAAATGAGTAAAAAATGCTGATGAATACCGAGCAAGCAGCCTTAAATGGAAGCTGAAAGAGAACTACGGTAAATCAATCGCCATAATTAGTAGGCATGTGGATCAGGATTCAATTGTAAAAGCACACAAGTGATGATCATAGGACACTACAACGTGCCGCAAAGATACTCAGAAATGCTGCTAAGCAGTGCAGCTGAAATATCATTCTTCAGCTGCTGAGAAAATGGTTCCAGATAACGTTTACCTTCACCAGCATTGTGCTATCTGAGAAAACACCAGATCTTCTTGATTCTGGAAGAGTGAAAGTAGAGTCTGCAGTGAAAGAAAAAACTCTAACCATGTCTCAACAAATTTTGCAGCACACATTCGGGATACATACTCCATTGGGAATAGCTACAACTCACTATCTGTTCAATCAGACACACATCAAATCTTTGATTACTTTGAACAACCGACTGGCTCACGGAATAAGATCGTGCAGCAGGTGGACGAAGTTGGTGTGTACATTCAACAAAACATGTCTAACAACAGGAAGATGCCACACGTCTTTGCAATGAACAATCTAGATTGGAAGAAGAAGACATTAGAGGGTGGTAGCTTCAATGCGACAACAGCAATCATCATTGAAAAACCAGATTCCTCGGACAATGATCAACACGCCAAGGCAATAACAATCTTTACATCAACACCAGAGCAACGAAAGACTCTTCCTTCTGGTCCTACCATTTCCATACCGACCATTTGCATTTCAGCAGAAGATAGACAGATATCCAGGTCTATTGGTAATCTGGTAATATCATGGGTGTAGACCGTTTACACACCCAAGCTGACAGGACATCTGAATACATTCTTCTTGTATATCGCTTGACATTCCATGTGAGACAGAAAGTTGCTTACCAGAATTTTCTGCATTTTGTGCAAGACTTCATCTACACAACCAAGCCAGCAAGACTGGATGCTAACCTTTCATCCCAGCATCCCCGAACAATCCAGCTGTGCTTAAGGAGGAAATGACACGGTTGGTGAAGACATCATGTTTGCTCGGCGACCAGTGGACTGTAATAACTGGAGAGCAGGCGACATATGAAGCTGCAGTTGCTATCAGGGACAAATATAAGGACGAGTTCAACAATGTAGTCTTGCTGTTAGGACTTAGGTGGATTTCACCTGGCTCTCAGCTACGTCAAGGTCATTTGTAAGATTACCAGGGATTCAGGCCTCTGCCAGGAGGGAACGACAGCAAGTATGCTATCCGAATTCCAAGTGAAACCATGTGGCAATTATTCTGGGAAGCCTTCGAAACTTGGGTGGCTGATAAAGACATGGAGTCTTGGATAAGTTCCACAGAGCACATTGTAAAAGCAGTGATTGAAAACAAGATTGATTCCACTGAGCAGCTTCTGAAAATCCAAGGTTCTAGCCTACAGCCTGCAGCTCTTCACGGGAACATAAGAAGACCAGCCAACAGCAGTGTTTTGGTCTAAGTTTCTGGAAATGTCCGATATACTACACAGATGCATATTTCATCAGCGTGAGGGTAATTGACCGTGATATTTAAACAACTATCACAACTATCTACATTTTTAGTCATCTGTTAACCACACTGAATTATCCTCTAGACTAATTGATATATAGCAGTGTGCTAATCCCTGAAGTGGGGGTTTTGTCAGTATTATTTTTAGTCTTATTCAATTTTGTTATTCATGAAACTATAGCCTGATTACGTTGTGAAGATATTTTTATACCAAATGTTATAAACCTGCAAAGGTTAATTCTTTTTTATATCAAGTTTATCATAATAAATAAACATATTATTTTTATGACGTTGAATGTTTTCCTGTCAATAGTGCTTAGTTATAATTAGCGGTGAATATTATTTTTAAAACATAAAAGCATAGCTTTGTCCACTAGCATGTTAAGTAGACATAACATCAGTCCAGGGTTGGTTTTATGTTAATCTTTGACCCTGAAAACATAGGTCTAGACATCTTTAAAAGAAAATTTTCTTAAATATTGACCGAGATATTGACAAATTCTTGTTTTTCGTTAATGGCACTTTTGTGCACATATAGGCCAAACTGGGCCAACGCCGTACGGTATTCAATTTCCAAAGAATGTAAATGTCTTTATAAATATATAATATTTACTGTTCAATGTACAGCAAAAGCACATGCGCATGTGTGTCCAAACTGTTTGAGATATTGAGTCCTGGTATCTAAAATCCTATATGTTACTTCCTTAATACTTCTTAAATATGACCTTTTGCATCTCTGGGGATGTGATGTGTGCTAGAGTACTATGTAGATAACAGGTTATTAACCCTTACAGCACGGGGATCTACTTTAGACGTCATAATCTGACGTCTATCAACGTCAGATTCTGACGTCTAAAGTCTTAGACCCATAACATAGGTATTCAAATCTAGCGGTAAAATAACTTTGATATAAATACTGATTTTGAATTGAAAATAACCCTTTGGTTTTCATGGTATATTTCAGTGCTGTGAGGATAAACCCTTTGAGTGCGGGCGACGCTTTTAAGCGCATTCATACTGTTTTTCCACAACTAAAATTTGACAGAAATTGAACAAATATGCATGTATAAATCTTGAGTAAAGCCCCCATTGTGAAATTTAGCAGGGTTAATTTTTAAGTGAGGAGGTATTTTCCTTTTATTTGAAGTTGGCAATTGCGTGAGCAATGCCAACTTCAAATGAAAGGAAAATGTTAAATAGTAATGAAGCACTTAAAGAGTTAATATCACATAACTTTTCTTTCTTTGCATCAATAATATACAAGAAATGGATAATGTATATTTCATTCAATTGAGCTACATTACATTGCAATATCCTAACGTATTGATTACATTTATTGCATTGCGTAAATTAGCTTAATCAGCTGTTAATTACTACAAGTGAGTGAAAATTACTCATATTTGTTTAATTTGATAATAAACATTTGCAAATCTTGTTTTTTAAAGACCCATTTCTTCCTTCATAAACAGTGATTTAGTCGCGCTTAGAGTTCTAAGGGTCAACCCTTACAGCGCGGGGGTCGACTTTAGACGGCAGAATCTGACGTCTCAGATTCTGAGCGAATATATTATTTAGACATGATACAAAAAAATTGCATGTGTTGGGGAGAGCATTTGTTGTGGGCAATCAATGGGGGGAGGCAGATACACATGTAGACGTAGTAGCGGGTTTGACCCCGGTGACCTCGGCAGGTTTCGCCTTGTCATTGCCAGAGCAACAACAGTTCAAGTACATGTTATTCCGGCCTGCGTCACCAGGTCACCAGTTTTATCAGGTTATGTTGTCGTGTCCTCTTCTGTGAGTCATAAGCAGTTAAACACATACCCAGCAAACACGCGGCATTCACCCATGCTGTTTCGATGCTGGCTCAGCGTCGAAGACGATGGGCCAGTATTGAAACAGCATTGGGTGAATGCCTCGTGTTTGCTGGGAGAGTCTAAATTAAAACCAGGGTTGAACGCAATTCTCATTTACCAGGAAACTTAGACCCAATGCCGGCTTAATGCTGGCCCACATCTGCGACGCTGGCCCAGCATTAAGCCATCACTATTATTGAATGTCTGTATACTCATCACCCGGGAGAAAGACTGGTTTAATGGTCGTTTAATGTTGGGCCAACGTCCTCCACGCTGGTCCAGCATCGAACCACCACTGGTTCAATGTCAGTTTGTTGTGAAGTTTAATCAGGACGGCCTGGTAGCATTTTTCGCTTTGTCATCGCCAACTCAGCCCAGAAAACACTGACCCAATTTTGGTGTAATGTTGGCACAGTGTTGTAGACGATGTGCCAACATTTCTCCAACACTGGCTGAACGTGATGTTTATATAATATGTGCTATCACTGAGACCAACAAACCACGTCAACTTAGACACACGTATTAACGGTGCCTGGTAGTGAATCTTCACAATCACAATTTTAATTTACCTCTATGTGTAATATAAATTGCGGGTACATTTCCAAGCGCATCGTGAATAAAAATGAAATGATTTGTAATAACCCTTTCATTTCGAGGGTCGACTTTAGACGTCAGATTCTGATTTGTAATGACCCTTTCAGTAAGAGGGTCGACTTTAGACGTCAGATTCTGACGTTTACGTTTAAAGTCGTTCCCCGCACTGAAAGAATTACGAATGTATAATGGCCGTAGACCCATGACATAGGTACTCAAATGAAGCGGAGAGACATTTATGATTAATTCAAACTGTTATTTTATTGCAAATGAAATGAGTGAGATCAATGGGCATTTAGGCGTCTTTAGGTCATGGAGGCTCCACACAATATTAAATCGAGTGAGCGGGGCCAACATTAAAGCAACACTGGTTCAATGTCTGTTTTTTCTGTGAAGTTTGACACGGATGGCACTCTGGCACTCTCATCAATTCTTTCCACAATCTACGTCACCAAGTCACCTACCATGTTCACATTAGTAACATCGAGGTCATTGGTGCCTGGACAATGAATCATCAACTGTGTTAACCCTTTCATCCCTAAGGAACACCATGATCGTTGTAGTCTGATTTCTCAGTTGATTAAGTTACGGCTATTGAGAATTTAATGAGTCCTTTAACATCAAGATTTGCAAATGTTTGGTCTCATTTTTTTTTTTTTTTTTTTTGGGGGGGGGGGGGTTCTTAAAGCGCCGCGTTATATAATTAAACAAATATTGTTTTTTGAAAACCCATGAAGGCCAGGGCAGGGGACGAGCTCGCGACCTCCGACATTCAGAGCAGGGGACGAACTGGTGATCTCCGACATTCCAGCCATTATATATCATTGATTGGGCGGGGGCCAATTAAATACAATCTGCTCTATTGAATATAAAATATACAATTTGTAACATGAAAGCTCAGTATTTCCCATTCAATTAATTTTTACTATAGATGTTCGATTCTGTCTTCTAATTTAGATCCGCGCGCTGTGAGAGTAAACTATTTATAATAGCCGTAGACCCATAATATAGGTATTAAATGAAGCGGAAGGAGCCAACCAAGACATTTATGATAATAATGTGAGTATTGTCGGTATTTATATGGCGTAGACCCATAATATAGGTATTTAATTGAAGCAGAAAGAGCTAACTAAGACATTTATGCTATTGTCAGCATTTATATGGCGCACATATCCAGCCTAGGGCTGCTCATGGCGCCTTTCATCATATTATCCTTGGTCATTGGACCTGTTAATTCATGCACCATTTTAAGTCCGACAGCACTGCAGCCATATACAGCCATTATGGCGCTAGTAACTTCCCAGCAAACACAAAACATTTGAATAACATTTGTACAACGTCAGCCTAACGTCTTCGACGTTGGTCCAACATTGTACAAATGTTATTCAAATGTTTTGTGCTTGCTGGGTTGTCGTACAACAATTGCCGTCTCTGTCCCACCAGGTACTCATTTACACCTGAGTGAAGTGAAGCAGTTGAGGGTAAAGTGCCTTGCCGAAGGACACACTGATTCAACAATGTCGCAGAGTTGAGAGGGGAGAAAGTTGGTCCAACATTAAACCAGCACTGTTGCAAAGTATCGTTTCTGGGCTCTCGTGATGATTTTAAATTGAAAAAAACTCTTTGGTCTCTTGGTTTGTATAAAAGCATTTCAGCACCTTCGGCGTTAATTAACTCACAATGCGCCATAATGTGGACTTAGGGGAGTGTCCAAATGCAGGGCATGTTAAACCGACACACATGTGAAACATTCGCTCAACGTTGTGTTACCGACATTAAACTAACATGGAACCAACATCTCGTGTTTTCTGGATTCTTATTTTTGTTTGATTCACAGCGAACAAAATGTTTTCAACCAACGTTGTTTAAATGTTGATCCACCTCAAAAAAACTGACGTTTCCCTGTGAATGAAATGCCACCTCATCCAACTGTTTCTTCCCTATGAGTAAAATACCTACGAGTAAAATACCTATCACTTGTGCACGGAAAAAATGGCAAATGGCAGAGCTTTTACACAAATCTATGTCTAAGTTTTACTATGCCAGCAGTGAAAAGGGTATTAATTTCTGCTGTGATGTGTCTAAGCTACTATTAATTCGAGAGAATGTGGGCAAAATACAGCATAAAAGTACCTGTAAGTCTATGCATAGAGGGAGAATGCTGTCAATAGAGATAAATAAATCTCTGTGTAGATCTCAGTAGAATAAACAATAGTCATTACCAGGGTTGTTTTTCTATTGTGTTTACTGGGCATTCTCTGGAATAAGGCCGTCTTGATTCAGTTCACACAGCATTATTAGATTTGACCTAGGTATTATTGGACGCCCAGACTACTGTTCTGACTGTCTGCTGAGCTCTATCTGGTCGTCTACGAAGCACTATCTGGACGCGACAAATAGGCTCATTGGTCCAGCATCAGTGTAATGTATTTCCAACATTTTTGACGTTGGTCAATATTTAACCACCTTCGAGCCAATGTTGCGTGTTTGTTGGCTAATAATGCTTGGTACCCCTATGTCTGAGAGCAGCTCAGGCACTTGAACAGAGGATCCGCATTGAACAGAAAGATGGGTCGCCGGCTGTACCCCCCCCCCCCCCGCCTCTGTTCAACGTACACAAAACAAAAACACAACCATTATAAGGCCTATGAGTCGAAATATTTATAATTCCCCCTTTTGAGGCCTTATATTTCTTAAAACATCGTGGAGTCGTACTCTCCTAGGGCACAACCAGTTGAAGACATATATCTTTTTTTTTAGAAAAAAACGGCGCTTATCTTCATCAAAACAATGATGTTTTGTATCTTATTTGATGGGATATGATATTGACCCAGCATTGCTTTTTATCCTCAGCAATACCAGAAATTACTTTGTATTATCTTGATTTGTTTATGAATTGTTTTGAGCTATTGTTTTATTTGATGGTAAATGTCACATATATATAAACATGAATATAAACATGATAAATAATTAGATATATACTTAAATATTATATTGAGCAATTTCAATTTCAAATTAGCATAGGCCTACATTGCTTTATAATTTAAAAAAATGTTTATATTGTACATACCAAATACTGGGAAAATGAAGAAGCAAGTTATCGTGATGAAACACGTTTCACCAGCAACTACTCATTTTCTAAATGACACCAGGTTTATTTTTGTCATCAGTTTCCATGGGCACACAACCCCTCCTCTATAAATGGGCGTGTCCAAATTTTAACAGTAAGCAAAACTTAGATTCATGGGAATTTTTTTGAGTTTAAGGGTGGCGTGGGGTAGACACAGGGGAGGGGTTCTGGTAACGACTATGTCCGATAATCAGTTCAGAACACTGGCATTATTAGAAAGAAGCCTCTTCGGGCTACGCCCTCAGAGGCTTCTTTCTAATAATGCCGTGTTCTTCACTGATTATCTAATACATAAAGATAGGCGACAGATCATAGATATATATGTTCATTGTCATTATAAGCAGGCCACCATTTAATCTCCAAGGGGGAGGGGGCTGGAGTTTTTATCACGGAAATGATTAACTTCAACCCGGCTCGGGGGCACCTTGAAAAATTCAAATTGTACTACATGTTGATATGGTTCCGGGTCGTTATTCCGACAGGTCGTTATTCCGACAGCTCGATATTCCGACAGGTTGTTGTTCCGACAGGTCGATATTCCGACAAACAGGTCGTTATTCCGACAGGTCGTTATTCTGACAGGTCGATATTCCGACAGGTCGTTATTCCGACAGGTCGATTTTCCGACAAACAGGTCGTTATACCGACAGGTCGATAGTCCGACAGACAGGTCGCTATTCCGACAGGTCGATAGTCCGACAAACTGACAAACTGGGTCGATATTCCGAAAAGTCTATATTCCGACAGATCGTTATTCCGACATAAAAATTATAGTGATGAGAGGCTTAACCACTATCAACAGCTACTGTGGTGATGAATAGCGATGAAAACCTGTATCTAAAATTCTAAGGTTGTAACTTGTTAACTCTTTTCGTGCTGCATCATTCTTTGACATGTATTATTCATTTGAAGCTTGCATTTGTGATGCAAATGTTACCTTCAAATAGGCGTTTAAAAGTGAACCAGTTAGAACTAATAATTTACAGTCGGTGCTTTATTTGAGATCTGAACGCATTTGCCCGCACTGAAAGGGTTAACCTACTCTACTCTGAGTTTCTGGGAGCCATTTGGGGGGTGTTTTTGAGCGTAGTGTATACTATAGGCCCACACTTCTTTGTACAGCTGTGATATATAGATGCGTTCAGATCCATTGTTAAGCTTAATATGCCAGCCAATGGCATAACTAAATTTATGTCAACGTATTCGATAGCAAAAATGTTTTTTTACAATTGCAGATGTATACAATTATTGTATATATTTATGTATATTCCAGCCTAGGAAATGAATACATTTATTTATTGTTCCCACACATTCCCCAGTTTTTCCTTGGCTGCTCAGAAAATACATCACCAACTATTAAATTGAGCAAAATATTATTGAGCGACCTCCATAGTGCTCTAACGCCGTCCAAAATGCTGGTACAAATTAGCTATCTCATCAACATCAGTACTGAAACTAATAATACTTATAATAAATGATACTTATTATTACTTATAATAATAATCGAGGTGGAAGTATACAGTCAGAATGAATATCCTTCAGAACTAATATTGATCATCTTAAAATTTCCTAACTTTGCCCTCCCTATGAGGATGGATGTATTAGCAGTGATGGAACAATTGAAGTTTTATAGCTGTGTTGCGTAAAATCTAAGACAGTAATATGAAATTCTAATTATGTTGTTGTGCCTTGAGTCACAATTATATTATTATATATAAATAAAAACACATCTCTAGGTCCAATATACAAACAACCAGCTTCAACATGTTTGATACAACATGATATCGAACAACAAATACTATAATATTCTTATTATAAATACTATTACTTATTATCTTGCTCATGTTCGTGGCGCCAGGATAGCTCATTGGTCGTGTGGTGGACTCGAGAGTCCGGGGGTACCTGGTTCGAGTCCCGCTGCGGCCGAAATCTTTCCTTGGTGTACACATATGCAGTGACCCAAACTGTTCAAATTCGTGGTATAAAAATAACAACTCTTTCGCTTAGATAGTACGATTTTTAGAATATTTACTGCCCTTAAGCAACTAATATATATTTAAAAGTCGTTTATGAAAACCGTAGAAAAATGCTATTAAGTGTTATTAGTTGGCAAGTTATGACGTGGGCTTGTTATGAACAGCGGCCATTTTGATTTATCTAATATGGCTGATACACAGGAACTCCAAAGACTGGCTCTGGTAGCAAATCTTATAGATAGGTCGTTATCAATGCCTGATACAGACGATTGTGTTGCTGATCTGCGTCGTTTAAACCGGTATCACGTCGTATATTTATTGACGAAATAACTTTTAGATATATTTTTGTGTTATAAATAATTTCCAAATCAATTTCAAAACATCATAAATCAATTCTAAATATTCGAAAACCATAGAAAAGTGGTATCACATGCGTCTCTACGTCTGTACGTTTACAAGTTATGAAATGACCCTAATTTGAATGGCGGCCATCTTGGATTTGTCAAATAAAGCGCCCACGGCGAGAGTTCAGCTTGGCTCCCGCGATAAATCAAAAGTATTATGCCCTTGGCCATACGTGGTCCAAATTTGGTGCTTTTGGGACGATTTTAACAATTCGGGGGTAAATATGAGTTAAGCCTCCTGACGAATTTGAATACTTATGCTATGGGTCTAACGCCATTATAAATATTTTATATTTTATAATATTTTCAATTTTTCAGTGCTGAGACTGACTTTAGACGTCAGATTCTGACGTATAAAATCGGTCTCAGCGCTGAATTTGTTGTCTTATTATTGGATCACATGTATCAGACAGTTCAATTTGGCATCACATGTTCTTATGCAGATACATTTAAACAGTGTCACTGGTTAAAATAGTGATTTTACCATTTTTGTATGAAAAACACGCAAAATGCTGTATTCTGAGAAAATGCAGCGTCTGAGGCATTTAAGAAATGGAATTTCGGAATCAACATGAAATTCTGAGTTAGAAACACTCTTCAAACCTTTTGGGCCCAGACACGTAAATAAAAGTGGTTTATCTCACAGACTTTTTCACATTATAATTTACATCAAGGAACTGTCGGAATAACGACCTGTCGGAATATCGACTTGTCGGAATATAGACCTGTCGGAATATAGACCTGTCGGAATATAGACCTGTCGGATTAACGACCTGTCGGAATATCAACCTGTCGGAATATCGACCTGTCGGAAACTAGACCTGTCGGAATAACGACCTGTCGGAATATAGACCTGTCGGAATATAGACCTGTCGGAATATAGACCTGTCGGAATAACGAACTGACCCCGTTGATATAGAGCCGTTCTTGAAATATATTATTTATTTCATGCAGAGTCTGCCCGAAATTATTTTTTTCAAAAATACTCCAGACGTGGTGCTGGCTTAATGTTGGGCCTCTCGGAGTCAAACCTTGCTGTCGATAGCAAGGCTTGACTCCGAGAGGCTTTCGGGCGGGGGCCCTAGGGTAGTGGTTAGCACCGCTGCCTTTCACGCCAGAGTTCGGGGTTCGGTTCCCGGTCTCGGCGGTTTGAAAGAAACAAAAATGTTTCTTCCCCATCCACGTGTGAAAGTCAGTATTGTGGGGAGCCTCTGTGACCGGGAGGTAGCGTGCTCGGCCTCAGACCGCCAGGGCTCGAATTTCGAATCCTGTGTCTGGAGGACAGTGTCATCTCAATCATCTCACCATCCTCAGGAGGTTCTCTTGGCCCAGTTTAGCCTATATGTGCACAAAGGTGGCCTAAAGCCCGATTCATTTCATTTCCGAGAGGCTTTCAGGGCGAGGCTGGCGGCCTCTCGGAGTCAAGCCGCTTGACTACAAGAGGCCGTCAGGACAAGGCTGACGGCCTCGCGGAGTCAAGCCTTGCTGGTAGGAACATGACATTTCCTAGAATTAAATTTCTGGGGAGAAATTCAATGAGACAATCTGACGAAGTTTAACCCTTTACCCACTGGTCACGATTTTATTCGTTTTTCTTTAGGACTACATATTTTATCAACACAATACATACCAGCGTTTATTCATTTTAAACAGCTAAGAATAAACTTGAGATCAATCACAAAATTTTAGAGTCGTTGACGTCCATTTTGACAAATCAGAATCATTTTCACTCACTTGAAGTTGAGAATCGCGATAGCGAGATACAACGTCAATACACTCTTTGCAATAACAACACGCCACACGGTGACCAAAAGATGAACTATTAGGTTGGGACTCCTGTTACACCCTTTTTAATGACAACACGCCACACAGTGACCAAAACTGAACTATTTAGTTGGACTTCTGCTTACGCGCAAACTCGTGCAAATGTGTATGGGGTTGAAAATTGCAGTTGAATAATTTGGCGATTTACTGAAGTCAGATGTAATAAGAGAAAATATTTACAATGGCCATATGCCCATAATAGGTATTCAGATGAAGCGAAAAGAGCGAACTAAAACGTTTATGATGATTTCAAATTGAAAAAAACCCTTGGATCTCCATAGTTTATATTTACCTATTTCAGCATTGTAAGCGTTTTAAGGGCTAAAGGGTTAAACATTGACCAATTGTAGCCTTAACTTTGGGCCAGCGTCTGCGACGTTGGCCCAAAGTTAATCCATCATAGAATCAACTTTTCATGTATTCTAAGATCACACGCTATGTAGACCTGACAGTAGAACAAAGGGCAGCACACACAATTTCAGAACCATTCAAACCAAAAAGAGACCATTCTCAAATTCTTTCTTTATAAGAACTATACCGGATTGGAATAAACTACCATCTGATGTAAATTGGTGCCAACCTTCACAGCCTTTATGTTTAACCTTTTCACTACCATACATGACGGGAATTTCCGTCGTCATTCGTCAATGAACGTAACCATAAAATGACACAAATTTTCGTCAAATATATACTACATTTATGTATTTTTCGTCATTTGAAGCTGGAAATTGCGTTAGCAATTCCAGCTTCAAATGACGAAAAATAGAACTCCTACACCAGTATATCTAGATCCTGGTATGCACCCCGGCCTGGAAGTCAAAGGGTTAAGGCTAGATTGAAAAAGTCGGACTAAATGTGTAACCATCCATGCAAACCTTTCCCCGTGGCGCGATAGCACACAAAGTGCTCATGTGCCACGTAATTTTCAGATTCAGATGGGATTTCCCAGAAAAAAATGGCTACTTGTTTTTGCGTTATTACAGATCCTGGCAACACGAGACATGGTCTTACGTTAGAGCAATTCCGGGCCAGCGTCGTAGCCGGTGGATCAACTTCGACCAAACATTGGGTGAATGTCTTCTATTGTAACAACGTTGCTCAACTACTAGTTCCATATCTTCGATGCTGGCCCAACGTTGAACCAACAATAAGTCAGTGTGTTTTTTCACACCCAGAAAACCCGGGACGTTCATCCAATGTTGGTACAATGCTGGGCCAGTGTCGCAGACGGTGAACCAGCATTGTACCAATCTTGGGTAAATGGCCCGTGTTTTCTTGGCAGTCTGGGATTTCCCGGAGTAATTGACGAGTAAACACGATACATCGAACCAATGTTGGGCCAGCGTCGCAGACGATGGGCCAATGTTAAGCCAACTTTGGTTCATCAATACATTATGTTAAATGGACATGCTGAGCCGCTACTAGTAATGACAACAACAAGAACATATTATTGACTTTGGGTATCTATGCTACTCGGAGCTTTTCTCCTCTCTTTACTAACAGTGATTGTTTTATCGCCGTTGTCTTGTCCTTGGTGAGAAAAAAATATCTGGAAGATTTTCAAAGAATACTGGCGTTTCAGTGATACATGTATGTGTATACCTGGAAAAGATTCCTGTGTGAGTGAGTGAGTGAGTGAGTGAGCGAGTGTGTGAGTGTGTGAGTGAGTGAGTGAGTGAGTGAGTGAGTGAGTGAGTGAGTGAGTGAGTGAGTGAGTGAGTGAGTGAGTGAGTGAGTGAGTGAGTGAGTAAGTGAGTGATGCTGGCAATGCTCGCTAAGCCAGTATTGTGGGGAGCCTCCGTGACCGGGAGGTAGCGTGCTCGGTTCCAGACCTCCAGGGTTTGAATTTCGAATCCTTTGTCTAGAGGGCAGTGTCATCTCACTCATCGCACCATCCTCAGGAGGCCTAAAGCCCGATTTATTTCATTTCATTTACTGCAACTAACAACTTCAAGTGGGGGGAAATTACTCATATGTGTTTATTTGAGACAAAACATTTGGAAATCCTGATATTTAAATACATTTCGTTGCTAATAATGGATTAATATTATTGTAATTTAAACTGCTAATAATACTGATTAAAAACGACTTTAGTCGGTCTTAGCGCTGTAAGGGTTAACCCTCACAGCGCGGGAATCGACTTTAGACGTCACAATCTGACGTCTATCTCCGCACTGTGAGAGTAAACATAGTTAGGCCTATTTAAATGAATCAGAAACCAACTAGGTCATTTGTGATGATTTCAAATTGAAAAAACCCCACTTTGGTCTCCATGGATTTTACAATAATAATCAGCGCTTCAAGGGTTGAGTAGCTTGTGTTAAACGTCTGTGTTTCATGGAGCTTGGCTACGGTTCACCTGGTCAGATCAATATATAGACGTTCTGTGGAGGATGGATGATGGGATTTTTCCACTCAATCGAAGCGCCTCGCTAAATACGCGGGGGGGGGGGGGGTATAGATGTGTATAACTTTAGAGGTGCATCATCTGCATCTACATTGTAGCACATGCCTTTCTAGCCCCAGTGTCTAAAACAGGAGAGGACGACACGGCTCTGTACTTTCATCCTTTCTTGGTTCAATATTGGGCCAACGTCACAGACGATGCACCAGCATGGACAGGATTGATTGATTGATTGATTGATTGATTGATTGATTGATTGATTGATTGATTGATTGATTGATTGATTGATTGATTGATTGATTGATTGATTGATTGATTGATTGATTGATTGATTGATTGATTGATTGATTGATTGATTGATTGATTGATTGATTGAAACGAATGAATGAATGAATGAATGAATGAATGAATGAATGAATGAATGAATGAATGAGTGGTTGAACGACTGAGCGAACGAAGCTACGAACATACCAACGAGCGAACCTGCTACTAAACTGTTTCAAGCTTGCTTTAGATCAATGGAAATATCACTAAATTTTATAAAATAATTTTTAGGTGCTGCATGGGTAATCCAATACTATTTTTCATAAAGATTTATCTTTCGTCATTTGTAGCTGCAAATTGCGTTAGCAATTCCAGCTACAAATGAAACATAGAAACAAACAGTTGAGCAGGATACGGGTATAAACGACCACAACCATTATACATGTTATAATAACCCAGTAGACACAAGGCGTTAAATCAATGTTGGTTTAACGTTGGTTCACCGTCTACGACGCTGGACCAACTTTAAACCAACATCGCTTCAACGTCTTGTGTCTGCTGGGAATGTACCAGAAGTCAATATTTAATGATGCAGTCTGTCTGAGATTGGAGCGTGAGCATGCTGAATGAGTCAAATTTCGCTAGCCTATAATACCTGTCTACTCTACCGTGTCTGGATAGTGAAGGTCATATGACTATGAGGACGGGAGTACAGGTGACTTAGTTCACATGAATTGATCTCATGATTTGACACATTACAACAATGACGAGGCGAAAACCTCGGTCAAACCTGCAAATGAAAATGAAATGAATGGCGTTTTAGGCCACCTTTGAGCACATAATTATAGGCTAAACTGGGCCAGGAGAACTTCCTGAGGGTGAGATGAATGAGATGACACTGCCCTCCAGACACAGGGTTCGAAATTTGAGCCCTGGTGGTCTGAGGACTAGCACGCTATCTCTCGGTCACGGAGGCTCCCCACAATATTGAATATTTACAAGTGAGCGGGAAAGAAACAATTTGTTTCTTTGAAACTTGAAGTCCAGAGCGGGGTTCGAGTCCGCGATAACCGACTTTTCAAGCAGGCAGCTTTAACCACTGCACCAGGGCCCCCGCCCTATCTGATTGTGAAGCACCATACAGCAGATACTGGAGATCTGGTAATATTCGCGAGGTTTTAATTTTCGCGAATTTTGCGAAGAAGACAACTTCGCGAATTCAAGAATCTCGCGAAAATAATTATTATAATAGCGCTACTGAAGAAAAATGAAAATTTGCGATTTCGTGAAAAGTTCGCGAAACTTTTAACATATTAAACACGCGCGAAAATGGCCAAATGTACAGTATAGACGTCTTGCTACGTAACAGAAGGGCGGGGGCCCTAGGGTAGTGGTTAGCACCGCTGCCTTTCACGCCAGAGTCCGGGGTTCGGTTCCCGGTCTCGGCGGTTTGAAAGAAACAAAATTGTTTCTTCCCAATCCACGTGTGAAAGTTAGTATTGTGGGGAGCCTCCGTGACCGAGAGGTAGCGTGCTCGGCCTCAGACCGCCAGGGCTCGAATTTCGAATCCTGTGTCTGGAGGACAGTGTCATCTCAATCATCTCACCATCCTCAGGAGGTTCTCCTGGCCCAGTTTAGCCTATATGTGCACAAAGGTGGCCTAAAGCCCGATTCATTTCATTTTTTTACGTAACAGAAAATTCTTGGAAATCGGTATTGTTCTGGCATATCTTCAACTAACGTGATGACTCATCTATGTGGCTTTGGATCCATTATATACAGATAGGCACATATGTAACGTCCAGGGGCCTATACCAATAATTCTTAACATCGACCCTTGAAGCGCTGAAAAAATGTATAAACCATCGAGACAAAAGGGTTTTTTTTCAATTAGAAATCATCATAAATGTCTTAGTTAGTTCTTTCCACTTCATTTGAATACCCATGTTATGGGCCTACTGCATGGCTTTTGAAATATTTTAATTCTTTCAGTGCGGGGATCGACGTTAGACGTCAGAATCTGACGACTATAGACGTCAGATGCTGACGTCTATAGTCGATCCCCGCACTGAAAGGGTTACGATTATCTTAACTTTCGAACATTCCCATTAGAAAAGTTTATAGCATTTCAACCTTTTTAATATAAATCATAGAAAATTAATATAATTTTAATTCGAAGATTTTTAGTAGGATCTATTTGTCATTTAATACTTGTACATATATTTACACCTTTTCTATTATCATAATATGCACTGTATGTTAATTTTCCCGTCGTCAATAAATATCTATCTATCTATCTTTGTCTCCAGTTAGTCTGTTATAACAGATTCATCAGATTGTTGAATTCAGCACAAGCCACAGAATAGTGAATTTATTCAGGTTGTTAAATCTGTATTTTAAATAATTCATTCATTGAAAAAAAGAAAGAATTCATGACAATTCTGCTATCATTTCAGCTTTCATTTCACGTTCCATCTTCATTCACATTTTAAAAGTGGCAGTTGCTACAGCACCATACGGAGTACAAGGGTGACCGTAGATTTACGGGTCTAGCAGCACAAGGGTTAAACGTATATTTGCTGACCTAGCAGTATAAGGGTTAAAACGTATATACTAGTATACAGATCCGACAACGCAGGGGTTAACCCTTGCAGCGCGGGGATCGACTTTAGTCGTCAGAATCTGACGTCTGTAGACGTCAGATTCTGACGTCTAAAGTCGATCTCCGCACTGTAAGAATCAACATATTTCTAATGGCCGTAGACCCATAACATAGGTATTCAAATGAATCAGAAAAAGCTAACTAAGACATTTATGATAATTTCAAATTTAAAATATACTCTTTGGTTTCGATGTTTTTTCCAAATTAAATCAGCGCTTTGAGGGTTAATACCGTATATTCACTGGTCTAGCAGTAAAAGGGTTAACCCGATCACCAGCAGACACAGGATGTTGAACCAATAATGGCCGTTTATGACGGTGGACAAATATTTAGCCTTTATTGAATCAACGTCCCATGCTGGGTACAGTGTGAGATATAACTCATAGTGACAGAAAATCATATCATCTGAATATACTCCTTCTATATCTATGAAGAATATACCGTTTGCACTTCATGCAATAAATAAAACATGATGTATGTGCAGACAGGTCAAGTGAGGTCAAGTAGCGAGAAAATAGTGATATATATAGCGATTAGTCAGCCGTCATGTTGAATCCCCTTGTGTTGTTGAATCCCAATTGATCCTTTCAAGCCTGAATTTACCATTGTTATCTTCATCTACTATACACGCCGCGAATTGCTGTCGCAATTCTCCACTTGTAGTGGATGAAGATAACTTGAAGTGGATTGCAAATGAAACAAAATGTTATTATTAAACTGTTACATGATGCAAAATGATGCTTTAACGCATCCAGAGGATTTAAAGGGTTAACCCTTGTTTCGCTGAATCTATTTCTCATTCAATTCAAGCCCAAATTGCCGACGCACTTTCTAGCTTCAAATGACGAAAAAATAAAAATATACACCTCCTATCAGTGGCGGATCTAGAATGTGCAAGAGGAGGGGGCGTAAGCCACATTTTGGCTGAAAAAGGGGTGTTAGCTTCACTTAATTAAAAAAAATGCATGAAAATTCAATATTTTCACCAATAACGGGGGAGGGGGGGGCGTACGCCGGGTACGCCCTATGCTGGATCCGCCACTGCCTATTAAATTGAATTATTTGATTCACGGAGCATCAACTTCATACAATTTCAGTAGATATTAAACACGACGGATGTTTTTGTCTGGCGGTCGAGAGTCTAGAATCATCACATTTTTATGAAAATCATTCTAGAGAAAATGGCATGATTGATAAACATTTGGACTTTCTGACCTTTTGTTTAATTCTTCCAGTGCGGGGACCGACATCAGAATCTGACGTCAATAGACGTCATATTCTGACGTCTAAGTCGGTCGCCGCGGTGAATGAGTAAAATATTTATAGACTAATGGCCGTAGACCCATAACATGTATTCAAATGAAGCAGAGAGAGCTGATCAAGTCATTTATGATGATTTTAAACTGAATAAACCCTTTGGTCTCCATGGTTTATACAGAAATATTTCATTGCTGTGGAGGTTAATATATTACACTTTGTGTTTTCAATTATTATTTATTTTGTGGAGTGAATTACAGCATGTATACATCCCTCTGACTAAATAAACATTCCTGGCAAGTCAAATGGTGGTAGTATTATACACAGATAAAAACTCCAAGGTGTGGATCAGTGGATTTATGTTTTATAAGTGGCGATGTTATTATGTAATGAGACTACAAAATGGCTTAAGTATATATTCAAGGGACTTAGTATATACTTAGAGTACAAGTGTTAAGTATATACAGGATATAAGTATATATGTTATCGTTGTAGATCAACATTCTTAACCATTGTCACGCTAGGTCCGTATATTTTCGGTTTCAAGCCAAATAACGAAAAATTTGAAGTAATTTGTGATAAATTAAATCAAATAAATCATTTCAGGAATCAATTCAATTTAATTGAAAATGTCATTAGAAATGTTAGTTTTTAAATGATAACAAAATAGATAAAACAAAACAGCAGGATAATTGTTAACTCTTTCAGCGCGGGGACCGTCTTTATACGTCAGAATCTGACGTATAAAGACAGTCCCTGCACTGAAAGAAAAAACAATATTTATAATGGCCGTAGACCCATAACATAGGTATTCAAATGAACCGGAAAGAACTAACTAAGACATCATGACAGTATCAGCATACATTACATTCAAGTGTAAGGAATACATGTGAATATTCACTGATTCATCGGTGCACGAAGCGCGAGCGTTGGGGGGGGGGCAGGTTGGGAGGGGGGGGGGGGTTGAGGGAGCGCGCACTGGGCTAGGAGTGGACTGCACGATGACATATGACAATGCCGCTGAGCTTGGTTTTACATGTAGATACGATATTATGCATGCCTATATTTTACAAAACTAAGCCCTACAACAGGTACATATATAAACGATGAATAAATTAGCAATGACGGGTTATATTGTGTTTTTAGGGTAATCGTTGCTTCCAAGTGTTCGTCAGGCAGCTCTATGACAATAGTGTCCGCAAACGAAAACGTACGTTTCATGTAAACTTATGGTTGTTTGTCTTTTGTATGACTTTATAATAAAAAGGCAAACAGCAGTAACTGCCTACTTTTCATGTAAATCGTTATGGACCTGTGTTTTTTTTGCACGGCCGAGCGGCGATCCTGGAATATTTTTAATTCAAATCATTGAATAACCAATGATATAATCAATAATTTATTCCCGCTGAGAATTCAGGTAGCAATTCACTTGAATGAATGAATGAATGAATGAATGAATGAATGAATGAATGAATGAATGAATGAATGAATGAATGAATGAATGAATGAATGAATGAATGAATGAATGAATGAATGAATGAATGACATATTCTGTGTCACTTGCATGTATCCAACTGGACGCTGTTCGCTTATCGTACATGAGGTTAGCAAAAACTAGTGGAAATATATCAATAAAAATGCGTGAGGCTTGATAGGAGTGTGAATAATAGGAGTGTTGGACACATTGGATGATAGCCAACTCTAACATGTTCATACATGAAACACTTATATTATCCAGTGAACTGTGAAAATCCTGATAAATGTTTTGTGTATGCCGCCGGATGGCACGTATGTATCTATCTGTTTGTCTGTTCCGGATATATTTATTCTTTACCAAAATCTGGGTCCATCCCACTCAAAATCCTAAAGTTAAGATTATCTTAACTTTCTCTTATTTTCATTAGAAAAGGTAAGATTTATTTAACTTTTCTAATGGAAATGAGAGAAAGTTAACCCTTAGAGTACTGAGCTAAGAAATTTAAATTTTCAGCCACTTGAAGTTGTGTCTCGCTACTGCGATCCACAACTTCAAGTGACTGAAAATGTGTGTTATTTGTGCTATTTGTCTGCCAAACATACAGTGTTTCAAGATTGAAGGCATATTTTATTATTAACAACTGGTTATACAGGTGCTAACAAAAAGACAGAATGTCTACTGTAGTCGACATCAGTGTTCTGAGGGGTTAGATAATCTTAATTTAACATGTTTAGTGGGATGGACCTTGGCCCGATTTCACCAATTTGGCGAGTTAAGTGAATCTGGACTTAGGTCTGTCTTAAACTCGCTGATTGGTTGAGACATGATCACGTGCTGATATTTAAAACTTAATGTTGATTTAAGTCGGTTAGTGAACGAATTTTTGTCAATTTTAAACCAATAAGTGAGTTAAGTCCATGGCGATTTAGCTGCTTATATTACTATTAGCTAGTTGGTGAAACCGGGCCACAGAAGTTTCAGGTAATCACCAAACTGTACAGATTGCTAAATGTGTACAGTCTTAGCAATATGTACATATTGCTGAAACTGTATTCATTTAGTAATATATACAGATTGCTAAATGTGTACAGTCTTAGCAATATGTACATATTGCTAAAACTGTACACATTTAGTAATATATACAGATTGCTAAATGTGTACAGCAGTCTGTAAAGTTAGCTGAATCAAGAGCAAATGTTATCATACGGGCACTTAGTGAAACCTCTTAAGATTACCAAGATTGGGTACGTGATGTCAAGTTAGCAGCGGTACTTATCGCCCTAGGCATGACAGAGGTTCTGGTTATCACACGATTACAGGAGCTTTCATGGTGGCTTTACAACAAGTGGCAACGACACAACAGATTGATACTAAATCACCATAACCCCCTTGTACGTCTTATTAAGTGGTTTGATTCATGGCAATGACTGAATAATGATGATATGTAATGTGGAATTAGGAAACAATTTATGTTCATATATTACACATATGTACGTTTGTTGTCATTACTACGAGTTACCCTCTTATACCAGGGTATTATTACTGCGATATACCCTATTAGTACCAGGGTATCATTACTGCAAAATACCTTTTTAATACCAGGGTATTATAACTGTGAGATACTCTCTTGGTATCAGGGTGTTATTACCACGAGATACCCTCATATACAAGGGTGTTATTACCACAATATACCATCTTATACACGGGTGTTATTACCACAATATACCATCTTATACCAGGGTATTAATACTGCAAGATACCCGCTTAGGACCGAGATATATGGGAGGAAGCCCTGGCATTGTGGTTAACGGTGCCTGTCACACCGGAGCTGAAGGATGATACCTCACACCGTTAGCTGTAATAATTTTAAACTAAAACATCACATTATAAAAATGTTTCGTTTATTCTAGTTACACAGCCAACGTTTCGCATCTGTGGCTTCTTCAGGACTGATTCGTCAACCTTTCCAGTGCTCTGATTGGTCGCCAGTAACTAAGTGACTGGGGGATTATGGGAAGCCTCTACTTCCTGTTCGTCCGCGTACCTTATTTCTCCGAACGCGGAGAAATATATACGATAGGCGGAAGAATTTATTTTAAAATGGTAAAGTAAAGGTTGCACAGGGAAACGTTCAGGAAACGTTCTTGTAGCCATACATACATGTTACAGAATGTAATGACTTATACTAAAGCATGGTATAGCAGTGTTAAGGTTAAATAGAGTGGACTTAGACTAGTGGGATAGCGTCCGTGGAACTATGCCTCTCTTGAGGCGGGTCTTCTAAAGCCATAGCCAATGGTCCGTATGGTGGGTGGAAGTTGAGATAGAGTTCAGATATTAGTTGAAGGTTAGTATGTAGGATGATACGCATTTTCATGCTAAGACAAATAGACTATAACATGTATGACTGTAATCACTGGTAGTTTTACTTATGTCGTAAACATGCAGATACAAGCGAGAGTGGTATATATACAAAGTTTGATGAGTGACAGGTAGGTATGAGAAACGAGTAATGATTATGAGCAGTAAGTTTAGAGAGAGCTACAGGGGAGAGGTTGCCAGCACATCACCCTGATCTGTTACCTTCAGCGCAACAGTCCCTATGTACATCAGTGAGGTAAAGTTATATATATCGTGATGAGCAGATAAGCACGCAGGCTGTTATAATGTCTTGTATGAGTTGTGATAGTTATTATAATGACTTGTGTGTGTTAGCTGGGATATTTGTTATAAAGATGTGTGCTAACTGGGCTAGTTATTATAATTATAATGACTTTTGTTAGCTGGATAGTTGTAATGACTTGTGTTAGCTGAGATAGTTGTTATAATGTCTTGTGTTAACTGGGATAGTTGTTATAATAATGTGTGTTAACTGGGATAGTTTTTACAATGATGTGTTTTAGCTAGGAACGTTTTTATAATGATGTTTTTTTAGCTGGGATAGTTGTTATAATGTCTTCCATTAGTTGGAATAGTTGTTATATTTTTTTGCGTTATCTGGGATATTTAGATGTTGAATGTATAATAATATTATTATTGATTGTTTTAAATACGTTGTTCATTTTTACATCCACCAGAAAGGTTATGTTTATAGTAATGTTGCTGTGTTTGTTTGTTGTCTGTCCGTCTGTCCTTGTTTGTTTGTTTGTTTGTTTGTTTGTTTGTTTGTTTGTTTGTTTGTTTGTCCTTATTTGTCCTTGTTTGTTTGTTGTCTGTCCGGTCTCGGCAGTTTGAAAGAAACAAAAATGTTTCTTCCCCATCCACGTGTGAAAGTTAGTATTGTGGGGAGCCTCCGTGACCGAGAGGTAGCGTGCTCGGCCTTAGACCGCCAGGGCTCGAATTTCGAATCCTGTGTCTGGAGGACAGTGTCATCTCAATCATCTCACCATCCTCAGGAGGTTCTCCTGGCCCAGTTTAGCCTATATGTGCACAAAGGTGGCCTAAAGCCCGATTCATTTCATTTTATTTCCGTCTGTCCTTCCGTCGGATTATTTAAAATTTAATGAACGGATTTACATGAATGTTTTACCATAGCCTGTGTATCTCGGGCCAAGGAACAATCGAGTAGTATTTATGGATCCGGCCCAAGTGAAATGAAATGTTTTAGGCCACCTTTGTGTACATATCATAAGCTAAACTATGCCAGGAGAACCTCCTGAGGATGGTGAGATGAGTGAGATGACACTGACACTGAGGACAAGCACGCTACATCTCGATCACGGAGGCTCCCCACAATATTGAATCTTTACGAGTGAGCAGGGGATAAAGATTTTGTTTCTTTGAAACAGAGTGGGTTCTAACCCGCAATCTCCGACTTTCCAAGCAGGAAGCTTTAACCATTGCCCCAGAGCCCCCGCCCAGAGACAATATTGTGCCAATATCGGGTGTTAGATCTATCAGACAGTTAATTATGTTAGGACTATGACCATGATAATATCGTTACAGGTAGCCTACATTCTGTAATTCACGCTCAGGCAATCACGAGATCTATGTCGTCCCATTGTTGGCCTAATGTTGGGCCAAAGTCACAGTTGGTGGATCAACATTTCGCCAACAATAGGTCAATGCCTTGTGTGGTTTGGCGAATAGAATATGCTAAGCCGCAGTAACTGGTGTCATACAAAATGAAGTATAGCTATGCTGTGTTGCATTGAGCCAGCTTCACTCTGGGCCGGAATTGAACCAGCATTGGGCCGAAATCCCTTGTGGATAGTGCCGTGGAATTTATTCACAGGCTACAAAGGCAAACAGCAGTAACTGCTTACTTAAAGAGTAAGCAGTTACTGTTGTTTGTCTTTAAGCTGCAGGATTCTCTTCTGCTATCGAGTACTGGCATACTGACCGCCGTGCAAAGACAAACAGCAGTAACTGCTTACTTGAAAAGTAAGCAGTTACTGCTGTTTGTCTTTGAGCTGCAGGATTTTCTTCTGCCATCGAGTACTGGCATAATGACCGCCGAGCAAAGACAAACAGCAGTAACTGCTTACTTGAAAAGTAAGCAGTTACTGCTGTTTGTCTTTGAGCTGCTGGATTTTCTTCTGCCATCGAGTACTGGCATACTGACCGCCGTGCAAAGACAAACAGCAGTAACTGCTTACTTGAAAAGTAAGCAGTTACTGCTGTTTGTCTTTGAACTACAGGATTTTCTTCTGCCATCGAGTACTGGCATACTGACCGCCGTGCAAAGACAAACAGCAGTAACTGCTTACTTTTCAAGTAAGCAGTTTACTGTTTGTCTTTGAGCTGCAGGATTATCTTCTGCCATCGAGTAATGGCATAATGACCGCCGAGCAAAGATAAACAGCAGTAACTGCTTACTTGAAAAGTAAGCAGTTACTGCTGTTTGTCTTTGAGCTGCAGGATTTTCTTCTGCCATCGAGTACTGGCATACTGATCGCCGTGCAAAGACAAACAGCAGTAACTGCTTACTTGAAAAGTAAGCAGTTACTGCTGTTTGTCTTTGAGCTGCAGGATTTTCTTCTGCCATCGAGTACTGGCATACTGATCGCCGTGCAAAGACAAACAGCAGTACCTGCTTACTTGAAAAGTAAGCAGTTACTGCTGTTTGTCTTTGAGCTGCAGGATTTTCTTCTGCCATCGAGTACTGGCATAATGACCGCCGAGCAAAGACAAACAGCAGTAACTGTTTACTTGAAAAGTAAGCAGTTACTGCTGTTTGTCTTTGAGCTGCAGGATTTTCTTCTGCCATCGAGTACTGGCATACTGATCGCCGTGCAAAGACAAACAGCAGTAACTGCTTACTTGAAAAGTAAGCAGTTACTGCTGTTTGTCTTTGAGCTGCAGGATTATCTTCTGCCATCGAGTACTGGCATACTGATCGCCGTGCAAAGACAAACAGCAGTAACTGCTTACTTGAAAAGTAAGCAGTTACTGCTGTTTGTCTTTGAGCTGCAGGATTTTCTTCTGCCATCGAGTACTGGCATACTGACCGCTGTGCAAAGATAAACAGCAGAAACTGCTTACTTGAAAATTGAGCAGTTACTGCTGTTTGCCTTTGAGCTACAGGAGTCTCTTTTTCTATGGAGTACTGGCATACTGACCGCCGTGCAAAGACAAACAGCAGTAACTGCTCATTTGAAAAGTAAGCAGTTACTGCTGTCTGCCTTTGAGCTACAGGAGTCTCTTCTTCAATGGAGTACTGGCATACTGACCGCCTTGCAAAGACAAACAGCAGTAACTGCTTACTTGAAAAGTAAACAGTTACTGCTGTCTCGCAGTACTTCAGTATCCAGACCAACGTGCAGAAATGAATCACACAAAATTTCCCTCACAGGTGGTGGGAGGGGCGTAGCCTGACGTCATCCAGTTCATTGACCAATCATACTCCTGACAACAGGGACATCTGTTGAGTAGTACTCGCTACATACAACTACACGAGCGGCAGTATTCATTCAGTAGTCAGAGCTGTCAGACGTGTTGAGAGTGGCAGCACTTCTATGCTATATGGTAAAGGAGGCCTATGGTAGCCTTGTAAACCAGTCGTATTCGCCTACACTGAGCTTGTACGGCGGGGTTTTCTAAGTATAGGTCTACTATGAGATCGGATACAGTAACAAGGACCAAGGAAAATAGACTGTATTTTGTTTGCTTGGGCTAAACACACACACTGGTTCCTGTGACAGTACGACCATCAAACCTTCGCCATCCAGGGAATGTATGACATGTATGACATTGCTCGCCGTGTAAACACTAGAGTAATAACACTGTATGTCACTATGGACCAGGCATGAATTAATCTGGTAGAGCGTTGAATTAGGGACATTCAAAATACAGATAAGACGAACAAGCAGCTCACACCTCAGAAGACACTACGCAATGAATACAGGTGGGTTCATTTAACAGGAGTGCTGAAATATTTTTGTACAAATCATTTTTTTTCAATTGGAAATCATAATAATGTCTTAGATATACGACACTGGCCCGATATTGATCTAATATTGACCCAATGTCTATTGTTGTAAGCCCAACCTTGTTTTCATAGCCCTTCAAACACGATACAGTAAACCAACGTTATATTAATGTTCGCCTACCGTCTACGACGCTCGCCCGGGTATCTTGAAAACCCCCTCGACCCCGTCGCCCCTCGACCCACGACCCTCGACTTAATTTTAAAAACAGTTTTTATTTGTTTATATAATTATAACTTTTGTATAATAATAACATTCGGGAAATTATAATATATGCCTACTGTGATGCTAACCTGGCTATCAAGTGATGTTGGCTGACCGTCTGCTACGCTGGTCCAGCATCCACCCGACGTTGGTTTAATGTATCTTGTTTAATGGGTGGCCATCGATTATATTTTTATCAATACACGTAGGCCTACAGCTGGCCGAACACATTTTATTGTTGAGTCACTGTTTAGGACGCTTGTCTAACTTTAACTGTTATGTAGCCTATATATTAACCCAAGCATGGGATTGAATGCCTCTTGTTTTTTTAGGGCGCAAAAAAACACTTGCCATTCATATTACCTGGCATGTCACTCGCCAGCTTCATTCAGTCACACGCTTTGGCACCGGTATCGCGAGCGGTGGGCCAGCGTTACAGCCGTTGGGCCAGCAAAAATCCAACGATGGTTCAATGCTTAGTGCTTGCTGTGCTTAGCTATGATTGGATCGGAACACTGTTGGGCCAGCGTTAATGTAGGACAGCCTAATCAAGTGCCAGCATATATTGCGTATCGTGCCTCTCCCAAAATATACAGGAGGCGTTCAGCCAATGTTAGGCCGGCGTCGCAGACAGTGAGCCAACATCGACCTGATATTGCTTCCCGAATTTTATAAATAGACTAGTCTATCAAAAAAAAACAATAAAAAAATTAAAGTCGAGGGTCGAGGGTCGTGGGTCGAGGGTCGAGGGTCGTGGGGCGAGGGGCGAGGGGGTCGAGGGGGTTTTCGAGATATCCCGCTCGCCCAGCATAAACCAACATTGGTTTATTGTATCGTGGTTGCTGTGATTGCCTAGCATCAGCGACGAGGGCGCAATGCTGAAACAACGTTGGGCTAGTGTAGGCCTACATTGCCAGCAACGTTTTACATATTACAGTGCCTAACATTGGTCCAAGTTTCCTCAATGCTGGGCCAGCTTCACAGACGTTGGTCCAGCATTTGTCCAGCGTTGATCATGTCAGGTTGTTAGATTGATACATGAAAACAGTGTATGTATCTTTCTGGTAGTCGCTAGATGGCATTAGCACTGATTAGTGAGTAATCATCATGATAACAATGCCAACAGAAAATAACAAATTGACAATGCACCATCACGCCTCATGACATTTATCCCTTAAAGCGCTGAAATATTTTTATATAAATTATTGAGACCAAAGGTTTTTATCAATTTGAAATTATCATAAATGTCTCAGCTAGCTCTTTCAGCTTCAATAATTCTGTGAAGCGCACAGACGTCACCGGAAACCGTTTTGAATGGGAATTCACAGAATAACTATGTTATTCTACGACCATCATAATTTTTTTACTCTTTCAGTGCGGAGATCGACTTTAGACGTCAGATACAGACATCTAAAGACGGGTCCCCGCGCTGTAAGGGTTAATAGTCATCCTATAACATAATGTATCGACCCTTTAAGCGCTGAGCAAGACTATTAAACAATATAAGTTCTTTAAAAAGAACCCTTCAGTACTATTACCCCAGGAGAACACTTGCAGGGTTCTCCTGGGGTTGCATGGTAATAGTAATGAAGGGTTCCTTCTAAAGAACCTATATTGTTTAGAGTGTATCTTCTTCAATACTTTTTATCATCATATCAAATACAAGTTTTTTTGATACAAATTAATGTTCAATTATTTTATGGGTCTACGGCAATTATAAAAATTGTACTCTTTCAGTGTGGGGATGAACCACAACAGAATCTGACATCCATAGACGTCTGATTATGACGTCTAAAGTCGGTCTCCGCACTGTAAGGGGTTAAGATGGCACAGCATTGTAACATTAAAATACTGAAAAACGGTAAACATGGTAAAATAAGGATATTTTAGCCTTTTTCCTGATGTAGATCACTTGGATACTATTTCATTATAAAGTTTGCTAGCTTCTAAATAAGTTGGTAATTGCGGTAGCAATAATGCAATTCACAGGGAATGACAAGGTGATTAAACATATTAAATGCCGTCGTAGATCCCTATTATATCACGATGTGAAAGCGGTAGTGAGGTAACCATGGTAACGGCAGTAACACATCCTGGTCAAGATGTGGTGCATGTACATTTCCCGCAACTGTCATATTTGAGTCACTGTCGGAGACCAAGGGCTTAATGGTGACATCACCTAGTAAACAAAAGGTTAACACTTGAAGCCCTAAATGAAATAATCCCTTTTTTACCCACTTGTTACCATGGTTACCGCGATCCACAACATGTTAAAGTGGGTGGGAATTACTCAGATATCTTCGGCTGAATTCAAGCGACGGAGGTGGTACAATAAAAACTCTTTCTGATGTTGTCACTTGCATTCTATGATTGTTAAATACCCATTCTTGTGAATTAACAGTTAAAAGAAAAGCTGTGGTCATCACACAAAATATATATTTTTCACCTTCATTTTTTTTCAGAAAACGGGATCTCTGTGACCATTGACCACCTCTGTGACCTTTGTCAACCTCTTTGACCACCTCTGTGACCTTTGTGAACCTCTTTGACCGCCTCTGTGACCTTTCATCACGGCGCATTGTGAGTTCAGATCTTGACTGTTGAGTTCCACTCTATCAGCCCGTCATAATGGTGATGGCAGAACACTCTATGTATGGAATGTGTATTGCGTTGATTATATCAGATCTTATGACTGGAGTCAACATGTAAGTAAAATATTATCATTTTAGGTTCTTTATTTTATACGACATTGATGTCAACCAAACAAACATTAAATGTTGACCCACTGTTGCTTCAATGTTGGGCCGGTGTCGTAGACGGTGGCCCATAATTAAATCAACATTCAACGTCTCGTTCTTGCTGGAAGTTTGTGTGATCGAGTGAGTGAGTGAGTGAGTGAGTGAGTGAGTGAGTGAGTGAGTGAGTGAGTGAGTGAGTGAGTGAGTGAGTGAGTGAGTGAGTGAGTGAGTGAGTGAGTGAGTGAGTGAGTGAGTGAGTGAGTGAGTGAGTGAGTGAGTGAGTGAGTGAGTGATATTTTTCATCGCTTTTCGCACATTGTGGCAATATCCAAATATAAAAAAAACTGAAATCGGAACTACACACTACTTGATTGACTTATGCAACATGTCCAAGTGTTTTTGTTGAATGTCGTTTATCTTTAATTATATGAAACAAATTATAGTGTGTGAGATGCACGCTAGTTACCATGGTAACCATGATGATATGGTACATACAAACAATAACTCAACATGCAAGTCTTGGCGACCCGCCATATACTGTAGATTTGGTGATTTTCGCGTGCTAAAATTTTCGCGTATTCGCAAATTTTTATTTTTCAATGAGTAGCGCTATTATAAAAAAAAAATTCACGAGATTCTTGAATTCACGAATTTGTCCTCCTCGCGAAATTTACCAGATGATCTACAGGTATGTACTGCATCCCTCGACCATGTGTATGTGAATCGTGACTAGATGGTGGCAATTTTGGTTTAATGTTGGCCCGCTGTCTGCGACGCTAGTCCAACATTAAACCAGCATTAGTTCAATGTCTCGGGTTTGCTATGGACCCAGGAGACTCTCCCCTCCAATCTGAGTTGCTTACTTTTTCACATGTTAATATTCACAAAATAAACAAACGATTGTGTTCTGGTTCTGGTTTTAGTGCACATATAGGCTAAACTGGGCCATGAGAAACTTCTGAGGATGGTGAGATAAATTAGATGAAACTCCAGACACAGGTTTCAAAATTCGATCCCTTGCGGTTATAATCGTTTTAATCTCTCATGTTTATTAGCTGATCAAAAATCACTGTTATCGGGAATGCAATGAGCGTTAAAACATGTTAAATATCAAGATGTTCTCAAATTAAACAAATATGAGGACTTTTCACCCACATGAAGTTGCAGTTGCGGGTCGTGGTAGCATCGTAGAGATTGCGTCAGCCTGGCTACCCCCCCCCCCCCCCGCCAATACTGGAGTGGGATGTCATGTGATTGTGAGTAAAGTAGGCCTCCAGTACTCAACTGGACCGGGGCCCTGGTGCAGTGGTTAAAGCTGCCTGCTTGGAAAGTCTGAGATCACGGGTTCGTCCGGGATCGCCCCGCCGCTCTGGCAATCAGGTTTCAAAGAAACAAGAGGTTTTTCCCCTGCTCATTTGTAAATATTAAATATTATGGGCAGCCTCTGTGAACGAGAGGTAGCGTGCGCGGCCTTAGACCGCCAGGGACTTAATTAAGGTGTGAACTCCAGTTTTTATCTTTATGGATCAAGCCCGTCTTTGCCCCTTAATCACCATCATAACCGTTCTAATCCGTTGACCGACAAAATCACTGTTATTGGGAATGAAATGTGTGTTGAAAACATCAATTGTTTGGTCTCAAATTAAACAAACGTGATAAATTTCAATTTTCACTCACTTGAAGTTGTGGCAACTTCAAGTGGGTGAAAATTGTGAGTGAAAATTTAAATTATATAACTTGGCGAATGAAGTGCTAATCACAGACATTCCATCACGACACAGAAATCCGTGTCCCAGATAATGACGGGATCCGTCTGATGGTTATAGTTACATCCTGTTAATTTGGCAACTTCCCGACGAACACGATATGCCGATACAATGTTGTGCCACTGCCGCAGACATTGGACCAACATTACATCAATGCCTCATCAATGCCTCATCTTCAATATAATCTATGCTCGACATAATGACTCAGCAGGTTGTTTATTTTGATAAAATTATGTTAGGACATGAGGTGTGCTCGCTATTGTTTGGTGGTTACGTCTAGGTTTCATGGTGTCATGCGTGATACTCTTTCTAACATGGTGTCATGCGTGATACTCTTTCTAACATGGTGTCATGCGTGATATTCTTTCTAACGTGGTGTCATGCGTGATACTTTTTCTAATAGGTGTCATGCGTGATACTCTTTCTAACGTGGTGTCATGCGTGATACTCTTTCTAGCATGGTGTCCTGCTTTCTAATGAGCCGTCAACAAGCGCATATGACGAACATTAATATCACAGTTTTCGCATATTTACCTATGCTAAAAGCGTAATATTTTTTGCTCAGATATTTTATAAATAGCTGTTGTAGCACCTTGCAAACACATGTACGGATGGCCAATGGGCATTTAAATTTTAATTAAACTCCCAGCAAACACAAAACATGTGTATAACATTTATACAATGTCGGACCAACGTCGAAGACGTGTTTGATGGACGTAAAGGCGCGTAGTGCAGTGGAGTCTAATTAGGAGAAATCGTCTTCGACGTTGGTCCGAGGTGGTATAAATGTTATACAAATGTTTTGTGTTTGCTGAGCTAGCCGTTTTCTCCTAATATAATTAGGCTCCACTGCACTACGCGCCTTTACGCATTGACCCATCAAACACGGTACGGGAGAGGTCATGGATGATTGTAACGTAGACTACTTGTATAAGTGAGCGACAGGTTATCTATTTGTGACAACTGGGCTGCCAGCAGACCGTGACAGTGTGACATGACCTTTATGACCTCTATGTTTGTTCGCAGGATGTGGCCTCCGGAATGTCCAGATATGGCAAAGGTCATGGTCGACTGTGGTCAAGTTTACCTGATGTGTGACACAAGTTATCAGTTCTGCCTTAGCTCTTTACCACAATGTTATCATTGTGATCAATGCCAGTGGGGAAACAGTAACTTCTGTGATCAGTGCCAATGTGAGTATAAACTTGGGTATTCATGCGTATATGTATTAGAACAATTGGTATAAAGCCCTTTTTATTGATCATTTACAGGAAAAACTGATAAAGGCCCTGCAATAAACATAATCACATCATTTAACTCTTGCAATGCGGGAATCGACTTTACACTTCAGAATCCGACGTCTATAGACGTCGGATTCTAACGTCTAAAGTCGATCCTCGCACTGTAAGAGAAACAGTATTCATACTGGCCGTAGATCCATATCATAGCTATTCAAGTGAATCGGAAAGAGCTAACTAAGACATTTATGATGATTTCAAATTGAAAAAAGCCTTTTGTTTCCATGGTTTGTACAAAAATATGTCCGCGCACAAAAATATGTCTGTGTTAGACCATAAACATTTACATTCTAACTACCGTGTCAAGGTATATACATTTATACATATTTCCCGTCGTCAAAAATTATCTGTCTATATATATCTAGAAAACATCCCTACTCTCACAGTGTAAGATTTGATAGCATGCCATTTATCATATTTATCTCGTGTTTTTTTTTCTATATTTTAATGTCAGGTTACCAGGCGATACAAAAAAGCAGGTTTACAACCCCTACGATAGATATAACTGCAGCACAAGTGGAAGAAGGTATGCTACCTATCTAACTATAGAACATGAACTTAAACATGAAATATGATTGAAGTCTGTAAAGTGATTATGTGGTGATGGACAATTATTACTATCATATATCTTACAACATTTATATCGTATATACCTTTATATCTTTTTAAAATTGCAATATCCAGCTACAAAATAAAATACCTGAAATACGACTGAAGACATTATTTACGATTTTAGTGTTGTAGATACGATTTTAACATCCAGGGTCCGCATTCTCGTACAAGTTACGATATATCGTAGGCTTTGGATTCGGCCATTTCGACCAGTCCGAAGCCTACGATATATCGTAACTTGTACGAGAATTACGCTGCTACGCTTGGCTAAGTTATTTTTTGGTTTTGTTCAATATTAGAAATAGTGTATGATGAGGGATGAGAGGATCAGATCCGGTTCAACGACAAGTCCTACTATTGCTTCACACTCAACCAGACTACTGTACCCTTAACCCTTTAAGCCCTCACGATGCATTAAAGCATCATTTTACATCCCTGAAAACAGACTTAATTTTCTTACAACTAGGGGGTTTAGAATGAAAATATCCATGAAATTGGTTTGCCAATACATGGCAATTTTCGCTAATTTTTCACTCACTTCAAGTCATCTTCATCCACTACAAGTCGAGAATTGCGACAGCAATTCGCGGCTTGTTGTGGATGAGATGACAATGGTAAATTCAGGCCTGAAAGGGTTAAAGCGCTGAAATATTTTAGTATAAACCATGGAGACCAAAGGGTTTTTTTTAATTTTAAATCATCATAAATGTCTTAGTCAGCTCTTTCTGCTTCATTTGAATACCTATGTTATAGGTCGACGGTCATTAGAAATATTTTAATTCTTACATCGCGGGGATCGACTTTAAACGTCAGAATCTGACCTCTAAAGTGGTCAGATTCTGAGGTCTAAAGTCGATCCCCGTAATATTTCTAATGTATATCAACAAAATCTACATTAGAAACACATGGACAAATATAATCCTTTTTTATGGAAAATATAATCACTCGAAATGACGTCTACTTTGTATAATTACAATTTTCGGCTGCGAAATGACGGTTTTTATTGTGTAGAGGTTGGCATGTCTGAATATTTTTTATTTTTTCAGGTGGAAGGGAGAAGGAGACGAACCTAGCGGGGACGATACTGGGAGTGATGGTATCGGTTGTGTTAATCACGTTGGTGGTGGTTGTCATTCTCGTAGTAGTGTATGGGAAACAGCTTCGATGTAAACGTTTTAAAACAAGAAAGCCACAATCTCCTGAAGAGATGCGAATGATGCCTACGAACAGTCAGGGTGATGCTGTACAAGACCCTGATCAAATTCAGCATCGTCAACTTCCTAACGCAGCAGTCCAAAATGGTCAACTCCCTAACGCAGCAGTCCAAAGTGGTCAAGTCCCTAACGCAGCAGTCCAAAATGGTCAACTTCCTAGCGCAGCAATCCAAAATGGTCGACTTCCTAACACAACCGTCCAAAATTGTCAAGTCCCTAACGCAGCAGTCCTAAATGGTCAAGTCCCTAACTCAGCAGTCCAATATGGTGAACTTCCTAGCGCAGAAATCCAAAATGGTCGACTCTCTAACGCAACAGTTCAAAATGGTCAACTCCGCAACGAAGAAGTCCATGGTCAACTTCCTAACACTACAGTCCTCAATGGTCAACCCCGTAACGAAGAAGTCCATGGTCGACTCCCTCACACTGCAGTCCTCAATGGTCAACTCCGCAACGAAGAAGTCCATGGTCGACTCTCTAACACTGCAGTCCCCAATGGTCAACTCCGCAACCAAGAAGTCCATGGTCGACTCCCTAACACCGCAGTACCCAATGGTCAACTGCGTGACGGAGGCTGTCATGGTCATCTTTCTAACGATAGAAACCACAGTCATCAAATATGTCCTAACAGTCAACTCCTAAACGCAGTAGTATCTAATGGCCAAACATCCAGCATATCCAGTACAGGACAAACTAGTATAGGCACCTTCACACAAAAAGGCGAGAAACTATCACATCCCACCAACTGATGTGCTACTAAATACAATAAACCCAGTTGAAAAAATCCAGCAAAACTGTTTTGTAAAACAGTTGACTGTTACAAATCATTTTCTTAGATAACAGGTTTTCTGGCCTCAGGCTTACAGAGGGACGTGACACAATGGTTAGAGTCTGTGCAATAGACGCTGCATGTAGTACGAGTTCAATCACCGCTTGGTGCCGATTTTCAGATGAATAAATGCTTCTCCCCCCCCTCAGCGCTGGGACATCGTTGATTCGCTATTGTGTCCATGCGAAAGGTACTTCACCCTCGCGTGCCTCACTGCACTCAGGTGTGAATGAGTATTTGGTATGACAGAGATGGTGAAGTGTTCTGTGGCAGTTGCAGGGTATGTATGCTCCCCGGGGAGCATAATGGACTGAGCGGACTTCGATATCAGACATAAATACATTATATGTCCAGTTAGTCAAACCGAGCTAATAATATTTTTTTAAATCCTATGAATTATTTTTGTATAAAGCATGTTTTTTTTCAATATGAAATTATCATAAATGTCTTAGTTAGCTGTTTCCGGTTCACATTGCAATGCGGGGACCGTCTTTACACGTCAGACTGTGACGTCTACAGACGTCAGATTGTGACGTTTAAAGACGGTCCGCGCGCTGAAAGGGCTAAGGCAACTGACTGTTAAGGATCATTTTGTTAGACTTAGGGCGGCTTACGTTACTTAACCTCCTATCTCCTAGCTGTTAACTTAGGGCGGCTTACGTTACTTAACCTTCTAGCACCCAGCTGTTGACTTAGGGCAGCTTACGTTACTTAACCTTCTATCACCCAGATGTTGACTTAGGGCGGCTTACCTTACTTAACCGTCTCTCACCCAGCTGTTGACTTAGGGCGGCTTACGTTACTTAACCTTCTAGCACCCAGCTGTTGACTTAGGGCGGCTTACGTTACTTAGCCTTCTATCACCCAGCTGTTGACTTAGGGCGACTTTCGTTACTTAACCTCCTATCACCCAGCTGTTGACTTAGGGCGGCTTACGTTACTTAACCTTCTATCACCCAGCTGTTGACTTGGGGCGGCTTTCGTTACTTAGCCTTCTATCACCCAGCTGTTGACTTAGGGCGGCTTTCGTTACTTAGCCTCCTATCACCCAGCTGTTGACTTAGGGCGGCTTACGTTACTTAACCTTTTATCACCTAGCTGTTGACTTAGGGCGACTTACGTTACCTTACCTTCTATCACCTAGCTGTTGACTTAAGGCGACTTACGTTACCTTACCTTCTATCACCCAGCTGTTGACTTAGGACGACTTACGTTACTTAACCTTCTATCACCTAGCTGTTGACTTAGGGCGACTTACGTTACTTAACCTTCTATCACCCAGCTGTTGACTTAGGAGGACTTACGTTACTATTACTCAGCTATTTGTTCTCATTTTCATTCACCTTGAGATGAGGAACGCTGGCGATTCCTATCTCAATGTGAATAAAAATGTAATGATATTATAAATTATAACACAATTATATTATAACTGTGATATAACTGAAATAAAATAGTTGGGTATTATAAAAAACAACTATGATACAGCTGAAATGAAGGCCCAGGGTTTACTTATTTTGGTGCATTATACTACTTCATTACTTTAATTTTATCTAAAATATGTCATGTGTATAAATATAACGATGGAGCTTAAAGGATAAACCCAGAAAATGCTGAAATATTTTTGTATATAATCATCATCTGTGAAATAATCATAAATGTCTTAGTTAGCTCTTTCCGCTTCATTTGAACTGTCAGATGTGTCATCTGTGGCCATTATAAATGTTTTACTCTTTCAGTGTGGGTGTCGACTTTAGACGTCAGAATCTGATTCTGACGTCTAATGTCGGTCCCCGCGCTGAAAGGGCTTAATCATCATTACTTAAATACTGTAGATCTGGTCATTTTCGCGTGTTTAGATTTTCGCGAATTTTGGTACTTAGCGAAGTCCAGGATTCGGGAATTATCTATTTCAATGACAGTTAGCGCTATTATAATAATAATTTTTTATTATAATAATAATTTTCGCGAAATTCCTAAATTCGCGAATTTGTCCTCCTCGCAAAATTCGCGAAGATTTAAACCCCGCGACTATTACCAGATCTACAGTAACTATTAGTCAATAAATCTATCATCGAAAATCTCACAACACTCTTCCAAGCTCTAGCTTTGGAAGAATAATGGGATATAGGCCCTTTTTTATAGTGACTGTGTCTACACTCGAGAGTTCAATGATCATTATCTATATGACCTAGGCTAGGGGCAGATTGGCATACTGACGTACTTAACGCGTCTTAAGTGTGACATTGACATGCCCTTGACTCCATGTGTCGTGACGACGTGCTATCTGTCTTCACTTCCAGTTTGAGTATGCTACCTGCCGTACTTTATTATTGTTATTCATTATCAGGCCGTGGACTCGGTAATATGGAGACATTAATCATTAATTTATTTAGGTTTTGTGGATTAAAGCATTACCCACTAATAATATATATATTGTTCGAACAAAAATTAGGCTTGTTTAATATTTTTAGCAGTTCTGTTCAATCTTGCCAAAAATGTGTGCCATTGTCAGTTCATTTCATTTTGGTGTAAATTATGTATACATTATTTATTTACTGTGACGAAGAGTAGCTCGTTTATCATCACTTCTTATATCGTCACCTTGGTCTTAAAGGGTCGTATCTGTCACTCTACAAGGCACAGTATACCACCCTTTAATACCAAGGTGACCACTTGTGACCAGTGTGTTCATATACTTTTAATTATGCATCCTCCGGGATCTGTATGTGTATTATCAGCCGCCACCGCAAGAATAGTTTGGCTCTGAGTAAAATTCCAGAGATATTCATCTTATTTAAAAGTGTGGGGGGCCTGATATTTTGAGTAAAATTCCAGGGATATTCATCTTATTTTACAAGAGTGGGCGGCTTAATTAACTATTAACTGAATATGTTAGAGGTATTTTTTTCGCTTTATTGGTTTAAAAAATTATCGGCCTATTGACCTGATTTATTTTTCCGGGGAAAGTGATATCTCGGAAATCGTAAGTCACAAACACTTGTCAATTTGTATATTACACTGCCAGTCGTAGACACTGCTATTCTGCGTGCTATATTGGGAGATGGGCTGGTGTCACATTCCCCCACTCTCATTTTCAGCCTATCCTAATATGCTTGTGATTGGCCGGCTGTCCTGCTGAAAGCTCCCTGATTGGCTGGCGCATATGTGTCAACATATAATGGAGGGGTGGTGGGTGCAGGTAGACACCCGTGTGGTCAGTTGTCGGCAGTTTGAGAAGCATGTGCTATCTGTGTCTGTTGGTGACAACATATTACACAGTGCTCTGTGTAATTGTGTAAATAAGCTCTTATCTGCTTTGGTCACTCGTCGAGTGGTTCGTGTAAATGGTTATGGAGACGCGAAGTGGTTTGGGTTCGCTCAACTACTTTGAGAGGTATAGCTGGCTAAGCTTGTGTGTATTGGGCTTGTTACCTTGAGGTAGGCTTACCACCAATACTCAGAAGGGTCAATAATATAATGCTGATTGGGTTATCGTTCCGTCTGATTGTTTGACTGCATTATATAGATCTATCGAGTCATTCATGTATCTTGTGAACAACGCCCCCAAGAACCGCTTGTATGAATCCGTCTTGATTTTATATGTATAGGCACTTACACTGCCAGGGGAAAAAGCAGTATGTGCTTGCTTATAAAGTAAGCAGATAATGCCTTTTGGCTTTGTAAAGCACTTACATGTGTGGCTTTAAAATGAAGGCTTTGGCCACGGCTCACTGATTAAAAAAAATAAAAACCATTTATGTTTTTTTTCATAGGTTTGGGTTTAAATGTATTTATTTTAGCTGACCACAATAAGTTTGTAAAAATATACATTGTACATATCAGTATAAGACCACTATGTTTTTTTTCTGTTTTAGCTGGGAAAAAAATCAAAAATCTAATGAGGGAGGGTTGAAAAAAATACATTTAGGAAAAAAAACACATTGCCCCTATTTCTGGAAAAGCTAGCGAGGGTGACCAAAAACAACATTGGACAAATGTCTGTAAAAGTTATCGAGGGTGACGAGATAAAAAAAACTATTGACCCATTTGAAAAAAGTTAGAGTAAGCGAAAAAAAGTTTTTTTATCGCCTGAAATTAACTGTTTTTCTGATATCGGCAACAATCCATGCGTGCGATGGACAGAAAAAAAACACTTATTTTTTTGGTAGTGCGCGTCCTTAATCTAATGCCTGCTCTCATCTAAATCAAAGAAAAAAACATAGTGCCTAAGAGCCTAATAGTGCCTCAATCAAACTAAAGGATGGATGGGATGCCTTAGCTTTCGCTACATAGCGAAAGCAGTACACACATATAATGAAAATCATATGTACTGTCAGCGCATCTTAAACTCAATTTGTATATATTTTTTTCTGATTTTCAGATTACCATGACAAAAATCGTCTAAATTCTAGTCTTTTATTTATTACTAGTCATGTTTTGTCTCATCATATTTTACTTTCTAACATTTTATGAGAAAAAAATGGTTATTATGTCAATTGGTCACTAGTTAACACATATATATCATCAACGCATCTAAAACTTAATTTATTTTGTGTTTTTCTGAGGTTTTTTATCATTACCTGATAATAATCGTCTGAATTCTAGTCTTTTATTTATTACCATTCATGTTTGAAGAATCTCACTGTCTCATCATTTTTTTTAACATCTGATTAGAAAAAAACATAGGTTATTATGTAACTGGTTTAAACACATATGTCCACCAACACCTATATATGTCGTTGTCTATTTAGCACGTACAAGATTTAGGACATAAATGGGTTAGATTATTCACAAGTGCTATATTATTGCATGTTTATACTATGTACTATATTCTCAATATCCCAGAAATGTTTCCTAGTGTTTGTTTACTGTTGATCCATCGTCTTCGACGCTGGCCCAACCTTAATCCAACACTGGACCAGCTTCTCGGACATGTACATAAAGAACTCTGTGTTCCTTATTGTCAACATAATATTATAGTCGGATTCACATTAACCGTGGTGACTGATTTTCGCCGATTTCTCAGTCAATTCTCAACCAATTGTCATGAAATTGTATAAGCACTATTTTCTAGCGTTGGGGAATTGGGGCGACTGTCCTGGCAATTTCATTGAAAAATATTGTATCCTCAAAAGTAAGTCTATTCAGGGGTCTTGTCAAGTTTGAAAAAAATCGAGAAAAACTCGGATTGGTCAGACACCATCCACCCACCCCTCTATACGTTTTTTAATTTTTTTTTGAAACATTTGGCAACATGAAAACAGCACAAAAAAACACAAAAAAAACACAAAATTAAAAATATATATATAAAAATCCGGGTCGGGGCTTGACCCACCCACTCACTTTCGAGTTTCCTCGGATTTTTGGATTTTTTTTAACTTGACGAAACCCCTTAACATGTAGTAAATACATTTTCTGAATTTTATTACATGTCAAATAGTCTAGCTTCTGAAACACCTTCTAAAAATTCCCCAAATTTTCTGAATTGACTGGTTATGAATTGACTGAGAAATCCACGAAATGCATTCACCTTAGTTTATATAATTTAATGTGAATCTGACATGTACGCACGAAAAGCAGGCTATTGTCGAGGCTTGATACAAATGATACAGGAGGGTATAATAGTTCAATGATATCTGTGATCATCATTTATATTAAGGTACAAATATCACAAAAACTGGATGACAGTCCAACCCAGAGGGGCATGAAACCCTCTGTTACCCAGAGGGGCATGAGACCCTGTGTCATACACAATGGAAGGGGCATGAGACTCTCAAGCTGTTACCCACATGTGGCATGATATCCTCTGCTGTATGGAATTTAACAGAGGGTCTCGTGTTGGATGATTAAGTCTCTACAATTATTATTTTAACACGAAACTGACTACAGTTTTTAGAATCCTGAATACCTCAATGTCCCACCATTAAGATCACTGATTCTGCTCTCTCTCTCTGTTACACACCCCGAGTGGTTGTTAGTATATTAGATAACTTCAGTATTATATGAAAAGTGATAAGATGTGATATAACAAGTGATATGACATGTGATATGACATCTCGTCGCTACAAATGCTGTTGACATATAGCTGATATAAATATTTGAAATATATTTATTTTTTATATGAAGGGAGTACAAGTTGAGATACATCAGTTATCATAGAACGATTGTATTTAATAATGAAGGCTTCATTGACATGGTCCCTCTGTGAACATAAAAACACATTATTATGAAGGGCTCAACTCAATGAAAAGCTCAACTCAATGAAAAGCTCAACTCAATGAAGGGCTAAGGTCACCGAAGTCTACAAATGGCAGATTTTCCAGAAAATATGCTACAATTTATGAAATTATGGCTTTTTGTAATATATTAGTGCATTTATAAAATGAAAACTGCAGACTTTTTTAAATTTATCTAGGTTAATTTTAACATTTTTTACAGTATTATGATATTCATTGTATATTAAGAAATATTTCTAGAGATTATGTACACTTATTGACTAAGAATAGGCCTCTCTACTTAAATACAGATCATAAGACATCGCCAAATGTTTAGCCCTTTCAGCCCTCACGATGTATTAAAGCATCATTTTACATCTCTGAAAAATGACTGAATTTCCTAAAAACTAGTGGTTTTTAGAACGAAAATTTTCAAGGAACTGTTTTAAAAATAACAGTATATTTTTTTCATTTGTCACCCACTTCAAGTCATCTTCATCCACTACAAGGCGAGAATTGCGACAGGCTCGAAAGGGTTGAAGTGTCACATTTGATGTATTCTAGCCAGCAAATACAATGTGTTAAACCAATGTTGTTTTAACGACGCCGGACCAACATTAAAACAACATTGGTTTAACCCTTGAAGCCACTTGAAGTTGTGTCTCGCTACAGCGACCCACAACTTCAAGTGGGTGATTATCACCTACAGCGACCCACAACTTCAAGTGGGTGATTATCACCGATATTTGTTTAATTTGAGGCCAAACATTTTCTAATAGTGATGTAAAAACACTCATTTCATTCCCAATAACAGTGATCGGCTAATAAAACAAATGTAAAACCATCATTGTCGTGCTTAGCGCTTAAAGGGTTTATATATTATGTTTACTTGCTAAGTAACTGTGAAGACCCTTTGATTCTAGGGGACGTATTGATAAGTGTTCCAAATCATTAATAACAGATATTTTTTCTTAAATTCACCGAGATAACCTATATATACATACATAAATACATGTTCGGTACTTTTAGTAGGCCTATAATAGATGATTTCATATTTGAACTTATTTGCATATTTCTCGGTTTTAGAAAACCAATACTGGGATATAAAAAATAAACTTTGTTTAGTTTTTAAATGCAAATTACATTGAACTTTCCAATATTGATCCATAGTAGAGACAGGTGACATTAACTGTATTCTACAGTGGGAAACTACAGTATTTAACGATTCAAATATTATGTAATCAGATGATTTGTACATAAATTATTCGGAATAGATATATATATTTATCGAATGGTTTTTAAATATGTGAAAGCAGTGCATATTTCTTGTTTCTATGAAGTTTAATAAACTTTATATTAAAATGTTTTATTTCGTTGCCCGTTTTCTTCTGGTTCACAATATGATAAGGACTGGGTTTATGTTGGCCTTTTTCCAGTAATGGGTTGTATATTGGGCTCATTATAACAGGGGTCATGTAGGAGCACAATATGATAAGCACTGGGTTTATGTTGGCCTTTTTCCAGTAATGGGTTGTATATTGGGCTCATTATAGCTGGGGTCATGTAGGAGCACAATATGATAAGGACTGGGTTTATGTTGGACTTTTTCCAGTAATGGGTTGTATATTGGGCTCATTATAACAGGGGTCATGTAGGAGCACAATATGATAAGCACTGGGTTTATGTTGGCCTTTTTCCAGTAATGGGTTGTATATTGGGCTCATTATAGCTGGGGTCATGTAGGAGCACAATATGATCAGGACTGGGTTTATGTTGGACTTTTTCCAGTAATGGGTTGTATATTGGGCTCATTATAACAGGGGTCATGTAGGAGCACAATATGATAAGGACTGGGTTTATGTTGGATTTTTTCCAGTAATGGGTTGTATATTGGGCTCATTATAACAGGGGTCATGTAGGAGCACAATATGATAAGCACTGGGTTTATGTTGGATTTTTTCCAGTAATGGGTTGTATATTGGGCTCATTATAACAGGGGTCATGTAGGAGTAGTGGAGTGTTGCTGAGGCTCTGAAATATTGCTGTGAAAACATGGAGACCAAAGGGTTCTTATAAATTTGAATTTTGAAATCATCATCAATGTCTTAACTCTTTCCGCTTCATTTGCATACCTATATTATACCTATATTATACCTAGTATAACTATGAGTGCTTTAGACGTCAGAATCTGACGTCTACAGACGTCAGATTCTGACGTCTAAAGTGGATTCCCGCGCTGTAAGGGTTAACGTCACTTTTAGTCACTACTGGTCATTCAAGTGACTTTGTAATATGATAAGAACTGCAGTTAATTGATGAGATGAATGATGTACAGATGATGATGTGAGGGTGGGGTGATATACACTCGGTTATCAGTGAGTACAGACACTGGTAACATGGGGAAGGGGTGGTAGGATATGGTGGGTTATTAAGAGTGGTTTCCTGCACTTTCCCGATAAAAGGTTCTGGACATGTCTAGGGGATCTCCCCCTGACTTGACAGATGGTCAGAGACTTGGAGTTTAGCTAAACAATGCACAGCTCCGCTATCCTCGGGTCAGTAGCAATCGCTAATGGTAAGTCCACTCATCCCACGTGAAAATCCTAATGGCAAACACTCTATTGTCGTGAGTTTAAGGCTTAATCACGGCCAACACCAGTGCCCGCACTGATGCGGGAGCTGCATTTGCACCGCTGTTGAGCGAAAGAACCAGGGTGCACCGCCGATCTTAGCAGTTAAGCTAGTATTAAGTTCATTTTAAACAGTGCATTAATGCAGGGAATTGAAATACCAGCTTAGCTGATAACTTGGCTAGTAACCCTATAGAAGCTAGATTTTATAGACGGTCCCCGCACTTGAGGAATTAAAAAAATTATAATGGCCGTAGACCGGTCTGCCTAACTCTTTTTGGCTACTTGAAGTTTAATTTAAATTTGGGACCAAATATTTGCAAATCTTGCTGTTTAAACATACATTTTATACCCAATAACAGTGATATAATCTGTTGACAAAATGGATTAAAAACGACTCCAGTCCTACTTAGCGGTGAAACGGTAAAGAATTAATGACTGGGTTGTATAGCTGGCTCATTGTAAAAAGTGAGTTTTATGAATACAGCGCTTAAGCTTGTGCTTTATACGGGATTGTTGTGTTTAATAATTATGCAGAAACCTGGCGAGCAAATGGAAAGAGTAAAGCAAAACTATGCATTTACAGATAATTTAAAACTAATGCTTGAGAATTTTTTAGTTTTTAATTTTTCACGACAGAAAAGATTTCAACTCTTTCAGCGTGGAAAATTCGTTAGAATTTTTCAATCTGACGTCTACAGACATCAGATTTAACGTATTCAGACGTTTCAGCGCTTAAAGGGTTCAAATATCTTTAATGGCCGTAGACCCATAACATATATAAATATTCAAATGAACCGGAAAGAGCTAACTTGGACATTTATGATGATTTCAAAAAACTTTTAGTCTCTGTGGTTTTTACAAAAATAATTCAGCATCGTAAGGGTTAGTCAGTTCAATTTAGATGTCGTATTCTAAGAGTATCAAAAAATTGCCAGTCACTGAGAGAAATTTTAAGTTTTGTAACTAAAAGTCTGTAAAAAAATAGATGCATTTTATTTTACATTGCTCGAAATTAATATGGAGAGACAGAGTTTATTAGAGGTATATTTGTTCGACTTAGTATGTGATGAAGTAGCTGTTGAGTGTTCTTGTGCAGCAAGTTGTCCGTCCACTGGCCGAATATATAGTCTATACAAAACGTTTCAAGAATCATTGTATGTACAATAATACGCTTGATCGCTGTTATATTGATTACGAGTTTTTACTCAGAATGGTGTTAATAGCCTATACATATTGTTATACCGGGGGTGGTGGAATTTTTCTTTGAAGTCAGCCAACTTTGGAAAGTTCCAATGCTTCTGCATTCATACTTTGTGGATCCGCCGCCTCTATCCCCCCCCCCCTCACACACACACTTTGTGGATCCGCTTGTGGTCTTGCAGGTGGGTTCATGTATTGACTAAAACATCAGACGTTCCTAAAAATAAACAAGGGAAAAATGTCCCCCATAAACCTCAAAACCTTTGTGGTGGATTTAACACAGTGTACATTAAACATTAATAGTTTTTTTGTAAATACATGTAGACTGTGGTGGAGTAGGTATCTGTGTGGTCTATTGTTGCATAAGGTGCTGCCTGAACCACAAGACGTTTCCTGTTTTGATGCCATGTCACATTCCTGCGGTTACAGAAGAACTAAAGTCCGGCCATTGAGAATCTGAACTTTGACGTTATTTTAACCAAGGAGGTTATATATAAAACCTCTTTGTCTCAACTTCCTCCTATTTTCACCGGAAAATAAAAAAATATCTTATTTTTTTTATTTTAAAACATAAACTGATAAAATTACACTCAACCCTTAAAGCGCTGTTTTATATAATTTCATTTTTCACCCACTGAAAGTTGTGTCTCGCTACCGCCACAAATTCAAGTGGGTGAAAATAGAACATATTTGAGAGACCGAAAATGTGGAAATCTTTGAACAACTATTTAATTCCCAATAACAATGATTAAATCTGCCGATTAAAAGGATTTATGTTATCGGTTAGGGTTGAAAGGGTCAACCCTTGTGATGCTAGGCCCGTATATATACGTTAACCCTTGTGCTGCTAGGACCGTATATATACGTTAACCCTTGTGCTGCTAGGGCCGTATATATATGTTAACCCTTGTACTGCTAGGACCGTATATATGCATATTTAAGCAAGTTTAAATTGGGTAAGCTAATGTGTGGTAGGCCCAGTCACCCGCCTGAAGTTGTGTTTCGCTGCCGAAAAATACTCAAAATGCTCAGTTATTACAAAAGTTATATGAATTAATTGTATCCGGGAAAAACAACTCGGCTTTAGGGTTTTAAGGGTACAATATTTTCGCAAGATGGTGTGCGGACGTAAGCGTGTGACAGACAGACAGACAGACAGACAGACAGACAGACAAAAACGTCTATTGTATCAAATTCCATGGTTGAGGGTCCTTCGCAATGATTCAATTGTTAAATTACCATTCAGCGTAACCATGTGAATGTTGGCGCTCAGCCATATTTTGGGGACTTATCCTACAGAGCAATCATGAGACGATGACCCTGTGTTGTCTATGTTGGCCCACCATCAGCCCAGTATTGGGTCAACGCCTGGGATAATAACACATTATAATGTTGGGGGAGTGGACAACTCCAGTCTTGTGAATATATAGTTACTGACCAGCGTACCGTGTTTCTCTAATAAATAAAATGGAAATACAAATGTGAGAAATGCCTATGTCTTGGCGAGGAGTCGAGTGCTGTATCCAACCTTATATTATTATCTACTGAAATGTGGTTTGAATCATAGATCTAGAAAAGATCTATGGTTTTAATAGCGGCCATGTCTTGATGGGGAATCGAGTGGTGTATGCCCCTGTAATTATCTACTGAAATGTTGATACGTTATAAATACTGAGCTAACAGAATCGTCACCTTGGATATGAAAGGGTGTATTCACTCACAAAGTGGCAGATACACCCTTTCATATCCAAAGAGATGCATTATTCGGGACATTCTGGTGTCAATGTGGACGAATGTTATTTATAAAGCTTAATATAACCAAACGTAAATTAGGTAAACAAGAGCCACAACAGATTAGAAGGATCATAATAGATCATATGTTAACCTTTTCATCTCTAAAAACGACTATTAGCGTTTTTATTTTTTTTAGCCGAATAAATCAAGTTATTGGGAATGAAATGACTTTTAAATTTACAAATCTTTGGTCTTAAATTAAACAAATATTTTCACCCACTTGAAGTTGTGAGTCGTGGTAGCGAGACACAACAAGTGATTGAGAAAATAATGGTAAGTTAGGGGGGGAAGGGTGTATCAGCTGGCGATATCTCTGTGATGATAATTGACAAGAGTGGACAGGTGATATATTGATATATATATCTAGGCAGAGAAATAGAAATAGGCGAAAACAAAAAGCTGTCCCTGTTCACTCAACCCTTATACAGTGCAGGGATTGGCAGACGTCAGATTCTGACCTTTCACTGCGGGGACGTCTAAAGTCGGTAGTAGCAGACTAACATATTTAGAATGTCTATGCTGGCCCAACATCAGACCAGTATTGGGCCAACGCCTGGGATAATAACACATGATAATGTCTTGTGAATATATAGTTTACTGACTAATAAATAAAATGGAAATACAAATGTAAGAAATGCCTATGTCTTCTCCTGACTAAGGTGTCGAGTCAATATTTACTCACGCCACCGTTGAAGAGGCTTGGACGACGACTAAAAGGTGGTAATCCAACACAAGACAGTGATCCAATGTCGGGTTAACGTTAGTCCACTGTGTACGACACTGGCCCAAACTTTGTCCATCATTGAATCACTGTCTCTTATTAGCTGGTAAATAATTAAGTGTGTCTTTGTTTGCTTTGTGTATCTGAGTGGTGAGATATGTACTCAGCAAGGTAAACATGTTGGGGTGTGATAGACTTATAGACGCCTAAAGAGATCCTCTTGGTATCAAGAGGTATTATCTGCTTTATTAAGTGCCTGATATCAAATGAAGGAGCAGATAATATGACAAATGATGCATCACGTAAAATGACACATTAAATCCCGGGAAACACCAGGTTTTGTCTCTATGTTTGTTTAACTCTTCAATCACACAGACATTCGCAATAAGTGTGGTTTATATTTCACAAAGGGTGGTATCTGCATTCGTGTTAAGTAAGCATATGTTGCCTCGGAGCTAAAGGATCCTATCTGACACTCGTTAGAGTGGCAGATAGGATCCTTTAGCTCCGAGGCGACGAATTATTATGTTGCCGTTGGATTTGTACAGCACAACTGTCTTCATCGTCATTATCACGCATGGACCATTATGGTTGCATGTGCTGTTTTTTTTCGTGTGAATATAGATGTAACTGTTAGTTGAGATTTATTGTGAAATGGACTATTGTACATGTATTTTTTGTTAGGAGCCACGTCATAGCTAGAGCTCAGCTGACCTGATATAGTAAGTATTTATTTATTATAGTGACATGCATATACATACACAACATAAACATAAACATCATGGTCATTACCAATATAATATGCCGGGCTAATTTGGCCTACAATGTCACTTTATACACAGATATAGCAAATAAAAACGTATACAGTGTAGTATATTACTCAAATAATCAAAGTACTCATTCTCCAAATATATAACAGGGTTATATGACTCTGGACTAATATTATGTAGCCCTAGTGACAGATACCTTTTCCAGGGTCCCAACAAACACAAGACAGTGTGGGACCAGCGTCGTAGACAGTGGGCCAACACTGAGCCAGCATCACGTGATTGTCTTGTGATTGCTGGAAATACGTACAAGATAATGAATTGCCGCTGAGTTATCGCTAAATATAGTTTGACACGATAGACATGTTCTGATCACACCCACTGAGTTATCTACTGAGAGTGCTTGACATTTATAAGTGAGCAGTCAACCCTTATAACGCTGAAGGGGTTTTTCAATCTAAAATCATCAGAAATGTCTTAGTTAGATATTTGCGCTTCATTTGAATACCTATGTTATGGCCAATATAAATATGTTTTGTTTCATTCATGGGATTGATGAGATATGTAAATATAGGCCTACACAATACATTGAATAAATTCTGGTTCAATGCCGACGCATTGTCTACGACGCTGGTAGTGCAAGAGCATTAGGGTTGAACCTGGAATAAAATTGCAGAAAACTGATTTTTTCAGGAATGATACATGGACATCTCCCCAGACGAATTCCGAAATGCCCCAAAAATCCCCCTTGTGCATTTTTTTTAATTTAAGATGGCCGCCACCATGTAACGCCATTTTCGAAAAAAACAGGGGTGTACCATAATTCCTCACTTTTGTAGTTCGAAAAAATATTTAGGTGTCTCTACTTATGTTTGAGGACACAAAGAGTTCATCCAGATGATCTGAAATGAAATCAGTACTTTTCTCAATACCAAAAATCCAAGATGGCCGCCATATTGATATACTGAGTGTGTTGAGCGATCTCTTAATTAAAAAAACGAAAATATGAGGTGACTATCTCGTTGTTGAGCCTAAAATGCATTTTTTGTCTAAACCCATGGAGTCTAGCACTTATTTAGATCACCAATATTTTATTATATTGAATTTATCAACATAAATCCCACATACCGGTAGTTTAATGTTATGTAACACCATATAACGTCATTTTTCCCAAAAAAACAGGAATATACCACAATTCCTCACTTTTGCAGTTAAAAAAAAGATTTTGGTGCCTCTACACAAAAAGCTCATCAACAGGATCAGAAATGATATCATTCCTTTTCTTATCTCCACAAATCCAAGATGGTGACCATTATGTGAAGGGTCCCCCCCCCCCTCCCCTCAGAAAATCACGTACATGCCATAATCATCATGTTGTTGAAACTTTTTTTTCAGGGCCATGGAATCTAGAATATATTTCCATCACCAATTTTTTAAATAGAATGTGCTTATCAACACAAAATCCAACATGGCTGCCATATTGGTTAGCTCTTTTAGCGCAGATGCCACGATCAAGCGATGTCCAACTGCTTTTTCATATGGGAATTTAGATATAGATTGATCAAATTTACAAAATATCATATGTCAGAATCATTGATTAAAAATTCTAACATCTCTCATCTTTAAATATAAGGGTATTTTTCATTCATTTGAAGCTTGAGATAGCGTAAGAAATTCCAGTTTCAAACACAGCGACTAATTCCAATGTAGGAATTTTATATAGTAGGCCTATATAAAAGGTTTTTCGATTTTGGTTAAGTATTAGTTGTGATTATTATTGTGAATGTACATAATAACAGAGCTAAGTACAATATTACACCAGATTGAACACGTTTAACGTCAGGATATGATAGTTTTATGTCAGGATATATGAATATGATATCAGGATATGACACTTTAATATCATGATATGTAATATAATGTCCAAACATTGGTGTTTAATATAGCAAAATCACGTTATGATGGCTCAATACAGCTTTATAAAGGCAGTATATAGTGGCTAAACATCACGTTGCTGTATTAAAATGAAAAGATATACACCATATTATCACAAAATGCATTACAATTTCGTGATATATCATTTTAACATCACTATGACATTTTAATGTCAGGATATGACATTTGAATATTAGGATATGGTACTTGAATATTATGATGTGACTTTATACATTGATAAAATGACACATTGAGGTCACAATATAGCATTGTAATGTGATGGTGTGTCATTATAATGACAAACATGCTATTTAATATCGAATATTGTATAATAAACAGTTCGAAGTCAGGATCTGGCATATTTATGCCAGGGTATTGGATTGTAATTTATCAGAATATGACACTTTAACGTCCAAATTTTGTCCTTTTATATCACACAATAAGATTTGAATGTCAAGATATTCAATTTTTTATGATAGGATATGACATTATCAAATCAAGATATGGCGGGCTTGGCGGCATTCTAATGTGACATTATAAGGACTGAATATGACACTACAATATTTTAATGTGACCATAGGATGTCAGGCTTTGTCACTTTGAAGTCTGGATATGGCATTTTAATGTCAGGATATTATATTGTCATGTCAAGGTATAACATTTCAATAACATTATATTGACAGACGCACGTTACCATATGGTAATACAGAATCGACATAGAACATTCCAATATCAGACTGGCACATGTCAGTTCAACATATATATCGCAATATAATTCAGTAAGTAAAGGCCTCTACATTGCTCAAATACCGGTACTCCCAAAACTGCCAACAACAAAAGTACTTCGGAAGATTCAATAAAATGGAAAGTAATTAGATAGCGTTAAGACACATGCTCTTTGAACAGCATGTGGCCTTGCCCTCTTTTACTTTCATTTCCTCTTACACTAAAATGTCATATTGTGATGTTAATATGCTATATCATGATATTTAATATCGTGACAATACACTAAAAGATCCTGTCACTTTAATACCATACCGTGATGCTTAACCACCATATCCTGCATTTATAAAGCTGTATCCAGACATCATAACGTCATTTTACTATAATAAAGAGCAATATTTGGACATTACAAAACCATATCATGACGTTAATGTTTCTTGTCCTCATATTATCGTGACATAAAGAGATCATATCCTGACGATAAACTGTGACATCAATTAATTTAATGTCATATTCCGATATTCTGATGTAAAATCATCTCATTACAACACCATACAATGCCATAACTTAATTACGAAATATATATATCCTAATATTCAAAATGTAATATCTTGATATTTAAATGATATATTTCATGATATTAAACATATTGACATTCGCAGATCAAGGACAAAAGTAAGTATTTAAAAGAGCATTGTTACAGGACGATTATCATAAATGCCATGTACATGTAACGTGTGAGGCGCAAGTCCTTAACTTGTAATTGATTTTTGCTAGAGAGCCTCCCTTCAACGTCACCTACTGCCCCAGCCAACACGGGGCATTAATCCAATTCTGTTTAATTTTTGTGCCAGCGTCGAAGACGGTCAGCCCATATTAAAACAGCATTGGATGAATGCCTCGTGTTTAAACTCCATTATGATACAGAGCATATTTTGCTGTACAGGAGGGTGTGGAATCTACAGTCTGGGAACGGATTTTATATCATGGTCGTTTGTAACCAACGCAAACTGAAAGGGCAGTCGCCCCAGAAAGAGTTCTAAAAAGAGTGAGTTGCGGGTGCAGAGTGGCTTGTTCAAAGAGGGGGGGGGGGGGGATCTCACAAATCTAGACTATATTGTACAACGATGTGCTCTTTTTGTATTGGCCAAACATGTAGAAACTGTGACAGCTCGGATGATTGAAACGCAATAATTTCATTATTTACCTGAGATTAATTTGTTAACTTGACAAATCTCAATCTACATTTCTAGTGGGAAAGCAGTTCGAAAACACTCAAAAGCGTCACCCACCATGGTAGAATTAACTATAACTACCATGTGGGATTCATGTCGATAAACACAATATAATAAAATGTGGTCATCTAAATAAGTTCCAGACTCCATGGGTTCGGCTAAAAAATACATTTTAGTTTCAACAACGAGATAGTTATCGCATATTTTCGGGTTTTTTAAGAGATCGCTTAACAAAATATTATGGCGGCCATCTTGAATTTGTGGTATTAAGAAAAGTACTGATATTATTTCTGATCATCTGGCTAACCTCCTTGTACTTTAAAACATAGGTAGAGACAAGAAAATCATTGTTTTAACTTCAAAAGTGGGGGATTGGGGTATAACCCTTTTTTTTTTTAATGGCGTTACCTGGTGTTATTTTTAATTAACTACTATGTGGGATTTATGTTGATAAATTCAATATAATAAAATAATGGTGATCTAAATAAGTGTTATATTCCATGGGTTTGGCCCAAAAATACATTTTAGGTTAAACAACAAGATAGATATCTCATATTTTCGTGTGTTTTTAAGAGATCGCTTAACATAATCAGAACAATATGGCGGCCATCTTGGATTTTTGGTATTGAGAAAAGTGCTGATATCATTCCTGATCATCTGTATCAACTCTTTGTGCCTTAAAACATAAGTAGAGACACAAAAATATGTTTTTCCTAACTACAAAGGTGAAGAATTAGGGTATACCCCTGTTTTTCGAAAATGGCGTTACATGGTGGCGGCCATCTTGAATTAAAAAAATGCACAAGGGGGATTTTTGGGGCATCTTCGGAATTCGTCTGGGGAGATGTCCAGGTATCATTCCTGAAAAAATCAGCTTTCTGCAATTTTATTCCAGGTTCCTGTGTTTTTTTCACTAATGCTCTTGCACTATGACCCAATATTGAACCACTGATGGATGAACGTCTCCTGCTTGCCGGGCTATAGAGCCTACGTGTAACCATATTGCGAGTCGTCCATGTATAGCTATGTCTATTGTAGGTCCAGTCTGCTAAATATAGACACAGGATTTCCCAGTCTGTGTTTATGAAATACAAAGCCAAATGGGGGGGGGGGGGGAGTAATAGAATAAGGTATGTTGAATCAACGCTGGTTTCATGCTGGTCCAACATTGGCTTAATACTTTGTATACGCTAGGAGGTAGAGTCTGACGTAAATCTATTTGACGTCAATGATTGGTCAAAAAGGGGAATCTACAATGACGTAAACAATTTACTTCCACCTGATTGGACAAACAAAAAGGGTAATCTTCAATGACGTAAACAATCTACTGCCACCTGATTGGCCAAAAAATGGGATCTCGATGATGTAAATTCTAATTCTATTACATTCTATGACTGAGTCAAGTGTATAACATGGCCTACACTTTCAATCTCATGCATGGTTAACTTCGTCTGCGAACTGAATGAATTGAGGAAGGGCTGTTGTTGTATACATAACAACTGCCGAGCTAGAGAAATACCAGATTCAACTCTTTACATTTCTGATTCAGGTAATACATGCTTACTCACTGCTTGTAACATGCTTTGAAAAAATGCTAGATAACCTCTCGCTCAAAATATGTTCGCTCCTCTAAAGGTTTGTGGCTCACGGGATCGTCATGACGTCCCCAGCATTAAACAAACATTGGTGCAACATTTTGTTTGCTGGTTGATTAACATTGAAATACAACTTGGCAGTGAGCGCCAAACATTTATATAAAATTTGTGCAATGTTGGTCCAACGTCGAAGACGTTGGGTCGACGTTGTACAAATGTTATACAAATGTTGTGTGTTTGGCCACCCTCTGGGTCATGATCTAACCTTGTGCAAAATATGAAGTTGCCCCATCAATGGCAACGTGATCTGCATAACCATGACGTAGGCCATACATGTTCCGTTTTTGTGGAATAATAGATAGTCCATGCCTACCAAAAACATTTTCACTACTCGTGTCGAACTAGTCTACAGGAGACGCTTGGCCAAATCCCGGTTTTGTGCTGTGCCAGCGCTGCAGACGTTGAGCCAACATTAAGCCACCATTTATTTATTGTAATTTCACGTGAAGGGGTCCAGTCAATATTTACCACTATACATCCGTTGAAGAGGCGTGGACGAGTGAAAGGTGGTTGATATATAAACTGGGCCAAGAGACCTTTCTGGGGATGGTCAGATGAATCCGATGACACTGCCCTCCAGACACAGGATGCTAAATTAGAGCAAGGAATATAGAAGTTCTTCTATATTCCTTGATTAGAGCCCTGACCATCTGCGTCGCAGCGTGCTACCTCTCTGTGACGAAAGCTCCGCACAATACTGAATGGCTACGAGTTGGCGCGAAAAGATTTTCTTGAATAAAAGGGCGGAGGTGCATAACCCATGAGCTCCGGTGGGCCAGGCGGCAGCGTTAACCAGGACCTCCGCTCTGACGAGGCGCTGAATGGTAGATGTGTAACTTATGAGCTCCGGTGGGCCAGGCGGCAGCGTTAACCAGGGCGTCCGCTCTGACGATGGGCTGCATGGTGGGTGTGTAAGCCACAAGCTCCGGCGGGCCAGGCGGCAGCGTTAACCAGGACCTCCGCTCTGACGAGGTGCTGAATGGTGAATGTGTAAGCCACAAGCTCCGGCGGGCCAGGCGGCAGCGTTAACCAGGACCTCCGCTCTGACGAGGTGCTGAATGGTGAATGTGTAACCCACAAGCTCCGGCGAGCCAGGCGGCAGCGTTAACCAGGACCTCCGCTCTGACGAGCTGCTGAATGGTGAATGTGTAACCCACAAGCTCCGGCGGGTCAGGCGGCAGCGTTAACCAGGACCTCCGCTCTGACGAGCTGCTGAATGGTGAATGTGTAACCCACAAGCTCCGGCGGGCCAGGCGGCAGCGTTAACCAGGACCTCCGCTCTGACGAGCTGCTGAATGGTGAATGTGTAACCCACAAGCTCCGGCGGGCCAGGCGGCAGCGTTAACCAGGACCTCCGCTCTGACGAGCTGCTGAATGGTTAATAGAGGCTGCTCTGTAAAATGACTCATTGAGAAACCCCAGCTAACACATGCTTTAATGGTGTGTGTAACATTGCGCCAAGATAGGAACAATGTAAGTTGTTGGCTAAAAGGGGGGGGAGTTACCCAACCATCACCATACGTTGACCCTAAACCCATTCTAGCCGTGGACGAGCCTAAACCATAAAGGTGTGAGCGTGGATTGCTGTATTCTTTCTACCCGAAAAAAATGAATGTTTTTCTACATGGCGGTGACTGAGAGCGATCTCGACCCCAAGGTCTGAAAAATACCCATAACTTTGTAATGACTGTGTGACAAATGAGCTGAGCATGTGATCATGTAGATGAAATGTTACTGATTCTAATCAACCTATTGGCGACCTGATTAATCGAGGCCAAGTCTTAGATATGACCGTACAGAGAAAAGTCCCACGATTTTGTTAGGGCACAATTTGTGGCTGAAACCTTCAGTTTCAAATTCTGTTTCAGCCACGATGGAGGCTATAATAATGACTTAGCCAGCGCTACAGATATAAAATCACCCCCCCCCCCCCCACGTTAAGTTGTGTCTCGCCACCGCGACCTCAAATTGTTTAATTTGAGCAGTAAATAGAAATGTAGTAAATTGAAATTATGACGTCGCTCTATAAACCCATTTTATTACAATAATTCAGAAATTTTAATGCATGTCAAATGATCTAACTGAAATATAATTTTGAAATTGTTGCCGATGTTATGGAATGACTTGGAAATGTCCTGTACAAAATTGCAAGAAAAATTGACGGGGAAATCGACGAAAAACATGCGCTACAGATTTACCAAAATAATTGTGACACAGGGTATAGGCTATCATTAAACCAATAAATTAAATCATTTAAATCTTCACCTACTTGAAGTTGTGTCTCGCTACCGCGACCTACAACTTTAAGCGGGTGAAAATTACCCACAAGTTGAGACCAAATATTTGACTATCAGGTTCATCGAAGGAAATTTGGTTAATATCGCGTGCCTGTTGGTGGGTTATTAATCAGTCACTGGATATATTAAACCTATCAGCATGAGGGGGGGGGGGGGGCGCACTGAGAGAATTAAAAATGTATAAGGGGGGCCACCATTCGATTACTAGGGGGGGCCGGAGTTTTTTAACAGGAGAAATTAGTTATTTCACCTCCTGTCTGCAATTTTTTATATATTTCACACCCTACCTCAAGCAAAATATAACTTTCATAGAATTTATTTTTCCTATCCACAAACTTGGATCCCAAACTAGACTTAGTATTGATGTGGGGGTTAAGGAGATGGGCAAAGCAAGGCTTAACAAATGTAAGTGTCATTTAATAATACCGAGCGAAGAGAGCTATTAAATATTTATTTACAACATGTCATTAAGACCATTATTTCTTTCATGAAAACTCAGTCTGAAAATATTTATTTCAAAAATACTCATGCCCTCTCCCCGCCCCGGAGATTGAATGGTGGCTCCCTATTGATCGTAGACGGAAAGAGCTAGCTAAGACATTAATGATAATTTAAAATTGAAAAAAATATTTCAGCGCTGTTAGAGTTAAAATATAATAGCCTGATACCCTAGACGTATTCTGACCGCACCCACTGATCTATTGTACAATGTGTAATAGGACATTGATCTATGACAACACAGCCAAACAAAAGATGTTGAACCAATGTCGGTTCAATGTTGGGCCAGCGTCGTAGACGGTGGGCCGGCGTTAAACCAACATTGGTTTAACGTCTTGTGTTTGCTGGGAAAAAGATATCCGGATGTTCAGAGGTCATAATAGTTGGTTGTTATGATGAGCTATCAAATCTGGAAATCACACGAGAATCAATGCTGGTTTAAAGTTGGTCCCCCGTCCACGACGCTGGCCCAACATTAAACCAGATTGTTTCAAAGTCACTGCGCCTGTCATAAGCATGTTATTATTATTATTATTATTATTATTATTATTATTATTATTATTATTATTATTATTATTATTATTATTATTATTATTATTATTATTATTATTATTATTATTATTATTATTATTATTATTATTATTATTATTATTATTATTATTATTATTATTATTATTATTATTATTATTATTATTATTATTATTATTATTAAATCCACAGGATAGTTATGTTTTGATCTGTCTGTCTGTCTGTCCGTCTCATTACTTAAAAAGTGATCAACGGATTTGCATTTGCATGAAATTTCCACGTGAGGTGTAGACTATATCCGGCCCAGGAAATTAAATGAATCGGGCTTTAGGCCACCTTTGTGCACATATAGGCTAAACTGAGCCAGGAGAACCTCCTGAGGATGGTGGAATAAATGATTGTCCTCCAGACACACGATTCGAAATTCGAGCCCTGGCGGTCTGAGGCCGAGCACGCTAGCTCTCGGTCACGGAGGCTCCCCGCAATACTGACTTTCACACGTGGATGGGGAAGAAACATTTTTGTTTCTTTCAAACCGCCGAGACCGGGAACCGAACCCCGAACTCTGGCGTGAAAGGCGGCGGTGCAAACCACTACCCTAGGGCCCCTGCCCATCTCCGGCCCAGGAACGATCGATTAGATTTTAAGAATGATCAGAGTTACGATCCGAATCCAGGATTCAGATTTACGATCCGAATCCGGATTTGCATGAAAAGTTGGCAAGATGTGTATCTCAGGCCACGGACCAATCCATTGAATTTTGGGAATGACCCGGATTACGATCAGGATCGAAAAACCGAATTACTATCATTGATTTCGCGGAGTTTTTCCGTCTCTGACTGTCTAACTGTGTATAGTTACTACTGCTGCTATCATTATCATTATCAGGATGAGATATAAGTATTTGTCAAACGAGATATGATTAGATGGCGCAGTTGTGAAGTAAGCTATACTCATATCCTGTGATTGATACAGATAATAAACTGAATGTGTTACCAAGGATACTAGAACTGGGTTCTAGTATCCTTGGTAACACATCGTCAGCTTTTTATTAATTCGCAACCCTTGTCCTGCTGGAGATCACGACTATTGTCGTTTTTAATTTGTTTTATTTGTCGATCATATCACTGCTATGAGGAACAAAATGTATGTATAAACATCAGGATTTGATCAGTGGGTGAAAATTAAAAAAGATGACTTAGATTAAAGCGCTAAATATTTTTTTCAAATTTTCACCCACTTTAAGTTGTGTCTCGCTACCCTTTAAAGCTGAAAATGTCTCATCCCAAGGAGCAGCTTTAAAGCTGCTCCTTGGGATGAGACATTTTCAATTTTGTCAATTTTGAAAATTTAATTTATATGAAGCTATGTAGCCTACTTATCTTAAATAAAAATACAAAAAAGTCAAAAAACAATTTTAAAGCACCGAAAAACAGTGAAATAGTTATATATCCAGGTCGTATATTGCCATGTAAACAAAACAAGTCAGCAATATACGGCACTTTACACCGCATTTTCCCACGCCTTGGACGGTGAGATCAGAGCAATCGCCGCTAATCGGTGTCTTGTAGTCAAGGCATGGGGTGATACACCTGCAACACTGATTGTCTGCCCAGCGCTGGGCCGACGAAATCAACATGTGGCCCATTGCTGTAGGAACATTCAACCGTCATTTAGCCTGTGTTTATGTATACAAAAAGTTTGTTTGGGTTTTAGGCGGTTTCATAGAAATGTTGATATAAAATATTTTAAAAAATCTGAAAACTCTGAAAAAAATAAAATCATGATCTGGGGGATACACTACTTCACTATAAAACTAAAAACGAACATTGATGTCATCCCAAGGAGCTGCTTTTATGTGCTAATAAAAAAATTAAAACCCGAATATATGCGGCACCGGCGGTTAAAGGGTTAAGGGTTATATGGTTGTACCTGTCACTTTTTAAGTGACAGATACAACTTTCTAATACCAAGGTGACGATATAGATGCCGTTATAGTAAAATAAGACAACTATAGTTGTCCTACGTTTAGCAGTCCTACCAGTAACATTATTGACTCGTAGACTTACCTATAGGTAAGTCTACGAGTCAATAATGTTACTGGTAGGACCGCTAAAGACCATTATTTTAAACCTGGTGGGAAACGGTGCGAGAGAAATGACCCGAACATAGAAGACGACACTATTAGACTTATTACCATAATCTTATAATTAGTCGGTTAAATTGTTGAATGTCAAATTTGAATACATATTCTAGTACTTATGCTGGTCAAATTTGATTCTGAAGATTTCTCAGTGTTTCTGATCATGATAATGACCATTTTAAGCCTCGTATCTTAAGTGGTAACAAATGTGGGACAAAACACTGAATAAATGTTTTAACCCTTTAAGCACCATTTCAGACGTCGGATTCTGATGTCGAAAGTCGATCCCCGGACTGGAAGAATTACAAAAAATACTAGAAAGAGACAGATGTAGACATAGATGTTTGACCTTTGATATACTAGTAGTAAAGTAATATGCTCGCCACTGTTCTATAACCACGCATGGCTAAAATCCTAGCAAGCACATTCAACCAATGTTGATCTAATGTCGGGAAATCGTCTTATCTATTACATTGAAGCTTGCCGATCAAGACGTTTAACCACTGCTGGTTTAATGACGGCCCACCGTCTACAACGCTGGACCGGCATTAGTCCAGCATCGTTTCACCTTCTTGTGTTTGGAGAGCGTCTGCGTGATATAGCTGCTATTCTACATAATGATGGCAACCCACACCTATAACCTATTACTTTACAAAAATAATTATTTAAATGTCATTCATACAACATTGAGATTTAGTCATTTAACATGGCAAATAATATGAACGTCATAATTTCTGTCGAGGTGTCCTCGAGGTGTCCTTATATCGCTTAATAAATCAAATGAAATAGGACCAATAATTGGCTATGTTTATCTTTCAAATCGTCTGACATTTAACCTTTCTGGTACACGGCCGGCCGTGCTATCAATGTACATTAGTCTTAAACGCCTGGTCCTTATTATATTTGCCATTCCCCCATTTATCACCAGTGATTCTTATTGTGATTTCACGTGAGGACATACCATTATTGGCAGGTGTAGTAGAGTTAGAACGAATACAACTTAAGACTATACAGGATGCGTGAGGGAGTCGAGTCCGTATATAAATTACCATTACGGCCGTCGTAATTTTTTAAATGAAAGTTCGTATAATATGTTCTTGGTGAGACGAGCCCCTGGACCCAGACAACTGACGAGGCGCTCAAAATGAGTCATTGAGAAACCCCGGAAATGATTTGTTTAATAGTTAGCGTGGATAAATTAAACCAATAGAGGAAGAATGTATTTTGTGATCTGTGGTGGTTAGAGGTCGAAGTATCGGCCAATATATGACCGCAAACACTAGACATCAACCCAATGTCGGGTCAATGGCGGCCCACCATCCGACACGCTGGCCCAACATCGATTTAACGTTGGCACAGCGTCTGGTGTTTTATGCGTGTGAAGCGTAGAGGCGGCTGGGTGGGTGCTTGTGGTGAGTTATTGACCGTTACAGTGCGGGGATTGATTTTAGACGTCATAACCTGACGTCTGTAGACGTCAGATTCTGACGTCTAAAGTCGATCCCCGCGCTGAGAGTAGATATAGTTATAATGGCCGTAGAGCCATAACATAGGTATTCGAAAGAAGCGGAAAGAGCCAACGCAGACATTTATGGTGATTTCAAATTGAAAAAACCCTTTGGTCTCCATGGTTTATACGGCAGTATTTCAGCGCTTAAAGGGTTAATCAGCCGCTGAAATGAGTAATCACTATTAACCCTCTCATCTCTAAGCGCCGTTATAGTCTTTTAGATGTGTTTTATTAGCAGGTTAAATTACAGCTATTGGGAACCAAATGAGAGTTAAACATCAACATTTGCAAATATTTGGTTTCGAATTCAACAAATATAAGTATTTTTCACCCACTTGAAGTTGTGGATCGCGGCAGCGAGACACAACTTCAAGTGGGTGAAAATTTGAATTATTTAATTTAGAGCTTTAAGGTTCAAAATATAGATTAGTGCTCTAGACATATTGTGACCACCTCCATTGAGCTGATGTGTCATGTTCGATGGGTCATTGATCAATGACAAAATGATACCCGGATGTTCAGAGGGCATAATAGGTCAAGTGATTGTTATGATAAGCTATCAAATCTGAGCGATAATCGTCGCTGTTATAATATTGGTTCACCGTTTATGATACTGGTCCAACATTGAAGCAGCATTCGCTCAGAGTGCTGATGGGAACTGGTTGTGATACCTTTGCTACAGTGTCAAATGGAAACAAGTTACTCTGACAGGGTTAATGTTCTCCCAATCTCTGCGATGTTGGCTCGACATTAAATTAGAATTGGGTCAACGTCCCGCGCTGCACGAGAAGTTGACCCAATTCTAATTTAATGTTGGGCCAACATGGTATGTGTTAGTTTGGTTATCAGCTGAGCAAAGACAAATCTCTCAACCGATGCTGGTTTAATGTTGGCCCAACGTCTACGACATAAACCCTGAAAACGTTGGAATATTCGTATATAAACCATGGAGACCAAAGGGTTATTTTCAAATGGAAATCATCGTAGCCCCATCTTCATCCATCCAGTTGTCTGCCACCGGCGGGCTGACCTGATGGGGCAGGGTGCGTAGGAAACACGATACATTGAGCCAATTCTGGTTTAATGTTGGGTCAGCGTCGTAGACGATGGCCCAACATCAAACCAAAAATGGCTTAACGTCTCGTGTTTGCTGGATAAATGTCTTAGTGGAGATGGACTTTAGAGGTCAGATTATGACGTCTAAAGTCGATTCCCGCGCTGAACGTTTAATATTGATCCATCATGCACTGGTTTTGTTTGTAAGTATTCCTGTCAACACGAACACTGACCCAATGTTGCCTCAATGTTGAACCATCGTCTGCGACGCTGGCTCAACATTGGTCCAGCATTGGGTGGGTGTATTGTGTTTACCAGGTACTGGAGCACGAAGCACTGATATAACCAGGAGAATGTTCTAAATACTCAGCAACACGAAGCATAGAGCCAATGTCGGTATAATGTTCACAAAACCTCCAGATGACCATCTGCAAATAAAGATCCGATGTTAAGTCAACATTGGATCAGCGTTTAGTTTATTGTTTTCCCTGGGAATGTTCTAGATCTAAATGGTAGATGTAGACGTCACCCCCGGCAAACACGACAGAATGGAGTTTGCTGGGCAGTGAACCGCCGCCCAACATACATCAGACGCCGGCCCAATGCTGGCTAGATGTTGCATTGATCTAACATTGGTTGAACGCTTGTGTTTACTGGGTAAGTTACATTTATGAGCCCTTCACTCCCCCCACAAGCTCTAATCAGGTCATGAGGCACTCTAGCGCCGCGTGCGGTGGTCGTGATGGATGCCTTACAGGTACCCAGTGAACCGCGACAGCGATCACGGGGGGGGGGGGGAGCGTGGGGGGCTTATTAGCGGCGCAGGCAAACACGTGAAAACAGAGAGGCACTAAATTCATTACAAAAAACAATAACATACCTGTAGTTTCTGGTAAATGGCAACGGCCACGCCCCTATCACCAGCGTCTATGTGAAGAATGTGAACTATTAGGTGATGAATATCATTTTTTGTTTCTGTGTAAACGTTTAAAAGCTTTGAGATCAAAATACATTTCACGTTATTTCTGGACCAAACCATCTATGAATAAATTTATTGAACTATTATCCTCAGAACACAGTAAAACTATTAATAATCTAGCTATATTTGTTTATTCTGGACTTGAAGTGTTTGCAAAAAAAAAAAAACTGTCATTATTTGCAGATGTTTCTTATTATTGTATCGAAATATCATCCTGTCTCCTCGCTCATACACCGCACATATTGTATATATTTCACTATATTATGTATTTGCACACAGGCCGATGGGCCTATGCTGAGATGAAATAAACGATCTATCTATAAGGTTTATACCAGTCCTAGTGCATAATATCACGTCAGCCCCCGCGCTGCGCGCTCCTCTGTTCTCCTCACTCACTGCCAGCTCTGGACTGACACGGACCTGTGAACAGACATCTGTGTCAAACCCTGCCATCTTATTTAGTCATTACGCCGAGCGCAGCTTTACATTTTGTTAACGCACATCACTAAGTCTTGATATAGTTGAAGTTGGATGAATGAAGTGAAAAGCTAACAGGTGAGCATAGGCTAAACTGGGCTCAGCAGATTGAGGATCACAGCTCGAGTTCAGATTGCAGAAGATTTTGCAAACACATCCGGGTACTTAACCCTTACAGCGCGGGTACCGAATCCAGACGTCAGAATCTGACGTCTACAAACGTCAGATTCTGACGCCTAAAGGCGATCCCCGCACTGAAAGAGTAAAATATTTCTAATGACCGTAGATCCATAACATAGATATTCAAATGAAGCGGAAAAAGCTGACTAAGACATTCATGATGATTTCATATTGAAACAAAATAATGACGATTTCTAATTGAAAAAAATTCCTTCAGTTTCCATGATTTATACAAAAATATTTCAGCGCTTTAAAAAGCGTGAACATATAACTGTATATATATACTTCCTTCTCCACCCTTTGATCACCAGACCCACTTTTATAAGCTAAATGCCCTGAATCACCCCATACAGTGTAAAGTGGCTTCACCCTGCACAGCGTGCTTGGTGTAAATGCTGTGGTATTATGCTTACAGGTGTTGTCAATAAGCGTAGCGTAGAACCAATGTTGGCCTAATGTTGGAACAACGCTGAGACGGTGGGCAAACATTAAAACAGCATTGAGTCAACAATCACCAGACGTTGGCCCAATGTTGGCCTTATGGTGGCCTACCATTTTTGACTTCGGGCCGTTAATTTTCACCCACTTGAAGTTGTGGGTCCAGCAAACAGCATTGATTCCCCAGTAAACACGAGGACTTCATCCAATGTTTTTACAATGTTGGACCAGCGCCGTAGGCGATGGGCCAATATTGAAAAAACATTGGATGAAGTCCTCGTGTTTGCTGGGTCTGGTGACTGGCTCATCAAACAATTAATCAATGCTGTCCCAGTGCTGGCCCATCGTCTGCAACGCTGGTCCAGCATAGATCCAACATGGATTCACACCAGCTGAGGTGAAGACTATATCTTCTAGTTGTAGACCCCAATTTATTATTAATGCTGGTCGAACATCTGTGACGCTGGCCCAGCATGAATCCAATTTCTAATTATTGACAACCATGTCAAAAATAGGAAATGCGGGAATTTCGTCTCTATATCTAGCCTAGCTGGTGAATGCGCAGCACAAAAATGATAAAAATTTGCAGTTCTAGTCTATGTACATGTGTACATCATATGGTCATATTAAGAACTAGACAGAAATGCCGTCTCTAGCGCTGGCTGTCAGTGAAAAGCCATGAGAGGACTGTTGCACAGGTTAATTAAGAACCCGGAATAAAATCACCGATTTTTTGATGATTTTAGCCTGGGCCAGTCCCTTTAAAGCAGCATATAAGAGCAAAGTTCCGTGCAGTGTAGTGTAGTGGTTGTCAGCTGTTGATAGAAGATGAGCTACATGTATTTGTCAGCTGTTGAGCCAGTAAGCGTCACTGGTCTCGCGTTCTCGTATTCTCGCATCCGCGTATTTTTCACGTTCTCGCTGATTATTCTCGCAAACTCGCATTCTCGCCCAAAACACGATAGTACGAGGGAACGCGGATACGAGGTGAGACGAATCAGCCACCATAGTGCAGCGATGTCGTGTCGTGGGGCTCAGAGAACCACGTAAATCAGATGGCTCGTCTGACTGACCTAGAGTTGGACGTAAAAAAACCTCAACGGACGTAGGCGCAGTTTCCATTCGGCGAGACCCCAGAAAATCCACAATGTGGTGCGATAGCACCCGTGGTGCGATAGCACCCTGGGCCGTTAGCCTTCCAAACTAGGAAGTTGTGCTCAGTATACAAACAAACAAAAACAAAATAAATAAATAAATATCGTCACTTTGGTATTAACCCTTTCAGCGCGGGGATAGACTTTAGTCGTCAGAATCTGACGTCTGTAGACGTCAGATTTTGACGACTAAAGTCGATCCCCGCGCTGTAAAGAGTATAAATATTTCTAATGACCGTAGACCCCTAACATAGGTATTCAAATGAATCAGAAAGAGGTAACTAAGACATTTATGATGATTTGGTTGCGCTGTTTTTTTTACAAATTAATTCATCGATTTAAGGGTTAAAGATCGAATCTGTCACAATGCTGGAAACCCAGAACAATATACGACTTTTATACACAATAATGCACCCATAATAGATTTGTATCCAAAATATTTATATAATTGTAGTGATGAGAGTTGTTGGCCAATATGATTTATACTAGTATAAGGTATTATACAAATGAAATGAAATGAAATGAATCGGGCTTTAGGCCACCTTTGTGCACATATAGGCTAAACTGGGCCAGGAGAACTTCCTGAGGATGGTGAGATGATTGAGATGACACTGTCCTCCAGACACAGGATTCGAAATTCGAGCCCTGGCGGTCTGAGGCCGAGCACGCTACCTCTCGGTCACGGAGGTTCCCCACAATACTGACTTTCACACGTGGATGGGGAAGAAACATTTTTGTTTCTTGCAATTCGCCGAGACCGGGAACCGAACCCCGAACTCTGGCGTGAAAGGCAGCGGTGCTAACCACTACCCTAGGGCCCCCGCCCAGGTATTATACAGCGCCACTAAAACATGAGGCGCTGAGCCGGAAATATTTAATTCTTCAATTTAACGCTGTGCCACTGTCTGCGATGTTGGCCCGACATTAAATCAGAATTGGGTCAGCATTCCGTGCTGCCCAAGCATTGATACACAATTTTGATTTAATGTTGGTCCAAAATCGTATGTTCCAGTTTGTTGTAAGCAGCAGAGCAAACACAAGACTTTCCGCCAGTACTGGCTTAATGTTGGACCACCGTCTACGATATTAACCCTTTCAGACCGACTTTAGGCTGACATACCGCTCTGGAAGATTTAAACATTTCTAATGGCTGTAGACCCATCATAGGTATTCAAATGAATCGGGAGGAGCTAAGTAATATATGATAATTACAAATTAATTAACCACGTCTGCGACGCCGGCCCAACACTGAGCCAATGTTGGGTCGGTGTATCGTGTTTACCAGGACTTTGCGCGACCCTAGACGGGGCACCCGTCTGGCATTTCGGGGGCGGCACTGGCTGATAATATGACAATGTTGACTAGCGCGACCCCAGCAAACACCGGAAATTGCTGGTTGCTGGGCCAGAGTCGTAGACGGTGGGTCAGCGTTAGACCAGCATTGTGTCAACCTCTCGTATCGCTAGGACTGATATAACCAGAAGAGGGCGGGGGCCCTAGGGTAGTGGTTAGCACCGCTGCCTTTCACGCCAGAGTTCGGGGTTCGGTTCCCGGTCTCGGCGGTTTCAAAGAAACAAAAATGTTTCTTCCCCATCCACGTGTGAAAGTCAGTATTGTGGGGAGCCTCCGTGACCGAGAGGTAGCGTGCTCGGCCTCAGACCGCCAGGGCTCGAATTTCGAATCCTGTGTCTGGAGGACAGTGTCATCTCAATCATCTCACCATCCTCAGGAGGTTCTCCTGGCCCAGTTTAGCCTATATGTGCACAAAGGTGGCCTAAAGCCCGATTCATTTCATTTTTATAACCAGAAGAATGTTCTAGATAGTCAACAACACAAGGCGTAGAACAAATGTTGTTCTAATGTTAGGCCAACGTTGAGAAGGTAGGCAAACTTTGAAACAGCATTGATTCAACGTCTCGTGTTTTCTGGGTGGAAACTACCCAGCAAACACGAGACGTTGGCCCAATGCTGGCATTATGGTGGCCTACCATTTTTGACTTCGGTCCATTAATGTTCAACCACTTGAAGTTGTGGGTCGCAGAAACAGCATTGATTCTGGTGACATCAAACAATAAATCAATGCTGTCCTAGTGTTGGTCCACTGTCTGCGACGCTGGCCCAGTATCAATCCAACACAAATCAGCTGAGGTGAAGAATATATTTAGACCCCAATGTAGGATTAATGCTGCTTAAACAGTTAAAGTGTTGAAGTGCAATGTTATACAACGTTGTATAAATGTGTTGTGTTTGCTGAGATGGTTAAAGGGACTGGCCCACGCTAAAATCATAAAAAAATCGGTGATTTTATTTCGGGTTCTTAATATGACCATATGATACAAACATGTACATAGACTAGAACTGCAAATTTTTATAATTTTTGTGCTGCGCATTCACCAGTTAGGCTAGATATAGAGACGAAATTCCTGATTTCAAATTATTGACAACCATGTCAAAAATAGGAAATGCGGGAATTTCGTCTCTATATCTAGCCTAACTGATGAATGCGCGGCACAAAAATTATAAAAATTTGCAGTTCTAGTCTATGTACATGTTTACATCATAGGGTCATATTAAGAACCCGAAATAAAATCACCGATTTTTTGATAATTTTAGCCTGGGCTAGTCCCTTTAATGTAATAAACCATTGTTGCCGGAGAGTAGAGAATGTTGGCCCACTGTCTACAAAGCTTGCCCATCTATCACCAATAGGTCGACGTCTCTCATCCGGTTTGTATACTTGAAGTGTGCCAGCGTGTTGTGCCAGCAAACATTGACCTAGTGTTGTTTTAATGGTGGCCCATCGTCTGCAAATATCGATCCAATGTTAAAGCAACATTGGATCAACGTTTAGTTTATTGTTTTCCCAGCGGAATGTTCTAGATCTAACTGGTACATGTAAAAGACGTCACATCCGGAAAACACGACACATTGAAATAATGTTGGTTCAATGTTGGTACAGATTTGCAGACGGTGGCCAGCATTGAACCAACCTTATTCCAATGTGTCGTGGTTGCTGGACGTTGAAGACGGCGGGCCCACATTGAAACAACATTGGGTCAATGACTCTTGTTGGTTGGGTAAAAGTTACATCAAACGTCGGCCCAATTCTGGGAAGTGTCGCTGGTGATGGCCCAGCATTAAGCCAGCATTGGTTCAGCGACTACATTTAGCTGAGTGGCAGCACAGATATTGGCCCAATGCTGGCTAGATGTTGTACGACAGTCTACGACGCTGGCCCAGCATTGGTTTAATGTCTTGTTTTTACCCCCATCGACCCAATGTTGGATCAATGTTGGTCCACCGTCAACGACGCTGGCCCAACATCGTTCCAACATTGGGTCGATGTTTCGTCTTTGCTGGGTACTGGGTTAGGAATTTGTGTCAAACACGCATCTTCACTTCGCCATGTGATTTGCGGCACGCAATCTGCGCTCTGCGTAAATTGAGCCTGGACTGGTGCAGATGCAAACACGCGGATATCTAGTCAACGTTGTCAACCGGTCCCGCCCCCGAAGTGCCAGACAGGTGCCCAGTCTAGGGGATACCCAGCAAACACGACACATCTACCCAATGTTGGACCATTGTTGGCCCACCGTCTACGACGTTGGGTGTTTACTGGGTATGCAGCCACAAATCACGTGACACCTAGTGGCGCGTGCGGTGTGGTGACTGACCCAGAAAACACAAAACAGTTGTATAACATTTATAGAATGTTGGACCAGCGTCGAAGACGTTGGGCCGACGTTGTATAAATGTTATACAAATGTTTTGTGTTTGTTGGGTTTACTCCCCACTCAGGCATAATAACCATAATCAACTGAGAATAACCTGGATCTGTCATAGATCTCTGCGTTGTTCAGTCAGTTCTGGACCATTACCTGATTACCAGTGATTACCAGTGATTACCCCGAGCACAACTCTAGATTAGCCCCAGGTTTCCTCGTAGAGGACGACACAGCTAAGCTCTAGATTTCTTAGGCACATCACTTGATAATTGAAGTTGAAAGAAGAAAGTGCTAAAGCCGAGAGGGGAGCATAGGCTAAACTGGGCTCATACACAGCAGACTGAGGATCACGGCACGAGTTCAGATCGAAGGTACTTACACATCCTGGTACTTAACCCTTATAGCGCGGGGAGCGACTTTAGACGTCAGAATCTACGTCTATAGACGTCAGATTCTGACGTCTAAAGTCGATCCCCACGCTGGAAGAGGTAAATATGTATAATGGCCGTAAATCTATAACATAGGTATTCAAATGAATTGGGAAGAGCTAATTAAGACATTTATGATGATTTCAAATTGAAATAATACAATTATTGTGTCAGTAAAACATTTATCTATCTGTCATAGTATCCGTCTTGATCCATGCATGGGGTGTCAAGTAGGCCTACTTGCTTACGTTACGTTATATATTTTAGGTTTCTACGCTTTCCAGAGTGTCTTTTTTGCTACTATATATAATTAGTATGTCATACGTAGTAGCTATTTTATCTCTGGTTTTGGTGCGGGAAACAAAATGATAGACCTCTATGTTATCTTGGCAATGCCTTTTAATTCATTTTTAGTAGTAGTCATTTATATTATCGAAATACCCAGTTTTTATTTTGGCAATGCCACTTAACATGATTTTAGTTGTGTATGTCATACCATGTATATTATCATATGATTTTAACAAACTAACAATCTTGTATATACATGTACATATATCTCTTTCATTTCTATGACAAATAAGTCTGTAATGACTTTTCTTTTCTGTCAATAAAATATCTGTCTGTCTGTTACGGTCACAGGGTTTTGGCCACCAGCCAACAGATACATTGAGCCAATGCTGCTTTATTGCTGGCCCCCCGTCGCAGATAATGAACCTGCGCTAAGCCAAGATTGACTCAATGGAAGCAAACACGAGTGGCACATTCAATGTCGCATTAATTCTGGTCCAGCGTCATGGACAACAGGCCAGCATTAAACCGACATCGAATCAATAGCTCGTGTTTTTGAGTGTTGGCACACAACCTGCGACGCTGATCCAACAAGTTACATTAAAGGGACAGGCCCAGGCTAAAATCATCAAAAAATCGGTGATTTTATTCCGGGTTCTTAATATGACCATATGATGTGCACATGTACATAGACTAGAACTGCAAATTTTTATAATTTTTGTGCTGCGCATTCACCAGTTAGGCTAGATATAGAGACGAAATTCCTGATTTCTAATTATTGACAACCATGGCAAAAATAGGAAATGCGGTCGCAGAAACAGCATTGATTCTGGTGACATCAAACAATAAATCAATGCTGTCCTAGTGTTGGTCCACTGTCTGCGACGCTGGCCCAGTATCAATCCAACACAAATCAGCTGAGGTGAAGAATATATCTAGACCCCAATGTAGGATTAATGCTGCTTGAACAGTTAAAGTGTTGAAGTGCAATGTTATACAACGTTGTATAAATGTGTTGTGTTTGCTGAGATGGTTAATGTAATAAACCATTGTTGTCGGAGAGTAGAGAATGTTGGCCCACTGTCTACAAAGCTTGCCCATCTATATCCACCATTAGGCAGGCGTCTCGCATCCCGTTTGTGTACTTGTAGTGTGCCAGCAAACATTGATCTAGTGTTGTTTTAATGGTGGCTCACCGTCTGCACATATCGATCCAATGATCAACGTTTAGTTTATTGTATTCCCAGTGGAATGTTCTAGATCTAACTGGTACATGTAAAAGACGTCACATCCGGAAAACACGACACATTGAAATAATGTTGGTTCAATGTTGGTCCAGATTTGCAGACGGTGGCCAGCATTGAACCAACCTTATTCCAATGTGTCGTGGCTGCTGGACGTTGAACCCAGCAAACACGACACACATCGACCATGCAATGTTGAACCAATGTTGGGCTGACGTCGTAGACGGCGGGCCAACATTGGTTCAACATTGGGTCGATGTGTCGTGTTTGCTGGGAAGACGGCGGGCCCACATTAAAACAACATTGGGTCAGTGTTGATTGGGTAAAAGATACAGCAAACGTCGGACCAATCCTGGGAAATGTTGCTGATGATGGCCAGCATTAAGCCAGCATTGGTTCAGCGACTACAGTTAGCCGAGTTGCAGCATACAACAGAAATTGGCCTAGTGCTGGTTAGATGTTGTACGACAGTCTACGACGCTGGCCCAGCATTGGTCAAATGTCTTGTTTTTACCCCCATCGACCCAATGTTGGATCAATGTTGGTCCACCGTCAACTATAGAACCATGCAGAATGTTCTAGAGATTTACGTCATGTAGTGGTTGACAGCTGCTGTTGTTGAACCAGTGACCGCCACACGTACCAGGTATGACTGGACCGCCTAAAACCACGACTCCACATACGCGTTATGCGTGAAGCGTGATGCGTGAAGCTTGATGCGTGTTCACCGAAATCATTGAAAATAGAAAGAGCGACTCCACATGCACGTCATGCGTGATGCGTGATGCGTATTCGTTTTGGGCTCGCGTATTTACCGCTCTGGGAGCGGTTAACACGCATCACGCGAGCCTACCATGACGTCATTTTATGGATTCTCCCGGGAACCCCCTAAGATCCTTGCATGTGATCCAGGGACAACCACGTGCTGACCCATTTGTAGATTACATAGTCTTCTTCTCTTATTTGTGCTGCTTTTATGGTGATTGATATATAGTGATGTGATTGATGATAGGTATCTGGAGAAGTTGATCAATCTAGTTGAGGAACACCCAGCACTATATAACACTTTATTAAAGGAATATAAAGACAACATCCGAATTGGAAACATTTGGGACAGTATAGCAGAAGCTATGGATGTGGAAACGTTGATATTTAGATAAAAAAAGTGCCATGTCCCTGTGTGTAAAATAAGCCCCAGGTGATCCACACTAGGTGGCTCCTTCAGCAAAAATAACTTTGCCGCATCACGCATCACTTTTTGACGTACATGTGGAGTCGTGCAATACGCATCACGCATCACGCATCACGCTTCACGCATCACGCGTATGTGGAGTCGTGGCTTAACTCATTTACTTCGCGTTGGCCCAGTCACACTGACCGCCATTTTGTTTCCACAGCCAGCTGTGTAAAAACGACACTCGCGATGCCTACAAAAAACTCGGCTGCTATGAAATTGAGACTGATATCTCAAGTGCCTACCAAAACTATGCCATATTTAGCAGGCGTAAACTTTTTATCCTATTAGAACTATTACATTTAAAATGGAGGTCACTGTGTCAGAGCCTTGCGACGTCATCAGGGTACGTCACACGTATAACTGCTGATTGTCACAAATCACCGAGACCCCAACAGGTGGGGTTCACACTAACCGCCTCACATACTATAGGTTAAACTGGGCTGTAAATCAAGATCCTGTGAATCTAGTACAGACCTTGTGAACTATTAGGCTAAACTGGGCTCATTCATGAATGATTAAAGATGAGACAAATGCTTGAACATCGACCAGGTACTTAACATATATAACTGTAATATGCATAAAGTAGGTGGGTCGTTAGGATTCGCTGAGTGAACACTGTTGGCGCACAATGCAATGGCATGGTCAACGTCCCCCGACTTCAAGTGAGTCAAAATTACTCATATTTGTTTAATTTAAGACCAAACATTTATAAATCTTGATGTTTAAACGCTCGTTTCGTTCCCAAAAACAGTGATTTGATTAGCTAGTGAAACTGATTAAAAACGACTATAGTCGTGCTTTGGACTTAAAGGGTTGAACCACATAAGCGTCTGTAGCAATATATACATCCACCTGTCACACCCCTTGGACCTCCGGACCTGTGGTGAAATCTACTGATCGTATTAGAACTATTGCATTTAAAATGGTAGTAGGTCTATCTTAGCTGACGAAGTCGCCGGTCACAGTCCGGCCGACCAGCTGCCTACTGAAGAAAACACGTGAGGCACCAGTTTGATGTTTGCCCGCCCTTGATGTTTGCCCGTGTACAATGAATTTGTGACACTGAAAAAATGTCTGCCCGCCTGATACATCTTTAGGTCACAGTAAGAAAATATAAACAATTAAAATTTCGTGTCGAGCTGGTATGATAAACCCGGGGGGGGGGGGGGGGGTAGTCCTTTCTACAATATGTGTTGATATAATGTACCAGCTACACAATGCTAGGCTAGAACAACGTGCATTGGTCCAACATTGTGCAATAGATAGCTGGGCAAATATTTAACATGATTTGCACTCACTGACCTTGTTAGTCTGTGCAACTATCTCCACTCTGGCGTGTCATTATTCATTATAAAGTGGTGGAGTAGGGTAGTGGAAAAATGAATGACTATTATATTATGTAGTCTAAGCTCTTATGTCGCTTTCTGTCCACAGTGGCAATATTGCGCAAGTGCCCCGATCTCCCCTATACCAACCTTATCATTAACAGTAATATCTATATTAACAATAATATCTATATTAACGATAATGTCTATGTAAAACTAAAATAGTACATTCTCCCCTTTTGAAAATCTCATTCAAGTGTTATTTTAGGGCTACTTGCATGCTGTCACTAGCGCCACACTCACGTGCCGATGGGAGAGATTAATCTGGTCAGAGAATGGGCTACTTGTAACTAGGCCTACCTTTTGTTCTGGTTCTAGACCAGTGCGACCGTCCGGTGAGCCGATGCTCAAATAATCTTTGTCCATTTATAATAATATATAATGCTGAAGCCATTATGTGATTACATAATGTGTATAAACCATGGAGGCCAGATGTTTTTTTTCAATTGGAAATCATCATAAATGTCTATGTCTATGTCTATGGTATGGGTCTACGGCCATTATGGGATTTAATTCCCGGGTGCGGGTGTCGACTTTAAATGTCAGATTTTGACTACGATGATGATAACATCATTCATATAGTCGGTTACTATGAATGATAAAACTGTACATTAACCACCATATAATATATTCTTCCTGTCGATCTCTATGCTGCTAAATCACCATTTATCTTCACGTATATTAGCTTGTAGTAGTAAGTGGAGTTTCCCGGGCACATTAACCTCTGAGATGTCTATTTATAAAGCTCAGTCATCCTTATTTCATGTAGGTAAAGGGACTCACGTTGAATAATAAACATGTACTTTGCCCCCATCTTTTTGCTGTCTATGTCTACACTGTCAAATTGCCGTAATATTCGATGAACACGATATGGCCGCCCAATGTGGAGGTAGAATCGCAGACGTTGAACCAACATCAAACCAGCATTGGGTAAACATATCGAGTTTGCTGATTAGCTTCACATAATAGTAATTACCTTCATTCTTGGTGTTCTGTCTCCGACCACACACTGAAACCAGCCATTTCAAATTGTGCACGAGGAACACCCCACCATTGACCGACCTAGTTTGCATATATGCGCCAGCCAATCTGAGAAAGTTTAGCAGGACAGCGTTTTGTAAACTGGCCAATCACAAGCGTACTACGATAGGCTGAAAAGGAAGTGTCGGAAAGTGGGATCAATTTCTGCACAATTTAGCATGCGGAATAGCAGTGTCTACGGGTGGCAATTAGTAATGAGCTTGTAGTATGTGTTATAAGTGACGCTCATATACACAACTTACTAACTATTTGATCGATATTATACCATTTTCAACCTGAGCCTGTGATCACACTGTATTGGGTGAGTAGGCTATGTTTGTATATCAACTCTGTCGCGACTATAGTCTTTTATAATCCGTTTTATTAGCCGATTGATCAGCAGTGATATTGGGAATAAAATGTGTGTTAAACATCAAGATTTTAAGATGTTTGTCTCAAATTAAACAAATAGGAGTCATAACTATGAGATGACAATGCCATCCAGATGCAGGATTCGAAATTCGAGCCTTGTGGTCTGAGGCCGAGCATGCTACTGGTCACAGATACTCCCCACATGCAATACTGAATCTTTACGAGTGAGCGTGGAAGAAACATTTTGTTTCTTTGAAACTTGGAGGCCAGAGCGATCACCGACTGTTCAAGCAGGCAGCTTTAACCACTGCACCAGGGGCCCCGCTCACCCACTTGAAGTTGTGGGTCGTGTCAGCTTCAAGTGGGTGACAATTTAATTCATACAAGATACCTCAGCGAGTAAAGGGTTGAATATCCCTCATTGCAAGTAAATTATACCCCTTCAACAGATTGACACGTTAATGTAGGCCTACATGTAAGCAACATATATTGAACCGATGCTGTTTTAATACTGATCTATTACCTACGACGTTGGCCCAACTTTGATGCAGCATCGGTTGAACGTGTTTGCTATTATGTGATAGGGTATTTTGACAATCGGGTATTTTGCGGCTATTTTGTGTCACGTGGTTATTACACAATGTGTGTGCTTTTGGCTTGCACCGTAACCCAATGTTGGCTGGGCCAACATTGTTCCAGACGGTGTGCCAACATTGTTCCAGACGTGGGCCAACATTATTCCAGACGGTGGGCCAACATTGTTCCAGACGTGGGCCAACATTGTTCCAGACGGTGAGCCAACATTGTTCCAGACGTGGGCCAACATTGTTCCAGACGGTGGGCCAACATTGTTCCAGACGGTGGGCCAACATTGTTCCAACATAGGTTGAACGTCTCGCGTTTGCTGTGAGATCACGTCGTATTTGTTGAACATCGGGCTGGAAAGTTTGGGTTGGCAGAGAGTGACCCAGATCTGTGGCTCAAACTTGTAAGATCTAGGTAAATTGCTTAGATCTAGGTCAATTGCTTAGATAACACCACCCCCGACAACCATGACAACGGTTAGCCCTTTGAGCGTCAAGCCGGATTGTAGCCCCATATCATGTTTAACCCTTTAACCATCGGTGCCGCATATATTCGGGTTTTCATTTTTTATCAGCACCACATTTTAAATATGTTAAAGATAAGATGGGACATCAACCAGCAATATTTGAAAACAGTTGACCTCCATTTTGTCAAATCTGAATAATTTTCACTCACTCAAGTGAGTGAAAATTCCGATCGAATAATTTGGCGGTTAAAGGGGTCAACCCGTTTTAAATTGTATCAACTACCGGTCCTTGATGTCAAATCAGACGTTCTTGGCAATCAAATGGTTAATGTTGGTCCTCAGGGTGAAAGCTAAATAATTACAAATGTTTGGTGTCAAATAATATATCCCCATTTCATTTGTGGGAACCAAGACACAGCACTAAGTGGGTAGGGCGGGGGGCCCTAGGATAGTGGTTAGCACCGCTGCCTTTCACGCTAGATTTCGGGGTTCGGTTCCCGGTCTCGGCGGTTTGAAAGAAACAAAAAGTTTCTTCCCCATCCACGTGGAAAACTCAGTATTGTGGGGAGCCTTCGTGACCGATAGGTAGCGTGCTCGGCCTCAGACCGCCAGGGCATGAAATTCGAATCCTGTCATCTCATTCATCTCACCATCCTCAGGAGCTTCTCCTGGCCCAGTTTAGCCTATATGTGCACAAAGGTGGCCTAAAGCCCGATTCATTTCATTTTTACTAAGTGGGTAAAATAGAAAAGGTCAAGATGATTGTGTGACAATAATATAAGGAAGTATTGATTGAGTGACGTAAAACCATTAGATTTGTCGGCTCCAAGACCTTAAAAAAGGCCGTATACAGAGCCATTCAGACCGACATTGAGCTCTGAGGAATCAAGGCGTCCCCACCATGCTCACACAAAAGTACATAATACATAAATAGGTGATGATTAGATATTAGTCCTACGGAAGCGGTATCTCATGAACTGACAGGTAACGTGATTTGTCTCTATCGATTGCTCTGCTTCTGAATTATTTGTTTATCTTTTTCATCCATTTAAAGCTGGAATTGCTGACACAATTGCCTGCTTCAAATGAGAAAAATATCTATATTTATGTGAAGGTTCATGTGAAGTTCAGGGTTGCATATTACAAAGAATCCTAACTTTGATCCTATCTCAACTTTCTCTTATTTCCATTACAAAAAGTTAGGATCACCTAACTTTTTGTAATGGAAATAAGAGAAAATTGGAATAGGATCAAAGTTAGGATTCTTTGTAATATACACCCCTGTTCTTTGATTCAGTGAGCATCTATTACTAAGTATTTTGTAGATTTCTGAGGCATTTTATTTGGTCTGAAACGTGCTTGAAACCGATATATTTATACCGTTCCAGCAGCACAAGGGTTGGTATTGTATATTTTATTATTGACTGGGGAACCTATATCAAGGATATCATGTATTTATAAGGTATCCATTCGACTTATCTACGACACTGGCCCAACCTTAAAATAACAATGAGTCAACGACGCCGACGTTTTGATGGGGTATCAATTATTTTAATTAAATTAGATTTATTTACATTTTGCTGACTTGAAACAACAATGAGTCAATTTGTACTGAGAACATGAACTTCACGACACTTATGTAAACGTTATATGGCTCAATCTCTGTAACTAGCCGTTTCTAACAACGGCCTGGTTGACGGCCCTCACAACAATCACTCACCCAGGCCGCAGCCTCGCTCTCCCTATCTGCGTCCCATTCTGGGCAAATCGCCTGAAGGCCGCGTCACCACATTCCAGTGCCTCTGTGAATAAGGACTCCAGAACTCAAGGGCTTAATTTTATCATATTCAGTGGCATTTTATTTGGTTTTAAACTAGCTCCCACCCGTGTATATACGGTCACAGCAAAAAAGTTAAATCTGTTTATCATGTTTATACAAACACAGATATAACAGTGTAGTCGACATCAGGACTCACGGGGTTAACATGTCTTATGTTTGTTTTCAGGATGTGGCCTTCAGCATGTCCAGAGATGTCAAAGGTCATGGTGGACTGTGGTGAAGTTAACCTGATGTGTGACGTCACCTATGAGTTCTGTCTCAGCTCTTTACCACAATGTTATCCCTGTGCTCATTGTCAGTGGGGGAACAATAACTACTGTGATCAGTGTACATGTGAGTATGGATTCACACAATGTTATCACTGTGCTCATTGTCAGTGGGGGAACAATAACTACTGTGATCAGTGTACATGTGAGTACGGCTCAACTTAAATAAATTTTTAATTTATTTTAATTCTGAGGTCTTGTGTTGATAATTGGCATCAAATAATGAATGAATGAATGAATGAATGAATGAATGAATGAATGAATGAATGAATGAATGAATGAATGAAAAGGGCAACCTTCAATTTGTGAACTCATATGTTAACAGTTGTTAAACTGGGCCAGGAGAACCTCCTGAGGATGACACTGCCCTCCAGATACAGGATTCAAAATTCGAGCCCTGGCGGTCTGAGGTCGACTACACTACTTCCCGTTCACAGAGACTCCCCCGATATTAAATATTTACGAGTTAGCGGAGAAGGAACATTGTACACATTTTGTTTCTTTGAAACTTGATTGCCAGAGCGGGGAATGAACCGCGATCTCCGACTTTCCAAACGGTGCACCAGTTACCCCGCCTTTGGCCTGAAGGAAAACCCAATACTAAGACAATAATTATCATAGCCTAATGCAGGCAAATACAGCCTAATGCATGTAATGTAAGCCGTCTTGATATGTTGGTATGATGCTGGGCCACCACCGTAGAGGATGGTCCAGTATCAGGATCAAAGTCCCGTATTTTTCTATATTATCGCTGAGCTCTCTATATGTTTGTTGCTAGGTTACCAGGCGATAGAAAATTCCAGATTCGTTTTCACAACAGAGGAAGTAACAACAGAATCCACACAAGGTACAATATCCATGTACACAGAATAAAGGGACCAGCCCACCACCCTGTTATAGTTAAAGTCAAGTGTCGCCTGGTGAATCATCATCACCAGTTATTTAGTAGAGGTCCCTGCGACTTATTCTTGGCAGTTATAAGTGCAGTGTCAATGTAATTATCATGCTCATATTTAGAATGTATATATTGATGTTCTACTGTACATGAAGCTAAATAAATGAAAAATTACTGAATTTGATATTTTAGACATTTTAACCCCAATGGGAATCATTTAAGTATAAATAATAATAGTATAAGAACATAAGGACATAGTGTCCATAACTTATGTATGTATAAAATCTCAATAATTTCTAATCAGCTTGACTTGAATATAAAAAATTTAAAAAGTATCGATAAGTCAATCAGTACGTCTACTAGTGCTGCTGCTGCTACATATATTCTTTTTTACTTGAGGCCACTATGTTTTTTTCTCTGTTTTAGATGAGCGCGCGCATTAGATTAAGGCCGCGCATTACCAAAAAACAGCGTGCGCATTGGATATGTGTATGCCAATTTCCGAAAAAAACATGTCAATTTCAGGAGATAAGAAACATAGCCCAGGCTATGTTTTCATTTTGTTTTTTTCTTTCATCGCTCGGATTCCAAAAAAGTTTTTTTCTTTAATATTTTTTTCCGTGCACCCTCATTAGTTTTTCGATTTAGTTTCACAGAATAAAAACACAGTGGCCTTAGTTAAAGTTAAATCCAATTATTATTATCGGGTATTTGGTATTATTCTCAACCCTTTTGCTACTAAGACCGTATATAAACGATTCCCAGCGATTTCTATGGCAAATTGAATACCTGTAAAGTCAGTTAATAGTTTGTTGCATGTGATCAAGTCATCAAATAACACAATCTGGGAAATTTCTATTTTTCAAATGAATGAGAAATAGAATCAATTCAACAGAACATGGATTAGTAGACAGTGTCATTGTTTTTTGTTCCAGGGGTGGATGTGTGGCTAACAGTCAAGTGGGTGGAGCTCCTAGTACTTACCTTAGGCATTGTGGTAGCTGTGATTGTGGCTGCGAAAAAACTGCCTTGGAAACGTTTTCTTGAGAGGACACCAGAAGACAAACCTATGATGGCGGAAGATATTGAGGATATTGAGGTCTCCGCTGATGACACAAAAGTTGTCCCCAACCTAGGAGCTCCTGATCTACAACAACCAAACCTAGAAGCTCCTAATGTACAACAAACAGCCCTAGGAGCTCTCACCTTGCAACACTCAAACATCGCATTCCCTGAGGCTTCCCTACACCATAATGAGGTCACTGTGACCTACACAGGTCAAGGTCACATATTATCACAGCCAGAGAGCTCTACATACCCGCACTATGACCTCGTGTGACGTCATATCATCCATTAGGAAAAGCAAGTGACCGTTATGATTACTGGGCCTGTATTCTCGTACAGGGTACGATATATCGTAGGCTTCGAATTGGTCGAGATGGCTTGACACACAAGATTTAGGGCACTAGAGTAGTGCCTCAACTTGAGGCAGTTCCCTAGTGAAATTTATAGAGTGGTCTAGAGGGGTCCAGGGAAGTCAGCATCCACTATGGTCTAGAGCGGTCCGGGGGCATGCTTCAGCGGGAAATGTTTAAATCTAAGACACATTTTAGAGGGCTTTTTTGTTTATGGACACATAATTGCGCCGTTCTCCCTGGATCTGCCACTGAGAGTCATGTCTGTGCTGGACATATCAAGTAGGGATCACACACAAAAAATGACATTGACATGCTGCCAGATTAACGTATTTATGCCCTGATACACGCTTGCCTTGCAGAACACTTCATGCCATGTCAACCTATCGCCCGTTAATCATGTGGTTCATAATCTGATTTATTTATTCATTAATTTATTCAAGGTGTACAGCATTATTATGTGGACGGGAGATGTTGCGTTAATGATGTGCCAGCGTCGCAAACGGTGGCCCAGCATTAAGCCAACATTGATACAACGTACCACGTTGGCTGAGCAATTGATATTTGGACACACAAAATTAATGTGCTTGTAAAAGATTTATCAGTTGTTTAATTTTGACAAAATGTTTACCTTACACACAATAGTCAGGTCCTGAAAGTTAATTTTGAAAACTAATTATGTGTGCGATATTATGTGACTTTTCTGATGATTTAATGAATAGGCCCATTCGTAATTTATGTTTGATATTACCAGTATGTTCATATGGATTTTTGATTAATTGATTGATTGATTGATTAATTAATTGATTGATTGATTGATTGATTGATTAATTGATTGATTGATTGATTGATTGATTGATTGATTGATTGATTGATTGATTGATTGATTATAAAACTGCTCCGCTTATTTCACGTGAATCTATTTATCGTCCATTTATATAGAAGTTCTCTGTCTCACATGTTTTCGCAGGGAGCAAGTGTTCTTGTCTTGTGACCAAAACCCTGTGTGCTACTTGTATTTGAACATATGCTCAATAACAAACCTCCCGACAACTTGAGGGAAATACAGACGCATTTTCACCTGGGACCGTGCTCTGAAACAATCCTATTTTTTTTTAAATTTAAGCTGTTATGTCAATACTTGAACGTATAGGAAATAAATTGTATGTTGAAATGTTTCAATGTTTTTCTTAGTTTTGTGTTGGAAGTTCAGCAGTAGGTTTTTTCTATAAACCCTTGTGCTGCTAGGGCCGCATATAATATACGGTTTTAATCATGTTTTAGATCAATAGAAATATCACTAAATTTGATAAAATATTTATTGATAGATATTTTCTTAATCCAATACTTCAATATTGGATCTGTATTCTTTTCATAAATACATGTAGTAATATTTTTAGCCATTTTGAGCTGGAAATTGCAATAACACACAGCTGCATCATGTTGTCAAGAAGCATTGACCCAATGCTGGCTCAATGTTGGGCCACCATCTGCGACGTTAGCCCAACATTAAACCAAGACTGGGTCAGTGTGTCGTGTTGATTGGGTTACAGTTACCATGCTAGAGAACACAAAATACACAACTTTATTGTTCTATTGTTGGGCCAGTGTAGTAGATGGTCGGTCAACATTAGAATAACATTGGGTCAATATCTTGTGTTGGGACAATGTGTAACCTGTGCAACAGACCTTTCATAGCTCTATTATTACTAGTCAACATTGTCAACCGGTCCCGCTCCAGGTTGACAAGCTGCCCATTGAAAAAACAGGCGAGGCACCAGTGTGATGTCTGCACACCCTCATCTGACTGTCTAGTGGTGTACAATCAATTTGTGACGCTGCAAAAGTGTATGGCCGCCATCGTAAATACGTTTTTAAGGTCGTATCAGGAAAATTTAAACTACTGAAAATTCGAATCGAGCTGGTATCGACAGTATAAACGGCGGCCATTTTGTTTGAATTTTTGGAGTCTATAAACAACATCCAGCTCCCATTCCAGTCTGGAAACGAAGTGCCAGACAGGTGCCCCGTCTATATATCACCAACCGTCGGTCTAAATTAACGATTTGATAAATCATTCTGTCTGGACACAATGTGATCAGTGAACCAGCAAACAACACACATTGTAACCAATGTTGGTTTAATGCTGGCTCACCGTCTGCGACGCTTTGCCAACATTAAACCAACATTGTTTCAATGTCTGTTGTTTGCTAGGGATGAAGGCGGCCAGAGTGCTCTCACATACATTAACGTGTACGATACACACGTCTCAAGTATCAATCTATAGTTAGCGATTACTCAATTCATATTACGGTCATATTCCCGCAGTGGGTTACTACACAATTATAAATATAAATATTCATATGCCACTAAATAATATTTTACACGTCCATCCCAGCAAACACAAGACATTTGTATAACATTTCTACAACGTCGGCCCAGCGTCTTCCACGTTGGTCCAACATTGTATAAATGTTATAAAAATATGTTTGGTGGGATGTCCCTAAGACTACAACATGACCCATGGCTGTGCATATACTTTGGAATTGTTTCTTTATGTCATCCACAGGCCATTATTATTAATATCTGATTATACAGTAAACGCATTTTGAAAAAACGCTGCCAATATTTTTGATAATATTCACGAGAAATGTAAGCCATTGAGCCACCATTCAATCTCCAATAGAGGGGGGGGGGCGGGGTTGGGCTGGAGTATTTTTGAAATAAATAATTTAGGACTGAATTTTCATGAAATAAATAATTGTCTGAAGTACATGTTGTATATATTTAATGGCCCTCAAAACAGTTTTTGCCTCGCTTTGCTCGGCAAAATTAAATGAGCCTTGGATGTGTGAAGCCTTGCTTCGCTCATCTCTTTATCCCCTCATCAACATGATCAATACTAAGCCTAGTTTGGGATCCGATTTGCAGACAGAAATAAATAGAATTCTAAGAAAGTTAGTTAAATAAATATTTTGCTTGAGAAAGAGTGTGAAATGAATTGCATACAGGAGGTGAAATATATAATTTGTCCAGTTCAAAACTCTCCTTCCCCCAACCCCCCCCCCCCCCCACACACACACACACAGTAATTTGACGGTGGCTCCCTAACAATATCTACATGATGTATGACAACAATCAATCAATCAATTCATCAACCAATAATCAATCAATCAACCAATCAGGCATACAGCTAGTTAGTCAATGGTGTTGGTGCCGATGGTTGAATATTCAAAATTCCAGGGCAAAATTCTTGAAAACTTGCCAAGCACATTGGCCTAGATATAGGGCCTATACCCACGCCACCAGGTGAACATTGGCCTAGATATAGGGCCTATACCCACGCCACCAGGTACAGATCAAATCATGTGGCTCCGCTGAGATTTATCCAGGGCTCAAAAATGCTGGGGGGGGGGGAGGGGGTTGTTCCGAGGGGGAAGGGGTCTACGTGCTTATAGCGACAATGCGGTCAAACAAACACTGAATGTCAGTGAAGGCGGGAGTGTAACCTGGGCATTTTAACCATAACAGGCTGAAATATATCTATTTTATTAATCTTATAAAAGTATGTCACCCGCCTTTTAAATGATTAAACACTCTGAAAAAGTAATACCTATTTGATGTAGTTAGCAAAAGCCACCCTCTACAGCGTGAACCATGTCTCCACTGTGACACTCACTGAAAACCCACTGCCAGTGTACATAGATCCTTCTTAGAGATCCATCTAACTAATATATCAGCCTCTGTGGCAATTATTACAAAAGCGTGTGACGTCATTCTTGGGAATCCCGTCTAAATATGGGCCATGCGTCATGCGATAGATTTACATAGAGTTGGTTTACTGTTGGGCCACCGTCTGATCGACGATTTGCCAACAGCAAAATTAAACACACTCTGTGACAATGTAGTGGTGTTGTCGGAAAATGATTGTAAATGTAAGATTAGCCGTGTCGTCCACTCCGAGGCCGTGGATTGATGTATTTGCTTTACCTAACAAAATACAACATGGCGGTGACTGAGAGCGATCCCGACCCCAGTGTCCGAAAAATGTCCATAACTTTTTAATGACTGTGCGACCTCTGAGCTGAGCATGCGGGCATGGAACAGAAATGTTACCGATTCTAAACCAAAAATTTTTGACCCAATTATTCCCCGATGTTTTCCGATATGACAGTCCGAAGAAATGTCCCACGATTTTGTACGCGGTCAATCTGTGGCTGAAACCTGTTTCAGCCACAGGGGCTAGTTCAATTTGTGCTAGCTCGCGTTAACCCTTGTGCTGCTGTATCGGTAGTTTCTAGGTTTAATTCATTCCTGTTAGCAATTCCAGCTACAAATGGCGAAAAACTGTGCTGTATTTAATAAATATACATTTGCAAACTTTAATTGTTTGATTCAACTAACGTAAACTATTGTTACGGATTTTTTTCATTTGCATTTTATTTTGCCTGATACTTACTTGTAGATTACACTCCTTCTCAATTAACCATTCCAGCGCGGGGATCGATTTTAGACGTCAAAATCTGACGTCATGTAGACGTCAGATTCTGACGTCTAAAGTCGATTCCCGTACTGTAATTAAAATATTTATAATGGTCATAGACCCATAACATAGGTATTCAAATGAAGCAGAAAGAGCTAACTAAGACATTTATGATGATTTCAAATTAAAAAAACACTTTGGTCTCCATGGCTTATATAAAAATATCTCAGCGTTGTAAGAGTTGATGGCCAAACCATTCATTCCAGGGACTTTATCACAGTCAATATAACACATAGACATTATTATGGTGGATTTGACTCTTTGAACTCCATGGACGAGTTAAAGCCGGGATTCTATACATTCATTTCATGAACATTATTCACGATTACTTTGCCGGTAAGCCTACGACTGCGTAAGGCATGAAATCATTCGCTTACATGTTGAGGCCGCCACATGGGAATTTAGGCTGTTATTGAAGTTATTGAAAATTCAAGCGGATACCTTAAGGGTGAAAGGGTCAGTGGCGGATCCAGCATAGAGCGTACCCGGCGTACGCCCCCCTGTTATTGGTGAAAATATTGAATTTTCATGCATTTTTTTTAATAAAGTGTAGCTAACACCCCTTTTTTCAGTCAAAATGTGGCTTACGCCCCCTCTTCTTGTACATTCTGGATCCGCCACTGAGGGTTGATGACGGGGTGGCGTCTCAGACGGTGACACAGAATTAAACAAATAGAGTATCAGCCTCTTAACAAACAGCTGTGTTAACAAACATTGTATCAGCCGTGTTAACAAACATTGTATCAGTCGTGTTAACAAACATTGTATCAGTCGTGTTAACAAACATTGTATCAGTCGTGTTAACAAACATTGTATCAGTCGTGTTAACAAACATTGTATCAGCCGTGTTAACAAACATTGTATCAGTCGTGTTAACAAACATTGTATCAGCCTGTTAACAAACATTGTATCCGCCGTGTTAACAAACATTGTATCAGTCGTGTTAACAAACATTGTATCAGTCGTGTTAACAAACATTGTATCAGTCGTGTTAACAAACATTGTATCAGCCTGTTAACAAACATTGTATCCGCCGTGTTAACAAACATTGTATCAGTCGTGTTAACAAACATTGTATCAGTCGTGTTAACAAACATTGTATCAGTCGTGTTAACAAACATTGTATCAGTCGTGTTAACAAACATTGTATCAGCCTGTTAACAAACATTGTATCCGCCGTGTTAACAAACATTGTATCAGTCGTGTTAACAAACATTGTATCAGTCGTGTTGACAAACATTGTATCAGCCTGTTAACAAACATTGTATCCGCCGTGTTAACAAACATTGTATCAGTCGTGTTAACAAACATTGTATCAGTCGTGTTAACAAACATTGTATCAGCCTGTTAACAAACATTGTATCAGCCATGTTTTTTAAATGTCTCTATTATTGCTGTTTGCCTGACCTGCATCCTGATAAACATGACATATTACACAATGTTGGTGTAATGTTGGGCCATCGTCTGTAACGATGCCCGATATTAAACCAACATTGGGACACACATCGTGTTTACTATTAATTTGCGCCTCTGAGCTCGGTCCGCTGAGGATATAGGCGCTATAGAAGTTTTATTAGATTGATTGATTGATTGATCCCCAACTGTTTCATTCTGGAAAATCCCACTCCACGCACGCGAGGAATTACACAATGTTTGGTGTTGGGAGAGCGTCGCAGCCGATCTATGTTCTTATATAGGTCATGTAGGTCAACGTCTTTAAAAGGGGCCGACCATTTAATACCAGGGGGGGGGGGGTATGGTTTTTTCGTAAAAAAATAATTTGTTCACCAAATTGGCAAAAAAAAATGTTTGCTCTATAGAGTGTGGGAAAAAAATAATTTGTTCATTTATGTGTAAGAAAAAAATAGATTGTTGACAGCCAGCAGATCTTTCCAAATCTGTCTGAAACTGCCAAAGAAAGGCAAAAATTTCCTCGATCCGCTCGGTCAAACGTCTAATGCATATAGGTGTTATACTGGCATACTGGAATGAACATGGAAACTAACACCTGCCTTTTAATTTATGTGATTACAGATCTAGTCAGCTGTTAAAGCTTGCAGGACACGGGTCACCCAGAATGCAAAATTGCCGGTGGGTAGGCCTAGGCCCTATATCATAAAAATACTAAAATATGCGTTTTATACCCACTGCCGCATTAAGAGCAAGTTTCCAAATCATAGCAAGTCCATATATACTTGAGTGACATCTATGAGTTAATAATTCCACCAAAACTTTTTATTAGCTCTGGCTCTTAGCTGGGTGACTTTAAATATTACTGTGGGGATTGCGAAACAGCTGCCCCAATAATGTGTATTGACAGGACAGCTTTTTCTTAAACATTGTACACTCCGCCAATGTTCGTTCAACGTTGGGAAGACGCTGGCGTAACATTAAAACAGCATTGGGTCAATGTCTCGTTTAGTTCAGTTTAGTTGTTGATATTAAAGCTGTCAGCCTGTACTCTATAGCTGCTACTGTGAGTCTACACCTGACTGTCCCACGTATGCCCGTTTCGCAGTTGAATGGATCTTCAAACATGTCCTGGAAAAAAAAGTTTGTCTGTGACATCTCAGGAAAAAAATTGTTTGTTTTTGCCCAGGGAAAAAAAAAATGTTTTGTTTTCTTGATGGAGAGAAAAAAATAATTTGATTAGGAAGAAAAACCATACCCCCCCTCCCGGTATTAAATGGTCCGCCCTTATAGACATGTAGGTCACAGCACAATAAACACTATGGTGCCCTAGCGTCACTGTCGTTTTAGCGTTGGGCCAGCGTCGAAGACGGTGGCCTAACGCTAAAACGACATTGGGTCGAAGTCTGTTTGCTGGGCCGAAACACGGATCCAATGCTGGTTCAATGTTGGCTCATTGTCTGCAACGTTGGCCCAGCATTAACCAAACACCGCATCCATTCATCTTGCTGGCCATGACAGATATACTTTCATTATGGTTGTCTGGGGGTCGCAAGGTGACGCTGCTGATGTCACCATCACAAGTCGTCAATTAATCAGATTCATTTACTTTAGGGAATGTTTGTTTTGTCTGTGTGGCCGGTGTTTTGCCATCATCTCCGCAATGGATTCACTCTATACCTACTGTACACACAGTTGTCAGCTCTTTATATGGAAATTTCCTGCTCGCCCAGCTACACAGCAAATCCAGACGTTTATCCAATGCTGACGTAATGTTGGTCTATCATCTAGACACAGCCTAACACCAACATTGGTTCAACGGCTCGTATTTGCTGGGAAAATTCCACGACAGGAGACATGCTCGGTCTAAGCTGGGATCCTCAAATAAAAAATGTTGTTTTTAAACCGTCTAAAGTTGAGCTGCTTTGAAGCGATCAACAACTTCAAATTAATTAAAAAAAATGAATCTAATATAATAGTCTAAGCATTGAGCCATGGATAATGTTGCATATTATAAGCATTGAGCCCTGGATCGTTTCAATATTGGTTTAAAATACAATGTTACAGTTTAATGTGAAAATTGTTTTCCATCAGTGGCATATAGTGGCGATATAGCGACAAAATAAACAATTTAATGAATGAATGAAGAAAAGAATGAATGAACGAATGAATGAACGAATGAATGAATGAATGAATGAATGAATGAATGAATGAATGAATGAATGAATGAACAAATGAATGAATGAATGAATGAATGAATGAATGAATGAATGAATGAATGAAGAAAAGAATGAATGAATGAATATATGAATAAATGGATAAATGAATGAATGAATGAATGAATGAATGAATGGGGCTTTATTAGACCTAGAGGCCTAAGTCGCAAATGGAGTAAGTGGCTCCATTTGCGACTTTATGGGCTTTATGCCATCTTTTAGCACATATAGGCTAAACTGTGCCAGTATAATCTCCTCAGGATGGTTAAATGAATGCCCCCCTCCCCGACACAGGATTCGAAATTCAAGGCACGTCGTTCTGAGGTCGAGAACGCAACCTCTCGGCCAGGGAGGCTCCCCACGATAAAGATTTTTCAAGAGTGAGCAGAGAAGAAACATTTTGTTCCTTTGAACCCTGAATGGCAGAGGTTCCGGGGTGACAGGCGAGCAGCGGAATTACTACACCAGGCCCCGCCCACCTGGAATGTACAATCTCAGCAAACACGATACGTTGAGCCAATGTCGGCGTAATGTTGACACAAGACGTTGTATCGATGTTGGCATAACGCTCGTCCAACGCCAACGTCGTAGACGCTGGACCAACACTAAGCCAACATTGATTCAACGTTTTGTGTCTGCTGGGTATATTATCCCAGCAGACACGACACGTTGAAACGATGATGTTTTAATGTTGGCCCAACGTCTGCGACGCTGGCCCAGCAATAAAACATCATTGTTTCAACGTGTGTTTGCTGGGATAATCACAATAAGAACCACAGCAAACACCAGGCATTATAAGTTGTGTAAATGTTAATCCACTGTCTATGACGCTGGCCCAACATTAAACCAACATTGGGTTAACATCTGGTGATTGTTAGGACGTCACCATGACATAGCAAAAATAAAACCAGGTCAGTGGCATAATGTTGGCCTAATGTTGGCTTAATGCTGTCGTAATGTTGGCTTAATTTTGGTTTAATGTTGGCTTAACGTTGCCTCAATATTTGCTTAATGTGGACCCAAGCGCCAAATCTCTTTAATTCTCGTGGCCCACTACTTTATATTATTTTCATCAACGATATATCTCTAGAAAAATACTTAAGTGACATCAACCTATTCGCAGATGATGCAGTTGAGAGTGTTGAACGCAAAACCAAAGATAAAATAATTAAAAAACTACAAGAGTGTGCAGTCAGTTTGGATAGATGGTGTCTTCAAAACAAAATGGTACTCAGCATTGAAAAAACTAAAACCTTATTTATATCTAATAGAGAGAAATCTGTTCAGATAAATACTAATTGCAATTTAGCAAATGTAAAAATAGGTAATACTATAATTGATGAAGTAAACAGTACAAAACTACTAGGGGTTAATGTAGACAATACTCTCTCCTGAACTATGCAGGTCGCTCAGGTCAACAAGTGTACCGCCTACCGTTTATTCCTGTTCAGAACGATTAGAAAATACTTGCCATTAGAAACCAGGATTAAATATTATGATTATTATGTTAAACCACTCATTAAATATTGTAGCTCAGTTTGGGGTATCTGCTCGAAAGAAAATCAGACTAAAATCATTAAAATCCAAAAGAAAGCAGCAAGATTAATACTAGAAGCACCTCCCCTAACCCCAAGTAAACAAATGTTTCAACAGCTAAAATGGTTACCGTTTAATGAAATAGTAAAATTTAAGCAGGTTAGTCTTGTCTATAAAGCAGTTAATGGTAATGCGCCTCAATATATACAGACTATGTTTACTAATATTAAAGACAATTCGAATTATTCACTTAGATCTTCATCCAATAAAAAAATATTCGTTCCTAGAACACATCATAAATCCTTATCATACACAGGCGTAATTATATGGAATGCCTTACCAGAAAACATAAAATCTTCAAAAACATTTACCATATTCAAGAACTTGTACATTAAAAAAACTTTAGAAGAAAATAAACATAGATAATATTAAATACTTCGCCGATACAATGTAGCATATATTGTTCAACAACTATGTTATTCAATTTTGTATATATTATCATTATTGCTTGTACATAGCTTACACTGCTCTGCAGAGACAAGAGGCAGTATCTGCTTAATTGTATAGGAAGCAGATGCTGCTTTTTGCCTTTGCACGGCAGTACATATACATGTTTTAAAGACTCTTTTCTGATTATGCTGTATATATATTATTACATTATTCATTATTACTTATTACTTATGTATTTTGTATTTTTGAATGTTTGAGGGCCCCAAGGAAGATGGGCAAATGCTTATTGGGCTTACCCTCTTTAAATGAAGATTTTATTTTTATTATTATTATTATTATTCTGACGTCACTACACGGATTTACCTGGAGGGCTCACTACTTATTTGTTAGTACTATTATACTATTTATGTGAAATATATGTTTGCACTGGTCACTTAATTAAACACTTATATTTACTTATTCAACATAAAGACGCACGTCTAAAAAAACTGTTGTGTCGTGTGTGGGCGTACATAGGTACATAGTCCTGCATGTCTACCCCCACCCCGACACCCCCCCCCCCCCTCACTTCATATTGATCTGTGTGTGTCAGATCTTGTTATAAGGCGAGAGGACACCGTGGGACACACATGAGACAGTCATCATGTAGGGATAAAGCCGACACAGGGCTTCTGTCAGTCAGAATAAAGTATAAGAAACACCAGAAAACGTGTTGTGCTCACCTGGACTTATATATAAAGGACTTTAGGCATTCTAGGATTCTGTTACAATAGTTATCGACTCGTCATGATGTGAATATCCCACAGGTGAGTCAGTCAGCATTTAGCGGTACTCTACTAATCGGTCTGCAGTATACTACAGGTACTTGAGAAAATTTGTTAAATCGTCGTCATACAGTTGTCTATTCAATATTGGTCTTCATTTACTTTCAGTTTGATAATACTGGAGATTTTACACCATAGGAGATAATATGACTTCAAATAGGCTTAGGCCACTATGTTTTCTTCTCTGTTTTAGATCAGCGCGCTCATTAGATTAAGGCCGTACATTGCAAACAAACATAAGTTTTTGTCTGCCTGGTGGTCATTGGGCCAATGACCACTGGGCAGAAAAAAACTCATGTTTTAATTGAGTTTTTTTGGGAAATCGGCAACAATCCAATTATTGGATTGTTGCCGATTTCCCCCCAAAAAACAGCTAATTTCAGGAGATAAAACAACATTTATCCATCTATGTTTTTTCGGCTTGTTTTTTTCAGCAAAACGTTGAGAATGTAGGCCCTGTAGTGTTTTTTTTATAACTATTGCTCTGTGAAAAGAAACTCATATGTGGTGGAGTAGTGGTGTTTTATATTTGCTATATATTTACGACACTCATTAATGTTTATAAGCCTACAGCTGTTATATCAACAAAACTGCTCAAAATGAGCAATTTCTGTTAAGACATGGCGTGCAGTTACTGAGAGAGAGCGGGGGTTTACCTGAGCGACATCTATGTGTGGAGAATGAGGACGTATGTCCTTTGGTGGGGTTAATAACCCTTTAACCGCCGGTGCCGCATATATTCGGGTTTTTATTTTTTATTAGCACATTATGTACCACATTTTAAAATGTTAAACGATAAAATGTGAGAATAACCAGCAAGATTTGAAAAGAGTTGACCTCCATTTTGTCAAATCTGAATAATTTTCACTCACTTGAAGTTGTGGATCGCTTCAGCGAGACACAACTTCAAGTGGGTGAAAATTCAAATTTAATAATTTGGCGGTTAAAGGGTTAAAACACACATTTTAGGTTAAAACTGGTCGAGCGGAACTCGGAACTGTTATTTACCCCTGTAAACGTGATAGGTTGAAGCAATGATGTATCAATGGTGGGCCAGCGTCGTAGATGGTTGACCAACATTTACTTAACTTTGGGTCTATGTCTCGTCTTTGTTAGTATGTGTACGATACATAGAACCAATGTTGGATTAATGTTGTCCCAGTGTAGCAGACGGTGGCCCAACTTTAAACCAGCATTGATTCAACGTATTGTGTTTACTGCGATATGTGATGGATTACGATCCAAAATTGGGCGGGGGCCCTAGGGTAGTGGTTAGCACCGCTGCCTTTCACGCCAGAGTCCGGGGTTCGGTTCCCGGTCTCGGCGGTTTGAAAGAAACAAAAATGTTTCTTCCCCATCCACGTGTGAAAGTTAGTATTGTGGGGAGCCTCCGTGACCGAGAGGTAGCGTGCTCGGCCTCAGACCGCCAGGGTTCGAATTTCGAATCCTGTGTCTGGAGGACAGTGTCATCTCAATCATCTCACCACCCTCAGGAGGTTCTCTTGGCCCAGTTTAGCCTATATGTGCACAAAGGTGGCCTAAAGCCCGATTCATTTTTTTTTTACGATCCAAAATTATTCCATTTCCCCGTTTACTCTTGAGTAGTGTCTGATACATAATCGGTGCCGTTCACATTTCCGTTTACTCATCGAGTAGTGTCTGGTACATAATCGGTGATGTTTCCGTTTACTCATCGCGTAGTGTCTGGTCCGTAATCGGTGACGTTCAAGTTTCCAGTTCACTCATTGAGTAGTGGCCTGTACATAATCAGGGACGTTCCTGTTTCCCGTTTACTCATTGAGTAGTGTCTGGTACATAATCGGTGATGTTCACATTCCCATTTACTCATTGAGTAGTGGCTGGTGCATAATCGGTGACGTTCAAGTTTCCAGTTTACTCATTTAGTAGTGGCCAGTACATAATTGGTGACGTTCACGTTTCCCGTTTAATCATTGAGTAGTGGCCAGTACATAATGGGTGACGTTCACGTCTCCCGTTCACTCATTGAGTAGTGGCCTGTACATAATCGGTGACGTTTCCGTTTACTCATTGAGTAGGGGCTGGTGCATAATCGGTGACGTTCAAGTTTCCAGTTTGCTCATTGAGTAGTGTCTGGTACATAATTTTGTGACGTTCCTGTTTCCCGTTTACTCATCAAGTAGTGTCTGGTCCATAGTCGGCGACGTTCAAGTTTCCAGTTTACTCATTGAGTAGTGGCCTGTACATAATCGGTGACGTTTCCGTTTACTCATTGAGTAGTGTCTGGTACATTATCGGCGGCGTTCCAATACCTTAACCCCAACCCCCTCCCAGCAAACACGAGACGTTCACCTAATGTTGGTAGAATGTTTGGCCAGCGTCGCAGATGGTGGACCAACAGTGTACCAACATTGGGTGATTGTTTAGTGTTTGTTAGGCTCCTACTACAACCATGGTGGGAGTTTTAAAAAAAAATTCAGATGCTGTGAAAGCTGAACACCGAGTGGGCAGTTTGCTACCAATAATTGTAGGCCTAATCAGTGAGAGACCTGTGATGATGTCACATTATAGAGTATAACTAGTGGGAATAAGGCTTTGATCCTTCATGGCTTATGCCAACCTTTCTAGACAGAATCGCCTGCAAAAATCACCTGGATTTTAAGTGTAGGCCTATGAACCCCAACAATCCAACGGTGGCCCAACTTTAAACCAACATTGATTCAACGTATTATATTATCTCGGATTAAGACGTTAAAGTTTCCCGTTTACTCACTGAGTAGTGGCCAATACGTAATCGGTGACGTTCACGTTTCCAGTTTACTCATTCAGTAGTGGCCAATACGTAATCGGTGACGTTCATGTTTCACGTTTACTCATTCAGTAGTGGCTGGTACATAATCGGGTATGTTCATGTTTCCCACTTACTCATTCAGTAGTGGCTGGTACATAATCGGGTACGTTCATGTTTCCCGTTTACTCATTCAGTAGTGGCTGGTACGTAATCGGGTACGTTCATGTTTCCCGCTTACTCATTCAGTAGTGGCTGGTACATAATCGGGTACGTTCATGTTTCCCGTTTACTCATTCAGTAGTGGCTGGTACGTAATCGGGTACGTTCATGTTTCCCACTTACTCATTCAGTAGTGGCTGGTACGTAATCGGGTACGTTCATGTTTCCCGCTTACTCATTCAGTAGTGGCTGGTACGTAATCGGGTACGTTCATGTTTCCCGCTTACTCATTCAGTAGTGGCTGGTACGTAATCGGGTACGTTCATGTTTCCCGTTTACTCATTCAGTAGTGGCTGGTACATAATCGGGTACGTTCATGTTTCCCGTTTACTCATTCAGTAGTGGCTGGTACGTAATCGGGTACGTTCATGTTTCCCGCTTACTCATTCAGTAGTGGCTGGTATGTAATCGGTGACGTTCATGTTTTTCGTTTACTCATTCAGTAGTGGCTGGTACATAATCGGGTACGTTCATGTTTCCCACTTACTCATTCAGTAGTGGCTGGTACATAATCGGGTACGTTCATGTTTCCCACTTACTCATTCATTAGAGGCTGGTACGTAATCGGTGACGTTCATGTCTCCCGTTTACTCATTCAGTAGTGGCTGGTACGTAATCGGGTATGTTCATGTTTCCCGGTTACTCTTTCAGTAGTGGCTGGTACATAATCGGGTACGTTCATGTTTCCCGTTTACTCATTCAGTAGTGGCTGGTACGTAATCGGGTACGTTCATGTTTCACGTTTACTCATTCAGTAGTGGCTGGTACATAATCGGGTACGTTCATGTTTCCCGCTTACTCATTCAGTAGTCTCTGGTACATAATCGGTGACGTTCATGTTTCACGTTTACTCATTCAGTAGTGGCTGGTACATAATCGGGTACGTTCATGTTTCCCGCTTACTCATTCAGTAGTCTCTGGTACATAATCGGGTACGTTCATGTTTCCCGCTTACTTATTCAGTAGTGGCTGGTACATAATCGCGTACGTTCATGTTTCCCCCTCACCCATTCAGTAGTGGCTGGTACATATTCGGGTACATTCATATTTCCCATTTACTCATTCAGTAGTGGCTGGTACATAATCGGGTACGTTCATGTTTCCCGCTTACTCATTAAGTAGTGGCTGGTACATAATCGGGTACGTTCATGTTTCCCGCTTACTCATTCAGTAGTGGCTGGTACGTAATCGGTGACGTTCATGTTTTTCGTTTACTCATTCAGTAGTGGCTGGTACGTAATCGGTGACGTTCATGTTTCCCGCTTACTCATTCAGTAGTGGCTGGTACATAATCGGGTACATTCATGTTTCCCGTTTACTCATTCAGTAGTGGCTGGTACATAATCGGGTACGTTCATGTTTCCCGCTTACTCATTCAGTAGTGGCTGGTACATAATTGGGGACGTTCATGTTTCCCGATTACTCATTCAGTAGTGGCTGGTACATAATCGGGTACGTTCATGTTTCCCGTTTACTCATTCAGTAGTAGCTGGTACGTAATCGGGTACGTTCATGTTTCCCGTTTACTCATTCACTAGTGGCTGGTACATAAACGGGTACGTTCATGTTTCCCGTTTACTCATTCAGTAGTGGCTGGTACGTAATCGGGTACGTTCATGTTTCCAGTTTACTCATTCAGTAGTAGGTGGTACATAATCGGGGACGTTCACGTTTCCCGCTTACTTATTCAGTAGTGGCTGGTACGTAATCGGGGACATTCACGTTTCCCGCTTACTCATTGAGTAGTGGCTGGTACATAATCGGGGACATTCACGTTTCCCGCTTACTCATTCAGTAGTGGCTGGTACATAATCGGGGACATTCACGTTTCCCGCTTACTCATTCAGTAGTGGCTGGTACATAATCGGGGACATTCACGTTTCCCGCTTACTCATTCAGTAGTGGCTGGTACATAATTGGGGACATTCACTTTTCCCGCTTACTCATTCAGTAGTGGCTGGTACATAATCGGGGACTTTCATGTTTCCCGTTTACTCATTCAGTAGTGGCTGGTACATAATCGGGGAGGTTCACGTTTCCTACTTACTCATTCAGTAGGGGCTGGTACATAATCGGGGACGTTCAAGTTTCCAGTTTACTCATTCAGTAGTGGCTGGTACATAATCGGGGACGTTCACGTTTCCCGCTTACTCATTCAGTAGTGGCTGGTACATAATCGGGGACGTTCATGTTTCCAGTTTACTTATTCAGTAGTGGCTGGTACATAATCAGGGACGTTCATGTTTCCAGTTCACTCATTGAGTAGTGTCTGGTACATAATCGGGGACGTTCATGTTTCCAGTTCACTCATCGAGTAGTGGCTTGTACATAATTGGTAACGTTCACGTTCCCTGTTCACTCATTGAGTAGTGGCCGGTACATTATCGCGACATTCCATTACCAGGTTTGTGGGAAATCCCTAACCTTAACCCTAATCCCCTCCCAGAAAACACGAGATGTTCACCCAATGTTGGTACAATGTTTGGCCAGCGTCACAGACAAAATAGATTGCGAAAATCACTGTGTAAGTGTATAAACCCCAACAATCTATTAAAAATGAAGATTTTGTTGAGTAACACTAATTATAATTAAAAATCATTTGTATAATATGCCTCAATTCAATTTTGTACATTCTTTCTTTCCTGCTCACCTGCTCATTCGTCTGGTCAGTCGGTGGTTCATTCACTCATCCATTTGTTTATTCGGTCTGTCTGTCGCTCGTTAATTCATTCATTCATTCATTCATTCATTCATTCATTCATTCATTCATTCATTCATTCATTCATTCATTCATTCATTCATATGATTTGTCTTTTCAGGACAGTCATGTCTCCACCTGAATGTGGTTCCAACACAGAATGTGGTAATTTGGCCACCTGTGACGCTCAGTATGAATATTGTGACGCCATAGTGCCCACCTGTAGACCATGTCATCAGTGTATGAAGGGTTACTCATGCTGGGAACTATGCAAATGTGAGTAAATAATCTGAAAATCGAATGTTCGTGTTTGCACGTATGTCAGGGTTCATGCCCCATATTAAAAAGTCTTAAAATATCTTATTTTGATGCTGACAATCATTACAATTTGTCATGTGCTATGTGTTTGAGTTTGTGCAAATCTTGAAAGTAAATAACTATAGATTTGTCCTAAATTTTGATACTGATTCTCGAGCTTTGCAAAACATCGGCTGCCTTTTCGGTACGAGTGAACAAAATTAGCCTTCATGTAGCCTATGTCCTAAATTTTCATGAAAATATAATTTATCGTTATTAAATATGACGTCATACGTAAAAATGGAAGATCTTCCAAAGGTGTTTGGCGCGGGTTGTAACAAAGTCTCCTTTTTTTGTCACATAACTCCTCTTCTAGAATCCTTGCACTGGTTACCTGTTCGTTACAGGATCAAATTTAATTTGTGTTCCCTAACCTACCAGGCTCTCTCCAGTGGACAGCCAGTATATACTCGAAACATGCTTCAGCCATTGCGAAAGGTACGGACACTTCGTTCCAGTGATCTAGATCAGCTGAATGTTCCACTGGTCAGAACCGCGGTAGGCTGCAGGGCCTTTTCTGTTGCTGCACCTAGACTTTGGAATGAACTTCTTTTAGAAATTCGCTCTGCGAAAACACAAATTAGTTTCCCGAATAATTTTTTTTGGTCAGGCTTTTCCGACTTAACTCCTCGGTGGTCCGGTTGGCCCAGACAACAAACGCAAACGGTTTTTGGCCTTATGACTCGGGTTATATTTTTCACACCTCTGAGCTCGGATCACCGAGGATTTAGGCGCTATGGAAGTTTATTATTATTATTATTATTATTATTATTATTATTATTATTATTATTATTAATATTATTATTATTATTATTTTTATTATTATTATTTTTATTATTATTATTATTATTATTATTATTATTATTATTATTATTATTATTATTAATTTTATTATCATTATTATTATTATTATTATTATTATTATTATTATTATTATTATTATTATTATTATTATTATTATTATTATTATTATTATTATTATTATTATTATTATTATTATTATTATTATTATTATTATTACTATTATTATTATTATTATTATTATTATTATTATTATTATTATTATTATTATTATTATTATTATTATTATTATTATTATTATTATTATTATTATTATTATTATTATTATTAATTTTATTATTATTATTATTATTATTATTATTATTATTACTATTAATATTATTATTATTATTATTATTATTATTATTAAGGTTTCTGTGTAAATTTCAATCAAACTGTTGTTTGACCGAAGAAAACCACAACATTTAAAAATTGTTTTATTATTGAAATGTTGTGAATTGATGTGATCAGATAAACATATACATTTATACCTTTACCATAGGTAATTAAATTTTGCGCATTATTTGTGTTTCTTTCCGCAGGTTACAATGCACTTAAAAGCACCACACTCACCACCGCTGCATCAACAATAACGAGCACATCGAACAATGGGGAAGGTAAGGCCATGGCAAACAACTTCTACTAGATTTACCTTGAAGTTGTGCTGTAACAAAACCCCAGATGCTAGACCAGTTACTGAGTGGATAGTAGTAGTAAATCATTGTTTTACGTCACGTTTCGGCACAAATGGTCTTTTAAGTAATACGATAAAAACATTGTAGTCAATTGATGAGATGAATGATGTACAGATGATACTTTGAGGGTGGGGGTGATAGGGCATGGTGGATTATTGAGAGCGTTTTCCTTCGTTCGCCCGATAAGTTACTGAGTGGATAGCTGATGAGATCTTGTTATTTAAAAGAAAAAAACAGAAAAGAATATAAAGACGAGACTGAACATACTCCAATTGATCCCGACTCAATTATCAAGTTCGTCTGTGTAAAAAAAAAATGGTTTCAGAGAATGTCACAAACCCTAGAAAATTATGGGATAAAATCAGATATATTTTGCATAAAAAAAATCCTGATAGTTCATGCAATACTGAACTCTTCCAATAAATATTTTATTAATAAGGAAGCCAAAATTAGGGACACATTTCTGTCATTAAAATCTTATTCATTCTTCCATCCTTCAGTTGACCCAAATACCACTTACTCACGAGTCTCCGAAAGTTATGTGTCAAAGCTTGCAACTTGACTCACACTAGTTCAAATCGTCAAGGACTGTACTGATATTCTTGCTGGGTCAATTCTAAATTTGGTAAATCTCCTATTGGTGGAAGGGAAATTCCCAGATGCCTTCAAAATTGCTCATGTTAAACCACTATGGAAAAAACATCGGTAGATGAATGAATTAATCAATGAAATAAGCACTTGTACATTTATACCATGTTTTCTGCGAGGCGTTGGATAATAAAAAAAAAGTGCGCTTAGTTTTTGCTGATATTTCCAAAGCCTTTGATCGAGTGTGGCATGCTGGTATACTGCATAAATTGAAAAATAATGGCATAACTGGTTCTCTGAACGAATGGTTTTCTGACTATCTAACCGACAGAAAACAATGCGTTGTGATAAACGGTCATTCTTCTGAATATGGCACAATAGAAGCAGGAGTTCCACAGGGGTCTGTTCTCGGTTTCCTATTATTCCTTATATTTATAGACGATATTAAAGAAGGGTTGGAAAGTAAAATTAGTTTATTTGCAGACGATAGTTTGTTTTATATGGTTTCAAATTTACACAACACTAACAAAGATGTCCTGGACAGAGATCTCATCCGTATTGATACCTGGTCCAAACAGTGGCTTGTAACTTTCAGTATTCAAAAAACTTGTGATATGTCACTTTCTCTACGACCAACCGCAACAGTTCCTATGCCGTTATCTTTTTCTGAAGCTAATTTAGAGTCTGTCAGCGTTCACAAGCTTCTAGGTCTAACATTTTCTTCTGATCTAAAATGGAATAATCACGTTGATGACATAAATGCTCGTGCTGATAAAAGACTGTGTCAACTTGAAGCGCTACGTTTTAAATTAAACCGAAAAACCCTAGAAATTTTATATATATCATATATTCGGCCAATTGTTGAATACAGCGATGTGGCTTTTGATAACATATCTGATGGTGACAATACACGTCTTGAAAGAATTCAAAAACGTGCTGGTAAAACTGTTTCCGGTGCCATAAAAGGTACTGCGTATGCAACAATTCTTTCGGAACTAGGCTGGGAATCATTACAGGCCCGTCGTGAACGTAGAAAATTAATCTTATTTGCCGACATCGTCCATGGTAATGCACCTAGCTATTTACAACAGGATCTCCCCCCATCCGTCCAGCTTAGGACTCAGAACCGTTATCAATTGCGAAATAGATCAGACCTCAGTCAATTCCACACACGAACTGAAACTTTTCGAAATTCTTTTTTCCCATCCACAACTAACAATTGGAACTCCACAGACGAGACAATTAAAAATATAGATGATCGCAATAACCTTAAATCATATTTATATCGCAGTTTACCCAACAAAATATCCTATTTTTACATGTATTCAAGACGCATTAACATTACATTAGCTAGAATTAGAATGCAGTGCAGTGAACTGCTATACCACTTGTATCAGAATCACGTTGCTGATAGTCCCAATTGTCCCTGTGGAGTAATAGAAACCCCTGAACATTATTTTTTTGACTGTCCACTGCACCACATTGCTAGGGACGAGCTTACAGCTGAACTGTTTCAACTTCAATTAACCCCCACTCTAAACACTGTTCTTTTTGGTGATGCTCCCTCGGGCAACTTACCAGAATTGGTTATTGCAGTCGAAAAAATTATAACCACAACCCAGAGATTTACATTAACTATGTTAAATTTACCTGACTGAAGGTGTTTTCTTCACCCTACTTTTCCTTGTTGCTGACATTATTGTCAGGATCTAATTGTGCTTTAATACCTTAGTCCTTGCCCTGTGTACCACTTATTAATTCATTTGGTGGGATCTCCCTGTCAGCTGTCGAACAAAAGCTTTGCACTAGGATCCTTCTTATCGATTGCCACGACACAGACATCACCGGTCATCAGTAGCCATGTAGCAAGAGAAACCTTGGTATTACATTTTTGTATTTGTTTCGATTGCAAAATAAAATATGTTTATACAAAAAAGCAATTTTAGACCTGTATCTGTATTACATTTTGATCGAGAAAATCGTTGCCAGGCAAATAAAATCATACATGCATAATAATTCAGGTATTTCAAATGACTTTAATTTGCATACAAAGCTGGTCAATCACAACGGCCCTTTTGTATATTCAGAATGACATTTTATCAGAACTTACTTCTCCTTCGCTCTTGCATTTGTCTACAGCCTTTGAATGATCACTTGCTCGGTAGATTGACTGAGTGGCTCGACATTAATGATGTGGTGCTACAATGATTTAGATTTGTAAAGTCAACGGTGTAGGACTACTGTCTACTCCACAATTGTTGATGTGTGGTGTTCCGCAAGAATCTGTGCTGGGTCCACTTCTTTTTACTATGTATACAACTCAATAATAACCGCTTTTGGTCTGAAGCATCAACTTTATGCTAATGACACATAAATCATCTGTTGCAGAAAATATATCACAGTCATTATTTGTACTAAACAATTTGTATGCTGGCTATTAGTTTTGGACTACGGATCATGATTTAGGCATTATAGCAGTTTATTATTATTATTATTTATTCAAGTCTGGATGGACCAGAGCATGTTCAAATCAAATCATAGTAAGACAGAATGTAAAATAATTGGACATTTAGGCCAACGTAAGAAAGTCATATATTTCCAGTTGAACAGAAATTTGCCGAAACAGACTCTATTTGCAACCCGATTGTGGCATTTGATCCAGGTTTTTCGTTCAAAAACATTTTCGGGTATCTAATCTGTCAATCAGCTTTCTACCATATTCTTGATTTCAGACGCATTCAAATACATCTGAATAAAGTTACTAGTAATGCCCTTTCTTTCGATAATGATCAAGTGAGCAGTCACTTTGACAACTGTATTTCTTTGCTGTTTGGTTGTTCCGAAAAAATAAGTTTCAGTGTGTACAGAATTGCCTTGCCAAGGTGGTGACCAGAAGTAGTTTCTCAAAGGCTAGGCACCTGCTCCAGTAACTGCATTGGTTGCTTATTAAATCGCGTATTATTTTCAAAGTGAACCTATAACATATAAAGCACTATGAATGGAAATCCTTACTATTTATCTTTTGAGGTTGATGCACAACATATGTGGAATAATTTACCTTTGGACGTACGAGAAGCAAGATCACTTTTTTGAAAAAAAACCATCTTTTTACATTCTGCCTATCACCTTACTCTGATCTTCAAGTGATCTCCTTTTCCGACAATGGATCAGCCCATAGAACACCGATTTTTAGCTCCAAGCGCCATTGAATCTCAATATTATTGTGAGATACTAGAGCCATAGAAGTCACTCTATCACATATCATATTAACTGTTTTTGGTTTCACTGGAACTATAAACTATTCCCTAATATTTGTCTTTTTTTCAGATTACACTGAGTTGATAGTTGCCATTTCTGCGGTGGTGTTTGCAGTGGTAGCTGTTGCTGTTTTGTTTTTCTTGTTCTACAAGTGCATGAAGACAGAGAGGGTTCTTCAGAGAGAAGTAGAGCAAAATCCTGAGGTTGTGGTGCCTCTGGCTGAGGTTATCAATGAAAACAATCAACAAAATGGAGTTTCTATAGGGCCTCAACAAAATGGAGTTCCCATAGGGCCTCAACAAAATGGAGTTCCCATAGGGCCTGAACAAAATGGAGTTCCCGTAGGACCTCAGCAAAATGGAGTTCCCATAGGGCCTCAACAAAATGGAGTTCCAACTGGTCCTCAACAAAATGGAGTTCCAACTGGTCCTCAACAAAATGGAGTTCCCATAGGGCCTCAACAAAATGGAGTTCCCATACGACCTCAACAAAATGAAGTCCCCGTAGGACCTCAACAAAATGGAGTTCCCGTAGGACCTCAACAAAATGGAGTTCCCGTAGACCCTCAACAAAATGGAGTTCCCGTAGGACCTCAACAAAATGGAGTTCCCGTAGGACCTCAACAAAATGGAGTTCCCGTAGGACCTCGACAAAATGGAGTTCCCGTAGGACCTCAACAAAATGGAGTTGCCATAGTACCTCAGCAAGATGGCGGTCGACAGGGCGGACCTTATGTTCAGGAGAGTGAGCGATATTATAACAGGACCAGTCACAGAGGTCTGCCTGTGGATTACCCTGAAAGTTACATGCTATATGGTCATTATTAACCTTCACCTATTGATGTTGCTAATATGTTATAAAATGTGATTAACCCTTTAACCGCCAAATGATTCAATCTGAATTTTCACTCACTTGAAGTTGTGTCTCGCTGACGCGATCCACAACTTCAAGTGAGCGAAAATTATTCAGATTTGACAAAATGGAGGTCAACTGTTGTCAAATAGTGCTGATTGGTGTCACATTTTATCTTTAACATGTTTAAAAGGTGGTACTTATTTTGCTAATAAAAAATGAAAACCCAAATGTATGCGACACCGGCGGTTAAAGGGTTAAGTCGGTGACAATTTACATGATTTAATTTAAATTCAGCTGTTTAAGGATTAATATTACACATTAGTTATTTTGACCTGATCAGCTCGGGTCCAGATACGATTCAGCTAAAGCAGAGTTGAGCAAAAGTTGAAAGAACTAGGCACTTATGAGGGCACTGATGCCGATTGTTGAATTCAAAATCTTTTGATTTTTTATATATTTTACTTTAACACGTAGTTTCAATTGTACACTATTTTTTTTTTCTTCTTTAAAATTTCGAATCAAACGAGTACCAACTTGTGCCATCAATAGTTCTGTTGATATATGTTCAGTTCAGTAATGAACTAATGTGCGATATCATACATATAGCGACTATCAGTGGCGGATACAGAGAGGGCGCAGCCGGCGCACGCCCCTCGTTCAGGGTTCCAAAAAAAACATATTTGGACCGAAATATGCTCTAGAATGCGTCATTTGAGGCCTCAGATTGCAAAATCGGCGCCCCCTCCGTCTGTCAATTCCTGGATGCGCCAATGACTATATTGGTAGATAAAGTATTAACCTGGCACACCTCTTTGCCACTTGAAGCATATCAGACGTGTTCTGGAAGTCAGCTCTTGATAAGAATAAACTGAACGCATCACAGAGACTGGGCTTAGAAGTCGTTATTTTGTGATTCGAGGTGTAACATCTCTGATAAACTATGCACACAAGTGAAATGGGTGGGTTGTGACTGTGAAAGATGACAATATTCTACACGGTTCTTGGATACAGTTCCTCAAGGAGAGCCTCGCAGTGAACCATAGTCATCACAGTCATCAGATAGTGCCTCAAAGAGAGCCTTATGTGAGGATCACAGTGAACCTCATATCCGCGGGTCATCATAGTCACAACACGTGAGTTTATTATGAAGCCTCCTGGAACGCTTTCCAAAGATAGGACTTTTGAAATATGTTCAACATATTCAATATATACCATGTGTTACATTAATGCGACGATATAGCTTAAAGTGTTATATTAACAATGTCTAAGTTGGTGTACTGAAAGTCCAAAGTCCAACTCTTGACGCGCTATAATCGTTTTTATCAATTGTTAGTAGATAAAATCACGGTTACTGGGAATGAATATGATGTTTATACATTAAAGATTTGCCATTGGTTGGTTAAAATTAGACAAATATGAGTAGTTTTCACCCACTTGAAGTTGTGGGTCGCGGTAGCGAGACACAATTTCAAATGGGTGAAAAGATTAAAAGGCTAACTCTCCCTGATAATCTCCTGGAAATCAACCCTTTAAACACCATCGTCTATGTATACACCGTAATTACATAATTTGTGTAAAATAGCACGCCCAATTACATTGACTCGGGGACCGACATTACACGTCAGACGTCAGATTCTGACGTTCATAGACGTCAGATTTTGACGTCTATGGACGTCATATGCTGATGTCTACAGAACGTCAGATTCTAACGACCATGGACGTCAGATTCTGACGTCAAAAATCGCTCCCCACACTGAAAGTATTAAAATATTCATAATGGCCGTAGACCCATAACATAGGTATTCAAATGAAGCGGAAAGAACTAACTAAGACATTTATGCTGATTTCAAATTGAAAAAAAACCTTTAGTGAGTCTCCATGGTTTATATAAAAATATTTTAGCGCCTCAACCCTTTAACCGCCAAATTATTCAATTTGAATTTACACCCACTTGAAGTTGTGTCTCGCTGACGCGATCCACAACTTCAAGTGAGCGAAAATTATTCAGATTTGACAAAATGGAGGTTGACTGTTTTCAAATATTGCTGATTGTTGTCACATTTTATCTTTAACATGTTTGAAAGGTGGTACTTAATGTGCTAATAAAAAATGAAAACCCGAATATATACGGCACCGGCGGTTAAAGGGTTAAGGACACTATGAGTTTTCATCTGAAATATGACACCTGGTTAGTATATAAAATAAGGTAAATTTCATACATTTTGCGGTGGGAATTGCAGGAGCGATTCTCATTTCAAGGTGAATGAAAATGAGAAATGAAGTACTGAGAGGAGGGTTAATAAATATGACAGCTTAAGGGAGAAGGGGACGTGGCGCAACGGCTAGAGCGCCTCACTGTCTCGCAAGTCATGCAAGCGTCCCGGGTTCGAACCCCGCTGTTCCCTTGTGGGGTTCTGAGAGAAGCAGCATTGTTTCTCCCTTCTCAGTGTGACTAGGCGATCACGTTAATGGCGGCCTCGTCGAGTTAAGGTTGAAACCAGTCATCGACGTTAATTTCGCGCAGGTCACGCGCTGCGCGCTCCTCGCACATGACGGTTCATCAGTGATACTGCTGTCGTCATCAGGCACAAACTAGAATCTGAAGAATCTAATTTTAACAATGTAGATTAGCTAAAACAATAATTAGAAATAGATTAGGGTATATTTTACTTAGTGTAGACTTTTATTTTTTACTTGGTTTTAAATCAGGGGTAAAGATGATCGCTGCAGATATTGATATTAATCTTGACAAACTGCAAACAAATACACACAGCATTTATTTACGCCTTGGATTTTCTCATTGTTTAAAGACAGTCACTCTGAATTGACTAAACACGATAATCCATTGTAATTGCCGACCAAATCATAGTCAAATCAAAGTGGCAAATGTTTGGTTCAAAATTAAACAAATATGTTTTCACCCACTTGAAGTTGTGGTTCGCGACAGCGAGACACAACTTCAATTGAGTGAAAAATTGAATGCGATAACTTATCGGTCAAATGGTTAACATTAAATGTAATAATCCTTTCAAAAGGATTAAATCGTGAAATTAATCGTTCAAAGTTGTCATTTGATATATGCGGCTCTGAGAAATGCCTGATGTCTCAGAATTATGATTATATCATCAGAAATTTAACAAAGTAATTATGGTGATTATGATTGAAAATTACATTTAAATGTGTGTTTATGTATATAATAACTTATATCTGAAAATGTAATTGACGCCAGCGCTCTCCTCGCATATGTATTCCTGTGTATGTCTGTCTTGCCTCTCTGGATGTCATCAGAAATAAAGCCTTGTTACTTGTTGGCTGGTGTATAAGATCTGGTTAGTACGCTCAGAGTGGTTTTTAGATCAACAATTCCCACCCATTTTTACATACTATGTTTTACAAGATGTTCTTATATTGTGTTTTCAAAGCAAGCTGCCCACAGCAAAATAAACTTGTTTTAAAATTTGGTGGAGAATGCATAAATTTACTTCTTTGGTGTGTTTTTTATTGTTTTGGTAAAAAATGTCGATTTTTCCGGAATGAAACAAGAAAATAATGGAATGCAACCATCTTAAAAGTGATCTATCACCCCTTATATAGTATGAATAATTTTGTGACAAATAAATCAAAGTTGCCACAAGATGGGGCACAAGTGTTTTCTTATATGGGGTGATTGGCTATCATGTGACCCTCTGACAGAGTCATATGATAGCCAATCACCCCATATAAGGACATAATTAATCATACCATATAAGGGGTGATAGATCACCTTTCATGCAAATAAAACTTATTAAATAGGTTAAAAATAAGACAGTATCGCTGAGTAGCATACAGATGTGTATGTATATACCAGGTGGGCATGGATATACATAGCGGTGAAATGAAATATACATTATCATATAAATTATTATTTGAATGTCTTATTTGAATATATTTACGCAATATTTACGTTGTACGATACATTTTTCGTCCATCAATTCGACGGGGTTCGAACCAAAGCACTTTTTAAGTTCATTTTTCGCGCTTCATTGAAACGCGAATATTTAAATATAAAATGGAACTCTGATAGGATAATTTATACACATTAAACCCTTTGCCCGCTAAATTATTCAATTGTAATTTTCATCCACCTGAAGTTGTGTCTCGCTGACGCGATCCACAACTTCAAGTGAGTGAAAATTATTCAGATTTAAGAAAATGGAGGCCAACTCTCTTCAAATCATTTTATCTTTAACATGTTTGAAATGTAGTACTTGATGTGCTAATAAAAAAATGAAAAACCGAATATATTCGGGAAAGGCGGTGAAAGAGTTAATAAACGTGGTAGTCTACTGATCACAATAATAATAGTTATTTTTATATATTTATTTAACCCTTTGAGCGTTGAACACCATAGTCGTTTTAAATCTGTTTTATCAGCAGGTTAAATCGCAGTTGTTGGGAATGAAATGATCACCATTTGAAAATATTTAGCAAATATAAGTATTTTTCACCCACTTGGAGTTGGGTCGCGGTAGCCAGACACAACTTCAAGTGGGTGAAAATGTTAATCAAATAACTTGGCAGGTTATTCCAATGGTATTGTACACAAGATATGTAGATAAATAGTATAATAAGCTACGCAGAAAACAACCACAAATTGAATCAATGTTGGGACGATGTTGGCCTTCCGGCTATGACGCTGGCGCAACATCTGCTGCTGCTGCTGCTGCTGCTGCAGTTGGCCTCATATCAGAATCTTTTTTATTATCATCATATTATTTAATGTTGGCCCACCGTCTGTGACGCTCCACCAAAATTAAAACAACATTGCCTGAACTGTTTGTGTTTTCTAGGTATCACCCATGATGTAACAACATTATAAAAAGGGTTAATATTTGGCCAAATTCTTACTGAAAGCGCCATGTGGAAACGCCATGTTGAATCCAGTGGTTCACAGGAGGGGTTTGTGACCGGAATGGCTCATCTTTGACCTACAAACCAGGTTACGGGTTCGAGTCTGGTGACAGAGGAGCTTAATCATGCCTAACCCTTTGAGTACCAATCACAACAATACGCGTCTTTTAACCATTTAAGAGCTAAACACGACTATAGATAGTAGTTTTTAATCCGTCGTAGCGAGACACAACTCCAAGTGGGTGAATTAAAATTAGATAACTTTAAAATTAGATAATCGGTAAATAAGAAGCAGCGATTTTTCTAAATGAAATTCGTGTTTGGTCAGGAATAAATTATTCAAATGAGGGGAGATCACATATCTAATTAAAGACAAAAAAAAATATTGCTAATTGGAATTGAGACTTCAAAAAGCCATAATCGACCTATTAAAAATCCATACGTAGAATTTAATAACAGGGGCCACCAGGTGGGGGGGGGGGGCTGGAGTTTTTTTTAATTATTTACTGCAATTCGGCTGGACGGTGCACTGAAAATGTTAAATTTCATTACATGTATATATACAACAGTTCTTGAGATACATTATTTATTTCATGCAAAATCTCCCCCCCCCCCGGAAATTTAATAGTGGCCCCTTAACATCGGTAAGCGTGAACAGTGTTTTTCCGCTCCCATGTATTGTACAGCGGACTAACGTCCACAAGGGTTTCCTGTCACTTTGATACAACCCTTTATTGTCAAGATGACGTGCATAGCCCCCCCCCCCCCCCCCACCAACAAGCACGAGGCATTGACACAAAGTTGTTTTAATGTTGGATCAGCGTCGTAGACGGTGACCCAACATTAAAACAACATTCTGTCAATGTTTCTTGTTTGCTTGCCTGCCCCATAAAGTCACGATGTAGTGGCACCTACAATAAATTAAATGGAAACGTCACTTGGTGACGTCACGGCGACGCGGAGTGGTTGACAGAAGTGAGTTGGTATGTCTGCAGCATGCTTCCCAGCAAACACGACATGTTGACCCAAGGCCGGCACTGGGCAAATGTTGTTCCACTGTCGTCGCTCGGTTGGCATTAGCCCCCCACGGCGGGGTACTAACCTGGGGCTGGCTTGGAATGTGCTTTATTATGTATTACTAGTAGCCTATAATATATGTATTCGCATATAATGGGCCTATATGATTATATTCAGACAGATTCAAAAATGTAAAGTCACATTAAAAACAGCCTATTACAAAATAAATAAGCAACATATTACAAATACATACACAATAAAATCATAGATCTAGACCAGATCTATGAGTAAAATTTATCATTTCTCGGTGGATTATGTAGACACAAACTGAAATGCTCTCTCAGCTTAATTTAATGTCTCACTTGTCGTGATTTATGATGCCACACTTGACATTCGTCCACAGCTGATCTGACGTAGATAGAGATCTTCATATCACCAGGCGTAGCGCGGTACGTGTGACAATCACAACATATAGGCGGCTTCGTGAACCAGAGCACGGTCAGGCAAATCACAGGACGGGATAGCATAAGCATAGCATAGCATAGCATAAATTGGGAGTCAGTGGGGTTTTTTTGTCGTGGTATTCGCTGATTTTTCAATTTAAATTATGTTTAGGCATACATGGAGCGATCAATATTTGATATATTGCAATAATTTATATACCATAAGAAGCGGAATTCAAATACCGTTAATATGGTATATAGCAGTTGCAGATCGGATTCTAGAACAGAAATAACATACATTCAAGTAACCCTACCCCCTTATTTAAAACTGCGCGACGTTGTTGATAACATATTTAGGGTACCTCTATATAAGTCGTCAAAATAAGATTTGCATTCCTATATTTTCAATGTTAACATTTGATTTCGTGTTCAGTATATCCCAGGGCTCCAAAAAAATTAGTTTTGTTGAGAGGGGGGGAGGGGGGAGGTAGCATGGTAGCCATATGTAGCCCATCGCCTATATGCATGTATATATAAACCCCCATGGTTTTAAATCGTAAAGTTAATAAAGGAATTAAGTTGTCAGTTGTGTACTTTATAAATACCTTTTATCTGGATATATCATCCTGCGTGCAGAGTGTACTTGTTTTCCCACTACACCCTGCCAGATATGAGCCTGTGTCTACCCATTTGGGACCCCACTCCAGGAGGACACACGTGCCTCTCGTGCGACACCCCCCAAGCTTAGACATCAAAGCTAATCGCAACGCGCCGGCAATCAGACGCTGCAAGGTCAGGTTTTGATAAATCTATGAACCTACGTATTGCCAGCAATATGGAAGGAGAAATGGGCAACTTGGCATGATTTATAATACCCATTTCTTTACGAGCACATTGCAATACAAGTTTTACATCAAAAGACAAGAAAATATCAACAGACATAGAATAACATTTGTGTAGCACTTTCAAACCATTAACATAATTTTTCAGTGACTGGTAGCTCTTCAAAGAGCTAGCCATGAATGTTATATAACGACATAAGTTTTCTAAAGTACAAGGGAGGGGAACCAATGAATAATATCTACAAAAAGCGTAATATGATGACCATTGTGATTTAAAATTCTTAGCAGTTCCTGGTGCGAAAGCACTGGCTTTAGCAACGGCTACAGCGTGATCCAATGTGATAAGTCTGTCATCTGCAATTGTGAAACAGATAACCAGAATTAACTATACATATATTTAATCCAGTGAATTAAAACAAGACACTGTGCATAAACATCGTCATAAAACATACTAACGTATGTCAAAAATCTCAGAAATTATGCAATGACAATATACATTTTTAACTAAGTACTATGTTAGCAACACCGAACTTATAATTGTTAAAAGTCTCAACAATACTCATAGATCCCAGAACGTGTCGTAAAATTATATGTTCCAGTTCATATCAAACAAATTCGGCATTACTATGGATTCGGTTAGAGTCATTGATTTTGTAAGGTCAGTAAATTTATGCTGATTAGACGAGGAGAGGTGCCACCTGCTGAGAAGATCAGGCAGCGTATTGTCGATGCCAGGTATATGAATACACCTTATCGTGAAGTTGTGAAAAGCCTCTGTGAGCCACAGCTGTCTCAAAGCTGCCTGCATGAAAGGCGACCGGGAGCGGCCGGAGTTCACTGCGTAACACACACCTTCGTTATCACATCTCAGGACCAGCTTTGTGCGCGGCCAAAGACTGCCCCACAGACGGCATGCAACCACAATCGACAACAACTCCAGGGCAGAGATGGATAATGAGAGGGATTGTATATGTGGCGGGTACACTGTATGGCAATAAAACCCCTTTGATGTCACAGCACCCATGCCGGACAGACAGCTGTCTGTGGATAGCACGGAGTCACAATCTGTGAAGACGGGATCCTGTATGAGGCTAATGCCATTATAATTAGCCATAAATGTATCCCACCACAGCAGGTCAAGTTTGAAGGGGCGATCCAACACAATCTGGCGTTCTTCCTTCTTAATGAGTTCAATTATCCTGGCCACAAATCTGCGTCCAGGGAGCACAGCAGCAGATATGTGAATAAGCGTACCAAGCAGTGATTGTAACTGCCGCTTGGTGGCTGATGATCGCTTAAGCCATTCTTTGATCATACACGCTGCCTTATTGAGTTTATCAGTTGGTACACTAATCGACATATCCACTGTATCAGCCTACAAGTCAAGAAATATTTGGGATGATGCAGGGGGTGCACACTTGTCTATGGACAGTTCAACTCCCAAAGTATTACATAACAGATTGATTAGGTCACTGTAAGCGGCGTCAGCCTTATCACGTGGCTGCGCAGCCGCGAAGTCATCAACATATCCTATTAGTGGTCTGTTGTACATCCGTTCATAGATGCGACATATAGCGTCCGCCACCCTTTAACAGTTGAGGCACGCACTTCGCAGTCCAAACGGGAAGGCAATATCAGACACCCTGGACCATGAGTCTGAATTTGTTTAATTAAATTGTCTACCGAAGGGTAGCGAAGCTGATAGTCCTGTCCGAGATATAAATCCTTTGGTATACCGTCATTCACACTAGTACCATCAGGATAGGAAAGGTCAACGATTATACGTCTGGCTAAAGGGTCGTCTGCAACCTTCTTCTCAACGGATTGTAGTGGAGAAAGGATGACTGGTGAAGTCAAAGGGTTACTATCGAAGGGTCCTATCAAACCTCCAGCTGACAGCTCTTTCGTGATGTACTTATCTACGGCATGTGGGTGTGCTCGTGCAGAATGATGATTCGTGAAGGGAACACATGGTAATTTAGAACGTGAATAATTGATAGGGAAGCCATACTGTAACAAATCCACCAGGTCATTGTCTTTGTCAAACATCATCAGCTCTCTCCAATTCTTAATGTTCAGGTCCGTAGGCACAGATAACCTGGTCGATGAGTAATTAAAATTAGCAGCATGGACCACCTGTTCATGCAACTGTATCATGACCTGATTAAGGTGAGACGGCTCAGGCGGCCATGACGTAACTGGTTTAGACAGTCTGGACTGTGGAGGAAGGCTAGCCCCTGGCGGCAAAGAACCAGGCCAAGCCTTATTGGTCTGTCACTTATCAGAGTTCGATTCTGGTTTTCCTGCTTGCTGACACTCCTTGGCCTGGTGTGTGTCGGTGTATGTGCCGGTGTCACGCCATATTAGGCATCCCCTCGATATTAGGCTTCCCTTCCGGTTCTGCGCAAGAAGGCACATAATGTGGTCATAGTGAGACAGCTGTGTGTCTCATGGTAAATGATCAGCAGATGTATATATTATATATTTAATTGCTAGTTGAAGAAAACGCCTACATGACTTCTGCGATTGCAATATTGCAATCAATGATAAAATTGGACACAAATCTATTATCAAATATGTAATACACACACTTGTTGAAATTCATCAGGCATAATCATACTAATAGCACAGCAATCTTTAATTAAATTATACACTAATTCTATAATAATGATACTCTTTAGTAAAAAATACCACATTATTATATTACACTAACTGTAATTCAAACCATATTATGTGTTATTTATATGATAAGGCCTTGGCAACAAAAAATATAATAAAAGTATAAATGAATATATACTATGATACATATAAGATATAGTTAGATCAAGGATTATTTGGTTAGATTAGGCATCCCTTCGCCATAGTGTAGCGTGGCGTGTTCAGTCACAGTGCATACAGAGGGGTGCCTAATTTTGCTGACATGTACAAGCATGCCAACACCCTGGCAAGACCTTGGCAACCCATTGTCAAATTAGACATCCCCTTAGTCACAGTGTGGTGGCAGTCCTGGTTGGGGGAGCTTAATATCGCTGGCTTAGCAAGTCGTTTCTAAATTTAACATCGCATAGAATAATAAATTGTTACCGAAACTATTAGCAAATATGAAAACACAGAATTATTAAAATTAAGGGAGCGTAATTAGACATATATTTCAGCAATATATCATGTCTATTTTTATTTGCTTTTAACGAAGCATATGTTTACATAGACTTCTCGTCATCAATAAATATCTATCTACCTATATTTGACATTCCAAATGGAAATATCGCATTGTTACAGCAATATATTGCACTAATGTGTTCCAAATATGTCACCAAATATATCACCCCCCCGCTCAGGAGGTGTTTTTACTGTAACGTGTGATGGCATTACCAAAGAACAAAGAGGGGGACACAGCGTATATGCAACAAGGCTTTATAATGTCCTTATCTAAACAATTAACCCTAGGCGACCAAGCGGATGAAAATGTATGGCCACAAAATCAAGTGCTAATATATTACATCACCGCATAAATGAATGATCGGAACCAATACTGACATGCAAATATTTATTTACAGATGTATTCACAGGTATCATACAATTATTCCAACAGTATTAACATAATTATTAATTATTATTTTATTGCAGTACATTTTAAAGAGTAAATTACATTTATAAATATGATTATATTCACATTCATAGTAGCATATTATACTGCCATCACAACAAGATTAAATATATTATATACATTCACATATAAAATGCAAATATCACAATATAATTGGTAATCTACTACAATATACTGTACATTCAATTCAGTTTAATAATGTAGTCACATTCATAATAGCATATAAAACTGACCGTCACAATATTAAAAGTACAATTTTAATGCAAGGCAAAGTACAAGGTAAGATAACAAGGTAACCAGGTACATATCATAAGAACGAGATATTTTACATAATATTATCAACATTAATTTTAAATTATCAACATCTATTACATTTATAATAAGAAGCGTCTTCAGCAAGGTTAATACATTTTTTATGAAATACATTTTCACAGGAACAACATTTAATCATAGTGTCCGATTTATTTGTAGTTTTACAAGTACAGTAAAGTTGTACTCTCTGAGTAGGCTTTGCTGTACGCTTTCTCCTTTTCTTGGATGGAAAGGGTTTCAATTCGCCATCTGTAAAACACTGGAGTAGATGTTGTCTCATATTTAAATAATATATTTTAAATTATACTCCCAATGTATGCCAGCCGCCCTAATGAATATCTTTACTTTAAAAAAATTGCAAGTCAATATGCAATTTGATATAGCTTCAATCTATGTATGTGCTGCATTTGTAAAGCTTTAAAGTTTATTAAAAGTAATAATAAAAAAATATAATCCACTCCGCAATAAATTTGGTGGTGAACGCTTGTAATCTTTTGTCTAGCACTAAATTTACTGCAAACACAACACTCCTGAGACGCAATGCTCGCACCTTTGGCTTCCACAGCTTCTGCACCCTCTCATGTTGATCAAACAAAGAACGAGGTGTGATATTAAACACCCCTTCTTGAAACCCCGCCGCAATTAACACTTGTGAGCCCATGACTGTATATTAACGCGTATTGTCTATAATGTATCCACGGGTACCATGGGTACAGCGGATAACAGTAATTAAATACGGGAATACATTTAATTATCTGAAAACTACAAATATTTTCCACATGATGTTGATATAGAATTTTATAATTGCAACTATGAAAAGTTTTTTGTGTCAAATTTATTAATTGTCTTTGGGAACCAAGGGGTGACTCAATGGGGTCATCGGCGGTATATGATATGTATGATCAGTTAACGATATGTATTTTAAGGTGTAATTGTATTTTAAATAGGAACTTTATTTATTAGGAGGATTATGCCTGGCTATTAAAACCCACAGCAAACACGATACATAGACCCAATGCTGCACTGATGTCTTAGACGTGGGCCAACATTGGGTCTATGGGTCGTGTTTGCTGTGAACCAATCCATGTCTGTACAAATTTGAAGAACTTCCATTAACCCTTTAACCGCCGGTGCCGCATATATTCGGGTTTTCATTTTGTATTAGCACATTAAGTACCACATTTTTAATATGTTAAAGATAAAATGTGACATAAACCAGCAATATTTGAAAACAGTTGACCTCCGTTTTGTCAAATCTGAATAATTTTTACTCACTTGAAGTTGTGGATCGCGTCAGCTAGACACAACTTCAAGTGGATGAAAATTCAGATTGAATAATTTGGCGGTTAAAGGGTTAAGTTGTGACATCTGAGAATGCGCTTTTAAACGTAGCCTATGTCATGTTTTGATTACACTTCCTCCAGTTTGTTTTTGTATTTCTATACAAAAGTTATATATATGCACAGACCTGGAATAACATATCATTGCGTAATGATTACGGTGGAATAACATTTTCCAATCAGAAAAACCCATGACAAAATATTTTTTATATTACTTTTTTTTCAAATTATAACAAATATATAATTTATGTCTATCGCAACCTTAGTAGTAATTTTTATATAGACAATCGATAATGAAGTGTAGGCCCAATAGTAAATATAAATTGTTTGCCATGGTATTGGTTTGGTCATACAAGCCAGCTTGCACGGGACGACGGGGATGTCTAATTTGGCAACGACTTGGCGTGCGTACTTGTCAGCAAATTAAGCACCCCTCTGTATGCGCTCTTACTGAACGGCCCACGCCACACTATGGCGAAGGGGATGCCTAATATAACTATGTCTTATACGTATTAACCTTGTAAAGCATTCCCTATATGAAGATCGTTAACATATAATTTAATATATAAATATGTCAATGTGAAAGTTATCGTTTTTATTCTAATAGGCTAGAAAACATGGCGGGGGAGTCTAGTTTTCCACCATCTGTCTTGCTCTTCTTATTGCAATATTAAGCATCCCCTCTTGTCTCGAAATGAATAGTATTCTAGCGACCACTAGCTGGGATATGGATTATACTTTCTAACACATTGGTTAACGTGTTTAACTTTAAGTGTGTAAAACTATGTTTGCTACTAATAAAACTAAGTATTAAAACTAAATCATTTTAAAAGAGAATAATATGTAAGTGTGGTGGATTGCTCAAGACACCTTTGTGTGACTTCCGCTGCGTAGACACTCTCTGCGCATGCCCACACAGTCACGTGACTTTTTTACTTGTCAGGGATGCCTAATATATGGGGATGCTTAATATTCGTTGACACCGGCGCCAGCACATTTGGCGCAGATATGCCGATACTGACAAGTACCCATACGAGGGCAGCCGTTCTTGCCAAAGTTCCACTGTCGGCAGGTCTGCTGTTTCTCAGTGTATCCTTTGGCTGCTCTGGGACTGACCTGTGTGACTAGCTGGTCTGTGGTTCGTAGCATCTCATCTTTTAAATCCTTGATGGATGCTGACCAGGGGCGACGCCCTTGCTGTATCATTGACAGCACCTCGTGATATAGGGATCGAACTTTGTTCCATTGAAATTGCTCCGCCAATATCATGAGGTCAATTATGTGCTGATTGCGAGCAGATATCTCTTCCTGGTCAATATCCGTCGTCTCAATGATCCGCAGTGTACCGCAGACGACCTCGGGTAAGGTCAACTTATCGAAACAAATATCAGAGACGCCAGATCTGTGTACAAATTCATCTGGCCAGAATATGTCAATACTCTTACCTCTGATAGATGTTCTGTGTATGTTGTTGACCGGAGCCCGAGGTTCGATTCCAGCAACAGCAGTTGCGGTGGAGTTACCAATCAATGAGTACTGCTGCGGGTCAGATGCGTGGCGCACCTGCGCTAGGGTGGGTAGTTGACCTTGGAGTGCTTGGGTAGCTGTTTGTTGATATCCTTGTACAGGTGTGATATATCCATAACTCGCTGGTACACTTTGGCACGTGCTGGACGCTACGGATATATCCTGCTAAACCATGTGATGAATTCGCAGCAACTGGGGTCTGAGGCTGCATCTGTGAGTACACAATATGTGGAGGCTGAGGTTGATACGGTACAGCCATAACCTGTGGCTGCGAGGTAGCCGGTAGCTGTGTGGGAACAGCCGTGACTTGATACTGCACAGGAACCTGCAGCTGCTGCGGAAAAGCCATGGCTTGAGATGTCACAGGAACCTGCAGCTGCTGGGGAACAGCCCTGGCTTGAGATGGCACAGGAACCTGCAGCTGCTGGGGAACAGCCATGGCTTGCGACTGCATGGGAACCTGCAGCTGCTGGGGAAAAGCTATGGCTTGAGATGTCACAGGAACCTGCAGCTGCTGGGGAACAGTCCTGGCTTGAGGTGGCACAGGAAGCTGCAGCTGCTGGGGAACAGCCATGGCTTGGGACTGCATGGGAGCCTGCAGCTGCTGGGGGATCCACATGGCTTGCGACGACAAGGGCGTCTGCAGATGCTGCGGCATAATCATGGCTTGTGACTGCTGCTGTTGTTGCTGGGGAAACGCCATGACCTGAGGCTGTTGTGAAGCCTGTATCAGCTGCGGCACGGCCATGGCTTGGTGATTTGGGAAAGCCATGATCTGTGGCTGCTGATGAGCCATATGTTGCTGTGTATGCTGCGGGAGAGCCATATGACTTGCCTGTGATTGAGTTTGTGCCTGTTGCGGTAGAGCTTGAGCTGCCAACACCTGATGCTGTGTGAGATGTGTAGCTTGGACGACCGACATCTGTACATGAGGCTGTGAGGGAATCATCATCTGCTGCTGAGCCTGTGTCACCGGTTGTTGTTGTAGCATGCCTGGTACTGCTGGTTGTATGGCAGATGTTGTCAATGGGGTCATAAGACCTGAACCCACCGTGGTAGTAACAGTTGTCATGCTGGTGACGGCTACTGTCTCTTCATTTACGTTAGTCCTGGGGGAGCCTGATGACGCTGGTACTGTAGCTATTGTATTTGCTGGAGCACTGGATGTGATAAGACTTGTTGTTGTTGCTGTAGTCGCCATCGCGCACCTCTTACCCCACGGTAATTTATGTCCTTTGATTGGAAAATGACATACAGTACAGCAATGTTCTTTGCGGTGGAACATGCGGTATTCTCTGAAGTAGACACCTTGCTGGGCAGACACAAACTGTCCAGTAAGGAGTCAGTGAACAGGTTATCACCCCTGGGGTGGGGTGATCCCGATCCGGCCACGTGGAGGATCACGGGCAGGACCTCGTTAGCCAATCAACAGGCGGGGCAGGTCATATAAGCCGCCGCCTCCGACTAGCAGTGTCCGAGATAAATGTTATGAGCAGTTCACCGGTATTTAATTACTGCAAATTACAAGCAGTAATTTCCACACAATTATGGGCGTGGTCATCAACTCTGAATATCAACATGTGGTAAAAAAACAACAAACACTTCATTATGACTAAATATTTTATTCGAAGGACATGATGAAACAATAATACATTAGTTCCACACAGTAAAATATATGGTATATAATTCAATCTCCACAGACAATTATTGTAAAGTAATACCCTCGAATCACTATCTAAATTATTTACAGATTATATTAAAATAATTTATTATTTTATAATAGTTACCCGTCATTTGTGCAGGCAATTATAAAGACATTATTTTGTTGAAACTACTAACTAGTAATGATAAAGTTATAAATATATAAATGTGCTTTATATTGACTTATAAAAATGACTAATTATTGTTATGGGACTCAGCGACATGACTGTCTAATATAATTTTTGAGCTGAATTTGATAAAAGTACCCAGCTAGCTGAAACATAAACCACATATAAACACTGATAAATGTTCCATACGCCCTAGAAATATGATCATTAAGCATTTTCTGTGTACTTGCTATAAATGGGTTCCCAATCCCTTCTTGAATACAATGACTGCAGACCATAGTAACCTCAGTCGAATTTACTTTTTTATTAGTCGCTACACGCCTGCGTTTCAACTTAGGTTCATTTTCTGTACCCTCCCCTGTTTCATTCATTTTATTTTCCAGTTTATTAATAGCCTGTTCTTGTAGTTTACATATATTTGTACCGCGTGTGGCCGTTCTAGTTCGCTTTCTGCCACAATGACGCCCTCGTGCATTAGATGGAAACTCTACCTTAGGGACGTAAGGGTCAGCGCAGTTAACATTTTGTTGCTTGAGTGAGTACCTATTCTCTAGCGATGAACCTCCCACCCGTCTCTTGCCGGCGTTGTGTGGAGCTCGTTTTGAAGGTGTCTCATTAAAGGGACTGGCCCAGGCTAAAATTGTCAAAAAATCAGTGATTTTATTTGGGGTTCTTAATATGACCATATGATGTGAACATGTACATAGACTAGAACTGCAAATTTTTATAATTTTTGTGCTGCGGTTTCACCAGTTAGACTAGATATAGAGACGAAATTCCTGATTTCTAATTATTGACAACCATGTCAAAAATAGGAAATGCGGGAATTTCGTCTCTATATCTAGTCTAACTGGTGAATGCGCAGCACAAAAATTATAAAAATTTGCAGTTCTAGTCTATGTACTTGTTCACATCATATGGTCATATTAAGAACCCGAAATAAAATCACCGATTTTTTTATGATTTTAGCGTGGGCCAGTCCCTTTAAATGTTGTGGATTGAAAAGGTCCGCTGTGCAGAGTTGTGAGAATTTTACCTTGTTTTGCTAAGTTAACCTCAGTAGTACTAGCCTCGAGTGATTGCGCTATTAAATTGTTAACTACATCTAGATTTGATTTGCCGAACATTTCGCGGTGATTATTTATTTTAAAGTATTCAGCCAGATAAGGTGTGAGAGTGGGCACCATATACTTACCCAGATATAAAATGTTTTCTTCACATTTGAGGTTATGACGACTGGCGTGCACGGCGTATAAATGCTTACATAAGTATGGTTGACCTTTACTGATAAATGACTTACAACTACAAATACCCAGATAAAGATTACATATATGTTGATAAATAGGAACATTTTTATATTGGGGTGGGAGGTGTAGTCTCATCTCATCACGCCAAGCTGCTGAAGCAGCGTGATTTAAATCATCTAAGATATTACGTGGTTTGGCCTAAGTGACATAATCATGATCACGGCGAGAGTTGGGATCGAACAGAGGAGGTGTGACTTGCATATTTTGACACTTAATATGATGCTGAGACGTGACTAAAACCCAGCCATGTATTAGTACTTGAAAATGTTGCAAGCAGTAAACACCATTATGATCCAGAATGTATAAAGCGTTACGTATCTCATCTATATGCCCACCTCTGACCCAATTTATTTTATGTTTGGTTTCACCAGCATTTTCTCTACTTAACTTAGCATCTCTGTACAGAACACTGTTGGTCCCCAGATGCAAGATGACAGTCTGAAAACATACAAAAATGATTGACAATGTATATCCATAAAATCCCAAAACAAAAGTCAATAAAAATAGCTGATTTATAGATACAATCTGTTACTGGCACAAGTCACAAATTTGACTTTAAAACTCATGAAACCATTTGAGCGTGGCAAATAAAAAAACTGTATTTCACTTTTAAAAATATTTTAACCCTTTAATCCATGAAATTACTAAAAAAATGTTATATTCTATTTTCTGTTGAAAGATGTGACAAAGTGACACAAATATAGGCCCTTCTGATTTAAAAATATTTCGTGGGTATATTTTATATAACCCTTAAACCCTTTAAACTGACCACCTGACTTGAACATTACAGCTTATTTTAATTATCTTAATTGTTTAATTCATTATATTTCCATCACGACATAGGGACAAAAGGGTCAAAACAGAGCTTGGCAAACAGTAGTTTTTTTTATCCAGTACTCCGAAATTGGGTTAATAACAGAAATCCAGACATCACTATTTAATGTAATAAATTAAATTTTAAAATTAAAATCATATTAGCTTTTACGGGCCTATCATTGTTTTCTTAAAGTGCGAATTACGCCTCATTTTGACAAATATTTGTCCGTCTCGTACCTAGAACGTCTAACGGTCATCAAAAGAAATGTGATGTTATGTTTAATCAGTAGGCCTACGTTACGTCATGATGATGGTGCGATGTGACCATTTAGCAGCTGAGAAACAATTATTGTCAATGGCTTAAACGGGGAATTGAACTGAATATTATTAAAGTGTTAATGACTCATATAATTTTAAATACATGGACTCTTTCCTTTAGAACATGTTGAAAGTATATACAATAACAGTGATTCAGATCAATGTACTATCCACGCGCATTACAAATGATTGACTCTGTGTGCCGGCGCTCTAGTACTTACAATGTTAAAAGGTGATTAAAGTTATATGTACATAGCACGTTACGTCATGATGGTTCGTTTAAAAAATATAAAATTGTTCTTCACATGACCTACTTTAAGGGCATACCTTAACTGTGAAAAAAATTAACTTATAGTTCTACAAGATTGTACACTCTATCACTAATAACAAGTAAAGATTTTTCCAATAAACGAATATTTGTTATAACGATGACAATATAACACCCATCTGCACAAACGTTGGATATGGACGAAAACATGGACGAAAACAGTAAATGCCAATATCTGTTTCAGTAAATATATCAATTAAATGTAAAAATGCACGATTTTGTAAAATGCATGCTCTGTGTTGTTATTTAAAATATTTTGTATCCACCCATAGAACACGTTTATATCTTTATAAGATACTGTAGATGTCGTAATTTTCGCCTGTTAAAATTACCGCGCGTTTCTGATTTTGGGACTTTTCATGAAGTTTAGAATTCCCGAATTTACATTTTTATTTAACAGCGCTATAATATAATAATAATTTTCTTAAGATTCGCGAAAATTGAAACCTCGCAAATATTACCAGATGTACAGTAATACGTTATTACAAAAAACAATAGAGATGCAACTATTTTGGGCAGATTGTCGCTGGGTCGCAAATTTTATGAATAATGTTCACATACCTTGGCATCAGCGAATCCATGTTGTATCTCTTCATCACTAGAATGTCGAAAATCCGAAAAAGTGTTTCCAGAAAAGGCTTGAATGAGCGGGGCATTAGAGTACCACAAATACTTGCATTGCGAATCACCGACAACGATAGTAGACTCCATAGTATCAGACAACTGAGAATTGATGTAAGCGAATAGCAGTGAAACTTGCAACGTGTACGTGGCAAATGACAAATTTGAGTTATATATCTAACAATCTTTTGGCCCACCTTTGTCATTATAAACATCTTAACAGTTTTGTTTAATGAGCAAAAGATAATCTTCGGGATAGGTTGCATGGCTTCCTAGCACTTTGTAACAGGTTCTATGATCAACCAGAACAGACTGTGGTTGTAATAATTTGACATGGGGAATATGGTATGGCTTCCTAACACCATGTAGCCGACGCTCTCAGGGTGTTGGAGCTACAACATACTTGATCATCGTCTGTTGTTACATCCTGTAATGTGCTACGAGCACCTTTTAAAGTGTGATAGTAGGGCTGTAACAGCTGTTTCAAAAATGCTCGGAGTACTACAATGTGTGTGTTTACTAAAACTCCAACATCTATTAAACTCTTAACAGCCGGTGTCGGTTATATTCGGGTTCTCGTTTTTTCGTTAGCACATTAATAACTACATTGTAAACACTTTAAAGATGAAACGTGACATCACTCAGTAAGATTTGAAAATCGTTGACCTCCATTTCGTCATATCTGAATAATTTTTCACTCACTTGAAGTTGTGAATCGCGTCAGCGAGACACAACTTGAAGTGGGTGAAAATTCAAATTAAATAATTAGGAGGTTAAAGGGTTAATGAGTTTGCATATGCAAAGACTTTCCCCTTCTTCATTACTTCCGAGACTAATGTAATTATTTGTTAAAGAACTAGTTCGTATAATACAAATATAAAGACATTCATTTGTACCAGTGTAGGCCTATATCTCGATCAGGGCGTGGTTAAAACGGTAACCAACTTGCAATCCCTTGACAATTACCATATTGAAAATATATTTTCCATAATTGGCTCACGATCGCCGTCGTATCCTGTGGGCTACCCCCCTCCATAGCCTATGGAGAAGGATGGAGTGGTCAGTGGCTCTGTGCCGGACCCCACCCCGCCAACACCTATGCCCCCCTGCGCCCACGCTTTCACACCTATACTGGTAGCCACTGGCCGTGCCGATCCGTAAGGAAAGTGCCTCGTGCCTATTATAGAGTGTGTACAACTGGATTATACAGTCAAATATTGCCACCTCTGATTACAAATTGAATAATTAGAGCCTGAAACGGGGGATTACATCAGCTAATAAATCAAAAACAGTTTAAACAGTGGCTAAACTCTTTTTCTTGTGATTTTGTGTCGATATAATCCCCCTAATTATCTACTTATGAACGAAAACACACGCAAAATATGTGGTTTCATTTTGAAAAATAATACGTAATTTCGAGAATTAATGTGCTCATATTAAGTCAAGAAAATAATTCAGAACGTTATATGTGTCTCTATTTATAGTAAAATATGTATGCTATGACATACTTGAATTAGAAATGTATGGGTAACATATTTATTGCAATAAAAGCTATATTTGTTCTACATGTACCACTTTCATAATTTTGGGCAGAGTTTGAAATTTAGGGGAGGGGCCGACAGTTGGGAGTCGCGTGAAGAGGGGTGCTCAAATAGGTGGAAAAGGCCTCATCGCATTCAGGGGTAGAGTGAGAACGATTACAACTGAAGTCTCTACAGGGTGGGATATATGTACATGCAGCCTAGGCTGGAAATGTTGTAAAAAATGCTAATTTCCGCACCGGAACCAAGTGGGCAGCCTCTGTGAAATACATAATTTACGTCAAAAAGTGCTCTATATAAATAACTAATACAATTTGACATTTTCAGCGCGCCGCCGAGCCGGGTTGCAATAAATATTTTGTCTGCGATAAAAACTACAGCCCCCCCTCCCCCTGGAGATTAAACGGTGGCCCCCAAACACCTTAACTCTCGAACCTCAGCGATATTTTAAATAAATGAAATGAAATGAATCGGGCTTTAGGCCACCTTTGTGCACATATAGGCTAAACTGGGCCAGGAGAACCTCCTGAGGATGGTGAGATGATTGAGATGACACTGTCCTCCAGACACAGGATTCGAAATTCGAGCCCTGGGACCTCTCGGTCACGGAGGCTCCCCACAATACTGACTTTCACACGTGGATGGGGAAGAAACATTATTTGTTTCTTTCAAACCGCCGAGACCGGGAACCGAACCCCGAACTCTGGCGTGAAAGGCAGTGGTGCTAACCACTACCCTAGGGCCCCCGCCCCAGCGATATTTTAAGTTGACCAACTACTAAATGAGCGCTTCTTGCTCAAACCAGCATTGGACCAATGTCTCGGCTTCTCTGGGCTTTTTACTTAGGACCCAGTTTCATTTTAAATCCTGTTGACCTGGCTATATTTTGCCATGTCATCGTGTAGTCCTCATTGTAACCAATCTCAATATGTGTCCAATGCTGGGTTAATGATGGCTCAATGTCTACAATGTTCGCCCAACATGAAACCAGCATTGGGAATACTTTTCATGTTGACTTTCTAAGATTTTCGCCTCGTCATTCTACATTCCACGCGGGGGGGGGGGGGGGGGGTCCTGGGGGTTAAACATTGCATTTATTTTCAATGTATTATCATGTTTCCCAGATTATGTGTTAGTTTCATTCATTTGAAGCTGGGGATCGTGAGTCTTCGACGTTGGTCCAACATTGTATAAATGTTATACAAATGTTTAGCGTTTGCTGGGATATGTCACGTAATATTCCAACAAGAGCGCGCGAGAAATGTCCACATAACAGTGTGTGACCATAGACTGAATCAAACATTGGCGAGATGTTGGCTAGACGTCAGCAGCAGTGGCATTACGTGAGGCTAAGACGAACACGGGAGACGTAGGCCTACTGCTATTATATTATAGCTATTGAAAAGCTCAAAAAAAAACAGCTGTCCCCGATGCTGCCTCATTTTTTTGGTGTGGGGAATTCCGCCGCCCCGCAACTACCCAGCGAACACAATGCGTTGACCCAGTGTTGTTTTAATGCTGGGCCGACGTCGTAGGCGGAGGGCCAACATTAAACCACCATCGGGTCAGCGTCTCGTGCGCTGGGTACCTACTCTGGATTCACCACTGATTAAACAACTATGACATCTAGTCATGTTTGCCAGGATTGGGATTCCCCAGGAAAAAAGAATGGAGATTAAATGTCCTGCCTCATTGCCACCTGGTGGTGATTGATAGATGGTGGCTCAGTGACAGTGGGCCAACAATAATTCCATTCTGACCTCAGACAGCGGGGGTTTACCTGACCGATATCTATGTGTGGGAAATGTAATAATTTAACACTGGGACAATGTATAGGTACATAACCCTTTCACCGCTAAGCCAGACTATAGCCGTTTTAATACGTTTTATTTAATTTGGTGAAAATTACTCATTATTTATTAATTTGAGACCAACCATTTGCATATCTTTAAACACTCATTTCATTCCCAATAATAGTGATTTGATCGTCGGCTAATAAAGCAAATTAAACACGATTGTGCTCGTGCATAGTGCTTAAAAGGGTATATACTCCCCCCCCCCCCCGATTGGCTTGTTTAACCCTTTCAGTGCGGGGGTCGACTTTAGTCGTCAGAATCTGACGTCTGTAGACGTCAGATTCTGACCTGACGACTAAAGTCGACCCCCGCACTGTAAGAGTAAACATTTTAATAATGGTCGCAGACCCATAACATAGGTATTCAAATGAATCAGAAAGAGCTGACTAAGACATTAATGATGATTTCAAATTGAAAAAACCCCTTTGGTCTCCATGTTTTTTTTAAATTTTCAGTGCATTAATGGTTAAACAATGCTGCTGGGATTTCCCAGTGAGATATGAAGCCCTGGATTTTAGGAAGGACATATCGTGACGTTAATACGTGGTGACGTGGGTTATGGAGCTGTATTCGGGTCAAAACTGTCAGGAAGTCATTCGACGCAAACTCTCGTTCTGATTTAATGACATACGTTTTAATTGACGCATTTGTAATGTTGGCATTGCTGCTTATCTCATCTTGATCGACACACTTGTGATCTTCTTTAGTTGCATAGGTTAATTGAGCCGTAATCTCATTTTAATTGACATGCCTGCAGTCTTCTTTACGGCGATGCAAGTTAATTGAACGCGTCCCGTTCTTCTTGACTGTCTGACGTTCAACTGTGATTGGCATTGCTGTTGACGGGGAGTCATTTTAGTTGAATCATCTGCGTTTTAACCGACTAAGAACGAACGCGCATCCACTTTAGCGCAGTGTTTACAGCTCTACATAAAACACGTGGAGATAACGTCTCACCACACATAGTACCCGTCCCATAGACTTACATGTATTATGACCCATACGCTCAGGCCTCCCAGCACTCCCAAAATGGGGAAATGTAAATAACCCTATATAACGTTTTAACCATCCTGCTGTTCTCTTTAAAAATACAAAATAAAAAAAATATGTGAATCTGCTTGCTTTTCTGCTATTTTAGCCTAGAATAAGCTCTTTCCCCACTCTTCCCCGGGCGACATAGAAAAAAATTGACCTCGCTTTTTAGAAGAGCCTTGTTACAGCCAGCGCAAGGACTTCCTGTTAGATCTATCTTTTATAATTAAGATGCTTTTGCTACAACAAAACATAACAGAATCGATTTAAATTGGTATCAAAATGATATTTCAGTAATAAACCCCACAGGAGCTGCTGCAAAGAGCCACAATTTTTAAAAAGAAACTAACTTTTTTATTCTTAAACTTTATAATGATATAAGCGAATGAATTTGTGTGGTGAGACCTTAAGGGAAATAAACATGTTTATGGAATATTTTTTTCAAGCGAACATACATTCTATACTGAAATCGAAAAAGAAAACCTTGTCCAATTCCGATCAGCAGAAGGCACACAAACGCAAAATGAAATCCCCCTGTTTTTTACTAGATCTCGAGAAATGGCCCGTTTTTCGATAGTACAACATAATTTTTCATTTTCATGAAGCATCTGTATGGAGTCTTGAAATTAGGCAATGAATGATTTTATTTCTTCAGAATAGTAATGTGCGGACATTATACACACTAACAAAAGAGGTATAAATACCGAAAGACAAGAAAATCAATGCGGGGAAGTGGAAGAACCAAGTTGAACTTACAACTGTTTCAGTGCTATATGGACGAATGCTTGGTATATGTGCCATAATTGAACATTATCAAATTAGTTTCGTTAAATTCGCTAGAAAACATGTCTATATTTTTTCGCTGAATTGGCTGCCTGGTGATAATAAATGAGCAAAATTAATGGTCTAGTAGCATTAAAACATCCCACATCATTTATATTAACCATAACATATATTTTACGGCTATCTGATTTAGTGATTATCTCCTGGTTTATACCCAACTGTCGACAATAGGGGATTTTAAATGTTAAAAGTCCATTGAAAGCACTCCACTCTCCAGATGGCGCTGTTGCCGGCGAGGAACAAGTGTAAACCACGTGTCGAACCCCACAATTATTATTGGCCAGAATGTGACCTTGGGACAGCTCACATTAAGGTCAAATTATCTCCACGTGTTTTATGTAGAGCTGTAAACACTGCGCTAAATTGGATGCGCGTTCGTTCTTAGTCGGCTAAAACACAGATTACTCAACTAACATGATTCCCCGTCAACAGCAATGCCAATCACAGTTGAACGTTAGACAGTCAAGAAGAACGGGACGCGTTCAATTAACTTGTATAGCCGTAAAGCAGACTACAGGCATGTCAATTAAAATGAGATTACGGCTCAATTAACTTATTCAACTAAAGAAGTCCACAAGTGTGTCGATTAAGATGAGGTACGCAACATTACAAATGCGTCAATTAAAACGTATGTCATTAAAGAAGAACGAGAGTTGCAAAATTAAAATGAGATTGCTGTTCAATTAACTTATGTAACTGTAAAGAAAACCACAATCGTGTCGGTTAAGATGAGTAAAGCAACAATGCCAACATTACAAATGCGTCAATTAAAACGTATGTCATTAAATCAGAACGAGAGTTTGACTCCAATGACTTCCTGACAGTTTTGACCCGAATACAGCTCCATAGTGGGTACATGTATGTACATGTATGTGGGCCACTAACTACACTTGGAGAGTTTCCAAGATTATCAGATTATGTGGGTCCTTTGATGATTTTCATATCGCATTCGCCCTTCAGTTTTTAATATTCAACTCTCTGAAGGAATAACTGGCTTCATTGATTGATTGAGTGATTGATTCATCAATCAATCGATCGATCGATCGTTCGATTGATTGATTGATTGATTGATTGATTGATTGATTGATTGATTGATTGACCAACTGAATGAATGGAGTGTGTTAGATTATGACATAAACAGTCAATTTGCCTGTTATTAACGTGACCTTTCAATATTGAGGATTTCGCGCCCGACCATCACGAGACATTGACCAAATATTTGTTCTAAATTGGATCAGTTTTTATGATTCTGTCGTCTACATAATAATTATCGACAACAATATTATAGAATAATAGTTATAGGGGCTGGGCTTGAACCCCTCTCCTCTCGCATTACGTGTTTGATTTGTTGGTGTGAGCTTGCACCACGATGATCGTTAAACCACCAAAACTAAGCAGCTTGCCTGGGATTTCCCCGTCAAGTGTTTAAAATCAGATAGATAGAATAATTGCAAGTTTTAGAGATCATACAGATATCCCGGGAAAACAAGAGCCATCGACGCAATGTTGTTCCAATGTTGGTCCACCGTTTACGACTCTGGCCCAACATTGGTCTAACATCGCCTCGATGTCTCGTGCTTGCTGGGTAAATGACAGAAGACGCGCCCATATTGACCTCTCTGCACTTTGGTATATGCAGGTCACTATACTCAGCCTTAGTATGACTGATCCACTGACTGACTGGCTGACTGGTTGACTGAGTGGCTGTCTGGCTGTCTGTCTGGCTGGCTGGCTGGCTGGCTGGCTCGCTCGCTGACTGACTGACTGACTGACTGGCTAACTGACCGACAGACTGACCGTCCAACCGAGCTATATATGGCATAAGCAGTTAATATTTCAGACATTCACGACTGAACTTTAGCTATAAATGTGACAAATTAGATAACATCCATTTTTGAGATTGTATTTGTCTATTGCGCCTCACAGCCTTGAATGAGTAGGCCTAATATGACTGCAGACTTATAGGAAGATAACATACGGATCTGACCACGACTATAATAGTATTTTATCTGTTTTATTAGCCGATAAAACCATTGTTATGGGGGGGGGGGGGTGAAATGAGTGTATGCCCTTCTAGATTTACACATGTTTTTTTAGTTGTGGGTTGCGATAGCTATAGATGATCAAACCCGTCTACACCGATCACTCCTCAGTGCAGTTATGACAGACACTAGATCATTAACACATTCAGTTTTTCCACATTGCTACATTACTACATTATTATAAGTTAATAGGCGATATCAGTTTAATAGTACAGTCAAGTAATTAATTCATAATATAGGATACAATACTGTAAAACATATTTATCTGCAGATGATTGCAGATTATACAATAAATATATTATAAAGAGTTTCAAATTGATGATCTTATGTCTAAAATATAACTGCTGGCCTTTGAAGATCGATTAGCAATATCACTGGAATACATTAAAAAGATCGTGTTTCAGAGTAACAAAGTTTTGATGGCAATACGGAGCATATTTGAACCCCCCAGCAAACACGAGAAGTTAAATGTTGGTTAACCACCGTTAAACCAACATTGATTCAACGTTGTCTGCTTGGCAATATTTAGGACATCACATTAGCACGTGATATATACCTAGCCAGCACGAGACGCCGATTCAATACTGGTTTAATGTTGGTGCATCGTCTACGTCGCTGTCCCAACATTAAACTAGTATTGGGTCGACATGTAGTGTTTTCTTGGTAACAACTAAGCTTACACGCCTGGGGAATTCCCGGTGTCATTTTGACCCCTGGTATATGTAATAGGAAGCACAAATTTTGACCTGTGCTTGGTGACGTGGGTAGGCAGGTGGGCCTCGATATGTAATGTAGGTCACAATACTTGGAGAGTTTCCAAGAATGTATGAGCTGAACTTCAAATCACATTTTTTCGGATCTTTAATTCGGATCTTTTTTAATTCTAACAGTATATACCACTATTTAAGTACTCCGAATATATCAGCAATTGTATAGTTTCATTCAAAACACTAGGCTTCCTGCATCCTGTTTTACAAATAAGCATGTCTTCATTTTCACTGAGTTATAGACTAGTTATCAGTGAGTATCACAGTCACCTCAAGTAGAGAGAGAGACACTGGTGACACAGAGTGAAGTCTTCATTCTACTGCTGCTGCTGCTCACTTCACCGGGCTCGAATCCAAGAAGGACCGGGTGCTTGTCATGGTGTGATACATTCACAGTGTTTCAAACTATCCAAAGCCACGTCCACCACGAAGAACACTTGATCTGAGTAGGGTAT